>CM057342.1:110910075-111526512 GCA_030015575.1 Agapanthus africanus | reverse complement strand
AGTTCGGGAGAAACATTTAATGACTCGGGATGATGAATTGGAGATAAAATTTCAGTCAAATCTACGGGTTCATTATCCAAAATACTCCCTGTGTCAATATTCTCAATCAAGTGAAAATCTATTTTTTCAGACACCTCATCAAAAGCATGGATATTTATCAATTCAGGTTCTAGAGTGGAGGTGTAAAGTTCAAAAGGATTAGGTGTAGTTTCACTCGAAAGGGACTCTTCACTATCTAGCAAATCAAGCACTACAAAGTCGCACAACTTATTAAATGTTTTATTTTCAACTGATGAATCATTTGGGACACTTGATTGAAAACCGGAGTTGTGGGATTCTATTGGGTATGGGTAGGTTTGATTTGAAAGTGTGTACAGCTCACTCTCACCTCTCAAATTCTCACTCTGTCCAACCGCCCCATGATACATTGGAAGGTTTGGAGCTAGTTGGAAACTAGCTATCGGGTCAGTAGGTTGTAGAAAGACAGCCATGGACGCATCCACATTCCTCATCATTTAGTTTGTCGCTAACATATAAGCTTCTAATGACTGTTCTAGACTAGACATGGGTTGTAAAGGGGTTTCAGTAAAAGATTCAAAGTTGCTTGGATTTTGGAAACTCCCAAATGGCTGTGTAGAAGCAATGTCTATGGAAGGTGTGAAAGTTTGGTAGGACTGATAGGAATTGAAGGGTTGGACAGGAGTAGGATCAACATTTGGATAAAAAGGTGAATGGACTTGTTGATCCCTAGAACTGGATGTGTGGAGAGGAGTGAAAGATCGGCTACGAGATTGTTCAATATGCTCAGCAATAGACATGGGTTTTGGAGTTACAATAGGACTTGAAAAAGGAGTATCAACGTAAGAAGGTGGTGAAGGTTGACACGGTTGATACAAAGTGGATTACGGAGTCCAACTGTTTCTCCTAGATGCTTCTATTCGATCTTTCAAAGAAATTTTGGGTATGGAGGGGTCGTCCGTAATTCGACTAAAACAATTCGCGTATGAAGCAAAGTTTGGTTCAGGGTACCAAAGTTCGGCAAGAGATTTGTGAGGTGGGATACCCATGATGTAAAAAGGAGAAGAAAAATAATGTGGGGTGCACGGATTTCTTAGCGACAAAATTGTTGCAAGTTTTTATAAAAATTTCCTCTTTTTTTATGTGGAGCTTTTTGCAAAAAGATTTTCTATAAAAAGCTTAGACACACGTTCAATCAACCACAAATGCATAATCAGGCCTAGATATAGGGTCACCTAGGTCAGCTAGACATCCCCTAACTGTTCCAAAAGGCTAGAAATAGGACCTCAAACCGCCTCTTCACTGCCAATTGCGGCCAGGTAAGTGCCAGGTGAGTGGGAGGCTCTCCACTACAAGTAGTGGCCCTAATTAAGTAACCACTCGTCTTAGACACACTTGCCTAGACACCGCAAAGTCAGGTTAGGATCAACGGCCGATGCCTACAACTAGTCCTCTGTCCTATTGAGCGCGACGTCCTTAGGGCTGAGTCTAGTATTTTTTTTTAATTAAATAATGGTCAATGCATATGCCTTATATGATTTCTGGGGTCCTGGGAAGGGTGATGAAATCCCCACCCAATCTGAATTGGTCTCAAGCCTCTTAAAGTCCGATTAAAATATGCAAAGCAGTAACAATCACTTGCAATCAATTTTTTTTTAGCGCGGCGCAAAGAATCCTGCACAAGATCAATTATTTGGAAGGGGAGAGATTTTTTAGCGCAAAGAATCCTGCAGGAGATTTTTACAGAGAAGATATTTGGGATTTTCAGAGAAGAATAAGGGAAGCTCACAGAAGAAATTTGGACAGATGACGTCACCAGCATGCGGCGCTTCCACGGCAGAAGGTCACCTCGAGCAGTGGGTTACAAGGTTCAAGTCCCGAGATTTTTTTCACGTGCTAACTCGACCAATCCGCGGCGGATGCGCGGTCGGAGGTGGCTTCGGGCGGCGGTTCCGTGGTCAACCCTACGGTTCAGATCCCAAACTTTTTCTGTTGTTCTGTTGGTAAAATCCTCTGCTGTTCAGATCTGCCTTTTTTTGTTTTGATCTCTGGATTTTTCCAGATCCGAACTCGATTGTAGATCCTGCAAAATTCACACGAAAAATACCCTTCACAAAATAAAAGATGATAAATTTTTATTTTTTTTTATTTTTCAGTTTTTATGATTTTTTTTAATTTTATATTAACCCGAATTGCAAAAAGAAAATAACACGCCACCCCCGGCAACGGCGCCATTTGATTTTAATGTCAAAGAATAATTTATAACTGCAATCAAGAACGGCGTCGCTTGGTAGCTAGCCGGTGAGTACGGGTCGGTCCATAGGGATTTTGTGAATTTCCTAATTGTTCTTACGAGTTAATTCCGATTGTTGTCGGATTGACTAAATCTAAAAACTAAGTTAATCTAGATCTAAATCTTGCTAGGGTTAGTTTTAGGTTAAGTTTGGAAATGCAAAGATTTCCCACCGCTTTCAATACCCAAATTAAGATCTCTTTAGGAGTTATGGTAATTATTAATAAAGGGGATTGGTACCATCGGGAAGAAACGGTGTTTCTTCCTCTAGGTTCTTGTCCTTCCTTTCTTAATCCTTACCCTAACCTCCATGGAAAACACGCTCAACCGGGCCTTTATACTACGGTATCACCGCTACCTCGTGGGATAGGGTGCCGTAGGGAGCGGTGTGTGCATGTATGCATGGAGTCATAATAATTATATGTGATGGGCAAGAAAGGGGTGAGAGATCTTCATCTCTCAAGCCTTCCCCAAAGCTAACCCTAACAAGCGAGAAGACTACTCGCTCATTAGGGAATTGAAGAACATATCTAAACTATCTATCTAGGGCAAGGAATTAAAGATCTAACTAGGACAGATAAGAAATTACCTAGGGCAGATAATAAAATTAACTAGAGCAAATAAAAAGAACTACTTACAAATTGATGCACTCCAAAACTTGAAAAGAAATCTGAATTTTATTAATGAAAAGAGGCATGACATAATACAAGTATTTGGGTCTCTATTTATAGGACATAGAAAACCCTAGGTTTACAATCGCCGCATGTATGCTTTTACAAAAATACCCCTAGAAAGACTAGTCAGCGCCGCCAAGCGTTTTGGTAAATTTTTCACCACTACGGGCTATACCCGGCCACGGAACCGCGGCCATAGGCCAGGTTTGGCCGCGGTTCCGCGGCCAAATAGTAGGCTTGGATGCTGCAATTTCTTGTGCTGGTTCTAGGTGTCTTTGTCTTCCTATTTCTTTGGTTAGTTCTTCACAATGTCTTCTATTTCTCTTCCAGATCTTCACAGTGAGTAATGTAGTGGACTTTTACCATTTGCTTCGTGTCGAACTCTTGAACCTTGCGCTGCCTTGTACTTTGTGAACTGATCTTCGTGTAGGCTTGATCAAGATCCTTCTATTTGTTGGTCATAGTCTCACTTTTGCATCGTCTTTTATCTTTTTCACTGTTTTTGTTCCAAGAACCTGTAACCTGTAACTATGTAGCAGATATGGATTAAAAGCACCTGTTTATTTGTAAAATGCATAAGAATAGGGAATATAATAATGCAAAATTATGGTATGAACACCGCTGTGGATAAGTGTTGTGAGCTAGAACTGGGTTGCGTCTATAAGGACATGTTCCATTTCCATGAGTGGATGCGCCACAAACTAAGTACAGGACTTTTGCGCGCCTACAGTCCTTCCAAAGGTATCCATCCCTCTTGCAGTAGAACCAAAAATCTGGACTTGGCCGGTTATTTGTTACTTCCGGTCTCTGGGTTCAAAAGTTGGTATTGAAGAGGCTCCTCCTACCATCTGGTTAGCAGGGCTCTTCATACCGGCAGATTGAAATCTACCCTTCTTCTTCACTACTGCCTCGTATCGACGGGCAGCTTTCTGAGCTAGGTCGTGGGTTGGAAAATCCCCTGTAGCTAAGGCAGCTTGGATCTCCGCATCTAACCTTGCTGAAATCGTCTTGACCTGATCTCAGCAGTCGGAATGAGGTGTGCTGCAAACCTGTTACGGTCTTGTGTTAGCTGTGTAGTATGTGATATAAGGAAATTGAATATTTGAGACATATCTTACCTACTGAGTATGGTAAACTCGGCATCATACTCATCTACAGATTTGGTCCACATCGAACCCTGTTGTAGGTGGATGAATTGGTGTTCTATGTCAAATCGGGTAGTCTCTGGAAAGTACTTTGCGTTGAACATGTCGAGAAAAGTTTTCCATTCAATCGGCTGGTGAAGACAGCTTTGTTCTGCCTTCCACCAAACTCAGGCGTTGTCGTTGAGTTGCAGCTTCGCAACCCGTACCCAAGCGATATTTGGCACTTGTGCTGCTGCCAGATATTCTTCAATACTTTGAGCCCATTCTTCAGCTTCTAAAGGGCTCTCTTTTCCTGAAAATTGCTTTGGGTGCAATGCCCGGAATTGGTTTAGTCCGGACGGTTCCGCTTCTGGACGGTACAGTAATATAGCAGTCTGCTACTGCTGTCCTTCTAGGAGGATTCAGATTGCCTCAAGCAGTACCGTCTGCTCATTGATCGGAGCAGCAACGGTAGGCGTAAGTGGTAGAGGCAGTGGTGTGTTGTTGAAATTTGTGCTGGTATTATTTGGAGAATCCATAACCTTGAAAGAAAAAATAGGGTTAGGATAGATTCAAAGTATATGAAATTGTAAGATTCAGGGAATAGGAAATGTAAAGAATGTTTTTTAGTTGCTGATTCTTGTGTTATATTGCTTAGGACTTCATGCAGAATTGACCTGCATGTCCATGCAGAACTGACCTGTATGGTAGAGTTCCATACAGCACTGACCTGCATGGGCCGCCAACAAAACCTGTTATGCCCCGCTTCCCAGTGTACGGGTAAGAAGACGCGACGAGGCCCGCTACATATTTACTCAGAAGTAAACACGCTAAGCGTAACTAAGCAATACAATGTAAATATACACAAGAAGACATGAAGTGTAAATGAACAGCAACTTTTATTTATTAAACATTTCTTTACAAGTACAACTGAAAATGTAAATACAGGAATGGAAAGCTATACCTAAACAATGGCATGAACTGAAAATAAAATATATACAAGTATCTAGAGCTCTGGGTCGATGGCGAACTGCTCCAAGTCTTCAGTACCGGGCTCGACCTCCAGAGAGTTCGACCCACCTGACAACATTCCATAGAAAGAAGAGAAGGAATGTCGTCAGCGAACAATCGCTCGGTAAGTCCCAGAGAAAAGTAGGAATAGAATAGACAGACAGATAGGAGAATAAAACTGGTGTATTGTAGTTTTTTATGTTAACGCGGATGTTTGTAGTTTGGTACAGAATATGCCAGTGTATACGAGAGGAGTCCAACTTACACCGTGGACTTTGGTAACCCGTAGTACAAGGCTCCGTTGATAAAACCACGGAACAACGGCAATGGATGTATAGTTACGTCTTTTAATGGTCATCTCATGCCACTTTTAACACATTCCGTACCAGTCTACCCCTTTAAAACCACGTAATATTTATTGTATTGTTTGTATTGATGTAATGAATGGTTGTATTCGACTTGCCGAAACCATGATATCATGTAAACGGAATGGATAAAGGATAGTCATGTAAACAGAGTATATCCATGGTTCGGTTCGGTCGAGTCAAGTTGATATAGATTGAATTCTGTTATAAATGGATTCATGTTGAAATGGAGTTATATTTGAATCATATTAAAGGATAGATTGGATTCGGATTGTTTTCAAATTAGACTGAGACTCTGTCTGAGTCAGACACTTTAAAACGAATTGAAGTCCTGAATTAGTTTTGATGTTATCGGTAACTGCTGCACATGGACGGCAGAATTTGTGTCTTTTTCCAAGACAATTACCGTATTGATAACACCGTTTTTAGGTTGTCTACCTTAGATAGGCAAGCACCCATATTCTCCGGCTCCCTGAGGCTCAAGAGAATCGGTCCATCTTTAACCTATGTTTACTAGGATCCTTATTATAAATTAATATAACTTGAAAGGGTTTTATGAAAAATAGTTTTGATATATTTTCAAAATACACCTCAAGTATTTAATTATCGTCTTTAGGGTTTTTATAGTTGTAATTTTTATAAAATGAAGTTTTCTAGTGAATAGAACCTAGATTTCTTTGTATATGGTATTTTAGTGTAATATTGGAATTGTATTGATTTGTAATATTCATGAAATTTATGATTCCTTTGATTTAGAAAAACATTGAATATATATATATATATATATAAATATTTAATAAAAATAAATTTTATTTATTTAGTAGAAATCTCATTTTTCTTAAAAATCGCATTAAAAATTCCATCGAGATCGGATGCTCCGTGAGGAGGTCTGCATCTCGCTCTACTAGGCCCGAGAATGTGCGATAACCCGCACCATCCCGATTGGGGTTCCCCAAAATGGGTTATAGAGTCGCATTTGCAAGAAATTAAATAATACACTTTTAAAGAAAACTGTTTTTGAATGTTTAGGATATTTAAATGTAAACTCGTATTTTCCTACAAACTAATATTCCAAAAGTCATCGTGCTATATCAAGAATGAGTGTTGTGATGAGGTAGGTCATTACCTCGTGAGTTTCGAAAGGTAATATGATCAAAATGAATAAGCAATGTCGTATGTAAATATGATGGTATTTTACCATAAAAGTTAAATAAAAGTTGTTTAACATTATATTTTGAATTGAAACTTGTTCCAAATGTTATTTAATGGTTAATAAACAGTATATAAAAAGATGGTAAATTTGTTATTAAGAAAAATTGCATTTTTGATGAAATTAGAATCGGAAGTTGGAATAACTCCGCTTCCAACAAGTTTTGAAATGAGGATGTTTTAGACTAGAATTAGAGGAGGGGAAAGGGGAATTACTGATTTGTAGAAGAGGGAAGAGGTATAGGAAGATTATGGAATTGTCGGGGAGTCGTTTCGTCGCCGGATTTGACCCGAAACGTCGCCGGAATTTCAACCTTGGCTAACTCCACTTGTACAATATCTTGGACTTGAAAATTTTAGAGAGTTTTGATACTAAATTTCAGAATGAAGAGGGCCAAAGTGTAGGGTTGTATTTATAGGTAAAATTATTGTAACAACCCTAATTTTCCTATACAAATTTTTAAAATATTTTTTCAAAAATCCATAAAGGGATATTTTAGCCTGAGCACAAGATATAAGTAATTATTTTTCTTTTTAATTACAAATTAAAATAATGTAACAACTCCATTTTCAGTGTACAAAATTTGCTTAAAAATTAATGTCTACTTGGGGTATTTACATTTTCTGTAACTACATTAAGTAATTAAATAGCTCCATAATTACAAGAATGAGCTTTTAGCTCATTGGTAATACCTTACACTGTTGAAACAAGCTATCAGAGTTCAAATCCCATACCCCACATTATTTTTAATATTATTTTGTTTTAAATTTTATAAAAGTCCAACAGTCAGCACGTAATAACTCCATAATTTCCCACTACACCTGAAAAAGTAAATGCACCAGTGAGCACCCCAGGAGACCCCCACCGACCCATACCTCGACTCGATCCGACTCGGCCGAGTCGGCCGGCGGACCGGCCGCCGCCGGCCTCACTCGGCCGGACGGCCAAGTCGCCTGTAGGGAAACTGTGCCTTTTCACATTCCCAACTCCCCTGCACACTCTATTTAATTGGATCGTTTCCAGAGAGCCCATTAACCACCATTTACTCTATTTTAATACGATTTTACATTTTTTTTATTTAAAACCCTTCATATACCCTACCCTTAGCCTAACCCTATAAATACCTACCCTAAACACCACCCCTCACTCACATTTCTGAGCCAACTCTCAAGAAAAATCCTTAGAACTCTAGTGTGCAATCGAAGTGAGCGAAAGGAGAAGCCCCGGCAAATTTTCCGGTCATCTTCCGAAGACGATTCTAGGAGCTCCTAGCGACGAAACGACGCACCGGTGAATCCTCCCGTTCCACCTCCCTCTCTTTGTTGTCCTAAACCTGTAAGTCCTCAAATTCTATCTCTCTATTCTTTTCTAAAGTACGGAATTACAAAACCCGACGGAATCGGAACAAATCTGATTTCCGATTCGGTTTCTTCTTAAAACTTCACTTTTCTTAATACAATTATACTTAAACCTTTTCATGTTGACTATTAATCACTACTAAACAAGTTGAACAAGTTTCATGAGAATCTAATGCCATTTGTAATTTTTACGGTACTTTTTCATTAAAATACCATATAGTTTCTTTTTCAACAATTAAACCATTAAACTTGCTATACCTTTAAGTAGATCATGAGGTAATGACCTACCTCTTCAAACACTCATATGCAACATAGCACAATACCCTTGGGAATATAGAATACGGGAAAATGACACAATTTCATTTTAATACCATTTACTTAACAAAACCGTTTTCTAAAGGATTTAGTATTTATACAAATCATTGCAAAGCGCCGCTACAACCCATCTGGGGAACCCACTCAGGATGGTGCAGATTATCGCACATCCTCGGGCTTAGTAGTACGAAATTTGGACCTCCGCAAGGAGCATTCGGTCTCGAAAGATTTAAAATACGATATCTTAAGAAAATGAGATTTTTAGAATATAAAATATATATTAAAATTATTTTTGTATAAATATATGTATATTTATCATTAAAATATCTATTTTGTTATGATATAAATATTACATCTTTTTTTAAAAATCACAAGAATCAATTTACATTAAAATACCATGAATTCTATACAAAACCAATATTACAAATAAATACCATTTATCATGAAAATAGGATATTCTAATTAGAAATATCACAAATATAAAATCTATATTTATTACAACTCTAAAGACGATAATAAATACTTGGGGTGTATTTTGAAAACTTTACAAAGTATTTTTACATAAATCCCCCTCAAGTTCTATAAATTACTCTAAAGACCCTAGTAAACATAGGTTTAAGCGAGACCAATCTCTTGAGCCTCAGGAAGCCGGAGAAGTGGGTGCTTGCCTATCTAAGGTAGACAACTTAACAACGGTGTTATCAATACGGTAATCGTCTTTGAAAAAGACACAAATCCTGCCGTCCATGTGCAGCAGTTACCGATAACATCAAAACAATCAGGACTTCAATTTACTTTTCTAATTGTCTGACTCAGTTTGAGTCTCATTATAACCATATAACACAACTTTAAAAGATACCTTCTTACTCTGTCTATTCTATTTCTCACTTCTCTTTGGGACTTACCGAGCGATCTGTTCACTGACGACATTCTCTTTCTTTCTTCTTTGAATGTCGTCAGGTGATCTGGACACGTCAGAGATCGAGCCTACTGCTGAAGACTTAGACCAGTTCAGTGAAGACCCCGAGCTCTAGACATTGTACATTTTTCATTCAGAACTTTTCATTTCCTGTTATGCCATTGTTTAGACATCACTTTTATTTCAGTTGTATTTACTTTTCATACATTATACAAAAGAATGTTAATAAATAAAGTTGTTGTTCAGTTTATATCTCTTGTCTCTTGTATATTTACTTTTATATTGCTTAGATACGCTTAATGTATTTACTTCACAGTAAATACGTAGCGGACCAGTCGCGTCCCCTTCGCCGTATACCGGGAAGCAGGGCGTGACAGGTTTTGTTGGTGGCCCATGCAGGTCTGAGCTGTATAGTACCATACCATGCAGTTCTGTTCTGCGTGAACAAACCTAAGCAATATAACACAAGAACCAGCAACTAAAATATTCTTTACAATTCATGTTCCTTGAATCTTATAATTTCATATTCCTTGAATCTTATCATTTCATGTACTTGAATCTGTCTTAACCTAAATTTTTCTTCAAGGTTATGGACTCCTCAAACAACACCAGCACCAACTTCAACAACACTCCACCTCCACTACCAATTGTACCTACTGTTCCTGCTCCACCCACCGAGCAAACAGTTCTGCTTGAGGCGATCCGTAGCCTCCTTGAGGGACAACAGCAGCTCTTGAACCGTCCCGAGACTGAAGCACCTGGGGTAAAGCAATTCAGGGCTTTACATCCCAAATAGTTCTCCAGAAAGGGAAGCCCATTTGAAGCTGAGGAATGGGCACAAAGCATAGAAGATGATCTGGCGGCAGCACAAGTGCCAGACATAGCTTGGGTCCGTGTGGCGAAACTGCAGCTCACGGACAATGCTCGCGACTGGTGGAAGGCGGAAGAAAGCCGTCTTGAACAGCCTATTGAATGGAAGAATTTTCGCGATAAGTTCTACGCGAAGTACTTCCCTGTGACTGCCAGGTTTGCCATGGAACAGCAGTTCATTCATCTACAACAAGGTTCTATGTGGGTCAAGTCAGTAGATGAGTATGACACTGAGTTCACCATGCTCAGTCGGTAAATATGTCACAGTATTTTAAATTTTTAATATCACATACTACACAGCTAACACAAGACCGTAACAGATTTGCGGCACACCTGATACCGACGGATGAGATCAGAGCCCATCAATTTTAACAAGGCTTGGACACGGAAATTCAGGCTGCACTAGCCACAGGCAAATTTCCAACTCACGAGGATTCTCTGGAAGCTGCCCACAGTTATGAGGTAGTGATAAAGGCAAGGGGCAGACCTCAGTCTGCAGGAGTGAAACGCCCTGCCACTCAAATGGCAGGAGGGGCCTCTTCAAGGCCAGCTGTTGAACTCAGAAGACTGGAAGAAGCCAATGATCAGCCAAGACCCGATTTTTGCTTTTATTGTAAGAGAGGACACTTGTGGAAGGACTGTAGACGCGCAAAACGCCTATGCTTGGTTTGTGGCGCGTCCAATCACGGAATTGGAAATTGTCCTTATAGACGCAATTCAGCTCACACACCCGTCAACTACCCACAGTAACCAGCTATCCAGGCTCCTGCAACTCGTCCTGCATTTTCAGCACCACCTCCATGTGGATTTCCTGCTCAGCCAAATCGCCAATTCCATCAGACACTGAGAAACGTGCCTCGAGTACAGGGGAATATGCCTCCAGCTAGGAGGAACGTGTCACGGCGACAGGCTTACACCTTAGCAGCCGTAGAAGCCGAGACTGTAGGTCAAGGTAACACCGGTAAGTTTTTTTCACATTTTTAAACCCTTGCACCATTTTTTGTTATACACTATCCATATTCCAGTCACCAAACTTTCATTGAATTTGTTACACTTTTCTTTTACAAATTTCGAGGATAAAATTTTTATAAGGAGGGTAGAATGTAACAACCCTAATTTTCCTATACAAATTTTTAAAATATTTTTTCAAAAATCCATAAAGGGGTATTTTAGCCTGAGCACAAGATATAAGTAATTATTTTGCTTTTTAATTACAGGTTAAAAGAATGTAACAACTCCATTTTTAGTGTACAAAATTTGCTTAAAAATTAATGTATACTTAGGGTATTTATATTTTCTGTAACTACATTAAGTAATTAAATAGCTCCATAATTACAAGAAAGAGCTTGTAGCTCATTGATAATATCTTGCACTGCTGAACCAAGCCATCAGAGTTCAAATCCCATACCCCACATTATTTTTAATATTATTTTGTTTTAAATTTTATAGAAGTCCAACAGTCAACACGTGATAACTCCATAATTTCCCACTACACCTGAAAAAGTAAATGCACCGGTGAGCACCCCAGGAGACCCCCCACCTACCCATGCCTCGACTCGGTCCGACTCGGGCCGGCGCCGCCGGCCGGACTCGGCCGGACGGCCGAGTCGCCTGAAGGGAAACTGTGCCTTTTCACATTTCCAACTCCCCTGCACACTCTATTTAATTGGATCGTTTCCAGAGAGCCTATTAACCACCATTTACTCTATTTTTAATGATTTTTTAATACATTTTTACATTTTTTTTATTTAAAACCCTTCATCTACCCTACCCCTAGCCTAACCCTATAAATACCTACCCTAAACACCACCCCCTCACTCACATTTATGAGCCAACTCTCAAGAAAAATCCTTAGAACTCTGGTGTGCAATCGAAGTGAGCGAAAGGCGAAGTCCCGGCGAATTTTCCGGTCATCTTCCGAAGACGGTTCTAGGAGCTCCTGGAGACGAAACGACACACCGGTGACTCCTCCCGTTCCACATCCCTCTCTTTGTTGTCCTAAACCCGTAAGTCCCCAAATTCTATCTCTCTATTCTTTTCTAAAATACGGAATTACAAAATCCGACGGAATCGGAAAAAATCCGATTTCCGATTCGGTTTCTTCTTAAAACTTCACTTTTTTAATACAATTATAGTTAAACCTTTTCATGTTGACTATTAATCACTACTAAACAAGTTGAACAAGTTTCATGACAATCTAATGCCATTTGTAACTTTTACGGTACTTTTTCATTAAAATACCATATAGTTTCTTTTTCGACATTTAAACTATTAAACTTGCTATACCTTTAAGTAGATCACAAGGTAATGACCTACCTCCTCACACACTCATATGAAATATAGCACAATACACTTAGGAACATAGAATACGGGAAAACGACACAATTTCACTTTAATACCATTTACTTAACAAAACCGTTTTCTAAAGGATTTATTATTTATACAAATCTTTACAAAGCGCCATTACAACCCATTTAGGGAACCCGTTCAGGATGGTGTGGATTATCGCACATCCTCGAACTTAGTAGTGCGAGATTCGGACCTCCGCAAGGAGCACGGTCTCAAAAGATTTAAAATAGGACATCTTAAGATAATGAGATTTTTAGAATATAAAATATATATTCAAATTATTTTTGTATAAATATATGTATATTTATCATTAAAATATCTATTTTGTTATGATATAAATATTCCATCTTTTTCTAAAAATCACAAGAATCAATTTACCTTAGAATACCATGAATTCCATACAAAACCAATATTACAAATAAATACCATTTATCATGAAAATAGGATATTCTCATTAGAAATATCACAAATATAAAATCTATATTTATTACAACTCTAAAGACGATAATAAATACTTGGGGTGTATTTTGAAAACTTTACAAAGTATTTTTACATAAAACCCCCTCCAGTTCTATAAATTACCCTAAGGACCCTAGTAAACATAGGTTTAAGCAATCTCTTGAGCCTCAGGGAGCCGGAGAAGTGGGTCCTTGCCTATCTAAGGCAGACAACTTAACAACGGTATTATCAATACGGTAATCGTCTTTGAAAAAAACACAAATCCTGCCGCCCATGTGCAGCGGTTACCGATAACATCAAAACAATCAGGACTTCAATTTACTTTTCTAATTGTCTGACTCAGTTTGAGTCTCATTATAATCTGACTTGAATATGATTCAAGTACAATCTATAATCTACAATTTACAATCTTACAATTCAACATGAATTCATGAATCCATTATTTCAGATATTCAATCTATCAACTTGACTGAACCGAACCATGAATATACATTCCATTTACATGATTATACAGTTACATCCATGATTCTACAGTTACATACATGATTCTCCAGTTACATCTGTTTACTGATATCATGGTTTCGGTCAATCATCCAATTATACAATCTATACAGTTTACAATACAAGACAATACAATACAACAATACAATCAAAATAACACTACGGGGTTTAAGGGGTAGACTGGTACGGAATATGTTAAAGGTGGCACGAGGTGTCACTTAAGACGTAATTACATCCATGCCGTTGTTTCGTGGTATTATCGACGGAGCCTTGTACTACGGGTTACCAAAGTCTCCGGTGTAAGTGGGACTCCTCTCGTATATACTGGCATCTTCTGTACCAAGATACAAACAACAGCGTTAACATAATATTATAACCATATAACACAACTTTAAAAGATACCTTCTTATTCTGTCTATTCTATTTCTCCCTTCTCTTTGGGACTTACCGAGCGATCTGTTCGCTGACGACATTCTCTTTCTTTCTTCTTTGAATGTCGTCAGGTGATCTGGACAAGTCAGAGATCGAGCCTACTGCTGAAGACTTGGACCAGTTCAGTGAAAACCCCGAGCTCTAGACATTGTACATTTTCCATTCAGTACTTTTCATTTCCTGTTATGCCATTGTTTAGGCATCGCTTTTATTTCAGTTGTATTTACTTTTCATGCAATGTATAAAAGAATGTTAATAAATAAATTTGTTGTTTAGTTTATATCTCTTGTCTCTTGTGTATTTACCTTTATATTGCTTAGATACGCTTAGCGTATTTACTTCACAGTAAATACGTAGCGGACTAGTCGTGTCCCCTTCGCCGTATACCGGGAAGCGGGGCGTGACAATTATGGTTTGGATAATGAATTGAGAATTAAAAATGTGCATTAAAAATGGATTAAAGAGAGGATTTATCATTCTCTGGATAAATGCAGAAAAATCAAACAATATGAGGGAAGTGGGGTAGGCCAAGAGGTGCTAGGGTTGGAGTTTTATAGCATTTGCTACGGTTAAGACCGACGGCGCCGGCCCCCAAGAGCATCTTGCCGGTCCAAATCCGGTGGGTTGGGCTTGGATCTTTGCCACGTGTCCCTATCTGTTCGTATATCATTTCTCACATGTTTGTTTACTTTGTGACTTTTCATTTTATGTGCAGTGCACGTGCAAACCTTTGAGCTTCTAAAGTTTAAAAGAAAAGTCAATAAAAAAATATATGTGGCTGGAGGGATTCGATCACAGGGGCTACGTCACAGCAGTGCAAGACTTTACCAATGAGCTACAAGTGCTTTCTTGCTGTTTAAAAGCAAATTAAATTTATAACTTATGCTCAGGCTTAAGTGCTTTTTCTGTACTTTGAAAAAATTCTGTACAGAAAGTTTAGGGTTGTTACAATAAATGTTAAGGACTTTAGATTAATATAGGTTTAAGCGATATTATTTCTCTTGAGCCCCAGGGAGCCGGAGAAGGTGAGTGCTTGCCTAATCAGGTATAACAAATTAACAGTGTTATCAATGGAAATTGTCTTGGAAAAAGACACAAGTCCTGCCGTACATGTGCAGCAGTTGTCCGATTACTCCCGAACTTAAGAAAATTCAAGAGCTAAATCCTTTCATAAAATACTGACTCCAACCTGAATCCAAACTTAAACTAGAATCCAAAAATCAAACACAAACTTAAACCAAAATCCAAAAATTAAACGCAGACTTAAATACTTGATCATGAACCTGAACACTCAAATTCAAATATGAAACTTGAACTTGAATACTTGACTTGATTTGACCAAACCATGAATATAACTCGACATGAACTTGACATGAATACCTGAATACATGATTATAACGTGAACATGAACTTGCACATTTTTATATTCATGGATTCGGCCAAGACCTGTAAACTTGAACTATACAATATGCGGGGATAAAGGGGTAAATTGGTACGGAACGTATATCGTGGCATGAGAGGTCACTTAAAAGACACCTACATGAATTCGCGTACCGTTATCTCGTAGGTTATGATGGGGCCTTATACTACATGTTACCATAGTTCACGGGTAAGATGGACTCCTCTCGTATACATTAATAATTTCTTTATCAAATTACAAACAACCACGTTAGAATATAAATCTTATACCTATAAATGATCATGCTTAAATGCTCGCTTATATAATCTTACATGTTCACATTACTTCGTTTCTATTCACTTTATATACCATTCAGTCATCTTCCTTTATTTCTTTCGGGGACTTACCGAGCGCTAGTTCGCTGAAGACATTCCCCTATGTTTCTTTTCTTTGGAATGTTTGTCAGGAGGACCGGAATCTGAGCGTATAGAGCCGAGCCAGGAGGAGTTGGACCAGATCGCTACTCAACCTGACTATTAGCTCCTGCTTGTATTTACTTCCAGTATACCATTATTTAGGCATTTGATTTATCATTGTATCTTTTTATTATAAACAGCTGTATGTAAATCTGAATGTAAATAAATTTGTTGTTTCATTTTATTACACTTGTCTTTCTTGCACATTGTTATATTGCTTAATTACTCTTAACATATTTTCATAGTAAATACGTTGCAGGCTTACCACGTCACCGTTTCCATCTACGGGGAAGCGGGGCATGATATCGAGAGTGGTCTTTCTCGATACAGTTATATTAAGCATATAAATAAATCATACAGGTAATGTACCAAAACTGATAATAAAAGCAGAATCATTTATTTCCATGGACTAAAATTATTACATCCCAAAGTACTGAAAGCAAACTAAATAGTTTGATTATAATGAATAAAATAAAGCAAGCCCTAAACAGATGGGCAACTGAAAAAAAGATAACTACTCCTAATAATAGGTCATGAGCTTAGCGTAGTCTTCATTAGTGGGCTCCACTCCATCACCTCCTTCTTCATCAAGCTCGTCCCCATCTAACGGACGTTCAAGGGATAGAGAAAGGAAAAGAAAGTCCCTCAGCGAATTATACTCGGATAGGATTTTCTCAACAGAAAATAATGGTAAAAAAAACAAGTGTGTGTAATGTATGATGTCATATATATGTAGAGATATGATGTGTGTGTTGTGGGCATCAGGTAAAGTATAGTGTACCGTGTAAGGTAACTATAAGTAATATATTCGTTTAGTGTAACGACTCAGATTTTCCTGTACGAAAATTTTTTAGGTTAAGGTATAGAATGAAGTTTGCAAGTCTGAGTACAATTTATAAGTTATTTTTGTATAAGAACAGCAAAAAACAACTTGTAGCTCACTGATAAAGCCTTGCACTGCTGTAACGTAGCCCCTGTGTTCGAATCCCCTCAGGCACATATTATTTTTTTCTAAACTTTCTTTTAAAGTTTTTGGAAGCCCAAAAGTTTACACGTGCACTGCACATAAAAATGAAAAATCAAGAAAAATAAACATGTGTAAAATGTTATGTACACAGAGTAGGACACGTGGCGGGAATCCGACGACCCCTCTCACACATTAGACCAGCGAGATCAAGCCTGGGGCCGGTGCCGACGGTCGTCCGTAGGGAAAAAGTCCCCATGTTCTGCACACAAAACCCTTGGCTTACCCCCATTATCCCTGCACTGTTTGTTTACTCTGAAATTAAACATCAATTTAATCTTTAAATCAAATTTTTAATGCATTTTAATTCAATCTTTTAATTCCAAAACCCTAATTCCACACTATAAATACAACCCCATACCCTAGCCCCTCATCATTCTGAAATCCCTAGCCAAAATTATAAAATTTTCTCAAGTACAAGAAGAGTATAAGTGGAGTTAGCCAAAGACCGACATCCGGTGAGGAATCGAGCAAGTTCCGGCGACCCCGCGACTCCACGAAGGCTACCACATCTCCTTCTACCTCCTTCCTATACTTCTAGCTAGTAAGTCCCTCCCCATTCTACCCTTTCTTCTTAAAAAGTTCTCTTTATAAAACATGTCGGTAAGTAGAGTTACTACCGACATCTCATTCTAAAACCTAAAAATTTCATTATTTTCTTCCATAACTTTCATGCAAACTCTTACCCTATATTTATAACCATGAATCTAATGTTTAGAAATAGCGTTCACTTTAAAACATCATACTAGATAATTTTAATTTAACTTTTATAGTAAAATACTATGAACTTTGCATCTACCATGTTTTATTACTTTGCTTAATCGTACCTCTAGAAAACTTTACGGGATAATGACCTACCCCTCACATATACACATATTTACATAGCACGATGCTCTTTGAAACATATTTTTGTGGCGATACAATATTTCATTAAAATACCATGAACTATAAAAATCCGGTTTCTTTGAATTGTATTATAAAAATTCTTTGCGATTATGCCTCTACAACCTTTTTTAGGGGACCCGCTATTAGATGGTGCAGATTATCGCACATTCTTGGGCTAGTAGAGTGAGATGCAGACCTCCTCACGGAGTATTCGGTTTCGAAAGATTTTAATACGATTTTTTAAGAAAAACGGGATTTTCTATTTAATAATAAAATTAATTTTTATAAATATATAAATATTATCAAAACACATATTTTCAAGATATAATAAAATTCCATGTTTTCTAAAAAGAATGACAAGTTTCACCAAAATACCCTTAAGTTATCCAAAAGACAAGTTTTACACTTAAATACCATGAACTATTCAAGCTAAGTTAATATTCACTAAAATACCTCAAATATTAAAATTTGCATCCATGAAAACCCTAAATAATATAAATAAATACTCGAGATTTATTTTGAAAGTATATAAAATATTTTTCATAAAAGCCCCTCGAGTTATATAAAATTACAATTAAGGACTTTAGTAAATAAAGGTTTAAGCGGGATCAATTTTCTTAAGCCTCAGGGAGCCGGAGAAAGTGAGTGCTTGCCTATTTAAGGTAGAAAAACTTAACGGTGTTATCAATGATAATTTTCTTGAAAAAAGACACAAATCCTGCCATACATGCGCAGCAGTTACCGATAACTCCCAAACCTAATTCAGGATCCAAATCAGTTCTAAATGTCTGACTCAAGTCTGAGTCCAAATCAATCTGAGTCTAATCCAAATTAGAATACAATTCAACATGAATCCAATATACCAACATGTATACTTGAATCTGAACCTGAATATCAGAACAAGATTAACATGCAAACATGACTTGACTTGACCGAACCATGGCTATATCTTGACTTGATTATATACCTACTTGTTTATATCCTGAACCTGATTACATGAACAATTTGTAAACATGGTCTCGGTAATTCTGATAACTATAATTCAATACAATACATTACGGGGTTTTAAAGGGGTAGACTGGTACGGAATGTATTAAAAGTGGCACGATAATGGACACTAAAAGATACCTATATGAACTCTCATGTCGTTGTCCCGTGGGTTTTGACGAGGCCTTATACTTACATGTTACCATAGTCCATGGGATATTTGGACTCTTCTCGTATACACGGATACATTCTGTACCAAGATACAAACAACTACGTTAGCATAACAAATATATACTTGTTCAGATTACCAGTCATATATTCTTTACTTATTCTATTCCACCATTATCTTTGGGATTTACCGGGCGCTAGTTCGCTGACGACATTCCTGTATCTTTCTTTCCTTGGAATGTTCGTTAGGAGAACCCGACTCTCAAGAGACAGAGCCCAGGCAGGAAGACTTGGATCAGTTCACAGAGCAGCCAGACTTCTAGCTTTTACTTGTACTTACATTTTCTTTTGTATGCCACTGTTTAGGCATTGCTTTTATCATTGTATATTTCCTTTTCAAATCAGTTGTAATGTAAAGAATGAATGTTAATAAAATTTGTTGTTTATATTACATCTCTTGTTATTCTTGTGCATTTATTTATATTACTTATTTATGCTTAACGTGTTTACTTCTGAGTAAATACGTCGCGTGCCCGCCACGCCTACTTCCCCATACACTGGGAAGCGGGGCGTGACAGGTTTTGTTGACGGCCCATGCAGGTCAGTTCTACATGGAATCCTAAGCAATATATTACAAGAAGTATAAGAATTAGCAACTGTACACTCTTTACATTTCAAATTTATTGAATCTATCCTAACCTTTCTTTTTCTATCAAGGTCATGGATTCGCCCAACAAAACGAGTACCAACGTTAATGGTAACCCCCACCTCTTACTCTACCCCCACCTTCTACCATTGCAGCTCCCATCAACGAGCAGACGGTACTGCTTGAGGCGATAAAGAGTCTCTTAGAGGGTCAGCAGCAGCAGATTGCTATCCTCATGCACCGCGCAGAAGTTGAGGCACCCGGAGTCAAGCAATTCCGGGCATTGCACCCGAATCACTTTTCTCGGAAAGAGAGCCCACTAGAGGAAGAAGAATGGGCTCAGCCTATCGAATATGATCTAGCAGCAGCACAAGTGCCAGAGATTGTTTGGGTGAGAGTTGCAAAACTGAAACTCACAGATAATGCCAGAGTCTGGTGGAAAGCTGAAGAAAGCCGACTCATCCAACCGATTGAATGGAGGACATTTTGCGAAATGTTCGACGTGAAATATTTCCCCGAGACAGCCCGTTACTACATGGAACAGCAGTTCATCCACTTACAGCAAGGTTCAATGTGGAACAAATCTATGGATGAATACGATACTGAGTTTACCATGCTTAGCAAGTAAGATACGTCTCAATATTCAATTTCTAGATATCACATATTACACTGCTAACACAAGACTGTAACAAATTCGCGGCACACCTGATTTCGACTGCTGAGATCCGGGAACGAAGATTTCGGTAAGGGTTGGACCCAGAGATCCAAGCTGCACTAGCTATAGGGGATTTCCCAACCCATGATCTTGCTCTGAAGGCTGCCCGACATTATGAGGCGGTAGTGAAGAAGAAGGGCAGACCTCAGACTTTCGGTGTGAAGCTCCCTGCCACTCAGATGGCAAGAGGAGCCTCTTCCAGGCCACCTTTTGTACCCAGGAGACCAGGAGCAACTTTTAACCGGCCCAGTCCAGTTTTGCTTCTACTGCAAGAGGAATGGACACCTGGCGAAGGACTGCAGGCGTGCGAATGGCCTGTGTTTGATTTGTGGCACATCCACTCACGCCATTGGAGCTTGCCCACATCGACTCAACCCAGCTCCTGCACCCTGACCACCAATCACTTTTCCGCAGCAGCCAGCTATCCAGGTTCCTGCACCTCGTCTTGCTCTCCCTGCTCCACCTCCACGTGGACCTCCTACACAGCCTCCTCTTCAATTTCATCAGGCCCAGAGGAACATGCCTCAAGGGCAGAGAAACATGCCCCAGAGATAGAGGAATGTGCCTCCAGCAAGGAGGAATGTACCCCGGCGTCAGGCTTTCATAATAACTGTGGAAGAAGCTGAAGCCACTGACCAAGTCATCCCTGGTAACTCCCAATCTTTCAAACCTTTTCAATCCTTGTATGCATCAATATATTTTTTCTATACCTAAATATATCCCACATAACTTAGGTACAATCTTAGTAGCTCCCTACCTGCTTTAGCACTCTTCGATACTGGAGCATCACATTGCTTTATGTCGCAACGGTTCATCCGAACTCATGCGATTCCAGTAAAACCGCTCGTATCCAGCTGGAATATCAGTTCAGGGAACGGCGTTCTAAAGGCAACTATGGGATACGATCTGTGTCCAGTGGTCGTCTGCAGCAGAGAATTTTATGCGGACTTCAAAGTGCTGGACATACCTGTTTCCCCCAATCAGAGAGTAAAGCTCTATTCAAAATTTGAAATTTGAACTGAGGCAGCGCCTTATGAGAGCGCTCACGCCAAGAGCGCCAGCGCTAAGAGTCAAAGACTCTGAGGCAGCGCCTCACGTGCAAAGCACGAGAACGTTAGCGCCAAGAGCGCCAGCGCTAAGAGTCAAAGACTCTGAGGCAGCGCCTCACGTGCAAAACACGAAAGCGCTGGTACCAAGAGTCAAAAACTCTGAGGCAGCACCTCACATGCAAAGCACAAAAGCGCCGGCGCTAGAACTAAATGTTCTCCACCATTGGATCAAAGATCCAACAAAGATGATAAATTATCAAGGTACAGAATTAAATTCTGATTGAGAAAATACTCCTCAAATCTTTCAAAACAAGAAAGATTGTGCTCTGTAAATCAGAGCACCGTTAGATCAAAGATCAAATGGTGATTAAAAATTACCAAGATATAGAAGAAGTTCTGTATGGGAAAATATTTTCCCAATCTTGCTAAAAACAAGAAATATGTCTTCTGTAAAACAGAAGCTCTTGGATCAAAGATCCAATGGTGGCAAACATCCCCAAATCAATCAGAGATCTCTCAATGAGAGATTTCCTTAACTGATTCAACAAATCAGCCTCCCCTATATAAAGGACCCAAGACTTCAAGTCTTGTATAGAGAAACCTCCCAATAAGTTTCAAATTCTTAGAAAAGAAAAGGAGAAGAGCAAGCTCTAAGAAGAAGAACTTTCTTCAAGGTAAATAAAAAGAAGAGAGATCATAACATCTCCTCCATATTTGAGAGTTTAACTCTCACATCAGAAGAACTTAGTTCTTTTTCTAGATCACAGATCTATAAGACAAAGTCTTTCACAAAAACAGAAGAGATCATAGCATCTCCTCATAAAAGAAGAACTTAGTTCTTAAATCTACGAGACAAAATCTCTTATAAACGAGAACTTAATTCTCAGAGCACAGAATTGATCAGATCTGCTAAAGAAGCGCTTTAGCGCTCTATGTTTGGCGCTCAGCGCCAAGCACTCCATGTGCTTCTCACGTGGGCGCTATTTTAAAAGAAGCGCTTTAGTGCTCCAATTCTGGCGCTCAGCGCCAAGCGCTCCACGTGCTCCTCACGTGGACGCTATTTTAAAAGAAACGTCTTAGCGCTCCAAGTCTGGCGCTCAACGCTAAGCACTCCACGTGCTCCTCACGTGGGAGCTATTTTATATGAAGCGCCTTAGCGCTCCAAGTCTGGCGCTCAGCGCCAAGCGCTCCACGTGCTCCTCACGTGGGCGGTGAGGAAATACAAAGAGCTCTGTAAATAAAGCCCCAGCGCCATAAAAAGTGTTCAACACTCAATAAAAGACAAAAAAAGGGGTGTCGGAACCCAAATCAATGCTCAGTATTGTTGAATAAAAAGGAACTGAATCCAAACAAGTGTCCAACACTTTATTCAAAACTGAGTGGATTGAGCCCAAGTTGGCCACAAATCCCTAATTCAGATCAACCAAGCCCATGTGCTCACAATCTCTTTAATTGGTCTTAGTCCCAAACCTGACTATAGATCTCCCTACCAACATTGGTTCAAGGGTACATCTCTTCACACCTCTGATATGTGTCGTTGTAATTCTTCAACGTCTTCAGAGAGGTGGCGGGTCCCGACAACTAGAAACCCTACAGACTATGATATCTTTAAACCAGACTACGATATCTTTAAACCCCACAGACTATGATGTCTTTAAACAAACAACTGACCGAAACGTCATTAAACTAACAATGGACCGTAACGTCCTTAAACTAAAACGATAGCGTCCAAATACTCTTTCGTTGAATCTAAATGATCCTAAATCCTGTTGATTAGATCTTATTCTAAAATTAGACTAACGTATCCTCAACAAAAGTTTGAGTTCATCTTAGTCTAAAACAAGACTAACGATCTTTAAACCAACCCAAACCTAAATCTAAGAAAATACGGATTTGAACTAATCCACGCCCTACAGGCGACAATGTAAATTAGTCTACGTATACGATCCACGGGCAACCAAAAATAAAACAAACACACACGACACGAAGTGACCATCTGGAGAAGGAGAAATTGGTTACCGCGATGCGGTAGCGTAATTAACTGCAGGGGATTGCACCTGCAGGGAAGAGCGTCCCCACAATCAAAAACCCCTCGTAAACGAGGAGGAATCTGACGAAGTCTGCTACAACGGCCGCATCTGTCTAAACCTCCGATATACGGTACCATAAATCAACTTGGTATCTTCGGAGAGGTGGACGGATAAAACCAAATAGCATATGCCCCTAAAATTCAGGCCAGACGTCCCAACGTCCCGGTTGCGTCTTTCGGCGGTGAACAGATTCTGGCACGCCCGGTGGGACCATTTCCTCTTTCCACTCCACACTTCGTGTGTCGTGTTTGTGAACAAATCGTGGTGTAATATAGTTGCCCCTGGATTCGAGATACTAAGATTTGGTGTCTTGCTCCCTGTTCCCGCCGAAATTTTCGGCCAAGGGATATTTGTTCCTGTTTACACCGGTTCAGGTTTCGTTTACAGATATGTGTGTGATCGAGCTCATTCATATACGCACATACACACATCAGAGGAAGAACAGGTATTAGAAAGGGAGCACTTGGTGATCAGTGATAAAAAGAAAGCATTTAATTGAACATTTTATTCTATTGGAAATAGATCACCAAATATGAGATCGAAAGTACAGGGATTCACAAAACTATGAATAAAATTATCTAACTCCCTCTCTGTCTTCTCCACCATGTCAAAGCGGCGATCTTCTCGAGGAGTCATTTCCCATCGAACAACACTGTGCCCATCAGCAAAGGCAGACATTATGGCCCGCTGAGCCCGTATCTGGCTTAGCAGCCGAATAGAGCGATCCCTCAGAGATGCGGTAATCAAGAGTGCCTCGTGAAAACACTCGATCTTGCCCTCCGCGGTGTCGAGCATTGCCGAAGTCATCTCCGCTGGATGAGAAGGAATGTCATCAAGCACGGACAAGAAGGCCATCCGGAGCCAAATGGAGCCGATGGGGAGGGGAGATCCCCTACGAGTCAAGAGTTCGTACAACACCGTATCGCATTGGTCATCCGTGAGAGCAGGGTTCACCAAGCGTGCGGCAAAACGAGGAACAATTTCCTCGATGGGTACCTCCCATAGCTGTTGGCGAGCATGTGGACGATTACAACCCATAGCTCTTCTCTGTTAAGATGATTCTCTGAAAATGAGAGAAAAGAGAAGCATTGCTTCAGATTATAAAGAGGGACATTTAAGTCTAGACACAGAAAATGCTGTACATGATGGAACTATTTCCAAGCTCTGGGAAAGAGAAGTTTGACCCTGAAAAAGCGGAAAAGCAAGGTCAAAAGACACCTTCAGTAATGAGGCAGCGCCTCACGTGCAAAGCAAGAGAGCGCTAGCGTCAGGAGCGCCAATGCTAAGAGTCAAAGACTCTGAGGCAGCGCCTCACGTGCAAAGCACGAGAGCGCTTGCGCCAGGAGAGCTAAGCGCTAAGAGTCAAAGACTCTAAGGCAGCGCCTCACGTGCAAAGCACGGGAGCGCTCGCGCCAGGAGCGCCAGTGCTAAGAGTCAAAGACTCTGAGGCAACTCACGTGCAAAGCACGAGCGCGCTGGCGCCAAAACTAAAAGTTCTTTACCGTTAGATCAAAGATCCAACGGAGATGATTAAAAATCACCAAAGTAAAGAATTAAATTCTGCTGAGGAAATACTCCTCAAATCTTTCCAAACAAGGAAAATCTCTCTGTAAATCAGAGCGTCGTTGGATCAAAGATCCAATGGTGATTAAAAATCACTAAGATACAGAGTAATCTCTGTATGGGAAAATAATTTCCCAATCTTATTAATAACAAGAAAGATGTCTTCTGTAAAACAGAAGCCCTACGATCAAAAATCCAATGGTGGGGAAATATCCCCAAATCAATCAGAAAAAAATTGCCATAACTGATCAGCCTCCACTATATAAAGGCCCCAAGACTTCAAGTCTTGGATAAAAGAAACTCCCCATAAGTTCCATACAGAGAAGAACCCCCCTAAAAACTTCGAGTTCTCAAAAAAGAAAAAGAGAAGAGCAAGCTCTGAGAAGAAGAATTTCTTCATGGTAAATAAAACAGAGAGATCAAAGCATCTCATCAAAAAAGAAGAACTTAGTTCTTTTTCTAGATCATAGATCTACAAAGACAGAAGTATTTCATAAAAGTAGAAGAGATTGGAGCATCTCATTATAAAAAGGGAGGGAGAAGAACTTAGTTCTCTTTAGATCACAGATCTATAAGACAAAGACAAAGTCTTTCACAAAAACAGAAGAGATTGTAACACCTCCTATTAAAATAAGAACTTAGTTCTTAGATCCACGAGACAAACTCTCTTATAAATGAGAACTTAATTCTCAGAGCACAGAATTGATTAAGAGCGCTCTGCATTCATTGGCTAGCGCTCAGCGCCAAGCGCGCCACGTGCTCTTCACATGGGCGCTACTTAATAAAGAGCGCTCTGCACTCATTGACTGGCGCTCTGTGCCAAGCGCGCCACGTTCTCCTCATGCGTGCTCCATTTTCATAAGAAGTGCCTTAGCGCTCCAAGTCTGGCGCTCAGCGCCAAGCACACCACGTGCTTCTCACGTGTGCGCTACTTCATAAGAAGCGCTTTAGCGCTTCAAGTCTGGTGCTCAGTGCCAAGCGCACCACGTGCTCCTCACGTGTGCGCTATTTCGTAAGAAGCACCTCAGCGCCCCAAATCTGGCGCTCAGCGCCAAGTGCTCTGTACATAAAGGCTCTGTACCTAAAGCGCTCTACGCTACAAAGAGTGTTCAATACTCAATAAAAGACAAAAGAAAAAAGGGTGCCAGAGCCCAAATTAATGCTCAGCGTTATTGAACAAAAAGGGACCAAGCCCAAACAAGTGTACAACACTTTAATCAAAACTAAGTGGGCTGAGCCCAAGTTGGCCATAAGTCTCTAACTCAGACCAACTGAGCCCATATGCTCACAATTGATCTTAGTCCCAAACCTGACTACAGATTTCCTAACCAACATTGGTTCAAGGGTACATCTCTTCATTCCTCTGATATGTGCGTTGTAATTCTTCAACGCCTTCAGAGAGGTGGCGGGTCCCGATAACCAGACATTCCATGGACTATGATGTCCTTAAACTTATGGACCGCAACGTCCCTAAACTAAACTCTATAGACTATGACGTCTTTAAACTACGGACTATGATGTCCTTAAACTCCATGGACTATGATGTCCTTAAACTTATGGACCGCAACGTCCCTAAACTAAACTCTATAGACTATGACGTCTTTAAACTATGGACTATGATGACCTTAAACTCTACGGACTATGATGTCCTTAAACTCCATGGACTATGATGTCCTTAAACTTATGGACCGCAACGCCCCTAAGCTAAACTCTATAGACTATGAAGTCTTTAAACTATGGACTATGATGTCCTTAAACTCTATGGACTATGATGTTCTTAAACTCCATGGACTATGATGTCCTTAAACTTATGGACCCAATGTCCCTAAACTAAAACAATAGAGCCTAAATACTCTTTTGTTGGATCTAAATGATCCTGTTAAGTAGATCTTAGTCTAAAATTAGGCTAACGTATCCTTAACAAACGTTTACGTTGATCTTAATCTCAAATTAGATTAACGATCCTTAAACCAACCCAAACACAAATCTAAGAAAATACAGATTTGGACTAATCTACGCCCTACGGGCGATAACATAAATTAGTCTCCGTATACAATCCACGGGCAACCAAAAATAAAACAAACACATACGACACGAAGTGACCTTCTGGAGCAAGAGAAAGTGGTTACCGCGATGCGGTAACGTAATTAACTGCAGGGGCTTGCGCCTACAGGGAAGAGCGTCCCCACAATCAAAAACCCCTCACAATGAGGGGGAATCTTACGAAGTCTGCTACAATGGCCGCAGCCGTCTAAACCTCCAATACACGGTGCCATAAATCAACTTGGTATCTTCGGAGAGGTGGACGGATAAAACCAAATAGCATCTGCCCCTAAAATTCAGGCCGGACGTCCCAACATCCCGGTCACGTCTTTTGGCGGAGAACACTCCCGTGCAGAGAAAATGGCTTCCAGCTGCACCAACTGCAACAACAACTCCCACTCTGCCCCGTCTGGAGGAGTAACTAACGGGCGCCAAGCGGCCTCCATCTTCGCCATGCCAGTGGAACAGGTGACTCAGGCCACCACTGGATTGTTCTTCGGGACCATGCTCCTGCCAATGAGCTTCAACGCTCCAATGCCGACACAGGAAGCTCCGAAGAAGTCGATCTTCGATCGGCTTACAACTACCACGGCCCCTCTCAACGGGTCATCCAATTCTAAGTCTACTGTATCAGTCTTCGACAGGTTGAGCCTGAGCTCAAGTGGGCCAGTGAAGAAGCCTGCAATACCCGAAGGAGTTATCCCAAAGCGAATAGCTATGCCAATTCCGATAGATGAAATCGTCAAAACGGCTTCCCCCTTTAAAGGATCGGTTTTCACAAGACTGTCCGTTCCAACTCCCGCTTCAGGCGAAGTCACCAAGGCTGCATCCCCGGCCCAAAGGTCAATCTTTGACAGGTTGGACGTTTCTTCTCAGCGAACGTCAGTCTTCAATAGGCTGGCACCAACAGCAACCCTTCACCAGAACAGGAGGCATGATGAAGCCACCCCCGTAACTGAGCCAGTACCGTCTGCAAGACATGCTCGACGTCGCCACTAAGTGAGGAAAGATTGGGGCGGTTCCCCTTCTGGATTGACTCCACCAGCTTCGATGGTGGAAATTGATGCTGCTGTTCTAACTGGGAACAGCTTTGAACCACTCAAGAGGGTGCGCAACTCTCTGACCGCCGTGCTAAAAAGATCTCCTCCACCTGTGGAGAACGTTACAAAGGCAAAGCCGGAGCAGCCCCCTCAGCGGCTGTCCTCTAAAATCTACAGGGTCTAGCGAAGGGTCCAAGACTCTGTGATTAACCAAGACTACTCCCGCCGACCGAAGAAAATGAAGGTTCGGCACGAGAAAGACCACCCCGTCGTACCACAGAAGGTATCGTCTATATGGGTGCCTGCTGCAACGGTCCCCTCAACTTCGACCACCCATAAAAGGAGAAGGCCGAAGAAGATCCCCGTGTCTGCGACGAATCTCAAGGGCACTGAACCTAAACGCCCCAAGTCTGGGGGCATGGTAGTGCACAGCGTTTACATAGCTTCCGGAAAAAAGGGAAGCCGTACTTCTATGGGTCATCGACCACTTACGCGGTCTGTAACAAAGGCTCAGGAGCAACAATAGAAACTCCAAGAGATGATGACAAAGATGGCCGTGCTCACTGGGCCAAAAGAAAGCCCAGAGACATCGTCTGAGCAGCGCCAAGAACAGGAAACCGACGCCGAATTCCTCCGAAGATTGCTCAAGAAGAAAGACAAAGAAGCCGTGGAACAAGCGGCTAACATAAAGCAAATGGCGCTTCTGTTTTAAGATATAATCGGGATGATGATACAGCCAGATCCCCCAGCTGAAGACCCTCCGATTATTCTTGAAGACGACAGAGGGGAGACATCAAACCCTCTTCCTGCTTTTTCAACAGCCAAAGAGGAGATGATCTCGAAAGCTGCCCTTGATGACTATATAGCTCAACAGATATAAGCTCATCAAGCGGGCAAAGCGGCCGGCCAAATCGTCAAGACTGGATGACCCTATCCGGGTTGGTACGATCAAATAAAGTAACTGCCGGGATATACGATCCCTAAATTCCATGTGTATAAGGGGACGGGTAATCCACACCAGCATGTTGCTCAATTCAGGGCTCTGTGCGGTAATACTGGGGGTGATGACAAACTGCTGCTTCGCCAGTTTATTGGCAGCTTATCGGAGACAGCATTCGAATGGTACTCCGAGCTCCCGAATGACTCTGTCAAGACATTTGCAGAAATGGAGCTACTGTTTACATAAACATTCACAAGCGCTAGCGAGCGCACCCCGATCACCGCACTAATTAACGCTAGAGTGAAGTCGGGAGAAACCTGGGTTCAATACGCCATTCGGTGGCGGAACCTGTGGTCAAAGTGTGAACAGCGCATAGAGGAAGCTCCTGCCGTAGGCATGTTCGTGGGGACCCTTGACCCTCAGGAAACCATTTCCCAATTCATGATGTTCTTCAAGCCGACCACTTTCTAGGCCTTGATCGACAAGCTGGCCCGAACGAGATGATTGACATGTTGCTGAACGAAGCCCGTCAAAGGAGCAAAGCTGATGAGAGAGCGAAATGGCCATATTCGAAAAAGCTAAACGTTGGCGACAGGATGAAAAGGTTGAAGAACTCCAACCAGATCGAGGCATGCCCGCGGCAGACAGAAGCAGGCTTAAGACGAGGAAACGGTTCGCTAAAGCCCTGTTGATGGGAATGAAGCTACCACCTTTTAAAGGAAATACTCTTGGCAGCATACACCTTGACGAAGCGGATGCATATCCAAACTACTGCTTATACCATGGGAGGATCATGCACCCTACTGAAGAGTGTAACGCCTTCAAGAACTGGTGGCAGGGGTATGTTGCCCACCGACAACACGTCAAGCGATTGAAGTGCAAAGCTCATCGGGAACAGGGAAGAACGACTAATGAGCGTAAAGGAACAGTCGGTAACTGTCACATGGTGGATGCTACCCCGACAAGACCAAAACCTCAAGTCCTCACCTTCGGGAGCGATTCTGACGAAGAAATGGCCCTTGACCCCCTCTTTAAGGAATCCACCTCTGGAAGAGAAGAAGAGATGAAGAACTGCGAGAACATTCAGCTGCGTAATCCTACGTTGCCTAAAAAGAATCTCAGACCATCAAACAAAGGTTCGAACAGAAAAGACAAGGGGAAGGAGAAAATCCATGAGGAGATTGCCCTCGATGATGGGGTCGTCAAAGAGCTCGCAGCTAAGGACCCGTCTAAGAAAAGCAAGGTGGATTAAAATATCCTAGCGCATTTAAGGAAGATACCCTCACAACTAATCATACTGGATGCCCTCTTTTACTCTAAAGAAGCACGGGATTCCTTGGTCAAGGCGTTACAAGAGCCCGATCAGTTCCAGGCCTTCATCGCAGAGAAGAAAATGCAAGATGAGCTGGTAGAAGTCCACACGGCTAACATTACATTTAATGACGAGGATCTTCTCCTTGGTACGTGTAACCACAACCGCCCTTTATATGTCATTGGATACTGCCATGACATCAAAATAGGGAAAATACTTGTTGACAACGGGTCCTCTGTCAACCTTCTCAACGTGCGGGTGCTAAAAGAAATCTGCATGAGCGTTCAGCATTTAGCCTAAGATAGAATCACTATCTCTGGATTTGACTTGCAGATGCTCGGGTCCGTGATACTGACATTGCGCTTTGGGCTTCTCATCACAGACATCATTCCATGTCATCGATGCTAGGACTTGCTACAACGCTCTACTTGGTCGGCCTTGGTTACACGAATATAACGTCATCCCTTCTACACAACATCAGTGTATGAAGTATTTCAAAGATGGCCTCGAGTACACCGTTACGGGAGAGCTAAACCCATTCTCTGTGAACGAAGTCTGAAAATATGAAGACGCCAAGTACTTCCTGCCAGACTTCGAAGACATGGAGAAGTGTCATAAGCCGGAGCTTAAACAGAAGCCCGTCACTCCCATTCCTACCTTTGGAAGCGATACCGAATAGGATGAAGAAATAGTCTACTCGGGACAGCCTCAGGAGCGGAACGATAAACCCGGACCATCCGCTCCGATTTTGGTCTTTGGCAGCGACTCTGAAGATGAAACCAACGCCATATTCTCCGTCCGCCCGTCGATGCAAACCTTCGTTGGAGCAGACCGGAGTTTGCAAATCGCCATGGTTCCATGGCGGCACTACAGAGAGCTTGATACGCTGGAGACATATAGTGTGCAAGAGTTGCAGACGTTCTACATCCCTCCCAAACGAAGAGGTGAAAAGGCAATCCTATTCTATCAATCCACGGAGACCAAAGTCGAAAGAGAAGTCTGGCATGGTGCCGATCCTGCCTCGACAGGCTCCAACCCATTCTTCTGCCTAGGTATTACACCGAGGGATTGAAAAGGTTATTAAGATGTCAAGGCATACCACTCAAACAAACTCCTCGACAAGCTCAGTTCTACAACAGGATTTGGGACGTCCCCGGAACGCGGCGAAAATTTCCCAACGGAAAAATGGAAACGATTGGGCTTGGATATGTCCAGTCCAAGAAACAGGAGCAATTCCATGACTGCCATGCCATAAAGGACCTTGATGGAGAAGATGATGCTCTTTTAAAAGACGCTGACGTTGAACCAGAACGAGGTCCTGCCATAAAAGTGTCGAGTCCGTCATTTGAAGAACAGATGGACAAGCTAGTACGGGAAGCGAGTCAAAAGGCTCAGAACAACCACAGCAGCGAAATGGCCATTTACAAGAAAGCCAAGATGCAACGCCTCCTTCAGCAGGCCACGGAGGATGATGATGCCCTTCGCCGTCATCCAGCCATGCATTCCCGAGACAAGAAAAAGGCCCGAGACCGAGGAAAAAACAAGTCAAAGGACAGAAAAGACGTCCGACAGCGGCAAAACGGATCCAAAAGGCCACGCGATCAAGAAAAGGTCAGCCGGAATCCGTCTCTTATGAAAAATATGAGTCGAGCATATTCCTTCCCTCAAGACAAGATAAGGAGAATTTTTGACATTGTCATGAAACATCAAATGAGGACACTCCCGGAGTCCCAGCACCCCGATCAAGCAAACGAGGTTCATCACCCGGATTATTGTTCCTATCACCGAGCGATAGGACATTCTCTTGAAGACCGCTTCACCTTCAAAAACTGGGTCGAAAACCAATACCAACTCGGAAGATTCGCTCTATCCAACAGTTGGAGGGTGGCCCCACCACAAAGGCATGTGCCAAAAGTAACATATATGGCGAGAGTAGAACCAGACCAACGTCTGTCCTGGAAACGATCTCGTACCTATCACGTGATAACGCTGTCAGAAGAAGGATTGCCCGGGAACATGGATGACTACTCCTGGTGCTTCAAAAATGAGGATGAAGATGAGTTGATCTCAGAATTTCCACCGGCGCCAAAAGAGCTGGAAGATGGAATACATACTACTGCGGACAACCTAAGGAAAATCGACTTAGGGACGGCAAACGACCCGCGACCAACGTTCGTCAGTAAGCTGTTGTCTAAAGAGCAGGTGGCTATGCTAAAAGACGTGCTCATGCAGTATAAAGACTGCTTCGCATGGAATTATTCCGAGATGTCGGGATTAGATCCGGAAATAGCTGTGCATAAATTGGCGATATCTCCAGACGTCAAGCCAGTCAAACAAGCACTAAGAAGAACGCGGCTCGAACTTGAAATGAGTATCAACGCAGAGGTCAAGAAGCTGATCGACTCCGGCTTCATTAAAAAAGTTCAATACCTCGACTGGATCGCCAACATTGTCCCAGTGATGAAGAAAAATGGGACGGTGCGTATCTGCGTAGACTTTCGGGATCTCAACAAAGCTTGTCCGAAGGATGACTTTCCCGTATCGGTCACCGAGCTGATGATAGACAACACGTCCACTCACGAAGTCTTCTCCTTCATGGACGGGTCGTCAGGGTACAATCAAATAAAGTTCCATCCCGAAGACCAGAAGCATACCGCTTTCCGGACTCCCCTAGGCATATTCTGTTACACAGTGATGCCTTTCGGTCTGAACAACGCCGGCGCTACCTATCAAAGGGCCATGACGAAGATTTTCGATGACCTCATATATGAAGTCGTCGAATGTTATATTGACGACCTCGTGGTGAAAAGAAAATCGCACGAGGAGCATTGGGAGCATCTGAAGATAGTGTTCCAACGTCTTCGGAAATACAACCTGAAGATGAACCCTCTCAAATGCGCGTTCAGAGTTTCCTCGAGCAAATTCCTAGGATTCATCGTACGGCACCGGGGCATCGAAATAGACCCGTCAAAGATCAAGGCTGTAACAACCCTAAACTTTCTGTACAACTTTCTGTAAAAAAAATTTAAAAATCCAGAAAGGGGTACTTTTACCTGAGCACAAGTTATAAGTTTGTTTTGCTTTTTAATAGCAAGAAGGAGCTTGTGGCTCATCGGTAAGACCTTGCACTGCTGAACTAAAGCACCAGAGTTCAAATCTCATCACCCACATTATTTTTAATATTGTTTTCTTTTAAATTTTTAGAAGTACAAGGGTCTACACGTGCATAACTCGTAAAAACCCCATTACACATATAAAACAAACTGACCCAGGGGCTACACCATGCAATGAGGGATACGTGGTGGCGAGCCCAGGCCCGACTCGGGCCGGTGACTCGGCCGACTCGGCCCGCCGCCGCCGGCCGAACTCGGTCGGATCGCCGATTTGCTTTCATGAAAGTTCTGCCTTTTTGTATTCTAATAACCCCTGTATACTTTAATTTCTCTGCACAGTAACAGAGACATTAAAAAAAAACCCATTAACCTATTTTTAATACAATTTTTAATACAATTTTCATACAACCTTTCACCTACCTTAACCCTAATCTTTTTCTATAAATACCATCCCTAAACACCCCCCCCCCCACTCACAATTCTGTCCAAACTCTCAAGAAAACTCTCTAGACTTTTGTATACAAGTGGAGTAGCGAAGGGCAAAGCTCCGGCAATTTTCCGACAACGACTCTAGGAGCTTCCGGTGACGAAACGACGCACCGGCAAATCCTACTTCCTCCTTTCCCTCTTCTCTTGACTTTAAGCCAGTAAGTCCTTTCTCCCTCTTCACCTTGCTATTCTAAAAATACGTATTTCCAAAACCCGACGGAAGCGGAGTTAATCCGATTTCCGATTCGGTTCTTCCTAAAAATTCAACTTTTTCTTAAATACAAACATACTAAACCCTTACATGTTGACTATTAATCATTAACAAACATGTTGAACAAGTTTCATGGTAATATATTTCATTTTGTAACTTTTACTACTCTTTTTCAGTAAAATACCATGTAATTAGTTTCGTCTTCAAAACATCCTTAATCTTGCTATACCTTTAAGTAGATCACGAGGTAATGACCTACCTCCTCACAACACTCATATGAAATATAGCACAATACCTTTTGGGAACATAAAATACAGGAAAACGAAACTTACATATAAATACTACTAACTATTAAAAACGTTTTCTATAAAATTTCGTATTTTATAAATCTTTGCAAAGCGTCGCTACAACCCATTTTGGGGGACCCGACTGGGATGGTGCGGATTATTGCACATCCCTGGGCTTAGTAGTGCGAGATGCAGACCTCCGCAAGGAGCATTCGGTCTCAAGAGATTTAAAATACAAATATCTTAAGAAAATGAGATTTCTAGAAAATAATAAATTAAAATTATTTTTTATAAATATATATATATATATATATTATCAAAATATCTATTTTTGTTATAATATCAATATTCCAACTTTTCTAATTCAAAAGAATCACTTTATATGAAAATACCATGAAATTCCATACAAGTCCAACACTTTATAATTAAATACCATGTATTATGAAATTAGGTTATTTTCAATAGAAATATCACAACTATAAAATCTACATCTATGACAACTCTAAAGACGATAATTAAATACTTGGGGTTTATTTTGAAAATTATACAAAAGTATTTTTGCATAAAACCCCCTCAAGTTCTATAAATTACCCTAAGGACCCTAGTAAATATAGGTTTAAGCGGGACCAATCTCTTGAGCCTCAGGGAGCCGGAGAAGTGGGTGCTTGCCTATTTTAAGGTAGACAATTTAACAAACAGTGTTATCAACACTGTTAATCGTCTTTGAAAAAGACATAAATCCTGCCGTCCATGTGCGGCGGTTACCGATAACATCAAAACAATCAGGACTTCAATTTCTTTTCCAATTGTTTTGACTCAGACTGAGTCTTATTATAATAATCTGACTTGAATATGATTCAAGTACAATCTACAAACTACAACATGAATACATGAATCCACATATTCAATCTATTCAATCTGTATTGACTGAACCGAACCATGGATATACTTCTATTTACATGATTCTCCAGTTACATCCATGATTCTCCAGTTACATCCATTTTACTAATATCATGGTTTCGGAAAGTCATCCATCTATACAATACAATTTACAATACAATACAACTATACAATCAAGATATCGTGGGGTTTCTAAGGGGTAGATTGGTACGGAAGGTGTTAGAAGTAGCACGAGACTGTAACCATAAGACAACTAACCTATATTCCTGTTGCTGTTGTACCGTGGCATAAACAGTTCCTTGAGTTCCTGATACCTTAGTCTCCGAGGCAAGTGAGACTCCTCTCGTATACACTGGCATCCTTCTGTACCAAGCTACAAACAACAGCGTTAACCATATAATACAACTTTAAAGGCAACTTTCTCTCTGTCTATTCTATTTCTCCCTTATCTTTGGGACTTACCGAGCGATTGTTCGCTAACGACATTCCTTCTCTTTCTTCTTTGGAATGTTGTCAGGCGTTTCGGACCTTCAGGAGATCGAGCCCACCAGGGAGGATTTGGACCAGCTAGCTTATGACCCAGAGCTCTAGATACTTGTATATTTCATTTCAGTACTTTCCATTTCTATTATGCCACTGTTTAGGCATTGATTTTCATTCCATATATTTACTTTTCCATGTATTGTAAAAAGAGTGTGAATAAATAAAGTTGTTGTTCAATCATATCTATTGTCTTTGTCTCTTGTGCATTTTTATTATATTGCTTAGATACGCTTAGCGTATTTATTTCAGAGTAAATACGTAGCGGCCAGTCACGTCTTCTACCCGTATACTGGGAAGCGGGGCATGACAAAGGCGATTATGGAAATGCCTCCGCCAAAAACTCTCAAGCAACTGCGATCTCTCCAAGGAAAGCTCGCGTATATCCGGCGGTTCATAGCTAACCTCTCTGGCAAATGCTGCCCTTACAGTCATCTGATGAAGAAGAGAACCCCGTTCGTTTGGGATCGTAAATGCCAAAGCGCACTGGACAAAATCAAGCAATACCTGCAGAATCCGCCGGTATTGACCGCTCCGGTTAAGGGAAAGCCCCTCATCCTGTACATAGCAGCCCTCGAAGGTTCGTTAGGCGCATTATAGGCATAAGAGAACGATCAAGGGAAAGAGAGAGGCCTCTACTATTTGAGTCGGGTTCTCCTGGGGGCAGAAAACAACTACTCCCCTATCGAAAAATACTGCCTGGCGTTAATGTTCGCGATAACGAAGATTCGGCATTATGCTTTGGTGCATGAGGTCCATCTCATATCAAAAGTGGATCCTCTCAAGTATTTGATGTCAAGAGCCATACTATCGAGGCGGCTCGCTAAATGGGCCCTACTCTTGATGGTATTCTCGATAACATACCGACCTCTCAAGGCAGTGAAAGGCCAGGCCATCGCCGACTTCCTCGCTGAGCACCCGATACCTGCCGATTTGCCCCTAAATTGTGAATTGCCGGACGAGCACACGTTTGACACGATCGACAGGGAGAGAGGAGAGAGTGATACCCGATGGGAACTCTACTTCGATGGGGCATCTTCCATGAAGAAGCGAAAGCACAGCTCCCCCATAATCAAATCTGGGGTAGGCCTCATCTTCGTGACTCCACAAAGAGGGATAATGCGCTTTGTCTTTTCCTTAACAGAGCCAAGGACAAAAAATGAAGCAGAATACGAGGCTTTGATATCAGGTCTTGAGATCGTTGTCGACATGGGAATCGAAAACCTCCTCATATACGGAGACTCCCAGCTGGTCGTTAGTCAAGTAAACGGCGACTATCAAACGTGCAAACCAGAGTTGGTAAAGTACGGCGAGAGAGTGCAACAATTGCTGACTCAAATCCCTTCCTATGCCTTGGAAAGCATACCGTGAGCGGAGAATAGCAAGGCGTATGCGTTTGCCAAGCTCGCTAAAGAACTGGCTGATGAAAACCTCGACGACGTAAGGATCGTTGTACAAAGCCGTCGGGTTCTTGCACCAGCAGAAATATCTCCGGAGTCGTCTGAAGAAAAAGAAGCGACCAAGCAAACAACCATACAAATAGAAGACCAGGAAAAGGCTAAGGATTGGAGAGAAGTCTTTATAGACTACTTCAAATTCCGTCGAACACCTGAAGATGCATCCTCAAGACATCAGCTCATTAAAAGAGCTCTGTCTTTTTCCTTCATCAATGATACTCTGTATAAGAGATCGTTTGACTCCCTGTGGCTAAGATGCCTGGGACCGGAAGAAGCAAGGAGGGTCGTCCAAGAAACTCACGATGGACTCTGCGATTCTCATCAAGCCGGGCCAAAGATGAAGCTGAAGATCAAAAGGATGGGCTACTATTGGCCCACGATGATTTAGGATTGCCTCGAATATACGAAGCAGTGTCACTCGTGCCAAATTCATAGAGACTTCATCCACCAGCATCCAAACCCGCTACACCCAGCGGTGGCTAGCTAGCCGTTCGAAATGTGGGAAACCGACATAATTGGGCCCATCGAACCAGCGTCATCCAAAGGACATCGGTTCATATTGGCGATGACTGATTACTTCTCTAAGTGGGCAGAAGCCATACCGCTAAGAGAAGTGAAGACGGAGAATATTCTCCATTTCTTCAAGACGCACGTCATCTATCGATTCGGAACTCCGTGACGGATTATCTCTGATAACGGGCCGGCCTACAGAAGTCACAGAATCACTCGCTTCGCACAACAGCATAATATAGACTGGAGATACTCTTCGGTCTATAATCCCCGAGCTAACGGTCTAGCTGAGGCATTCAACAAGACCTTGACGAAGATCATAAAGAAGACGGTGTCCAAAAATAAGAAGGATTGGTACGAGAGACTGCATGAAGCTCTCTGGGCGTATCGAACCACGTTCAAAACGGCCACAAACACAACGCCGTATGCATTGGTATTCGGCGCTGAAGCAGTATTCCCCTTGGAGATAGAGCTACCCTCTCTATGAGTGGCGGTTTATTATGAGCTAACAGACGAAGAGAATGCTCATCTTCGGCTTGAGGAGCTCGACGCCCTCGATGAAGCTCGTCTCATGGCGCAGCAAAACTTGGAGGCTTACAAACCAAAGATGACGCGCTCATACGAGATATTGACTAGGCCGAGAACATTTTGCCAAGGCAAACTCATGCTAGTGGTCAAGAGACCTATGATCCCCAATCGTGCCAAACGGGGGAAATTCGAACCGAACTATGAAGGCCCGTACATCATAAACAAAGTTTACCAAGGTGGGGCTTACTTGCTCATAGATATGCATGGCGAGAGACCCTTCAAGCCAATAAATGGCCGGTTCATGAAAAAATACTACGCTTGACGAGTCACGGCCTAGGTCAACGATAGATGACGACGCCTATGTCCGCTCGCTATCTTCACAAGCCTAAACTCTATAAGTGGTATCCAGCGAAACCGTTGTCTCCAAAATGGCAACAATGGACTGAAACATCCCTAAACTAACAACGTACCGAAACGTCCCTAAACTAACAACGGACCGAAACGTCCCTAAACTAACAATGGACCGCAATGTCCCTAAACTAGCGATGGACCGAAACGTCTTTAAACTACTACAAATCGTAGCATCTTAGGGCTGACGCAAAAAAAACGGTACGTCCATAAGCAAGATAGGCATGGATGAAAACCCGAAAGGGCTCCGTGAGTAAAAACAGCAGGGCTATCGGCGAGTTTGTGAATACCCGAAAGGGCACAGACTCGTAAGAAAATTCATGCACACTTGCAAGGTCCTCTCGACCCTGTAAGGAGAAAATACCTGCGTGAGATCCTTACGACTCACAAAGGAGCAACACACATTGGGTTCCTCATGATTCCTGAGGAGAAATTACACTTACGAGATCCTCACGACTCGTAAGGAGAACCCTCTTACGAGACCCTCACAGCTCATAAGATTTAAAAGCCTTAAGCTACAGGGATCTGAACCTGTTCTTAAGCCATCACATTTCCAGGACTGCCCTACAAGCGGTTCAATATTGACCCTTGTATACAATCCACGGGCACAAAAAATCATTTCCTCACCAAGTCCCACCAACGACGAGGAATGTCCTCATTTGGTGAACAAACACTTGTAGGTCCTCTCGACTTACAAGGAGAAAATACTCTTATGAGATCCTTACGATTTATAAGAGACCATACACTTAAGAATCCTCACAATTCTTAAGGAGAAAACGCACTTATGAGATCCTCACGACTCGTAAGGAGAAACATTTTTATGAGACCCTTACGGCTCATAAAGTCAAAAGCCTTAGTCGACGAATCTTAACCCTGTTTGCTAAGCCACCTTTGTTCGAAACGACAAAAGGGCAAGTGATGATTCGCTCCTGGAAACGTTCCAGTAGTAGCTATTGGAGATAGTGCCCTCAGAGTCAATTATTGGATCACAGGCACGTGATTGCAATGATTGAGGGAGGACCTATCCCGGTAGGACAGTCTTACTCAAGATGATAGTATGCTATCTGGTTTACCTTTATCATCGTGTACTGCTTTAGGTGACCTGACAGGCTACTATTACACGTTGATAGAGCCCCTAGGATTCATGCTTGACTACCAGCAGTATGAGGGCGATCATATACGTGAGAGCTGGAGTCTATAAGCACATCCTTAAAAGGTCCCTAGTCGTGGGAGTTTCAAGACAGGGCATCGATTCTCCAGAGTAGACTAGTGTATACAGTCGAGACCCCGACGAGGGGCGGTGGCCAGTCTCACAAGCCACTGGTGTCAGTTGGTTCACCTAAGATGTATACAGGTGCTCATTGGGTTATGAGTACACCGGACAGGACTCGCCGGGAACCTGCTAGTTGGGGTTATACCAGACGTCAGATAGCAGTTTCCTGGTGACATGTGTACAGGTTAGTTCATCGACCTGAGATCGTCATTTGTCTCGTGTGAGTTCCCACTGTGCTTTGATTACTACCCTACCACGGCTCAAAGGAGTCGTGCAAACAGGTTTTAGTTAGGTACAGTCCCGAGCCACATGGAGGCAGTGAGCGGATCTGCAGGGGTTCGTCTCTCCCGGTATTGGGGGTGAGGTCGCGCTGTGTCTAGGAGAGCCAGAACATGAAAAGTCCTTGGCCAAGGCAGGAGATTTGCTGGTAGGTATTCCAGTAGTATCTCAGGGTGTTCTGGGCTTCACTCCGACACGACTTGTACCGCTTTTGGGGGTCTGACTTTACCAACCCCCTAGGCCCGCCATGCGATGCTCATAGACGAACGGACCGGACTGTACGGATATTGTCACTGACAGGCTCAGTAGGGTGTCAGGATGAGTTCGCTCATCGACGTCCCTTTTGGTCAATACCTGGTAGCCCGTTACGTATTGGCTTATACCTCTGACGTGCTAGTGGTTAAATCCACAGCCATAGTATTGACGAGTCTTTAGAGTCCACCGCACTCAGTTACTCAGGTTTCGGGTGAAACGCTGTAGAGGCCGTATGGAGATATGGCAGGGTTCGATCAGATACGTGCGGTATTGCACAGATCGTGATCGGACGGATTTTACTAGCCGGCTTTGGCTTAAGCTGGATCCTAGTATTAGATAGTGTAGTTTTGTCTCTTTGCTTTTGTGTTCAGTGGGAATACAAATGCGGGCATGTATTTGCAGTAGCGGGGTTTTGCTGTAATTTATTACGGGATCGGTTTTCTGGGGTTGCCAGTTTGCATTCCGTTCCGGCCGGTTTTTCTTCATTCCTTCACGGCCGGACTTTCCGTTGGAGGGTGTTATTTGCAATTGTGCAAATAACGTTTTGTGAGGGGCTTTCTTGCATAAGTGTGGCTTCATAATCATGAGATTCCCTTTTGGTCATTTCCATTGCTTTTCATTTGATGGTTGGTGAAATGATTTAGATGAGAAATGAGAGTGACCTTTTTTATATATTGTTTTTCCATTCTTTTTTCCATAGACTTGGAGAGGTCTTTTTCTCTCTCCAATCCACTTGGTGAGGAGAAAGGGCCGGCCACTTTGTGAGGAGAGGATGAGAGTGCTCATTTTAGTGAGGGATTGATTCATCTCATTACATACTTCTTTGCTTGCTAAAAATTCCAAGCTTCTCTCATTCATTCATTCTACTCCTCACATCCCTCCATCAAGGCAACCTCATAAACCCCAAAGAGACATGGCTACTACACTATTCTATAGCATCCCTTGGACGCGTCGGCTAGCCAACTTCGTGCCCGAGTTGCCTCGGTCAAGAGGCGGGAGCCCGTAAAAGATTCCGGCTATGTGGTGCCCTTTCCGACGAGGACGTGACGGACGGAGATTCCGCGGGAGATCGGAGTGGAGACGAAGACCGAAGGACACGGATCGCTTGGTATAGCTTCTCCACTCTTTTCTGGTTTGCTAGTCGCTAGGTTAATGGCCCGATCCGGGTGAAAAGTGTGCGGTGGTGCCGGTTTGTTAGTTTGCAAAATTTTTGTTTCCGCGTTTCCGGCGTCAGATCGACGGCCGGGGCGCCGCCGCGGACTTACAGTGGTATCAGAGCCACGCCATTAACCATGCCTAGCTTGCTCTAGTATGTTTAGAACTCGATCGAACAAAAACCCCAAAAAACCGCATTTTCAATACTTCATGTTTCTGTCGAAATTTTTTCAAGCTCCAAAAATTTTTCAGGTCATTGCAGAAACATGTACTGGGAATTCTAAGAACCCTGGAAAAATTTGGTAACCTGATACGTCCATAAGACCGCGGAACCGCGGCCAAACCCATGCTTGGGCCGCGGTTCCGCCGCGCTTTTGACTCCTCATTTGACCAAATTTTTTCAGAGTGCTCCTGAGTTCAAAATGGGGGTTTTTGGGATATTCTTTTTGGGCCCAGATTTTCTGTAAGTGCTACAGTACTCCTTGGGGCCCACTTTGATAAATTTGGTCGATCGGATATTTTAAACATGCTAGTTCACAGTATTTACATTATATCTGCGACCGTGAATGTCACTCGATCGGTAAATCCAGTCTATCTGCTATAGCCCTTTTACACGGATTTGCGAACGTGACATTCACGTTGATGTTCTGTGTTTTGCTGTGATGTTGCGGATCGGTCGCGGGGGATAGCCTGGTTGCAATGTTAGTACAGTTCTGTTTTTATATGTACATTTGTCATTGCGGGGCGAGCGTCCGACATGTGGACTACCGTCACTGCCTGTTTGTATTATTCTTTTGGGACACGACCAGGTTGCGGTCGATGTACCCGTTGTATGTATATTTTCCTTTCTGTACTAGGATTACCCCAAGGAGGGGTGCACGGATAGCCGGGTTCTAGAAGGCAATGAGCCCGCATCTCATGGCATTGAGACGGAGGGGGCTTTACTCTAGAATTGGCGAGCTATTCGCCGCACTCGTAGGGGGTACAGGTTGACCCAGGAGGGGTGCCCAAGTTACCGGATTCCGTGAAGTGCTGGGTGGTCCATTCACATTGCTGAAGGGGGCTGCCTCGCTTCAGGTTTTGGCGGGTAACTTGCCGCGCCCGTAGGGGTCTAGGATTTTCATTGCACAGGCTATCCATACGACCAGGGGAACGTCGGGTTTCAGTAGCGGCTCTATGAAACCCGGGGATCCCAGATATCTGTATTGATCTGTGTTGCTATACATTTCTCTGTGTTGCATTTTATCACGCCTTGAGTGAAAATTATATATATATAGATGTTGTATATGTTTTTCATCTGCGCTAGTCCAGTCCCCGCTCTGTCGTTAGTTAGCTAACCTAACGGGTGATGACGGGACCCAGTGGCGAATGCGGATGGCATATACGTACGTCAGTATATTTTCGTTCTTTGTGGTGTGATCAATTGATGGGACTGCGTTGATTCGGATCAATGCAAGATAAAAAAAACCTATTCTGATGTTGTTGGAACACTTTTTCAAAAAGCTGTTATTGCAAGGGCGTTCTCTTTTGTTTTGCATCATGGTATTCGGTTGGAATATCCTGCTCCTCAGTCGACGAGGCAAGGGCCAAGATCCCTTCACCGGGAGTGACCCCTTAGACAAAAGGTTTGCGTCAGGGCAATAACTTCACTATAGCCGATTACTTTTGCTTTGCACCGTGGTATTCAGTTGGAATATCCTGCACCTCATTCTACGGGGAAAGAGCCGAGATCCCTTCACCGGGAGTGACCTCTTTAGCAAAGGTTTTCGTAACTATATTTTTCAAAGCTATCCGGTTCCTTCAACGATATCAAGTTCATTACGTTAAAGGTTTTCGCCAGAAACCATTCGTAGCCCTCCGTCGTTTCAGACGGGTAGCACGTAGTATTCATGCTATGTTTGTTGGCCTTCGTCAAGGCATAGTGTATGGTAGCTGCTTGTTACTTTTCTGCTGCATAGATAGATGCGTTGGTTTGGAACAGTCGTATAGCCTTGTTGGCCTTCGTCAAGGGCTTGTACGGGTGGGTTCAAATCAACCTGGACAATGACGGGTAGAACTTGACATGTGACTTATGATTTGTTGGCCTTCGTCAAGGTCATAAGAGCATGGGGCAAAAATCCACATCGGGAGTTTCAAAAGAACTGAAACTTGCCAGATATGCACATACCTTCTGGAGTGTGACAGCGTGAGCGGATTCCGTCACGTTATCATGCGATGATAGTTGGATCCCGATTCCCACTGATGAGTTGGTTTACTCCTCGGGTGATCCCGGCTAATTCTTCTTTCAGGTTTGGGGAAGAATTTGACGTTACAGTGGGAGGTTTCCAGATTAGATAAAGTGATAACCATTCTGATCTAGGTTAGAGTGCACGCTGAGTGTTTCTTTTCTCTCTCTCTTTGGCAGCGACCATTTACCCGACCCTAGGCTATGACTCGGTGACCAAGTTGACCGAACCTTCTTAACACTGGCTTTTGGATTGTCAGAGTTGCAGGCCTCATTGCCACTCCTACTTTTACCCTTTTCTCCAGGACACCCCGTATTACTACGAACGTCCACTTCCATTGGACAAAACCATCGTATGGTTATATACGAACTCGAAGGAATTCGAGGATGGTTTCTGTTCTGGAGAAAACGAATAGGACTATTCAGTTGTCTTTTCCTTTTACCTTCTCTCTCAGATTGCGAGTACTCCTTGGCTTAGGAGATAGTACACCTATTACGCAAATTGGATAGTCTTCTTCCAAACCTTAGGCTGGTGCCGACCGGTAGGGAATGAAGAAAGCCAATTAGTCTAAACGGTGTACAGAAGGTATTAAGTTAAGACAAAGCAAGGGATTAGTAAGAGGGCAAAGTAAATTGCGACTACTATTCACGACCAAACCAAGTATTTCTTCGCCAATCCTAAATCACCTATTTTTAAGGTTTATTCGGTTGTCTTTTATCTTCACCTTCTCTTGCATTGCGAGTGCTCCTAGGATTAGGACAGTACACCCATTATGCTTATTGGATAGTCTTCTTCCAAACCATAGGCTGGTGTCGAACGGTAGGGAAGGAAGAAAACCATTTGGCCTAAAGGGGTGTACAGAAGGTATTGACTAAAGACATATAAAGGGATTTGGAGAGGTGGCAAAGAATTATACGGTTACATTCGTGAATCTGGATAATGGAAGAAGCATTACTAGGAATACCAGGATACCCCATCGAAACATTTCAATGTTTCAGTTTCACTGTGTACTGTTAAAAGAAAACTGATTTCCCGATTAGATACTTACTCCAGGGTATGTATTTACCAGGTATGAGTCTCACATCTGTATGGTTTTACAGATGATGAGTGGGAGTAAGTTATTGGGAATTAGGTGACCATCCTCATTATATCGCGATTCGTTGGAATTGGTGATATTTGAGGAAGCCACCTGGGTTGTTTGCCGGTCGGCAAATATTTGGTTTTGAATATCCGTTGTTATGCACCAATTTCAAATTGATATATCTGTACGTCTATTTTTATAGAGTGAGATATACCTTTTTGAAATTATGTCTATGACATTTACCTATACCAGTGGATGGTTAGGTAAGGAGCATTGAACAGCGGTGTAATTCTTCTTAACCATAAGTACAGTTTTCAACCTACGACACACAGTGAATGAGTTGTTAGACTCAGCGGACTTATACAGAGTATTGTATATTGTCCAGTGTCCATTAGGACAGAGGGGTTGGTCCTCGTACTATATTCTGTTACTTATGACTTCTCTAGTTCTTAGACATGTGTTTCGTAGAAACACAGGGTCTAAGTTTTGAGGAGTTATAGGTATAAGAATAAAGTAGAGAACCATATATTGCAAGTATCGGGATTCTTCAAAGTGATCGAAGATGTAGATACTTGTATATGATATTCAGTTGATAGTAATGGTTAAGAGAACTTGCTTCTCTTTCAGGTTACTCATAATTGGAAGCGTTCCTAAGTTGAGTAACGCTGATCGGCCTCCTTCCATTTAGTTGACATGCACTGGAGACAGCTGCATGATTTGAATCTGGTTCAATTAAATCAGTGCCTCTGTTTCTTGGATATAGAACAGTTCATATCTTGACATTGTTAAGGTACGGGGAGTTATCCGGCTTATGCTTAAAACCAGACTCCGGATAACTCAAGGCACGTTTCTGTAATGGCTGTTTGTGGGTTGACCCGGGCTATGACGAGGGTTGACTTTCTACCATGTGGAAGATCAATAGTGATATTGTTCTTGACTCGCCACAGTTTTAATAAAAATGGACTTTTTCAGAAAACAGTAGTGGGAGTATGGTAGAACTGGAAGTGATTCCTGAACCGCAAACGATTACTGAAGATTTGATAAGAACCTAAAGATTCAATCTGGTTTGACATTCCATTAGCCACTCCGCAGATAAAGTAGGTAACCTCAGGCACCTGAGAGGTACTTCGGTATGCTCAAGGACGGTGGCAGGGAGGTTCTTGTTTACCCAGACTTGCCATTGCTGTTGTTCCAGACTGTGAGATCCGGCAGGAGGATGAGTATAGCGTCGTTCTAAACTAGTTTTAGAAGTGCACGTCTATATGACTCTACCAGAGGGTTGTCGTAGTCAGTGGGAGCAGCGGAAGCATTGGTGGACATTAGGCTTATGTCTATTTATAGACTAAAGCAGATATAGCGGAGATAGATCATCTATTTCTGATGTGAAGTCATAGGTTTGACTTAATCAGAATAGGGGATGGATCTGTTAAGAAGGTAGTAGAGTGTGATGTCCTGGTATTTGATGACATACACAGAGTAGGAAGTGATATTCCTATACTACGATCGGTTATACTTTGGTCGTCACACAGTGGTTTCTCTACACAGGACTTGGATATTATATCAGACATTCTGGTAACTAGATCTATGGTTTTAGATCTAGATTTGGGTGGTTTCCCAATCAGGGTACTTTGACCGCATTCTATGAGTATTTAGAATGGACGACTCCTGGCACGGTAGTATACCTGCAGGTAATGGAGTCACCCTCTCTAAAGGTGTCTTACAGACTAAAGAGGAGAGGGATATGCATGATTGACAGATCACTTGCTTAGGCAATTGAGTCAATCATGAGATGTCAAGTACCACACCAGATGTTGTTCTTGCAGTAGGTGCAATAAGTTGATATTGATCCAATCCTGGAGAAACAGTCGGAAGCAGTTTTAGAACATAACTTGATGTTCTAGGGTATGATAACAGCAGCCTCCTTTAGGAGACGGTTATCATTCTAGGCTTCCAAGGTGACCTACATGGCAGAGTGGCTGTCAGAGTTATAGTTTTCCCTCTGACGAGGGGCAGTATTTTGGACAGATGGTCCAAGTGGATACTGAGGGAAGGCATGGCGCAGGACACTGATTAAGTTCAGTTGTCGATACAGTCTAAGAAGTTTGGATTTGGAGTTCATTTATGAGTTAGGTCCCATCAGACATCCAGATACATTCTAAGACAGATATTGCTCATTTCAGGAGATGGTTTTCTCCGCGAACTTGAGATATAGAGAGACATAGAAAGAAACACCAGAGCGGATCCACTCACCGAGGCTATTCCTTGAACGCAATAATTTCGCAAACGAGCTTTGTGAGACTGACTAGTAGAGGAGTTGGGTGTTCGGTATCACACGGGTTGTGAGTATGCGACATCGCAATAATTAGCCTTGAGTGCAAGTGGGAGATTGTTGGAGATAGTGCCCTCAGAGTCAATTATTGGATCACAGGCACGTGATTGCAATGATTGAGGGAGGACCTATCCCGGTAGGACAGTCTTACTCAAGATGATAGTATGCTATCTGGTTTACCTTTATCATCGTGTACTGCTTTAGGTGACCTTACAGGCCACTATTACACGTTGATTGAGCCCCTAGGATTCTTGCTTGACTACCAGCAGTATGAGGGCGATCATATACGTGAGAGCTGGAGTCTATAAGCACATCCTTAAAAGGTCCCTAGTCGTGGGAGTTTCAAGACAGGGCATCGATTCTCCAGAGTAGACTAGTGTATACAGTCGAGACCCCGACGAGGGGCGGTGGCCGGTCTCACAAGCCACTAGTGTCAGTTGATTCACCTAAGATGTATACAGGTGCTCATTGGGTTATGAGTACACCGGACAGGACTCGCCGGGAACCTGCTAGTTGGGGTTATACCAGACGTCAGATAGCAGTTCCCTGGTGACATGTGTACAGGTTAGTTTATCGACCTGAGATCGTCATTTGTCTCGTGTGAGTTCCCACTGTGCTTTGATTACTACCCTACCACGGCTCAAAGGAGTCGTGCAAACAGGTTTTAGTTGGGTACAGTCCCGAGCCACATGGAGGCGGTGAGCGGATCTGCAGGGGTTCGTCTCTCCCGGTATTGGGGGTGAGGTCGCGCTGTGTCTAGGAGAGCCAGAACATGAAAAGTCCTTGGCCAAGGCAGGAGATTTGCTGGTAGGTATTCCAGTAGTATCTCAGGGTGTTCTGGGCTTCACTCCGACACGACTTGTACCGCTTTTGGGGGTCTGACTTTACCAACCCCCTAGGCCCGCCATGCGATGCTCATAGACGAACGGACCGGACTGTACGGATATTGTCACTGACATGCTCAGTAGGGTGTCAGGATGAGTTCGCTCATCGACGTCCCTTTTGGTCAATACCTGGTAGCCCGTTACGTATTGGCTTATACCTCTGACGTGCTAGTGGTTAAATCCACAGCCATAGTATTGACGAGTCTTTAGAGTCCACCACACTCAGTTACTCAGGTTTCGGGCAAAACGCTGTAGAGGCCGTATGGAGATATGGCAGGGTTCGATCAGATACGTGCGGTATTGCACAGATCGTGATCGGACGGATTTTACTAGCCGGTTTTGGCTTAAGCCGGATCCTAGTATTAGATAGTGTAGTTTTGTCTCTTTGCTTTTGTGTTCAGTGGGAATACAAATGCGGGCATGTATTTGCAGTAGCGGGGTTTTGCTGTAATTTATTACGGGATCGGTTTTCTGGGGTTGCCAGTTTGCATTCCGTTCCGGCCGGTTTTTCTTCATTCCTTCACGGCCGGACTTTCCGTTGGAGGGTGTTATTTGCAATTGTGCAAATAACGTTTTGTGAGGGGCTTTCTTGCATAAGTGTGGCTTCATAATCATGAGATTCCCTTTTGGTCATTTCCATTGCTTTTCATTTGATGGTTGGTGAAATGATTTAGATGAGAAATGAGAGTGACCTTTTTTATATATTGTTTTTCCATTCTTTTTTCCATAGACTTGGAGAGGTCTTTTTCTCTCTCCAATCCACTTGGTGAGGAGAGAGGGCCGGCCACTTTGTGAGGAGAGGATGAGAGTGCTCATTTTAGTGAGGGATTGATTCATCTCATTACATACTTCTTTGCTTGCTAAAAATTCCAAGCTTCTCTCATTCATTCATTCTCCTCCTCACATCCCTCCATCAAGGCAACCTCATAAACCCCAAAGAGACATGGCTACTACACTATTCTATAGCATCCCTTGGACGCGTCGGCTAGCCAACTTCGAGCCCGAGTTGCCTCGGTCAAGAGGCGGGAGCCCGTAAAAGATTCCGGCTATGTGGTGCCCTTTCCGACGAGGACGTGACGGACGGAGATTCCGCGGGAGATCGGAGTGGAGACGAAGACCGAAGGACATGGATCGCTTGGTATAGCTTCTCCACTCTTTTCTCGTTTGCTAGTCGCTAGGTTAATGGCCCGATACGGGTGAAAAGTGTGCGGTTGTGCCGGTTTGCTAGTTTGCAAAATTTTTGTTTCCGCGTTTCCGGCGTCAGATCGACGGCCGGGGCGCCGCCGCGGACTTACAGTAGCGATGTCGATGCCTAAATCGGTAACAAATTCCAAGTCCTTTCATGGTAAGTGATGATTCTCTCCTGGCAATATTCCAGTCGCAGGCTGATGCTAAGATCGGTATCAAATCCCAAGTTCCATACTCACGGCGAAAAGTCAGCGAGCCATAAATGCATATGAAATAGCCGAAATAATATGACAACTTGCAAAAAAATCAGTAAGTAAAATATATGCATACAAAAATACCCGAAATGATTGGACAACTCACAATAAAAAGCAGCGAGCAAAAACAAAAATAGCCGAAATGATTGGGCACCGTGAAAAATAGCCGAAATGATTGGGCAATAGCGACTTTCGCGATGTAAAATGCTGAAATAATAGAGCATCGCAGAAAGAAATAAAAAAATGAAAGAATGAAACTTTTGCCCTGCAGGTAAGTCCATACTGATCCCTGTATACAATCCATGGGCATAAACGAAAAGGGAACCACATGTCCAAACAAACTCTGTCAAAGGGAAAGTTAGATCTCGACAGCAACGGCTGCATCCCAGAAGACCAACAACGGCGTTCCTCCTCATGCCAGCAGGGCATGGACGCAACACCACCAATCGGAGCCACGGCAAAGTCCCCAGTTCCAAGACTCTACGGTTCATAAATAACCTAGAGTCAGCAAATGACCCCGTCTCAGAAATACTTCATCCAATGACCCCGTCGCGGAAATACGTCAGCAAATGACCCCGTCTCGAAAATACGCCATCCAATGACCCCGTCGCGGAAATACGTCAGCAAACGACCTCCGCCTCGGAAATACGTCAGCAAACGACCTCCGTCTCGGAAATTCGTCATCCAACGACCCCATCGCGGAAATACGTCAGCAAACGACCTCCGTCTTGGAAATACGTCAACAAACGACCTCCGCCTCAGAAATACGTCAGCAAACGACCTCCATCGCGGAAATACGTCAGCAAATGACCCCATCTCGGAAATACGTCATCCAATGACCCCGTCGCAGAAATACGTCATCCAATGACCCCGTCGTGGAAATACGTCAGCAAATGACCCCATCTCGGAAATACGTCAGGCAATAACCCCGTCTCGGAAATACGTCGGCAAACGACATCCACCTCGGAAATACGTCAGCAAACGACCTCCGCCTCGGAAATACGTCAGCATACGACCTCCGTCGCGGAAATACGTCATCAAGTGACCCCGTCGCGAAAATACGTCATCCAATGACCCCATTGCAGAAATATGTCGGCAAATGATCCCGTCTCGAAAATACGCCAGCCAATGACCACGTCTCGGAAATACGCCAGCCAATGACCACGTCTCGGAAATACGTCAGCAAACGACCTCCGTCGCGGAAATACATCATCCAATGACCCCGTCGCGGAAATACGTTATCCAATGACCCCGTCGTGGAAATACGTCAGCAAATGACTCCGTCTCGAAAACACGTCAGCCAACGACCTCCGTCTCGAAAATACGTCAGCAAACGACTTCCGTCTCGGAAATACGTCAGCAAATGTCCTCCGTCTCGGAAACACGTCATCCAATGACCCCGTCTCGGAAATACGTCAGCAAATGACCTCCGTCCCGGAAATACGTCAGCAAACGACCTCCGTCGCGGAAATACGTCAGCAAACGACTTTCGTCTCAGAAACACGTCAGTAAACGACCTCCTTCTTGGAAATACGTCAGCAAATGACCTCCGTCTCGGAAACACGTCAGCCAATGACCTTCTACTCGGAAACAAGTCAACTCACCAACCACTTACGGGTCCTCTCGACTTATAAGGGAGAAAATTCTCTTGTGAGATCCTTATGACTCTCAAGAGAAAACGCACTCAGGAATCCTCACGATTTCTGAGGAGGAAATACACCTACGAGATCCCCTTGAATCGTAGGGGGAAAAGTCTTTATGAGACCCTCACGGCTCATAAGGTTGAAAAGTCTTAGGAGCAGACCTAAACCTGTTTCCTAAGCCATCGCTACCCTACAAAGGGTTCAAGATGAACTGTTATCTATCATCTACAGGCTAAACTTGCTAGAGTAACATGCCAACAACACAGCAGAGAAAAGAAAGTGATAATAGGAGATAAAAAATGTGTCTTTTATTCATGAATTTAATTGAGTACAACAGACATCATATAAAAAAAATGAATGAAAGCATGTTATTCATAGACTACAAATTTTCGGTCGATACAAAGATGGCTACTGAGAAGGAGGCGTTTTTAATAAATCAGCAAGCCGCTCGCGTACTTCTCTCAACTCCTTTTCATGATCAGCCGCCGCGGCCAACTCTGCTTCAATGCAAGCCTGTTGCTGCAAACAGGATGAAAGTTTCTCATTGATTTCCTGCTGAGCGGCTTCCTGACTCTGCGTAACCTGCTCAGTGAAGTCAAGCTTTTTCCTCAGCACCAGCCTGTCAGAAATACATCGTTGGAGGTTTTCAAAAATAGCTTTCTGAAACGTTTCGTTTCGGGTCTTCGGGGAAACCAGCTGTGCAGCGTTCGCTTCAACTTGGGCGCGTAATTGGACAGACTCAGTGGAAGTCGCCTCACGTTCCTTTCGCCTTAGGGTCGCCTCTTGTTCAAAATGGCGAACGAAAGGAACACTCTGCTCAACCCATGCAACTCGCTGAGAGTTCAAAGCCGATACTTCCGGAGCGGGACGCTTGAGCTCAATCTCATGCAGGAAAGCCTCGATCTTTCTACAATAATTAACCCAAGCCTCGACGACGCCTTCATCATGGAAGTTCACGAGCGTCGCCAGTATAGGATTAACCTCAGCAGCAAAGTCTGCAACAAATGCGAGGGCTTCGGCCTCAAGATCCTCGACGAACTCGCTCAACATTCGCAGGCTAGTCGCAGCGCCCCTGGAAGATGGGCGTCTAGCAAAAGGCCCTACCGGCATTGGGATCCAAAACTCGAAGGGAGCTGGAACCGGTGCGGTTATTGCAAAACAAATTATGGTCAAATGTCGACTCAGGAGGTAAAGGAAAATACATGAGTAATAGAGTCTACTATACCGGCTATGGCAGGCGGCAAAATTGGGAGTACTGGAGGCACGGCTATCCTCTCGTCCCCTCCTCCGATCCGTGACACTGCGATCGATACAAGGAAGACTTAGTACTGATACGGCTGCCCATAAAAGAAAGAAAGAGACAACAGCTGAAGGATATACTAACCAACACCGGTGGGCGGAGTAACATCTGACTGGAAGGAGAAATGCAGGTTCGGCACCTGATACAAACGATCAAGAAGGACTTCTGCAAAGTTGTGACAATACACTGTCAGTACAAGGAGGAGGATAACCACAATGAGATAAATAAATCGCGAATCTATACCTTCCAACATTTCGGAGGACATAGGAGAAGGCGAGGGAACAACAACCGTCATGGCGGCAACCGAAGGTGCTTCAGATGGAACAATTTCTACGTTTACTGCACCTACAAACAAAAATCGTCAGAAGAAGCTGAATGGGATTGTAAAATAAAAGGAGAACAATGACTCAAGACTTACCTGACGGGTCATCAACCAAAACCGTGACAGAAGCATCACCGGGCGTTGCGGTTTCTTCGCTCTCCTTCAGAGGAGTAGTCTCTGCGCCCATGGCTTCGTCCCCTGATTCGATGAGGGCCATCATGACACTCGCGATGCCCGCTGATAGCAGGGAACCACAAGGAGAAAGAGCGGCGGTTTGGGCAGTCCCAGACTCCCGAGAGAGAGTAGCCGCTTCGGGCTATGTGGTCGCCGTCATCTCACCTGCCATCTCATCATCAGGACTTGGACCTGCAGGATATGGTATATAAGAATTTGAAGATCAAGTTCTAATAAAAAAATCAGCGTTACGTTACCTTCAGGCATTTTTTCGGTTTCTTCCCGAGCCACGCGCGCAACATGTCTATGGGCGGTAGACAGGGCAGCTGGAGCATCCTCTGGAAGAATAACGACAGATGGAGTAGTGCTTAAACCGGCACCCACAGCCAAGCCGGCATCACGTTCCCTCGCCACACGCTTCCTACGCTTCTTTTCGATCTGAGCGGTGAGAAGCGATCTCCTCAAGACCTCCGTCAAAGGGACGTCATCGTCCGAACCAAGCTGTGCCTCTGGAGCCGTTACGGCGTCTGTCATCGGCTGCTTAAGTGAAGCCTCCTGCGGTACTGTCGGGGGAGCTGGGGCTACAATAACCGGCTTTAGAAGCGTTGCTGCATCACCGCTCGGGATCGGTACTGCACTTGGAATAACCCGAGTCAAGGTAGTCCCTGCAACAAAATAAAAGAGAGGGTCAAACCATGAATAAAGAAAAAGGAAATGAAGGCACAATGAGCCGAAGTATACCAAGGCCCAAAGAAGCACGGAGCCTCTCTTCCTCTTCAAATGTTTTGAGGGAAGCCGCGAGAGCCTCTTCGGCAGAGATGCCTGTTGAAGAAGAAAGCGTCAGTAAAAGCATAATAAAAAAAGATAACCGTGGAAAGATACGACTGAAGACTACCTGACTGTGCGATAGTGATCAGTGTTTCTTCATCGCGAGCCAGTCGCTCGGAAGCCACAAGGGCGGCTTGAAGATCAGTATCATCCACAGGCGCTATAAATATACCATCATTGGTCCCGTACTCGCACAAGCCTTCGCTGTAGGGAGCATGGGACTCCTGGCCGAGTTCAACGTCCGCAAAAAAGAGCGACTTCTTCTTTTTCTGCGAGCGAGCGCCAGCGGCCGATAACAGGATCTTGCGCTTAGCGGGCAATTTTGGGCGACGAGTCCCGGGTACCTACCCCAGACTCCGGAGACGGTGCAGCCACCGCTTATACAGGAACACGAGGTAGAGGCTTATCAGGAAAGGCGCGCGGGACCACAACCGCAGCAGCTTCTCTCAAGGAAGGACGAACAATGGTTCGTTGCTTCAAAAGGACAGCTGGATTACCAGCGGGGACAGCATCCTTGCGATCAAGCAGTAACCGCTTTTCCGCTCTAATAACAGCACCCATCACATGCTGGTACTACGCCACATAAACGTTCAAGATTTTTGGGACGTGGCTCAGCTCACTGATAAAAAAGTTGGATCCGGCGTTCAGCCGCATGAAATGGTGTAGCGCGTTGCGGATACCCTCTTCCTTGGCAACCGACTCAGCTAGGAAAGCCTCTAGCGGGACACCCTGATCGTAACTCGACTGTTGAGCGAACTGGAGCGGGTTATACCTCATAAATAGCGTCGAGTCATTCTGCCTGAACACCAAAAAGCCCTGCCTGATTGAGTACAAATGCAGAATCTCCCGAGCCTTCAGTGTAGAAGCCCCGTCTTTAAAGGTGTCCCGCAGCGGCTGCACCGTTTTTGTGGATTCCTTTCCGATGGTTAAGACCTTATCGACGAAGGTCATGCCATCCCCGACCATACACGGGCAAAGAACCAGACCCCGAGCCTCTCGCTAAGTCGGTTCCAAAGCGGAAGCGTCAACTAGTAGTATAACCCGAGGAAAGTTATAGCTGTTGTAGAAACAGGGCCGCTTGTGGAATCCGAAAGCGCCGAGCAGATGAAGTTGGATCCATGATGTAAAATAATGCAGCGGGAGGTTTACAGGCTGCACCCCTGGCTGAGTGGTGTTTGCCTCAAAGCTAAGGCCATGATATAGGTGAGCCAATCCAGCGACGCCGACGGCCACTCGCATCCCCATAACCATTCGGTGAGACGGATAGAAGATGGATGGCCTCATATAGCGAGGGTGCATAGGGAGCACAAACCAGCTTAATCAAAGGCCGAGAAACCCCAGGAATAACATCTCTTCATCACGTCCGAAGCAGCAAGCTCTGCGAAAGGAACGACCGGGGTATCTGGAATGAAGAAGTTTTTTAAATCTGCTTCTGCCGTCGGCTGGCTATCCAAACCAAAACAAAACGGGTCATCGAGTTTGGCGATTGATTGTTTTGTGAAATTCGAGACTGTGTAAGTAAATCAACTCAAATGATCCCTGGTAACGGTTTCATTTGATTGAATTGAAGTTCTTGTTTGTGTAAATCGAATAAAGCGAATAAGTTTCTATGTGTCGGTAATATTGAATAAGATTCACAATCAAAGAATTATATTTGACCGCAATCAATTACGGTGTCAGTTGTAGATCGTAAGCGAGTGCGGATCGTCCACAGGGATTGTGCGATTCGTTTCTATGTTTAATTTGTTTGAATTGAAAAGTTAATTGCGAAGAAAAGAAAGCATGATTCAAGATTTATCAATTGTTCAAGTGTCACTATTCTATTCAAGAATCAAGAAAAAGATAAACAATCAAGAATCAGGTTTCGATGATATTTCCAACCAAATGTCAAGAATCTAAATGAGGCTCGTAGGAATCGATCGGATCTATAGACGTGAAGTAATCTCAAGATTTCGTGTTCGTGTCCTTCGAAGGATTGATACTAGATCGATGATGATCGATGAGCGTTAGGGCTTTCTCGTGAAACTAGGGTTTCATCGTTTAACCCTTGTTCTTTCATTGATATCATTCACATTCTAGCCTCTAGCAATTTCAAGAAACGATCGTAACTCCCCAATCTCGAGCGATATCATTCAAGAAAGCAACGCAACGAATTGGGTTGTCGGTTCTTGAACTTGCTAGGGTTTACAAAACTCGTAGGATTCAAGAATCGATTTAAGATATATTACATCATCATTCTATTGATCGTCTCGACTCCTCGACGAGCGGAGTATTACTCAAACATCACAACAAGAATTACAACTAGAAATTTAGATCGAATCATGATGCAAGAATTTAAAAAAAACAAGATAAAAGAATATCACCTTTTATTTATATCAACAATTTGATTACAGTCGCTCAAGAACTACAAGAGGAAGAACTAAATTGTCGATCTGGCGTCGCTCGGCTCCGTGAGTCGTGGATCGGCTTGGACCACTTGCTCTGTTGAAGATCGGCTCCGCTCATAAAAGGTTGCAAGGCTTCTTGCTTGATGGGGTACTCGGGATCTTGGCTTTTGATTGGAATTAGGGTTAGGGTTTCACACAAGCCTTCTCACTAGACTTGTGGAAAGAGAGTGAATGGGTCTAGATTGATACTAGATTGGCTAAAGATGATCAGTTTCATAACCCTAGGTCTAGGCTTCTATTTATAGACTTCCCAAACCCTAGGTCTAGGTTTGAAATTACAATTCCCTCCAAAAGTTTGTTGAGGCTTCCAGAAGATAGTTTGTTAGGAGTTTAGCTTAGGCTTTAAGCTAGGATTAATTAACCTTAGAAACCCTAGTTTGCTGATCTGGCAGAAGTCTCTGGAGTATTCTGAAATTTGTCATGTCTTTCTGAAGTCTGGACCCTGAGAGAGAAATAATGCCCTGAATTTGAGGAGGTGACGTGGCAAGACGGCCGCGGAACCGCGGCTCAAGCCAGCTCCGGCCGCGGTTCCGCGGCCATGTTGGCTCCTTGGGGGTTGGGGCTTCTTCTGTGGTCTTAGGCTAATATTTGTAGCTTTATCTGATGTGTTGATTTGTATTTTCCCCTTTGTATTGATACCAGAATTGAAATCATTGAGTTGGCGTCATGTTTGATCGATACTATGTAAATTTTGGCCTTTCTTCTGGATTTTCCTGCACAGATCTCAAAACAAGTGTTGCGCAATATAGGGATGATGCGATGCCATGAAATGCAGTCAATTTCCTTTATAGTGCCGGTTTTTAAGGTCTAACATATGTAATCTGATATTCTGCGACTGTTTTGCTAATATGTGAAATATGAATGCCGAACACTTCTATATGAATGCGAATGATAGGGAAATTGCCGGTTAAAAGATGCAATATTTTCGACTAATCAAATTGCCCCAAACTTAATTTCGATCGTCTCGAGCGAACTATTTTATTAAAAAGAGAAGGAGAAAATAAAGAAAGAGAGAAACTAACTAGCACACTTTCGTAGGCAACACGATTGCACTGAGCACGTGCAACAAGCCTTTAAACCTCTAGGTGTCCCTAGTAGGAGGAGTGTTGTCTCCTGAAGGTTTTCAGCGGATTGCACCCACAAAATCCAATAATAAAAGAAAGATCATGAATATTACATTTAAAGAAAAGAATCGTAAAAGAAAAGCCTTGAAAATTAGAGTTTCCAACTAAGCTAGCTTTTCGGTTGTCATGAGCCCTATCTTAATGGTCATGAAAAGATGTTAGAAATCACGTCCTCCCTCAATAAAACATCGTCTTATTCTTCATTCCTATCTTTCTTCCAAAACATCGATCATATAACCCTGCGTGTGTGTAAAGGACATCCCTACACCCGGAGAATTCAATTCAAGCTATCATACTCTTGCCCATCAGCCTCAGTACTTTTTAATTAATGAATATTTAGATGAGATTGCTTACACACTTTCATGCGACCGTTAATACTTCTTGAGGTACTAACCGACCGATTACTCCTGTGCTTGCTTACTTGGTGTATTTCCTCGTCTTGCACCACCTCAGGCATAGCAGTGACTCCCAGACCAGTTGGCCTTAGGGCATTAGGTGAAAAAGCACCCTCGCTATACATTTTTATTGCCCTTGGTGATAACAAAACCAGTGTCCATTTTTCTCACCACTTTATATTTTTATTCACTTTTTTTCTTTTTATTTCCTTCATACATCGGCTTTAAGACAAGAGCATTTCAAGGTATCCTCTACTATCCCAGGCTTCAAGACGTGTGTAAGTGCGAATAGCAGGGTATCAACGTTCAAAATGTTTGGCTTCCAGAATAGAAACTATTTTTCAGACTTATTTTTATCCTCAGATTAGTGACGTCCTTCATCTTACTAACCCTTGGGACAACGGCTCATAACTACTTATTACTAGTTCGTACAAGAAAACTTCTAATTTTCTTAGTTTTCTTAAATTTTTCTAATCTCATGGATGCAATTTTTCACTATCTAAACTTTTATTATCTTATTTATGACAAAAAAGGTTTGAATATTAAAATATTTTTGTATTTGAAAATTTTTTAAATTTTTATAGATTTTTAAAAGAAATGTTTTGTGCTTATGCAGATGATATGCAAATGATGCAAAAATAAGCACAAACCTCCCCCAAACTTGATTTCAACAGTGTCCTCACTGTTGCCAATCGCTATACCTACAAAAACTGTAAGCCTGGGAGGAATTATTAGTGGGGGCAAAATATATAAATGAAGAACTTCCCCCAAACTTATTCTTTTCACTCACCTTCATTCAAAAAATGATGCAGTGATATACAGGATATGAAGGTGAGACGGAGGAATTTTAATCCAAATAAACTGGCTCTTGTAAGAACAAGAGCTCCTCTGTGGGGTCAGTGGAAAAATACGGCTTTAGTCTATTTCCATTCACTTTGAAAAATGTGCCGTTTTTAACATTTTCTACTTCCACTGCCCCGTGCGGATATACAGACCGCACAACAAAAGGTCCCTTCCATCGAGATCGGAGCTTACCCGCGTGAAGGTATAATCGTGAATCATAAAGAAGGACTTGTTGACCAGGTGAAAATGTTTTCCTCAAAATGTTTTTATCGTGAAAAACCTTAGTCCTATTCTTTACAATTACAGTGTTATCATAAGCTTCATCGCGGAGTTCGCTTAGCTCATTAAGTTGCAGCTTCCGAAAGTTGCAGGCTTCTTTTAGATCAAAATTTATTTCCTTTATAGCCACAATGCTTTATGCTCTATCTCGACGGGTAAATGACATGCCTTCCCAAAAACTATCCTATATGAAGACATCCCTAGGTTGGTTTTATATGCAGTCCTGAATGCCCAAAGAGCATCCGTCAATTTGGTCGACCAGTCTTTTCTATTCTTAGCAACAGTCTTCTCCAGGATAAGTTTGATCTGTCTGTTTGAGATCTCATCCTGCCCGCTCGTTTGGGGATGATAGGGTATAGAAAGTCGGTGGTTGATTGCATATTTCCGCATCAGAGTCTCGGGAGATCTGTTGCAGAAATGTGTCCCATTATCGCTAATGATAGCGCGTGGGTGTCCAAATCGCGAAAAGATATTCTCTTTCAAGAACTTAATGACAACTTTCCTGTCATTAGTGCGACATGGAATGGCTTCTACCCACTTGGAGATATAATCAACCGCCAGCAGTATGTACAAATTCCCAAAGGAGTTGGGAAAAGGACCCATAAAATCAATGCCCCAAACATCGAAGATTTCAACAACCTGAATGGGTTGCTGAGGCATTTCATTTCTTCGGGATATTCTACCCGTGTACTGACACTGTGTACAGGTTTTGCAATAGTCAAATGCGTCCTTGAATAAGGTCGGCCAATAAAATCCACATTGCAAAACCTTTTCCGCCGTCTTTTTAGGACCAAAGTGACCCCCACAGGCCTGATCATGACAAAAAGAAAGAACACTCTTGAACTCTTCTTTCGGGACACACCGACGAATGATCTGATCAGGACAATATTTAAACAAATATGGATCATCCCAGTAAAAGTGTTTTACTTGGGATAGAAAACGGTATTTGTCCTGTTTAGACCAATCGCTGGGTATAAGTCCCGTGACAAGATAGTTCACAATATCCCTGAACCATGGTTCAGCGGATACGTTCAAGAGTTGTTCATCAGGGAACGAATCATTGATCGGCAGGGTCACAGGGGAAGAAATGATGCGTGAAAGATAGTCGGCTACTGCGTTTTCACATCCTTTCTTATCTTTGATAACAAGATCAAATTCTTGTAACAGTAGGATCCAACGTATTAGTCGACCTTTTGCATCTTTCTTCGCCAAAAGATGTTTTAGGGCGGAATGGTCAGTGTACACAACTATAGATGAGCCAATTAAGTAAGGCCTGGATTTTTCCAATGCAAATACAACCGCTAAAAGTTCTTTCTCGGTGGTTGTATAGTTGATTTGTGCATCGTTCAGGATCTTACTTGCATAGTAGATCACGTGTGGTATCTTTTCAATGTGCTGTCCTAAGACTGCACCTACTCCAAAGTCGGATGCGTCACACATCAGCTCAAAGGGGTAGTCCCAGTTAGGAGACGATAGAACGGGGGCTGAAGTGAGTGAGTGTTTAAGTGAGTCGAAAGCTGTCTCACAGTCCGAGTCAAAGTGGAAGGTCGTATCCTTGGCCAGGAGAAGAGTTAAAGGTCTTGCAATTTTGCTAAAATCCTTAATGAATCTCCTATAAAAGCCTGCATGGCCAAGGAAAGATCGAATATCTTTGACGCTTTTGGGATGAGAGAGGTTTTGAATGACATCTATCTTAGCTCTGTCAACCTCAATGCCTTTCTGTGAAATAACATATCCATGTACAATTCCTTCTTGGACCATGAAATGGCATTTTTCCCAGTTCAAAGTTAAGTTCTTCTCTTTGCAACGAGTAAGAACTGCGTCAAGATTCGATAGGCAATCAGAAAAAGAGTCTCCAAAAATCGAGAAATCGTCCATAAAGATCTCCAGAAAATTCTTTACCATATCAGAGAATATCCCCATCATACACCGCTGAAAGGTAGCGGGAGCATTGCATAACCCAAAGGGCATGCGACTGTAAGCAAAGGTACTAAAAGGACAAATAAAAGTGGTTTTATCTTGATCCTTTTTGGCGATGGGGACCTGATTATAGCCTGAGTATCCGTCCATAAAGCAATAATACTCTCGTCCCGCTAAGCGTTCCAGCATTTGATCAATGAATGGTAGAGGAAAATGGTCTTTCCTCGTGGCAGCATTGAGTTTTCTATAATCAATACATACATGCCACCCAGTTTGGGCGCGTGTTTGAATCAACTCATTTGCCTCATTGGTTATAACAGTGATGCCGGATTTCTTAGGAACGACATGTATAGGACTCACCCATTGGCTATCGGAGATGGGGTATATAATACCATTATCTAGGCATTTGGAGATCTCTTTCATCACCGCTTCCTTCATGACGGGATTTAACCGTCTCTGTGGTTCTCGGGTCAGTCTGGCATCATCCATCACATGTATATAATGTTCAACTATTAAGGGACTAATCCCTTTGATGTCCGCCATGGTCCAACCGAACGCCTCTTTATTAGATCTCAATACCGATAAAAGTGCATTCTCTTGCTCTGATGCAAGAGATGCGGAAATGATAACCGGTAAAGACTCATTCTCACCAAGATATGCATATTTAAGGTGAGAAGGTAAAATTTTGAGATCTAATATGGGCGGAGAAATAATAGAAGGAGGGATCATCGAATGATTTTTGGAATTACAAAGAAGCTCAGAGCCTGTGAAAGATACAGACTCGGGTGGAGTAAAGTCAGGAGTGCAGGACTCAAGTGTAGGAAAAGTGTCCTCACTAAGATCATGTGTAAGATCAAGCAGAGATGTGGTAATGTCGTCGAGATCTAGAAAGCAAAGATCCTCAGCTCCACAACTATCGGGAGCGATCTCGTGGACAGAGCACACATCTAAAATATGAGCAGAGGGTTCTGATGGCTGACTTCCAACTTTATAGATATTTAGTTCAATGGTCATATTTCCAAATGATAAGTTCATTGAACCATTTCTACAGTTTATAACAGCGTTGGAAGTGGCAAGGAAAGGACGACCCAGAATCACCGGAATTTGGCCCCGGGGGTTTGCTACAGGCTATGTATCGAGTACAATGAAGTCTACAGGGAAAACAAATTCCCCGACCTTTATCAACACATCCTCTAGTTCACCCCTTGGTTTGGTGATTGAACGGTCTGCCATTTGGAGAGTGCAGTGAGCAGGTTTCAACTCTCCAATCCCTAATTGCTCATATACAGAATATGGAAGTAGGTTAACACTTGCGCCAAGGTCTAAAAGAGCACGATTTATATTTTTACCCCCAATAGAAATCGATATCGTAGAACATCCTGGGTCTTTACGTTTCTTTGGTAGCTGGGGGATAAAAGCAGTGTTGATATTATTAGACATGAAGACCTTCTTCGGCACTTGAGTCTTCCTCTTCCTAGTGCACAAGTCCTTAAGAATTTTCGCATAAGCGGGGACTTGTTGAATCGCATCTAGGAGAGAGATGTTGATGTTAACCTGTTTGAACATTTCTATTATTTTCTCCATATGTGGACTCGTTTTATTACCCCTTAACCGATTTGGGTAAGGTGCTTTCGCAATGAGCGTCGGGTCCATCATAGGAGAAGGAAGAGGGGGTAGACAAGATCCCAAAAGAGGTGTGGGGACCGTCTGTGGAGAACTAGAAGGGCTATACTGAGGTGTCGAGCCTAGTGGGAAATGGAGAATAGGCTCGCGAGACGGTGGTGTGGTAGAAGAAGAAGGATCAGAAGGAGAAGTGTGTGTGTGTGGAAAGGTCTCAGCCGGGGCGTTGATATGATTTTCAGTATCATCAACTTCTTCCCCAACATGATTGTTCAGCACTCTTCCCGATCTCAACGTTGTGATGGCATTTACATTGTAATGCCCAGGATTCTGTAGGGGTTGAGAGGGAAGTTTCCTTTTTTCTCTCGCACTCATTTCGGCTTTAAGTCGTGCGATTTCAGCTTCCATCGTTCTGATACTCTCAGCTTGGGACGCTGAGTTTTTCTTTATCTCACCGACGGAAGATCTAACCTCAGCCGAAACCTCTATGAAATTTGACAAAAGTGATTTCATGGTTTGAGTGAATTGAGAGAACTCGTCAAAACAGGTCATAGGATTAGACTGTGCAGGAGTGTTGACCTGATTTTGGAAGTTTTGTGACTGATAGGGATGCTGAGTGAGTTGAAGGGGTTGCTGTAGTGGAGGAAGAGCCCTTTGAAAATTATTCATGTTTGGAACCGTGTTTTGAGATTGGCTTTGGTTCCAAGCAAAATTCGGGTGATTCCTCCAACCCTGATTGTACGTGGAAGAATATGGATCGTTTCTAGGTCGTTGGAATGCGGCATTTGAATGCTCGTGACCTTGAAACGCAAAGTTTAATGGACATTCTTCCGTTAAATGAGACGGATCAGAACAGCACCCACAAACAGTTTTGGGGAGCGACATTGGGTTTAGGGAGGCTGCTGCAAATTTATGTTCCATAGCGTCGAGCTTCTTTTGCATTGCTTCCATCTCAGCTCGAACACCTATGGACACATCTATTTGGTGTATGCCATCCCTATTCAATGGTTGGGTTCCACTCTCCCACTGTAGTGATTTTTCAGCGAACTCTTCTAAATACTTCCAAGCTTCCCCATCATCTTTGGTCATAAAAGTACCTTGACACATGTTTTCAAGGCTCTGTTTAGTGTTTGGGTTAATGCCCTCATAAATGATTCGGCAAAGCTCCCATCTCGGGATGCCGTGATGAGGACACTGAACCAATAGATCCTTGAAACGTTCAAAGCATTTTGAAAATGGTTCGGTAGGGAGCTGGGCAAATTGATTCAGTTCGCTACGGATTCGAGCTGTCTTTTGTATTGGGTAAAATTTCTTAAGGAATGCAGCGACGAATTCTTCCCAATTCGTAATAGAGTGTGCGGTAGTGTTATATAGCCACTTCTCGGCTATATCGCACAAAGTAAATGGAAGAAGTCGTAGACGCATAGCATCCACTGAAAGTTGTGACGTACCCATCATTGCGCATACGTTTTCAAATTTGGTAATGAAAACGTAAGCGTCCTCAGTCTCGAGTCCGTGGAATTTGGGTAAAATATTGATATACTGGGGCTTAATCTCAAAGTTATCGCCGTTGGCTGGTGGTGTGGATAAGCAGGTCGAAAGAGAACCTCGAATAGGGTAGCACCTCTCCTGGAGAGAGATGCGGGGTGGATTCTGCGCACCAACGGATGGCGGCAGATTAGGGTTAAAGAAGTTCGATGGATTCGGATCCATCGAAGTGGGTGTGGTAGTGGGTAAAGGAAAGGTAAATGGAGAAATACCGACTTCGGAGTCGATAAAGGGTACGCGGACTAAACGGACACTAGAATCCCGTGTCCAGCCTATCTTGCACTAAAAATGGGTTAGTACAAGTGGCAGCGTTGACTTATAATTAGGGGTATGAATGAATGCGGTGTTTGCTTTGAAAAAGGGACGGATTTTTGAAAAAATGATGCGACACAACAAATGAAACAACAAAGACCCTAGAATCTAGTGGTCACCTAGGTCCGGCTCTAGACCGCTCCTAACTGCCAAAAGACAAGTCGCAGGATAGAATCCTCCACTGCCTCTTTGTCCCCCTGTGGCCGGATAAGTGCCAGGTAAGTGGGAAGGTACTCCACTACGTAAGTAATGGGCCTAATTAAAAACCACTAGCCTTAGACACACTCGCCTTAGACACCACAAGAAAACGCGGATAAGCAATGAATTACCCACGGCCTTCTTCTGTCCTAATTGAGCGCGACGGTCCTTAGAGTCATCTCTAGATATTTTTTAGTTAATGTGGGTCAATGCGGATGCAAGTTTTGCGATTTTCGGGGCCTAGGAAGGGTAATGAAATCCCCACCTAATTTGGATTTGGCCGTGCCCCTTAATTTCCGTATTAGAATGCAAACAACCAAGAATCAAAATCACGCACAATTTTAATTTTTCTTTTGCGGCACTGCGATTTATTTGCAAAGAAACCTGCAGCAAATTATTAGTTGGAGCTAAAAAGAGGAGAGAGGAGAAGGTAAGAAGCTTACAGAGAAAAAATGGTACAGTGATCCCTTCAGGTAGCCGCGGAACCGCCGCAATAAGGGGGCTCCCACCGCGGAAACGCGGTTGAATGGTGAGATCACTCCACCAAAATTCACCAGGGAGCTTCTGTAGACTCCCTCTGCTCTCTGGTATATCCCAAAAAAAATTTCAAATTTCCAGCAATCTCCAGATCTCCTTGCAATGAACCACAACAAATCGTTTAGGGTTTGCACGAATTTTGATCTCAAAAATCACAATGGAATAAATCTTTCAATTCAAACTATAATAAGAAACGAATTAGCGCGCGATCCCCGGTACGGCGCCATTTGATTGTTTTGTGAAATTCAAGACTGTGTAAGTAAATCAACTCAAATGATCCCTGGTAACGGTTTCATTTGATTAAATTGAAGTTCTTGTTTGTGTAAATCGAATAAAGCGAATAAGTTTCTATGTGTCGGTAATATTGAATAAGATTCACAATCAAAGAATTATATTTGACCGCAATCAATTACGGTGTCAGTTGTAGATCGTAAGCGAGTGCGGATCGTCCACAGGGATTGTGCGATTCGTTTCTATGTTTAATTTGTTTGAATTGAAAAGTTAATTGCGAAGAAAAGAAAGCATGATTCAAGATTTATCAATTGTTCAAGTGTCACTATTCTATTCAAGAATCAAGAAAAAGATAAACAATCAAGAATCGGGTTTCGATGATATTTCCAACCAAATGTCAAGAATCTAAATGAGGCTCGTAGGAATCGATCGGATCTATAGACGTGATGTAATCTCAAGATTTCGTGTTCTTGTCCTTCGAAGGATTGATACTAGATCGATGATGATCGATGAGAGTTAGGGCTTTCTCGTGAAACTAGGGTTTCATCGTTTAACCCTTGTCTTTCATTGATATCATTCACATTCTAGCCTCTAGCAATTTCAAGAAACGATCGTAACTCCCCAATCTCGAGCGATATCATTCAAGAAAGTATCGCAACGAATTGGGTTGTCGGTTCTTGAACTTGCTAGGGTTTACAAAACTCGTAGGATTCAAGAATCGATTTAAGATATATTACATCATCATTCTATTGATCGTCTCGACTCCTCGACGAGCGGAGTATTACTCAAACATCACAACAAGAATTATAACTAGAAATTTAGATCGAATCATGATGCAAGAATTTAAAGAAAACAAGATAAAAGAATATCACCTTTTATTTATATCAACAATTTGATTACAGTCGCTCAAGAACTACAAGAGGAAGAACTAAATTGTCGATCCGGCGTCGCTCGGCTCCGTTAGTCGTGGATCGGCTTGGACCACTTGCTCTGTTGAAGATCGGCTCCGCTCATAAAAGGTTGCAAGGCTTCTTGCTTGATGGGGTACTCGGGATCTTGGCTTTTGATTGGAATTAGGGTTAGGGTTTCACACAAGCCTTCTCACTAGACTTGTGGAAAGAGAGTGAATGGGTCTAGATTGATACTAGATTGGCTAAAGATGATCAGTTTCATAACCCTAGGTCTAGGCTTCTATTTATAGACTTCCCAAACCCTAGGTCTAGGTTTGAAATTACAATTCCCTCCAAAAGTTTGTTGAGGCTTCTAGAAGATAGTTTATTAGGAGTTTAGCTTAGGCTTTAAGCTAGGATTAATTAACCTTAGAAACCCTAGTTTGCTGATCTGGCAGAAGTCTCTGGAGTATTCTGGAATTTGTCATGTCTTTCTGAAGTCTGGACCCTGAGAGAGAAATAATGCCCTGAATTTGAGGAGGTGACGTGGCAAGACGGCCGCGGAACCGCGGCTCAAGCCAGCTCCGGCCGCGGTTCCGCGGCCATGTTGGCTCCTTGGGGGTTGGGGCTTCTTCTGTGGTCTTGGGCTAATATTTGTAGCTTTATCTGATGTGTTGATTTGTATTTTCCCCTTTGTATTGATACCAGAATTGAAATCATTGAGTTGGCGTCATGTTTGATCGATACCATGTAAATTTTGGCCTTTCTTCTGGATTTTCCTGCACAGATCTCAAAACAAGTGTTGCGCAATATAGGGATGATGCGATGCCATGAAATGCAGTCAATCTCCTTTATAGTTCCGGTTTTTAAGGTCTAACATATGTAATCTGATATTCTGCGACTGTTTTGCTAATATGTGAAATATGAATGCTGAACACTTCTATATGAATGCGAATGATAGGGAAATTGCCGGTTAAAAGATGCAATATTTTCGACTAATCAGCGAACTTCGCAGCTTATTTTGACAAAACTTCCGGGCGAAGAAAGCGGGCGATGAAATCTACAAAGCTGACTACATGCCTTCCTGATTCGAGAAACAGACCCTCATAAATATTCAACGCCATAATCAGACTTGGGAATTGATATTGAATGGCATTCTCCGAGGTAAGGCCCATCACCACTGATTTGGTGGTAAAGATGTACTCGTCTGGAGGAAGTAGCTCCTCGTAATGTTCTCCCCTGATGGGTAAGCCGGAGATCTCCGCGAACTCCTCCAAAGAGATTGAAACTTCCCGATCTGATAGAAGGAAGGTGTGAGTCGGAATATTCCATTGTTCCAAGAAAGCTTTGACCTACCATATAAGGGGCGTGGAATACTGGAAAAGAGATACGTAAACTGTGGGTTACAACCCAAGCTTTAGCAGCAGTGATTTCTTAGCCGACAAGTTGTATCGAGCCCACTGCAAGTACCCGGCTGGATGGTGAGGAGTCAAGCCTATCATGTATGGCTGTCCCCAAGGACGCGACTCGCCTTGACATATGTGCCGCCCCAGAATATCTAAAGCCATCGGCGGCTGTACGGGTATCGCGGCCATAGAGGGCTGAAGGCGACCCTCCGAAGTCCAATTGACCTCCTTTACGGCATAGTTCACTAGGGGTGAGTCGGTGTAGTGGATCGCTGAAATGGGCTCCGAAGGCACCGCACAAGAGAAGCTGCGTCGACCCTGGATGATTTGATTATACCATAACCCCCATAAATGAAGAGACTTCTACTCCGGGTCATGATCTTTGATCAGCGCGAAAACTTCCCAGTCTACAGGCGCGTCAACAAATGCGCTCTCCGGACGAACGAAAGGGAAAGAAGTGTCGAAACACATAGTACCTGCACGAAAAGGAACAAGGGTTAGCTGTCAATGCTACAGTCCAAATTCTAATACTTGGTACTTAAAATTTGTACCACACTACAATGCAGTGGAAAGGGACCAAAGAGGACCCATAAAATCAAGGTGACGGCTCATCATTGATTAGACAGTCGCTCATTAAAGAGGAGATCCTAAGAAGATCCTCATTTAATGAGGGACTCCTCGGGCCAAGGAGTTAAACTCCCTCGAGAGTAACGCTCTGCAACAGAAATGACATCTGTCAAAATTAATGATGAAAGGAATAAAAATTCCCCCAAAAAATTCTAAAGACCTATGCTCTGTGAAAATGATGGAGTAATCCATCAAAAACCCTAAAAAGCAAAACTTTTACTGAGTTAAAAACTCCAAGATCTTCATGATATGTGAACAAACTCTAAGAGTTCTTCATGGAAGATGAGCAGTGTTCCAATTCATGGGTTAAAATCACCCTAAAAAAATTATATCTTGAAGATATATGATCTAAAGATGAACACGGCTCTATTAATGGGTAAAACCCTAAAACATTTTTTAAGATCTACGATCTGAGGAGAGCAAAGCTCTGTTAATGAATTCAATCCTTACCAAATTTGGGCAGAGTTTTGACTCTAAGAGTTTCTTAAGGCAGAGAGCTAAGCTCTAAAAGGGGGAGAATTATATTCTCGGGTGAAACAAAAAGAACAAAGCAAGAAGATGAACAGCGGTCATCTCAAAGGGCCAAAGGCCCTATTTATAGGTGTTAGAAGTCGATCCAACTTCCAAGTTGATCTAACGGTGGAAAGGCTGCCACCGCTGCACTCACGTGTAAGCCACGTGAGCACAACGGTGGGGGGCATTTGTTTCCCCCAATCAGAGAGCAAAACTCTATTCAAAATTTGAAATTTAAACTGAGATAGCGCCTCATGAGAGCGCTAGCGCCAAGAGCGTCAGCGCTAAGAGTCAAAAACTCTGAGGCAGCGCCTCACGTGCAAAGCATGAAAGTGCTCGCGCCAAGAGTGCCAGCGCCAAGAGTCAAAGACTCTGAGGTAGCACCTCACGTGCAAAGCATGAGAGCGCCAGCGCTAGAACTAAATGTTCTCCACCATTGGATCAAAGATCCAACGAAGATGATAAATTATCAAGGTACAGAATTAAATTCTGATTGAGGAAATACTCCTCAAATCTTTCTAAACAAGAAAGATTGTGCTCTGTAAATCAGAGCACCGTTGGATCAAAAATCCAATGGTGATTAAAAATCACCAAGATATAGAATAAGTTCTGTATGGGAAAATATTTTCCCAATATTTCTAAAAACAAGAAATATGTCTTCTGTAAAACAGAAGCACTTGGATCAAAGATCCAATGGTGGGAAACACCACCAAATCAATCAGAGATCTCTCAATGAGAGATTTCCTTAACCGATTCAATAAATCAGCCTCCCCTATATAAAGGACCCAAGACTTCAAGTCTTGTACAGAGAAACCTCCCTATAAGTTTCAAGTTCTCAGAAAAGAAAAAGAGAAGAGCAAGCTCTAAGAAGAAGAACCTTCTTCAAGGTAAATAAAAAGAAGAGAGATCATAACATCTCCTCCATATTTGAGAGTTTAACTCTCACATCAGAAGAATTTAGTCCTTTTTCTAAATCACAGATCTATAAGACAAAGTCTTTCACAACAATAGAAGAGATCATAGCATCTCCTCATAAAAGAAGAACTTAGTTCTTAGATCTACGAGACAAAGTCTCTTATAAACGAGAACTTAATTCTCAAAGCACAGAATTGATCAGATCTGCCAAAGAAGCGCTTTAGCGCTCCAAGTCTGGCGCTCAGCGCCAAGCGCTCCACGTGCTCCTCACGTAGGCGCTATTTTAAAAGAAGCGCTTTAGCGCTCCAAGTCTGGCGCTCAGCGCCAAGCGCTCCACGTGCTCCTCACGTGGGCGCTATTTTAAAAGAAGTGCCTTAGCGCTCCAAGTCTGGCGCTCAGCGCCAAGCGCTCCACGTGCTCCTCACGTGGGCGCTATTTTAAAAGAAGTGCCTTAGCGCTCCAAGTCTGACGCTCAGCGCCAACCGCTCTATGTGCTCCTCACGTGAGCGCTATTTTATAAGAAGCGTCTTAGCGCTCCAAGTCTGGCGCTCCACGTACTCCTCATGTGGGCGGTGAGGAAATACTAAGCGCTCTCTAAATAAATCCCCAGCGCCATAAAAAGTGTTCAACACTCAATAAAAGACAAAAAAGAAAAGGGGTGTCAGAACCCAAATCAATGTTCAGCATTGTTGAATAAAAGGGACTGAACCCAAACAAGTGTCCAACACTTTATTCAAAACTGAGTGGACTGAGCCTAAGTTGGCCACAAGTCCCTAATTCAGATCAACCATGCCTAAGTGCTCACAATCTCTTTAATTGGTCTTAATCCCAAACCTGACTATAGATCTCCCAACCAACATTGGTTCAAGGGTACATCCCTTCACACCTCAGATATGTGTCATTGTAATTCTTCAACGTCTTCAGAAAGGTGGTGGGTCCCGACAACCAGAAACCCTACAGATTATGATGTCTTTAAACCAGACTACGATATCTTTAAACCCCACAGACTATGATGTTTTTAAACTAACAACGGACCGAAACGTTCTTAAACTAACAATGGACCGTAACGTCCTTAAACTAAAACGATAGAGTCCAAATACTCTTTCGTTGGATCTAAATGATCCTAAATCCTGTTGAGTAGATCTTAGTCTAAAATTAGACTAACATATCCTCAACAAACGTTTGAGTTGATCTTATTCTAAAACAAGACTAACGATCCTTAAACCAACTCAAACCCAAATCTAAGAAAATACGGATTTAGACTAATCCACGCCCTATGGGCGACAACGTAAATTAGTCTCTGTATACGATCCACGGGCAACCAAAAATAAAACAAACACAAACGATACGAAGTAACCATCTGGAGAAGGAGAAAGTGGTTACCGTGATGTGGTAGCGTAATTAACTGCAGGGGCTTGCGCCTGTAGGGAAGAGCATCCCCACAATCAAAAACCCCTCGTAAATGAGGGGGAATCTGACAAAGTCTGCTACAACGGCCGCATCTGTCTAAACCTCCGATATACGGTGTCATAAATCAACTTGGAATCTTCGGAGAGGTGGACGGATAAAACCAAATAGCATCTACCCCCAAAATTCAGGCCAGATGTCCTAACGTCCCGGTCGCGTCTTTCAGCGGTGAACAATACCGATCTTCGATGTAGACTTAGGAATGGATTGGCTGGGAACTTTCTTCGCTACCATCGAATGTCGTCAAAGGAGGGTAGTGTTCAAGATACAAGATCATCTGGTCTTTTATTTCAAGAGTGGAGACCATACCCTGGAACCTAGCACCTACAAGGCTAAACCAAAGAAGGCAGTGATTGCAACCTTACAGGCGAAAGAAGACAAGCCAGAAGTATTTTGAAAGTTCGAGGATGTGTTTCCTGAAGATATAATAGGTTTGCCTCCCGATCGAGCTCTTGAATTCAGTATTGACTTAGTACCTGGTGCACAACTAGTGATCAAAGCTCCATGCTGATTAAGCCCTAAGGATTGAAGGAGATTCGTACTCAGTTGGATGAACTTCTAAAGAAAGGTTGGATTCGTCCCAGTACTTCAAGTTGGGGATCTCTAGTTTTGCTTGTGAAGAATAAAGAAGGTTCATACAGAATTTGTATAGACTACCGAGCTCTAAACGAAGTGACGATAAAGAACAAGTATCCACTACCGCGCATCGATGATCTTTTCGATCGGTTAAGTAGGTCTTGTGTATTCTCAAAGCTAAATCATCGTTCGGGTTATCATCAGGTGAAAGTCAAAGAGTCTGATATTCCTAAAACGGCGTTCAGGAGGTCATTATGAATTTCTTGTAATGCCATTTGGAGTAACCAATGCACCTGCAATATTTATGAATCTGAAGAACCAAGTTTTCCGAGAGTACTTAGACAGGTTCATTGTTATTTTTATCGACGACATCCTGGTGTATTCAAAGAATCGAAAAGAGCACGCTGAGCATTTGCGGATTGTCCTAGAGATATTGCGACAGCATCAACTTTATGCCAAGTAGAGCAAGTGCGAATTTTGGCTAAATCAAGTCGGATTTCTCGAACACATTGTTTCGGGCGAAGGAATCTCAGTAGATCCAGCTAAAGTGTCAGCTATCAACGAATGGCCAACACTAAAGATGGTGAAGGATATTCAAAGTTTCTTAGGTTTAGCAGGATACTACCAAAAATTCATCGAAGGTTTCTCAAAGATTGCAACACCCCTGACCAAGCTCACACGTAAAGATGAAGCATTTGTGTGGTCAGAAGCATGTGAACAAGTTTTTGTAGAACTCAAGTCAAGATTGACATCAGCTCCTATTCTAGTAATACCGGACCAATCTGGAGGATTTGTTGTGCATTGCGATGCATCCGGTAACGGATTAGGATGTGTTCTACACCGGCATAGAAAGGTTATAGCTTTTGCATCAAGACAGCTGAAAGTTCATGAGTGCAACTATCCAACACATGACTTGAAGTTGGCAGCCATTATCTTTGCACTTAAGATTTGGTGCCACTGTCTACTTAGAGAACGAGTGGATATATACACAGACCACAAAAGTCTGAAGTATGTATTTACTTAGAAGGAGTTGAACATACGGCAGAGAAGATGGCTAGAACTTATGGCGGACTTCGACATCAACCTACAGTATCATCCAGGGAAGGTGAATATAGTTTCTGATGCACTTAGCCGTCAGCCATTATCAATGAATCTCATCCCACAGTAGAAGTTGCAGCAAGAATTGCACGAGATGGAGATCGAGGTAGTTATGCCAGGTAATGCTTCAGAGTTGATGAACTTACAAGTTCAGTCTACTATTGTCAATCAGATCAAAGCAGCTCAAGCAAATGATGCCAAGCTGTAAAAGATCTGAGAACAGATAGAAAGTGGACTTCGATCAGACTTCATCATCCACGAAAACGGATTTTTGAAATATGAAAGTAGATTGTGTGTACCACAAGGTGCTGTTCAAGAAGAGCTGATGAAAGAAGCCCACAGCTCTCCGTACTCAGTACATCCCGATGGTACCAAAATGTACAAGGATCTACGACAAAACTACTGGTGGCATGGAATGAAGCGTGAAGTAGCCAGAAGCATAGCCAAGTGTTTGGTGTGTCAACAAGTGAAGGTTGAACATCACAGGGCTGCTAGTTTACTTCAACCGTTACCCATCCCAGAATGGAAATGGCAGCATATTACCATGGACTTCATGACTGCTCTTCCTCGTAGCATGAAAGGTAACGATGCAGTATGGGTTATTGTGGATCGACTCACCAAGTCGGCTCACTTTATTTCCTTTCGAGTTGGCACATCTACCGAGACACTAGCAAAGAAGTATATGGAGGTAAGAATGAATCTAAAATAAGATTTAACCCTCATAGTGTGCTATTTTTGATACCCATGAACTCATGCAGGAGATCGTGAGATTACATGTAATACCAGTTTGCATCGTCTCCGATCGAGATACCAGATTTCGATCACAGTTTTGGCAGAGTCTGCAAGCTAGCCTGAGAACGATTCTGAACTTCAACACAGCTTACCATCCACAAACATATGGACAGTCTGAGCGGACAATTCAGATTCTAGAGGACATGCTAAGATCTTGTATATTAGACTTCGGAGGTTCATGGGAAGATCACCTACACCTTGTAGAGTTTTCATACAACAACAGCTATCAGGCTAGTATTGGAATGGCACCATTTGCAGCTCTTTATGGAAGGAAGTGTCGTTCACCATTAAGTTGGGACAACGTTGGAAATCGAGAACTCCTAGGACCAGAGATGATCGTGGCAACTGTGAATATAGTTCGCACGATCAGGGAAAGAATGCGCATAGCCCAAGACAGACAAAAGCATTGGGCTGATGCAAAGCGTCGACACCTGGAGTTCCAACCTGGAGATCATGTTTTCTTAAAGATCTCTCCAAACCGAGGAGTAATCCGCTTTGGCAAGAGGGGTAAGCTCAGTCCGAGATATATAGGACCGTTCGACATTCTCGAATGAGTCGGAGAAGTGGCATACCGTTTGGCATTACCACCCTCATTGGAAAGAGTGCACAACGAATTCCACATATCCCAGCTTCGAAGATATGTGAACGACCCCAGCCACATCCTTGATCACTCCGAGCTCACTGTACAGACGGATCTAGCTTATGAGCAACAACCCGTTGAAAACCTAGACATAAAAGTAAAGACACTGCGGAACAAGAAAGTAAATTTGGTCCGAGTGATTTGGAAAAAAGATTTGCCAAGAGAATCAACGTGGGAACGAGAAGACGACATGTGTGCAAGATATCCTCACTTATTTGTAAATTAGTCCTTATATAATTGTAAATTTCGAGAACGAAATTTTTATAAGGAGGGTAGAATGTAACGACCCTAATTTTCCTGTACGAAAATTTTTTAAGTTAATGTACAGATGGAGTTTGCAAGCCTGAGTACAATTTATAAGTTATTTTTGTTTAAGAATAGAAAGAAACAACTTGTAGCTCACTGGTAAAGCCTTGCACTGCTGTGACGTAGCCCCTGTGTTTGAATCCCCTCAGGCACATATTATTTTTTCTGAATTTTCTTTTAAACTTTTTGGAAGCACAAAAGTTTACACGTTCACTGCACATAAAAATGAAAAGTCGGGGAAAATAAACATGTACAAAATGTTGTGTACACAGAGTAAGACACGTGGCGTGAATCCGACGGCCCCTCTTACACATTGGACCGGCAAGATCAAGCCTGGGACCGGTGCCGACGGTCGTCCGTAGGGAAAAAGTTTCCGTGTTCTACACATAAAACCCTTGGCCTACCCCCATTATCCCTACACTGTTTGTTTATTCTAAAATTAAACGGAGAATTCAATTTCATCTTTAATCAAATTTTTAATGCATTTTAATTCAATCTTTCAATTCCAAAATCCTAATTCCACACTATCAATACAACCCCATACCCTAGCCCCTCCTCATTCTGAAATCCCTAGCTAAAATTATCAATTTTTTTCAAGTACAAGCGGAGTTAGCCAAAGACCGACTTCCGGCGAGGAATCGAGTAAGTTCCGGCGACCCCGCGACTCCACGAAGGCTACCACATCACCTTATACCTCTTTCCTACCCTTCTAGCTAGTAAGTCCCTCCCCATTCTACTCTTTCTTCTTAAAATGCTCTCTTTATAAAACATGTCAGTAACTGGAGTCACTACAATCATCTCATTCTAAAACCTAAAAATTTCATTATTTTCTTCCATAACTTTCATGCAAACTCTTACCCTATATTTATAACCATGAATCTAATGTTTAGAAATAACGTTCACTTTAAAACATCATGCTAGATAACTTTAATTTAACTTTTACAGTAAAATACCATGAACTTTGTATCTATCATATTTTATTACTTTGCTTAATCATACCTCTAGAAAACTTCACGGGGTAATGACATACCCCTCACATACACACATGTTTACATAGCACGATACACTTTGAAACATATTTTTGTAGCGATACAACATTTCATTTAAATACCAAGAACTATAAAAACCCGGTTTGAATTGTATTATCAAAATTTTTTGCGATTATATCTCTACAACCCTTTTAAAGGGATCCGCTATTGGATGGTGTAAATTATCGCACATTCTTGGGCTAGTAGAGCGAGATACAGACCTCCTCACGGAGCATTCGGTCTCGAAAGATTTTTTATACGATTTTTTAAGAAAAACGAGATTTTCTATTTAATAATAAAATTAATTTTTATAAATATATAAATATTATCAAAACACATATTTTCAAGATATAATAAAATTCCATGTTTTCTAAAAACATAAAATAATGACAGGTTTCTCCAAAATGCCCTCAAGTTATCTAAAAGACAAGTTTTATACTTAAATACCATGAACTATTCAAGCTAAGTTAATATTCACTAAAATACCTCAAATCTTAAAAGTTACATTCATGAAAACCCTAAATAATATAAATAAATACTTGAGATTTATTTTGAAAGTATATAAAATATTTTTCATAAAACCCCCTCGAGTTATATAAAATTACAATTAAGGACTTTAGTAAATATAGGTTTAAGCGAGATCAATTCTCTTGAGCCTTAGAGAGCCGGAGAAAGTGAGTGCTTGCCTATTTAAGGTAGAAAAAATTAAATGTGTTATCAATGGTAATTGTCTTGAAAAAAGACACAAATCCTGTCGTCCATGTATAGCAGTTACCGATAACTCCCAAACCTAATTCAGGATCCAAATCAGTTCTAAGTGTCTGACTCAAGTCTGAGTCCAAATTAATCTGAGTCTAATCCAAATCAGAATCCAAATCAACATGCATACAATATACCAACATGTATACTTGAATCTGAACCTGAATATCAGAACAAGATTAACATGCAAACATGATTTGACTTGACTGAACCATGCTTATATCTTGACTTGATTACATGCCTACTTATTTACATCCTGAACCTGGTTACAAGAACAACTTGTAATAATGGTCTCGGTAAGTCTGATAACTATAATTCAATACAATACATTATGGGGTTTTAAAGGGGTAGACTGGTACTGTCACGCCCCGCTTCCCAGAGTACGCAAGATTGGGCACGTGACATAGCCAACCATGCTACCTGTGGGTAGGAAGTATCCATCCACAGTCACATTACGGCTGTAGGGATATCAAGAACAAGATAAATAAACTAATCTAACACATGTCCAAGTCCATAATAACAAGAGTCAATGAACAATAAGTGCGGAAGCAAATGATCCAATGCAATAATAGAAAGGTACGTCCCGTAATGCGAGATCGCGCCTGGAAAATAAAATGCAATAAATGAACTAACCACTACAGAACTCACAAATCAGCCTGCTGGCTGAAGTACTCCTGCTCGGTCGGCGACAGTGGTAAGGAATCTGGGCCATGCAAAACCCAGACGTCAGCGCGTCATGTCAACCAAATAATATAATATGAACATGGTGATAAGCAATGCAGGTATGAACATGAATAAAGCAGTACTAAGAAATAACAGAGCAGGGTAATGTGCAGAGGTGACTAAACTGTCCTATCAGGTTTCTACTCTATAGTCTTGAAATCAATTGATGAATCGTCGATGTAACTCAATAGTATCCCGTGCGTGCCCGGGACCACGGTCAAGGTCCTCGGGGCTGAATCCGAGACGTGCCGCTAAGCAGTAAAAGTAGGTAGTAGGATGGACGAGTGATGTCAGCATCATCACTCCCGGACTGGCCAAGCCCGTAAGACTGATCAGAACAAGTATCGAACTGTTGAGTTACAAGTCGGTTTCACCTTTGATTTCCCCATACTCCCAAGCTATGTATGTCAGGTCGGGTATTCAGTAGTCAAGGACTAATGCCAACACAAGATCAGGTAAAAGTAGGTCTGTCTGGGTAGACAGCAGGAATGGTCAGGTTTGTCGGCATTAGGCATGAAATCATGTAACAGGTCAGGTCGCTTTTCAACAGGTTGAGTCGATATGTACAGGGTGTCATGTCCGGTGTATCAGTACATGTGTCAGGTGTATCAAGATCGGTCAATATGTAATGCAATCAAATGTATGCTGATAACAGGTATAGTAACGGATAAGGAACAGCAGCAAGAACGGCAAATAACAATATTATTCCATGTAAACACAGTGATGCTTTGTATTCTCTTATTAACAGGTTCAAGCACCCTTGGGGTGCAATAATCACAGTGTAGTGCAATATTAATAACAGCAGGCAATAAAGATATAAGTGTGCGACTATTTTCCTCTAAATAGTAAAATGATTAGCAGGTAGTTGTTATTAAGGTTACGGTGGCAAAATACGATTTAGGTGGCAGTATTATAATGTATATCATATTTCGTCCAATGAGACAAGTAGCAATATTTAGTTGATATAGCAAGTTTGTGAGTCAAACATTTAATTAGTTTAACGTAGCATGTAGCAAGAAATCTTGCCTCGACGGTTTCGCAAACCGGAAAGCACGGATGCAATGTCGGCAGAAAACACGAGACGGGTGCACGGACTTCGGATCAAGTCCCAACAGCGAACAGCGGGACCACACGGACCAGGGTACTTCGCTGGAGCATCGGGTCCAAACAACGGCACGGCCGGAATCCGGCAACAGTCAAAACAACAAAGTTAGCAAACACGATACATGCGGGCAAACGACTAGCGAGGGGGTTTTGCACCAAAGGAAAGTAAGGTGATGCTTACAGAGAAGAACCAGGGGCAACCACGACGGGCCCGACGGCGATGGGCGCGCCGGCGGTGAACAGGAGATGCGGCGAGGGCGGCAGCCTTGGCTGAAAGGTTTCTGGTTCTGTTGCAGCCGCGACGAGGGATGTAGTGGTCTGGTCTGGGTGGCAGGAGAGAGAGGAGGTGTCGGCGGTGGCTCTGGCAATGATGGCGATGATCGACGGCGCGTTTCCCGGCGACCCGGAGATTGGTGCTAGGGTCGGGCTCGGGTCTGGTGGTGGTCCGACGAAGGGAGGAGGAAGGCGACGACGAGGTCGGGACGAGGAGGAAGAGAGGGAGTCGCAGGCGTCGTTGGTGACGGGAGGCGGCGTCGACGGCGAGATCTGCGGCCGGGTGATGTCATCGGGGTTGGGTTGCAGGCTCGGGAAGAGACGGAGGAAGGAGGTAGGAGGGTGCGGCTAGGCTGAGGAGGTGTTGACGGCGACGGCGAGGTCGCGGTGGGACCGGCGGCGAGGTCACGAGGAGGCTGGGGTTAGGGTTCGGGGTTCTCGTGGGTTCCTTCTCGCGATGGTTTCCTGTAGGGGACGTGAGGAAGATAAATATAGAGGGAGAGAGAGAGAGATTTGATGAGGAGAGAGAGAGAGAGTGGGAATAGGGTGGGGCCCACGAGAGCAACCTGATTGGTTGAGGCAAGATTTAAAAGGAAAATTTGAAAGGATTGAATGATTTAACTGTTAAGGAATATATATTCGTATATATTTTAGTTTTATGATATTTAATTAAATGGGCCTTTTTGGCGCTAAATGAAACATTTCCAAATCGCGCCCGGGTTGCGCCCAAATGTTCCAAATTCAAATTATAGGATTTTAAGCGAGCTCCAAATTTTGAAAAGAGGTGTTTAATGATTAAAATGCATGCCCCCAAGTCGGACACTTGCACGCGCACGTAGTCGTCCAAACTTGCCCGTTTCACCGAACGGGACGGAATCTCGACACGCGGACGCTACCACGCGACTAGTGGCGACGAGTAGGCCAACATGGATATTTTAATTTCATTTTAGGAGTTAAAATTTGTTATGTGCCAAAATGACTTAACCGGTTAAAATTTAGCAATAAGCACCAAACCATCAGGATAATCGAAATGAGCAATGTATAACACTCAACTAGTACCAGAAATAGTATTATGGGCTCGGGTGTTACAGGTACGGAATGTATTAAAAGTGGCATGATGATGGACACTAAAAGACAAATACATGAACTCTCGTGCCGTTGTCCCATGGGTTTTGACGGGGCTTTATAATTACATGTTACCATAGTCCACGGGATACTTGGGCTCCTCTCGTATACACTGATATATTCTGTACCAAGATACAAACAACTATGTTACTATAACAAACATATACTTGTTCAGATTACCTGTCATGCCCCGCTTCTCGGTATACGGCGAAGGGGACGAGACTGGTCCGCTACGTATTTACTCTGAAGTAAATACGCTAAGCGTATCTAAGCAATATAAAAGTAAATACACAAGAGACAAGATATATAAACTGAACAGCAACTTTATGTATTAACATTCTTTTGTACAATGCATGAAAAGTAAATACAACTGAAATAAATGCAATGCCTAAACAATGGCATGACAGGAAATTAAAGGTACTGAAAAGAAAATGTACAATGTCTAGAGCTCAGGGTCTACGCTGTACTGATCCAAGTCTTCTGCAGTTGGCTCGATCTCTGACGGTTCCAAATCACCTGACGACATTCAAAGAAGAAAGAAATAGAATGTCGTCAGCGAACAGATCGCTCGGTAAGTCCTAAAGATAAGAGGAGAAATAGAATGGACAGAGAATAAGAGAGAGAGTAGCTTTTACAGTTGTATTATATTGTTATATTATTGTATTTAGTATTAACGCTGTTGTTTGTAGTTTGGTACAGAAGGATGCCAGTATATACGAGAGGAGTCTCACTTACCCCGGAGACTAAGGTATCAGGAACTCAAGGAACCGTTATTCCACGGTACAACAGCAATGGAATATAGGTTAGGTGTCTTAATCTTACCGTCTCGTGCCACTTTTAACACCTTCCGTACCACTCTACCCCTTAAACCCCACGATGTCTTGTTTGTATTGTTGTATTATATTGTATAGATTGTATAGTTGAATGACTGACTAAAACCATGATATCAGTAAATGGATGTAACTGTATAATCATGTAAATGGAATATCTGGAGAATCATGTAAATGGATGTAACTGTATAATCATGTAAATGGAATATCTGGAGAATCATGTAAATGGATGTATATCCATGGTTCGGTTCGGTCAATCTATATTGAATGTATAGATTGAATATAGGGATTCATGTTGAATCGGAATATTGTAGATTGTAAACTGTAGATTGTAGATTGTAGATTGTACTTGAATCATATTCAAGTCGGATTATAATGAGACTCATCTGAGTCAGACATTCAGCAAAGTAACTTGAAGTCCTGGTTGTTTTTATTAATTTGTCTATCTTAGATAAGCAAGCACCCACTTCTCCGGCTCCCTGAGGCTCAAGAGACTGGTTCCGCTTAAACCTATGTTTACTTGGGTCCTTAGGGTAATTTATAGAACTTGAGGGGGTTTTATGTAAAAATACTTTTATATACTTTTTCAAAATATACCCCAAGCATTTATTATTCGTCTTTAGGGTTGTAATGAATGTGGATTTTATATTGTGATATTTCTAATGAAAATATCCTAAATTCAGAAATAAAGGTATTTATTTGTAATATTGATTTATATGGAATTCGTGGTATTTTAGTGTAAAATTAATTCTTGTGTTTTTTAGAAAAAGGTGGAATATTTATATCATAAAAAATAGGTATTTTAATGATAAATATACATATATTTATACAAAAATAATTTTAATATATTTTTTATATTCTAAAAATCTCATTTTCTTAAGATATCGTATTTTAAATCTTTCGAGACCGAATGCTCCTTGCGGAGGTCTGAATCTCGCACTACTAAGCCCGAGGATGTACGATAATCCGCACCATCCCGAATGGGTTCCCCAAAATGGGTTGTAGCGGCGCTTTACATAGATTGTATAAATACTAATCCTTTAGAAAACGGTTTTATGAAGTAAGTGGTATTTATTTGTAAAGATGTCAATTTTCCGTATTCTATGTTCTAAGGTCTCCTAAGTCAACTAGACTATTCCTAACTGGTCCAAAACGACAAGTTGTGGGATACCTCAAAACGCCTCTTCACCGCCAATTGTGGCCAGGTAAGTACAAGTGAAGAAAGGAGGGATCCGCTCACGAATCACCGTGAGACGGGCCTTTTAAAGTTACCTTCTCACTTGCCTAGCCTAGACACCACAAAATCAGGTTTAGATAAACGACTGATGTCCACAATCTTATCCTATTTTCATAATAAGTGGTATTTATTTAAAAAGTGTATCAATACTAATTCTTTTAGAAATGGCTTTATTTAGTAAAGGGTATTTAAATGAAAATGTTTGTTTTTCCGTATTCTGAGTTCTCGAGGGTATCGTGTTAGGTTGTATATGAGTGTGTAAGGAGGTAGGTCGTTACCTCGTGATCTACTTTAAAGGTATAGCAAGTTTAATGGGGTTAAATGTAGAATTGAAACAATGTGGTATTTTAAATTGAAATAGCCATCATTTCATGTAATGAAACTTGATCAATTTGATTGATTAGTGTTTAATAGTCAACATGACGAAGTTTAAGTATGATTGTATCAGTGAGAAGTGGAATTTTATAGGAAACCGAATCGGAAATCGGATTTGTTCCGATTCCGTCGGGTTTGTAAAACCGTATTTTTTAGATAGAAGAGATAGATAGAAAATGGGACTTACGGTTTTAGGACACACAAGAAGGTGAGAGGGAAGTAGTGGAATCGCCGATGTATTGCGTCGTCGCCGGCAGTTCCTAAAACGATCGCCGGAAGTTCCGCCGGGAATTCGTCGGAGCTTCGCCTCGAGCTCGTTTTCAAAGTGCACAAGATTCTTGGAATTTTGAGAGAGTAGGCTTAAAATTTTGAGAGAGTAGGCTCGGAATTTTGGGGTGAGAGGGTAGAGAGTAGGGGGTGTATTTATAAGGTTAGGCTAGGGTTAGAGTAGGTGAAAGGTTAAATGTGATAAAATGTATTAAAATGTATTAAAAGTGGAGTAATTGGGGTTTTAAAAGATCTCTGGAAATGGTCTGAGGCTGAAATTTTGCAGGTGCATAGGGAATATGAAAAGACACAACTTTCATGTTGGGGTCGTCGCCGGAATCGGCCGACTCGGCCGTGACTCGGTCGGAGGACTGAGTCAGCCGAGTCGGGGCTGATTCAGGCCTCCGGGATCCCCCCCCCCCCGACGGTTCGTCTAACCTCTGGCAATGTTACATCTTTGGGTGTAGTGAGGTTTTTGTGAGATATGCACGTGTAAACTCTTGGTATTCTAAAGGTTCAAAATAAAAACAATATTAAAAATAATATGGGGTATGGGATTTGAACTCTGGTGGCTTGGTTCAACAGTGCAAGGTATTACCAATGAGCTACAAGCTCTTTCTTGTAATTATGGAGCTAATTAATTACTTAAAGTAATAACAGTAAATGTAAATACCCCAAGTATACATTAATTTTAAAGCAAATTTTTGTACACTAAAAATGGAGTTGTTACATTCTTTTAATTTGTAATTAAAAAGCAAAATAATTACTTATAACTTGTGCTCAGGCTAAAATACCCCTTTATGGATTTTTTGAAAATTTTTTGTAAAATCTTGTATTGGAAATTTGGGCTTGTTACATTACCAGTCATATATTCTTTACTTATTCTATTATACCCTTATCTTTGGGACTTACCGAGCGCTGGTTCGCTGAAGACATTCCTGTCTCTTTCTTTCTTTGGAAAGTTTTTCAGGAGGACCCGACTCTCGGGAGACCGAGCCCATCCAAGAAGACTTGGATCAGTTCACAGAGGAGCCAGACTTCTAGCTTTTACTTGTACTTACCTTTACTTTTGTATGCCACTGTTTAGGCATTGCTTTTATCATTGTACATTTCCTTTTCAAATCAGTTGTAATGTAAAGAATGAATGTTACTAAAAGTTGTTGTTTATATTACATCTCTTGTTATTCTTGTGCGTTTATTTATATTGCTTATTTATGCTTAACGTGTTTACTTCTGAGTAAATACGTCGCGTGCCCACCACGCCTACTTTCCCGTACACTGGAAGCGGGGCGTGACATTTAGTTCATTAGACAAGGGTACCGGGTTCTCTAGATTATTCTGTTACACCATGGAACAACAGTTGGGGAAAGTGAAATGTACTATTCCACTTTTCCGGATCTGATCGAGTAATAGGGGAATCCGAGTCCGTATACTACCTTGCCTAATCAAACTACCCAGCCCCGTTTTATTCAGTGTAAAGGTTTTACAAATTAGAGTTAGTGCGTATATCATCTAGATATGGAATATCATTTGTCCATGTTGGGACTGTTCATATCATTCACCTGAATATCGGGATTAGTAGTCATCCATATTGGGACTGTTCAATTCAATCATAGTGGTCGTTCATGTTGGGACTGTTAACCCTGCCTGCAGAAATCATCAATTGTAATAGTATTCCATACCTTGGTTCATGCATTCTAACCCTAACCGTATCGTAGGTCATGTCATGTGATGTATCAAAAGTTGGATTCAAGTAGATGATATCTCAATCGATATGGACTTCCACGGCCGTTGGTTATATCTCGTTCCATTATATTTTGTAAAGTAAACACGGTATTTTATAGAAATCTTAGTTTATAATGGACTATGGCATTTTATCGTAATTATGATTTATATAAAAACCATGGTATTTTAGGGGGAAATATTGTTTTATAAAGTGCCATAGTATTTTAGGGTAATTATCTTTTAATAAATATTATGACATTTTAATAAAGATGTCTCTTTATAAAAGAGTGGTATTTATATGATATATTAATGAAAATTATCTTTTGTAATAAAGCTTATGGTATTATAATAAAAGAAACTCTTTTATAAAAGGGTCACTTTCGAAATTATATAAAATATTTTTGGTAAGGTTAATTTTCTTAATCGTATTTAGTAAAAATCTAGTTTTTAGGATTATTATTGATTTTTTTTTTGAAGAAAACCCTTCCTTTTAAATGTTCAGGGTATTATAATAAAAATAATTAGTCTAGCAAGTTCATGGTATTTTAGTAAAAAATTATGATTCAGTAAGGTTCGTGTTATTTTAATAAAAATATCACTTAGAAAAGTTTAGGGTATTTTAAGGAAGATACTATTTTTTCAAATTTCGTGGTATTTTAATGAAAATATAAATTGTTAGAAGTTGATCGTATTTTTGCGAAATAGAGATTTTAGTGAAATATGATTTTACAAGTTTACCATCAATTTTATTTAAAAATAACCAATATATAAAAATTTGCTATGTTTTTTCCCTGCTTTAAGCAATTAGGGAAAAATTATCGATAACCTTTGGTTAATGTCGTGGAATAATTACTTTATTCATGTAAAAGTTATCCCGGTCATGATAGTCGCTTGACAACTTAGTTTCATATATCCAAACATGAAATGGGGGTTTTCCATTACCCCGTGATTTTATCGTGAAGGATAATTACTAAATTTAATTAGGGTTTAATATTGTTTTCAACTATCATAAACCGTAAAATAGTAATCTAGTTAAAACCTCATAACTAGGTCCTGGAATTTTTTTCACAAGTAGATATTATCATAATGAAGATAACATAGGGTCAAGTGTTGAGAGATCCTCCCTAAAATGAGTTAGGAAAATGAAAGTCGATGAGCGTCGGGTTGTACGAGAACAGATTTATCTTGAAGCCAAGAAATTTTTTGCCTCTGGGACTTAATCCAGAGTGTATAAGACTCTAAAGGAAAGTTTTGGTAAGTTTTTGGGATTTTTTCGTCGAGAAGATATTTTTCAAGGATTTTTACAAGCACTAGGGCTATTTATAGGAATTTATGGGACAAAAATCCCTATTATTTAATCCCGGCCGCTACAGGAGCCGGCCCTATGAAGCCGACCAGATCCGCCCGTCTTCCCCTACGATCCAATGACCCTCATCAATTCTAGCTAGGCCGGTGGCGTGGCCCCCTCGTTGCGCTGCCCTGCTGATCTAGGTCGTTGGATCTTTGATCCAACGGTCCAATTCAAAGGCGCCTATTTTATTTTTTTTCTTTTTCTTTTATTAAAAAAACCAACTGCAGGATCCGGGCCGTTGATTCCTAGATCCGGCGGTTCTGATTCATTCCCACTCGAAAAATAAATAAAAATTCGTTTTTAATATTTAAAAATGTTTTAAAAATTGTTTTTGGCTTCTAAAAATTATTTTAAAATAGTTAAAAATCTTAGAAAAATCTAGGATAATTATAGAAAATATATTTTGATGTTTTATTCTATTTGCAACCAAATTTGGTCCAAAATAACTGTCTTTTTCGGTTTTAAAAAACTTTTCCGCTCGATAAAAATTCCATTTAAATTCTTTAAAATTCCCAAAAATTTCTAAAAATAGTATTAATTCATTTTAATCATGGAAAAATATTTTTAAAGTGTTTTATACCAATATAAGCAGTAAAATAATTGTTTTGACATCAGAAAAATTATAATACTTTTTTTACGTATCTAGAGTACACGGTCGTTACACTCTTGCTCATCGTCGCCCCAATTTCTTAAGTTAAGTGTTTTTCCATACCTACAAAATGAGGCATGGGAGAAGATTTTGGTATTCAAACTTTATTGGATCCAATAGGGTTAGTTTTAGGAATCCACATCATATTTGCCTTTGACAAATTTATTCTTTCCAAAGGACATGAGTAAAGAAAGTGATCAAATGCACAACAAAAATGACAAGATTGAGTATGTGTGTGCATGGTGCTAGATGTGCCATTATACACATGAGATATGGAAAGTGAATGATGTGCATGCTTCTTGAAAGTTTTTCTTGAACTAAATCTATATAGGTATGCATGAGAAAGTGTATGAGATTTAGTCGAAATGGAAGCATGTTTGACACGTATAGATGAACATGGCTTTTGAAATTTTGAATTTTTAAGAACGTTACCTCTTCCTTTTAAAGTTTTTTTCCCTTGCTAACTAAAAGACCAATGTTTGAAGACTTAGTAAGGGATGCACCCAAAACCTCATTTTGAGCTTTGAGAGAAAAGTTCTCATAAATTAAAGAGTCTTGAGACACAATGGAAAATTTCAACAAATCGATTTCATTTTTCAAACTTGAAATCATATCAACGTTTTCTTGTCTCAAAATATCGCAAGAAGAAACCAAATTCTTATTTTCCCCTTTTAAAAAAGTAAAATCAACAATCAAGGATTCCTAAAATAAAATGGAAGATTTCAAAGTATCAATCTCATTTTTTAAATTTGAAATTAAAACATCGTTTTCCCTGCTTAAAGAATCCATAGATAAAATTAAACTCTCATTTTCCTTTTTTAAAATATCAAAAGAACCACAACGAAAAGCAAGCTTTGAAAGAAGTTCGTTTTTCTCCAAATCCAAATTAAAACATTATATTTGGCAATCATGCTTTTGCACAAAGTCTCAAAAGAATTGCAATAAGAAATCAACTCAGTTTTCTCATTAAGGAGAGAAGAATTTTGCTCATCTAACAAATCGTTTTAGAAGCCATTAAATTAAAACTACAATGGATGGTATTGAAAGCTGCTAGTAATTGATCATGGATAAGCATATGATAATCATAAGAGGAATTACTTACAACCCTAAGATCAAGATACTCCTTAATCAACTCCATAATGTTGGATCGTCTCTTTTGATTTGCTTTTGATTGAGACACATCCAAGGTCCCTATAGAAATCGAACTCTTGGTTTTCTCCTTCTATTTGCATAGGGCTTATTCTCCATAAATATTTTCCAATGAATATCACAACTCATGAGTCGTCTTGTAAAAGGAGATATTGTTAAGAATATCAATATTTAAAGCACGATGTAGAATTTTAAGAGCTTTAATATTTAAAACAAATAAGTCTTTTTCATGAATACTCCATATAGATTTAGCAATAGAGAAAATAGAGTACTTATTATCAACTATTTTCCGCATATCTCTATCCCGAGATTTAAGAAAACTTTGTGTTCGCCAACGAAAACAGAGACGAAACCGTGTAGATCGTCTTGCCTGAATTTGGGAGCAGATGATATTGGGTTTTATCTGTCTACCTCTCCGAAAATACCAAGTTAATTTATGGCACCGTGTATCGAAGGTTTAAACAGATACGGCCGTTGTAGCAGACTTCGTCAGATTCCCCCTCATTTGCGAGGGGTTTTTTGATTATGGGGACGCTCTTCCCTGCAAGTGCAAGCCCCTGCAGTTAATTACGCTACCGCATCGCAGTAACCACTTTCTCCTTCTCCAGATGTTCACTTTGTGTCGTGTGTGTTTGTTTTGTTTTTGTTTACCCATGGATTGTATACGGAGACTAATTTATGTTGTCGCCCGTAGGGCGGGGATTTGTCCAAATCCGTATTTTCTTAGATTTGGATTTAGGTATGTTTTAAGGATCGTTAACCCATTTGAGATTAAGAACAACTTAAATATTTGTTAAGGATACATTAGTCTAATTTTAGACTAAGATTTACTTAACAAGCTTTTATGATCATTTAGATCCAACGAAAGAGTATTTGGACACTATCGTTTTAGTTTAAGGACGTTGTGGTCCATTGGGTTTAGAGACATCATAGTCTGTGGGGTTTAAAGACATCATAGTCTGTGGGGTTTAAAGACATCATAGTCTGTAGAGTTTATGGTTATCGGGACCTGCCAACTCTCTGAAAACGTTGAAGAATTACAACGACACATATCAGAGGTGTGAAGAGATGTACCCTTGAACCAATGTTGGTTGGGAGATTTGTAGTCAGGTTTAGAACTAAGACCAATTAAAGAGATTGTAAGCACATGGGCTTGGTTGATCTGAATTAGAGACTTGTGGCCAACTAAGGCTCAGTCCACTCAGTTTTGAATAAAATGCTGAGCATTTGTTTGGGCCCAGTCCCTTTTTGTTCAATAATGTTGAGCATTAATTTGGGTTCTGACACCCTTTTTCCTTTTTGTTGTTTTTTTTATTGAGTGTTGAACACTTTTTATGGCGCTGGGGCTTTATTTTTATAGCGCTTTATGTTTCCTCGGCGCCCATGTGAGGAGCGCATGGAGCGATTGGTACTGAGCGCCAGACTTGGAGCGCTAAAGCGCTTCTTTTAAAATAGCGCCCACGTGAGGAGCGCGTGCAGCACTTGGCACTGAGCGCCAGACTTGGAGCGCTAAGGCGCTTCTTTTAAAATAGCGCTCACGTGAGGAGCGCGTGGAGCGATTTGCGCTGAGCGTCAGACTTGGAGCGCTAAGGCGTTTCTTTTAAAGTAGCGCCCACGTGAGGAGCGCGTGGAGCGCTTGGTGCTGAGTGCCAGACTTGTAGCGCTAAGGCGCTTCTTTTAAAATAGCGCTCACGTGTGGAGCACGTGGAGCATTTGGCGCTGAGCGCCAGACTTGGAGCGCTGAGGTGCTTCTTTTAAAATAGCGCCCACGTGAGGAGCGCGTGGAGCACTTGGCGCTGAGCGCCAGATTTGGAGCGCTAAAGCGCTTCTTTAGCAGCTCTGATCAGTTCTGTACTCTGAGAATTAAATTCTCGGTTTATAAGAGACTTTGTCTCATGGATGTAAGAACTAAGTTCTTCTTTTATGAGGAGATGCTATGATCTCTTTTGTTTTTATTTATAAGAGACTTTGTCTCATGGATCTAAGAACTAAGTTCTTTTTTTATGAGGAGATGCTATGATCTCTTTTATTTTTATTTATGAGAGACTTTGTCTCATGGATCTAAGAACTAAGTTCTTCTTTTATGAGGAGATGCTATGATCTCTTTTGTTTTTGTGAAAGACTTTGTCGTACAGATCTGTGATCTAAAAAAGAGAACTAAGTTCTTTTTTAATGTGAGAGTTAAACTCTCAAATATGGAGGAGATGCCATGATCTCTCTTCTTGTTATTTACCTTGAGAAGAAATTGCTCTCGTCTTTGAAGTTTTTGAAGTTTATGGGGGGTTCCTCTGTACAAGACTTGAAGTCTCGGGTCCTTTATATAGGGGAGACTGATTTGTTGAATCAGTTAAGGAAATCTCTCATTAAGAGATCTCTGATTGATTTAGGGATGTTTCCCACCATTGGATCTTTAATCCAAAGGCCTCTGTCTTACAGAAGACATTTTTCTTGTTTTTAACAAGATTGGGCAAATATTTTCCCATACAGAACTTATTCTGTATCTTGGTGATTTTTAATCACCATTGGATTTTTTATCCAATGGTGCTCTGATTTACAGAGCACAATATTTCTTGTTTAGAAAGATTTGAGGAGTATTTCCCCAGTCAGAATTTGATTATGTGCTCTGATGATTTATCATCTTCGTTAGATCTTTGATCCAAAGGTGGAGAACTTTTAGTTCCGGCACTGGTTCTCTCGTGCTTTGCACGTGAAGCGCTGCCTCAGAGTCTTTGACTCTTGGCGCAAGCACTCTCATGCTTTGCACGTGAAGCGCTGCCTCAGAGTCTTTGACTCTTGGCGCAAGCACTCTCATGCTTTGCACGTGAAGCGCTGCCTCAGAGTCTTTAGTGCTGGCACTCTTGGCACTAGCGCTCTCGTGCTTTGCACGTGAAACGATGCCTCAGAGTCTTTGATTCTTAGCGCTGGCACTCTTGGCGCGAGCACTCTCATGAAGTGCTGCCTCAATTCAAATTTTAAATTTTAAATAGAGTTTTTCTCTCTGATTGGGGAAAACAAATGCCCCCCCTACCGTTGCGCTCACGTGGCTTGAGTGCAGCGGTGGCAGCCTTTCCACTGTTAGATCAACTTGGAAGTTGGATTGACTTCCAGCGCCTATAAATAGAGCCTTGGGCCCTTGAGATGACTTCTGTTCATCTTCTCCCTTTCTTGTTTTTCTGAGAATTGAATTCTCTCTTCAGAGTATAGATCTCTGCCCCAAGAACTTTTTTTAAGTTAGAACTTTGTTCAAATATTTGGTAAGAATCATGTTTGACCCTATTAAACAGAGCTTTGCTCTTACTAGATTATAGATCTAAAAAATGGATTTTTAGAGTTTCTTAACAGAGCTTTGCTCTTCTTAGATCATGATCTAAAGAGATCTTTTTTAGGGTTTCTTAACCCATTAATGAAGAACCCTTAGAGTTTCTAAGATTTGTATTTCATATCTTTAAAGATCTTGGGATTTTACCTCTGTAAAAAGCTTTGCTTTTTAGGGTTCTGATGACTTGTTCCATCGTCTTCACAAAGCATAGCTCTTTAGAATTTTTGGGGAATTTTTATTCCCCTCATAATAACAGATTTGATTTCTGTTGCAGAGCGCTGCTCTCGAGAGAGTTTAACTCCTTGGCCCAATGAGCCTCTCATTAAATGAGAATCCTTCTAGAATTTACTCTTTAATGAGTGACTGTCTCATCAATGATGAGCCGTCACCTTGATTTTGTGGGTCCCCTTTGGTCCCTTTCCACTGCATTACAGTGTGGTACAAATTTTAAGTACCAAGTGTTAGAATTTGGACTGTAGCATTGACAGCTAACCCTTGTTCCTTTTCGCGCAGGTACTATGTCTTTCGACACTTCTTTCCCCTTCGTTCGTCTGGAGAGCGCATTTGCTGACGCGCCCGTAGACCGGGAAGTTTTCACACTGATCAAAGATCACGACCCGGAGCAGAAGTCTCTTCATTTATGGGGGTCGTGGTACAATCAAATCATCCGGGGTCGACGCAGCTTCTCTTGTGCGGTGCCTTCGGAGCCCATTTCAGCGATCCACTACGCTGACTCACCCCCAGTGAACTATGCCGTAAAGGAGGTTAACTGGATTTTGGAGGGTCGCCTTCAGCCCTCTATGGCCGCGATACCCGTACAGCTGCCGATGGCTTTAGATATTCTGGGGCGGCGCATATGTCAAGGTGAGTCGCTCCCTTGGGGACAGCCATACATGATAGGCTTGACTCCTCGCCATCCAGCCGGATACTTGCAGTGGGGTCGATATATCTTGTCGGCCAAGAAATCACTACTGCTGAAGCTCAGGTTGTACCCCGCAGTTTACGCTTCTTTTTTCCAGTATTCCACGCCCCTTGTATGGTGAGTCAAAGCTTTCTTGGAACAATGGAATATTCCAATTCACACATTCCTTCGATCAGATCGGGAAGTTTCAATCTCTTTAGAGGAGTTCGCAGAGATCTCCGGCTTACCCGTCAGGGAAGAACATTACGAGGAGCTACTTCCTCCTGACGAGTACATCTTTGCCACCAAATCAGTGGTGATGGGGATTACCTCGGAGAATGCCATTCAACATCAATTCCCAAGTCTGATTGAATATTTATGAGGGTCTGTTTCTATAATCCGGAAGGTAGGGGTCAGCTTCGCAGGTTTCATCACCCGCTTTCTCCACTCGGAAGTTTTGTCAAAACAAGCTGCGAAATTCGCCAAACTCGACGACCCGTTTAGTTTTGGTCTGGATAAACAGCCGACGGCGAAAGAAGACCAAAAGAATTTCTTCCTCCCGGATACCCCGGTCGTCCCTTTCGCAGAGCTTGCTGCTTCAGACGTCAATGAAGAGACGTTCTTCCTGGAGTTTATTGTCTTGTGGTTGAACTGGTCCGTACTTCTGATGCACCCTCGCTATATGAGGCCGTCAGTTTTTTACCTAGCCCACTGAATGGTTGCCGGGACGCGAGTGGCCGTCGGGATCGCTTGGCTGGCTCACCTGTACCATGGCCTTAGCTTGGCGGCAGACACTACTCAGCCGGGGGTGCAGCCCGTAAATTTCCCGCTGCACTATTTCACTGCGTGGATCGAGCTGCATGTGCTCGGCGCTTTGGAGTCCACAAGCGGCCCTGTTTCTATGACAGTTATAATTTTCCTCGGGTTATGCTGCTAGTTGACGCTTCCACTTTGGAACCGACTCAGCGAGAGGCTCGAGGCTTGGTCCTTCGCCCGCGTATGGTCGGGGACGGCATGACCTTCGTCGATAAGGTCTTAACCATCGGTAAGGAATCCATAAAGATGGTGCAGTCGCTGCGTAACATTTTCAAAGACGGGGATTCTACCTTGAAAGCTCGGGAGATTCTTCATTTATATTCAATCAGGCCAGGCTTTTTAGTGTTAGGCAGAACGTTTCGGCGTTGTTCATGAGATACAACCCGTACCATTTTGCTCAACAATCAAGCTACAATCAGGGTGTCCCGCTTGAGGCTTTTGTAGCTGAACCGGTTACTACGGAAGAGGGTATCCACGGCGCGCTGCACCATTTCATGCGGCTTAACACAGGGTCCGGCTTTTTTATCAGTGAGCCGAGCTGCGTTCCGAAAGCCTTGAACATATACGTGGCGTAGTACCAGCATGCGATGGGTGCTGTTATTAGGGAAGAAAAGTGGTTACTGTTCGATCGCAAGGATGTTGTCCCTGCTGGTAATCCAGCTGTCCCTTTGAAGCGACGGACCATTATTCATCCTTCCTTGAGAGAAGCTGTTGTGGTTGTAGTCCCGCGTGCCTTTCCTAATAAGCTTCTACCTCGTATGCGTGTAGAAGCGGTGGCGGTAGCGTCTCCTGAGTCTGGCGTGGGTACGGAGATTGGGACTCGTCGCCCAAAGTTGCCCGCCAAGCGCAAACTCCTATCATCGGCTGCCGGCGCTCGCTCACAAAAGAAGAAGAAGTCGCTATTTTATGCCGACGTTGTGCTCGGCCAGGAGCCCCATGCTCCCTACAGCGAAGGCTTAAATGAGTATGGCACCAATGAGGGTTTATTTATCGTGCCTGCGGATGATACTGATCTCCAGGCTGCCCTTGTGGCCTCCGAGCGATTGGCTCGCGAAGAAGTGGCGCTGATCACCATCGCGAAGTCAAGTATGCTTTAGTTGTATTTTTCCTATTCCTTCCTTCCTTATTATTATGCTTTATTGATGCTTTCTTCTTCAACAGGCATATCTGCCGAAGAGGCTCTCACGGATTCCCTCAAAACATTCGAAGAGGAAGAGAGGCTCCATGCTTCTGTAGGCCTTGGTATAATTTAACTCATTGTGTCTTCATTCCATTCTTCGTTCATGCTCTGACCCTTACTTTCATCTTATTGCAGGGACTACCTCGACTCAGGTTATCCCGAGTGCGGTGCCGATCCCGAGTGGTGATGCGGTGGTGCTTCCAGAGCCAACTATTGAGGTCCCAGCTCCCCAGTATTACTGCAAGTGGCCTCACTCAAGTAGCCGATGACAGACGCCGTAACGGCTCCAGAGGCAGAGCTTGGTTCGGACGATGACGTCCCTTTGACAGAGGTCTTGAGGAGATCGCTTCTCACTGCTCAGACCGAAAAGAAATGCAGGAAGCGCGCAGCGAAAGAACGTGATGCCGCTTTGGCTGTAGGCGCAGGCTCAAGCACCACTCCATCTGTTGCTATTCCTTCAAAGGGTGCTCCAGCCGCCCTGTCTACCGCCCATACACAGGTTGCGTGCGTAGGTCGGGAGGCAACCCAGAACCTATCGCAAGGTAACGTAATGCCCGGTCTTTTTTATTAGACCTAGACGACGAGATGGCAAGCGAGACGATGGCGACCACAGAGCCCGAAGTGGCTACTCTCTCTCGGGAGTCTGGGACTGCCCAAACTGCCGCTTTTTCCCCTTGTGGTTCCCTGCTATCGGCGGGCATCACGAGTGTCATGACGGCCCTCGTCAAATCAGGGGATGAAGCCATGGGTGCAGAGACTACCCCTCTGAAGGAGAGCGAAGAAGCTGCAACGCCTGGTGATGCTTCCGTCGTGTTTTGGTTGACGACCCGTCAAGTAAGTCTTGAGTCATTGTTCTCCTTTTATTTTACAATCCAGTTCAGCTTCTTCTGACGATTTTTGTTTGTAGGAGTAGTGAACATAGAAATTGTTTCATCTGAAGCACCTCTAGTCACCGCCATGACGGTTGTTGTTCCCTCGCCTTATCCTATGTCCTCCGAAATATTGGAAGGTATAGATTCACGATTTATTTAGTTGAACTATGAACACCATCTTCCTTGTACTGACCATGTATTGTCGCAACTCTGCAAGAATCCTTTTTGACCATTTGTACCAGGTGTTGAACCTGTATTTCTCCTTCCAGTCGGAAGTTGCTCCACTCGCTGGTATTGGTTAGTATATCCTTCAGCTATTGTTTCTTTCTTTCTTTCATGAATAGCCGTACTGTTGCTAAGTTTTTTTTATATTGATCGCAGTGTCACGGATCGGAGGAGGAAACGAGGGGATAGCCGCACCTCCGGTACTCCCAATTCTGCCATCAGCCACAGCCGGTATAGTAGATTCCATTGCTCGTGTATTCTCTTTTACCTCCCGAGTTGACATTTGACCATGATTTGTTTTGCAGCAATCGCACCGACTCCAGCTCCCTTCGAGTCTCGAATCCCAATGCCGGCAGGGCCCTTTGCTAACACCCATCTTCCAGGGGTGCTGCGACTAGCCTGCGAATGTTGAGCGAGTTTGTCGAGGATCTTGACGCCAAGGCCCTCGTATTTGCTGTAGACTTTGCTGCTGAGATTAATCCTATGCTGGCAACGCTCGTGAACTTCCATGACGAAGGCGTTGTCTAGTCTTGGGTTAATTATTACAGAAAGATCGAGCCTTTCCTGCATGAGATTGAGCTCAAGCGTTCCGCTCCGGAAGTATCGGCTTTAAATTCCCAGCGGGCTGCATGGGTTGAGCAGAGTGTTCCTTTCCTTCGCCATTTTGAATAAGAGGCAACCCTGAGGTGAAAGGAACATGAAGTAGCTTCAAGAAAATCTGCTCGGTTGCGCGCCCAGGTTGAAGTGAACGATGCGCAGTTGAAAGCTGTTTTTGACAATCTTCAGCGGTGCATTTCGGATGGGTTGATGCTGAGACGGGTGCTTGACTCTACGGAGCGAGTCGTGTAGGACTACGAAGCTGTCATGCTGGGAACTAACGAAAAGCTTTCGTCCTATTTTCAACAGCGGGCCCGAGTCGAAGCGAAGCTGGCCACGGCGGCTGACCATGAAAAGGAGTTGAGAGGAGTGGGCGAGCAGCTTGCTGATTTGTTGAAAACGCCTCCTCCTCAATAACCATCTTTGTATCGAGTGAAAATTTGTAATTTATGAATAACATGCACTCATTCATTCATTCATTCATTATTTTTTTTATGATGTATCTTGTATTCAATTGAATTTATGAATAAAAGACACATTTTTTATCTCCTACTATCGCCTTCTTTTCTTTACTGTGTTGTTGGCATGTTACTTTAGCAAGTGTGGCATGTAGATGATAAATAACAGCTCATCTTGAACTCTTTGTAGGGTAGCGATGGCTTAGGAAACAAGTTCAGGTCTGCTGCCTAAGACTTTTCAACTTTACGAGCCGTGAGGGTCTCATAAAGATTTTTCTCCCTACGAATCGAGAGGATCTCGTAGGTGCGTTTTCTCCTTAAGAATCGTGAGGATTCCCAAGTGCGTTTTCTCTTGAGAGTCGTAAGGATTTCACAACAAAATTTTCTCCTTTACAAGTCGAGAGGACTCGTAAGTGGTTGGTGAGTTGACTTATTTCCGAATCGAAGCATTGCTCCGACGGGGAGATCGTTGGCGGACTTGTTTCCGAGACGGAGGTCATTTGCTGACGTGTTTCCGAGACGGAGGTCACTGGCTGACGTGTTTCCGAGACGGAGGTCATTTGCTGATATATTCCCAAGACGGAGGTCATTTACTGACGTATTTCCAAGACGGAGGTCATCTGCTGACATGTTTCCGAGACGGAGGTCATTGGCTGACGTGTTTCCGAGACGGAGGTCGTATTCCGAGACGGAGGTCATTGGCTAACGTGATTCCGAGACGGAGGTCATTTGCTAACGTATTTCCGAGACGGAGGTCATTGGCTGACATGTTTCCGAGACGGAGGTCATTTGCGGACGTATTTCCGAGACGGGGGTCACTGGCTGACATGTTTCAAATACGGAGGTCATTTGCTAACGTATTTCCGAGACGGAGGTCATTGGCTGACGTGTTTCTGAGACGGAGGTCATTTGTTGACGTATTTCCGAGACGGAGGTCATTTACTGATGTGTTTCCGAGACGGAGGTCATTGGCTGACGTGTTTCCGATACGAAGGTCATTTGCTGACGTATTTCCGAGACGGAGGTCACTGGCTGACGTGTTTCCGAGACGGAGGTCATTGGGTGACGTATTTCCGAGACGAAGGTCATTGGCTGACGTGTTTCCGAGACGGAGGTCATTGGCTGACGTATTTCCGAGACGGAGGTCATTGGCTGACGTATTTCTGAGACGGAGGTCATTTGCTGACGTATTCCCGAGACGGAGGTCATTGGCTGACTTGCTCTGCTTTCTGCGGTGTCGGGTTAACTATAGGTTGTCTGTGAACCCTAGAGTTTTGGAACTGGGGACTTTGTCGTGGCTCCGATTGGTGGTGTCGGGTCCGTGCTCTGCTAGCATGAGGAGGAATGCCGTTGTTGGTCTTCTGGGACGCAGATGTTGTTGTCGAGATCTGACTTTCCCTTTGACAGAGTTTGTTGGGACATGTGGTTCCTTTTTCGTTTATGCCTATGGATTGTATACAGGGGTCAGTATGGACTTACCTGCAGGGCAAAAGTTTCATTCTTTCATTTTTATTTTTTTTTATTTCTTTCCGCGATGCTCTATCATTTCAGCTTTTTATATCGCGAAAGTCGCGATTGTCCAATCATTTCGGCTATTTTTCACGGTGCCCAATCATTTCGGCTATTTTTCTTTTTACTCGCTGCTTTTTATTGCGAGTTGCCCAATCATTTCGGCTATTTTTATATGCATATATTTTACTTGCTGATTTTGTTGCAAGTTGCCCTATCATTTCGGCTATTTCATATGCATTTATGGCTCGCTGACTTTTTGCCGCGAGTATGGAACTTAGGATTTGATACCAATCTTAGCATCAGCATCGTTGCGACTGGAATATTGCCATGAGCGAATCATCATTTTCCGTGAAAGGACTTGAAATTTGATACCGATTTAGGCATCAGCATCGCTACCGCTGGGATATTGCCAGGAGCGAATCATCATTTGCCTTTATCGATTCGAACAAAGGTGGCTTAGCAGACGGGGTTAAGATCCTGTCGACTAAGGTTTTTGACTTCATGAGTCGTAAGGGTCTCATAAAGGTATTTCTTCCTACGAGTCGTGAAGATCTTGTAGGTGCATTTTATCCTTAGGAATCGTGAGAATTCTTAAGTGCGTGTTCTCTTATAAGTCGTAAGGATCTTACAAGAGCGTTTTCTCCTTATAAGTCGAGAGGACTTACAAGTGTCGTTCGCCAAATAGGGAAATTTCGTGTCATTGGTGGAACTTGGTGGGGGAGACGTTTATTTGTGCCCGTGGATTGTATACAAGGGTCAATATTGAACCGTTTGTAGGGCAGTCTGGGAAATGTGATAACTTAAGAACAGGTTCAGATCCCTGTAACTTAAGGCTTTTGGATCCTATGAGCCGTGAGGGTCTCATAAGAGGGTTCTCCTTACAAGTCGTGAGGATCTCGTAAGTGTAATTTCTCCTTAGGGATCGTAAGGATTCCTAAGTGTTTTGCTTTCTTGTAACTCGTAAGGATCTCACGCAGGTATTTTCTCCTTACAAGGTCGAGAGGACCTTGCAAGTGTTCATGAAAAAAAAATTACGAGCCTGCGCCCTTTCAGGTTTTCCCAAACTCGCCGGTAGCCCTGCTGTTTTTACTCACGGAGCCCTTTCGGATTTTCATCCGTGCCCCTTTCACTTATGGACGTACCGTTTTTTTGTTTTTTTTATTATTGTTTTTCTATATTTTTTTTTGCCGCGTTAACCTAAGGATGCTGCGGTTCGTAGTAGTTTAAAGACGTTTTGGTCCATAGCTAGTTTCAGGACATTGCGGTCCATTGTTAGTTTAAGGACGTTTCAGTCCGCTGTTAGTTTAAGAACATTACGGTCCGTTGTTAGTTTAAGGACGTTTCGGTCCATAGCACGTTTTTGAGGCAAGGTTTCGCCGGATACTACTTATAGAGTTTTGGCTTAGGAAGATAGCGAGCAGACATAGGCGTCATCATCTATCGTTGACCTGGGCCGTGACTCGTCAGGCGTAGTATTTTTTCAGAAACCGGCCGTTTATTGGCCTGAAGGGTCTTTCGCCATGCATATCCATGAGTAGATAGGCCCCTCCTTGATAGACCTTGTCTATGATGTACGGGCCTTCATAGTTCGGCTCGAATTTCTCCCGTTTGGCATGATTGGGGATCATAGGTCTCTTGACCACTAGCACGAGTTCTCCTTGGCGAAATGTTCTCGGCCTAGTTAATCTTTTGTATGAGCACGTCATCCTCGCTTTGTAAGCTTCTAGGTTTTGCTGCGCCATGAGACGAGTTTCCTCGAGGACGTCGAGCTCCTCGAGCCGAAGATGAGCATTCTCTTCATCTGTTAGCTCATAATGAACCGCCACTCGTAGAGAGGGTAGCTCTATCTCTAAGGGGAGTACTGCTTCCGTGCCGAATACCAACGCGAATGGCGTTGTATTTGTGGCCATTTTGAACGTAGTTCGGTACGTCCAGAGAGCTTCATGTAGTCTCTCGTGCCAGTCCTTCTTATTTTTAGACACCGTCTTCTTTATTATCTTCATCAAGGTCTTGTTGAAAGCCTCAGCTAGACCGTTAGCTGAGGGATTATAGACTGAAGAGTATCTCCAATCTATTTTATGTTGTTGTACGAAGCGGCTGATTCTGTGACTTCTGTAGGACGGCCCGTTATCGGAGATAATCCGTCGCGGAGTGACGAACCGATAGATGACCTATGTCTTGAAGAAATGGAGAATATTCTCTGTCTTCACTTCACTTAGCGGTACTTCTTCTGCCCACTTAGAGAAGTAATCAGTTGTCACCAATATGAACCAATGTCCTCTGGATGACGCTGGTTCGATGGGCCCAATTATGTCGGTTCCCCACATTTCGAACAGCCAGCTAGCCACCGTTGGGTATAGCGGGTTTGGATGCTAAGGGATGAAGTCCCCGTGAATCTGGCACAAGTGGCACTGCTTTGTGTATTCGAAACAATCATGAATCATCGTGGACCAATAGTAGCTCATCCTTTTGATCTTCAGCTTCATCTTTGGCCCGGCTTGATGAAAACCGCAGAGTCCGTCATGAGTTTCTTGGACGACTCTCCTTGCTTCTTCTAGTCCCAGGCATCTTAGCCACAGAGAGTTGAACGATCTCTTATATAGAGTATCATTGACGAAGGAGAAAGACAGAGCTCGTTTCATGAGCTGATGTCTTGAGGATGCATCTTCAGGTGTTCGACGGGATTTGTAGTCTATAAAGACTTCTCTCCAATCCTTAGCCTTTTCTTGACCCTCTATTTGTAGAGTTGTTTTCTTGGTCGCTTCCTTTTCTTTAGACGACTCCGGAGATAGTTTTGCTGGTGCAAGAACCCGACGGCTTTGTACAATGATCTTTACGTCATCGAGGTTTTCGTCAGCCAGTTCTTTAGCGAGTTTGGCTAATGCATCCGCCTTGCTATTTTCTGTACACGGTATGCTTTTTAGGGCATAGGAAGGGATTTGAGTCAACAATTGTTGCACTCTCTCACCGTACTTTACCAACTTTGGTTTACACGTTTGATAGTTGCCGTTTACTTGACTAACGACCAGCTGGGAGTCTCCGTATATAAGGAGATTTTCGATTCCTATGTCAACAGCGATCTCAAGACCTGCTATCAAAGCCTCATATTCTGCCTCATTGTTTGTCCTTGGCTCCGTTAAGGAAAAGGCAAAGCGCATTATCCCTCCTTGTGGAGTCACGAAGATGAGGCCTACCCCAGATTTGATTATGTGGGAGTTGTGCTTTCGCTTCTTCATGGAAGATGCCCCATCGAAGTAGAGTTTCCATCGGGTATCACTCCCTCCTCTCTCCATGTCGATCATGTCAAACGCATGCTCATCTGGCAATTCGCAATTTAGGGGTGAAATGGCAGGTATCGGATGCTCAGCGAGGAAGTCGGCGATGGCCTGGCCTTTCACTACCTTGAGAGGTCGGTATGTTATCAAGAATTCCATTAAGAGTAGGGCCCATTTAGCGATCCATCCCATTAGTATGGCTCTTGACATCAAGTATTTGAGAGGATCCACTTTTGATATGAGATGAACCTCATGCGCCAAAACATAATGCCGAAGCTTCGTTATCGCGAAGATTAACGCCAGGCAGTATTTTTTGATGGGAGAGTAGTTGTTTTCTGTCCCCAGGAGAACTCGGCTCAAATAGTAGAGGGCTCTCTCTTTCCATTGATCATTCTCCTGTACCCATAGCGCGCCTAAAGAACCTTCAAGGGCTGTTGTGTACAGGATGAGGGGCTTTCCTTTGACTGGAGTGGTCAGTACCGGCGGATTCTGCAGGTATTGCTTGATTTCGTTGAGTGCATCCTGACATTTACGATCCCAGACGAAAGGGGTCCCCTTCTTCATTAGATGGTTGTAGGGGAGGCACTTGCCGGAAAGGTTGACTTGGAGTTTGATACCTGTTTAGGCATCAGTATCGCTTCAACTGGGATAGTGTCAGGAGCGAATCATCATTTGCCCTTGTCGATTTAGACAAAGGTGGCTTAGTAGACAGGGTTAGGATCCTGTCGATTAAGGCTTTTTTGACTTTACGAGCCGTAAGGATCTCATAAAGGTATTTCTCCCTATGAGTCGTGAGGATCTCGTAGGTGTATGTTCTCCTTAGCAGTCATGATGACTCCTAAGTGGTGTTTTCTCTTATAAGTCGTAAGGATCTCATAAGAGTGTTTTCTCCTAAGTCGAAAGGACCTATAAGTGTTATTCACCATATGGGGACATTTCTTGCCATTTGCAGAACTTGGCAAAGGAATATTTATTCGTGCCCCTGGATTGTATACAAGGGTTAATATGGACCGCCTGTAGGGCAATTTGAGAGATATGACGGTTTAAGAACAGGTCCAGATCCCTATAACTTAAGGCTTCTGAATCCTATGAGCCGTGAGGGTCTCACAGGGGGATTCTCCTCACGAGTCGTGAGAATCTCATAAGTGTATTTATTTCAACGAGGTTGCGCCCTTCCGGGTTTTCACAAGCTCGCTGGCAGTTCTGCTGTTTTTACTCACGGACCCCTTTCGGGTTTTCATCCGTGCCCATTTCGCTTGTGGACATACGGGTTTTTTTTAACGAGATTGCGCCCTTCAGGGTTTTCACAAGCTCGCCGTAAGTTCTGCTGTTTTTACTCACGGCGCCCTTTCGGGTTTTCATCCGTGCCTATTTTGCTTGTGGACATACCGTTCTTTTACTTCTTTTCTTTCTTTTTTTTTTGAGCGGGGCATTCCATTAGATTGTGGGACCTGTTTGTAGGCCCCCTAATATCCTTCCTGTCTTTTGAGAAGAAAGGACCATTCTACATAGAGATTCTTCCGCCAGTGAGGAATATACCCCCTGTGTATATCTCGGGGGGAACGAGTACCCACGCCATCGCTATTTTGGCGACAGGTTGCTTCAGAGCCGTTTATTTTTGTTGAGCATAGGCGAAAAATGCCATCCTGCCTCCGCTTTTCACTCGTCATCATCAGATGAGAAAGAGTCTTGACCCATTTGATCCAATCGAGCCATTTTATCCATGAGTTCCTGGAAGGTCGTCGGCTTGAAGAGGGCCATATACGAGGATACCTTTGAATTTGGGTCAATGGTAGCTATGATCATTCCCATGGCTGCAACTTCATCGGTGTGTTGCTTGTATTTGACCAGAGATTTCACCATCGGGCAACATATTGAACCCAAGTCTCATTCGGTCTAACCCTTTCGTTGACCAGCGCCGTCACGGTAGTATGTTCGTTCTCATTAGCGAATCTCTGACAGAAGAGCATATCCATTTCGTTGAAGCTCTTCACGAAATCATTTAGGAGTTCCGCATACCATACGAAGGTGATGCCCGTCAGACCGCTGACGAACTGTCAAAGGAGTAGTATGTCATTTATTCCAGTATTTCCGCACATGGATTTAAATCGCGCAATGTGCTGGCGAGAATTCCCAGTTCCTTTGTACATATGGAGTCGGAAGTATTTATTCTGGCGGGTACTGTATTTGATCGTAGCACGCCGGATACGGTCGACCAGTCTTGATTGGCCTATTTGAGGCTTTACTGGCTTAGTGGGTTTTGACTTGCTGAGCGATATATGTGACCAGCTTTTCTTTTAGGAATCATTTCCTCCTCAACCGTTGATGAGATTTGCAGAGAATTTGAAACATCATCCTTATCTTTAAGACTAACTACCGGCGGCTCATTTGTCAGTGGTTCCGATTGAACCATCATTCCAGCCATATTCTGAATCAGAAAGGCCATCTGGTTCATTTTAGTGGACATTTCTGCCGCTTCTTCATCTCTCTTTTTAAGAGCGCACTTTAGGAAATCAATATCCGACTTCTTCTCTACTCTTTCTTTGGGTGCATTCTCGGGATTTTCGTTAGGCGATGGATCAGCGTTTGCTGCCGCCTGAGCGAGCATCTCCTGCAACTTTTCACGTTGCAGTTGAACTTTTATCACAGACCGAGTTTGAGGTCGATGACTATTATAAGCTCGAACTTCGTCTTTGGAATTCACCACATAGACTATGTGAACTACCATGCCCCCAGGCTTGGGGTGTTTGGAGTCTTGGCCTTTGGAGTTTGCTTCGGGCACTTGAGCTTTATTAAGTCTCTCTTTTTTGTGAAAAGCCGCTTTGGTTTTAGGAGGAACCGCTGTATCAGGACCCGTCTTGGGGTCAGTCCCCTTCACCTGCTTCCACACCTTATATATAGGTGAGGAAAGTTGTCTCAGGGAGTGAACTTGTTTCTGCTCTCGTGGGATCTCCATGGGTTGCGGAGACTTCTTCAATATTGCGGTAGGAGAATTTTGTCTGACCCTTCGCAACAATTTGAAGCTGTTCCCAGTTGGAACAACAACATTCACCACTGGTGTTGAAACAGGACCATACGAAGGACTGCCCCCGGCTCATTTTGTATGATGCTGATATCGATGTTGGCCGTTTCTTACGGCCGGGATTTGATTAGCTTCAGGATTTTGCCGAGCCTGCCCCCTGTTTCCTTTGAGAGCCTAAATATTCTGCCGCCTGCGTCAACCTTGGTCCTTGGCAGGTGCCAGTTGTTTGAGAACTGATTCCGTCGGCAAAACTGCTGCTTGGGGAGCCAGTCTGTGGAAGACAGACTTGCTCTGGACTTCCTCCATCAGCATTGAGGCACCGAGGGTGGGAGGTGGGAGTATCGACCCAAAGAGAAGCCCGTTGATTTCTTGAAGAGCCGGATTGCAGATATTTGAGGTTTCAAGTGACCCATACTTGACTCCACCGGATATGACAGAGCCTGAGTTGCTAGGGTGGGAGCAAACGCCATTCTTCATAGAGATGAAATGCCGGCTTCAGTATCCCCTCCCCTAAGGGCAACCACAAACATATATACCGCGATTATTTGATCGCGGAAAAACACAACACATGAAGTGTGGAGTGGAAAGTTGAAAAGGTCCCACCAGGCGTGCCAGAATCTGTTTGCCGCCGAAAACAGAGACGAAACCGTGTAGGTCGTCTTGCCTGAATTTGGGGGCAGATGCTATTGCGTTTTATCTGTCTACCTCTCCGAAGATGCCAAGTTAATTTATGGCACCGTGTATCGAAGGTTTAAACAGATGCGGCCATTGTAGCAGACTTCGTCAGATTACCCCTCGTTTGTGAAGGGTTTTTTGATTATGGGGACGCTCTTCCCTACAGGCGCAAGCCCCTGCAGTTAATTACGCTACCGTATCGCGGTAACCACTTTCTCCTTCTCCAGATGTTCACATCGTGTCGTGTGTGTTTTTTTTTGTTTTTTTTTACCCGTGGATTGTATACGGAGACTAATTTATGTTGTCTCCCGTAGGGCGGGGATTAGTCCAAATCCATATTTTCTTAGATTTGGGTTTGGGTTTGTTTTAAGGATCGTTAACCTCATTTGAGATTAAGATCAACTTAAATATTTGTTAAGGATATGTTAGTCTAATTTTAGACTAAGATTTACTTAACAAGGTTTTAAGATCATTTAGATCCAACGAAAGAGTATTTGGACTCTATCGTTTTAGTTTAAGGACGTTGCGGTCTATTGAGTTTAGAGACATCATAGTCTGTAGGGTTTAAAGACATCATAGTCTGTAGAGTTTAAAGACATCATCGTCTGTAGAGTTTCTGGTTGTCGGGACCTGCCACCTCTCTGAAGATGTTGAAGAATTACAACGACACATATCAGAGGTGTGAAGAGATGTACCCTTGAACCAATATTGGTTGGGAGATCTGTAGTCAGGTTTGGGACTAAGACCAATGAAAGAGATTGTAAACACATGGGCTTGGTTGATCTGAATTAGAGACTTGTGGCCAACTTGGGCTCAGTCCACTCAGTTTTGAATAAAATGCTGAGCATTTGTTTAGGCTCGGTCCCTTTTTGTTCAATAATGCTGAGCATTAATTTGGGTTCTGACACCCCTTTTCCTTTTTGTTGTTTTTTTATTGAGTGTTGAACACTTTTTATGGCGTTGGGGCTTTATTTACAGAGCGCTTTATGTTTCCTCAGCGCCCGCGTGAGGAGCGCGTGGAGCGTTTGGCGCTGAGCGCCAGACTTGGAGCGCTTCTTTTAAAATAACGCCCACATGAGGAGCGTGTGGAGCGCTTGGCGCTGAGTGCCAGACTTGAAGCACTAAGACGCTTCTTTTAAAATAGCGCTCATGTGAGGAGCGCGTGGAGCGCTTGGCGCTGAGCGCCAGACTTGGAGTGCTAAGGCGCTTCTTTTAAAATAGCGCCCACGTGAGTAGCGCGTGGAGCGCTTGGCGCTAAGCGCCAGACTTGGAACGCTAAGGCGCTTCTTTTAAAATAGCGCTCACGTGAGGAGCGCGTAGAGCGCTTGGCGCTGAGTTGGAGCACTAAGGCGCTTCTTTTAAAATAGCGTCCACGTGAGGAGCGCGTGGAGCGCTTGGCGCTGAGCGCCAGATTTGGAGCACTAAAGCGCTTCTTTGGCAGCTCTGATCAGTTCTGTGCTCTGAGAATTAAATTCTCGGTTTATAAGAGACTTTGTCTCATGGATCTAAGAACTAAGTTCTTCTTTTATGAGAAGATGCTATGATCTCTTTTGTTTTTATTTATGAGAGACTTTGTCTCATGGATCTAAGAACTAAGTTCTTCTTTTATGAGGAGATACTATGATCTCTTTTGTTTCTGTGAAAGACTTTGTCTTACAGATCTGTGATCTAAAAAAAGAACTAAGTTCTTTTTTAATGTGAGAGTTAAACTCTCAAATATGGAGGATGCCGTGATCTCTCTTCTTATTATTTACCTTGAGAAGAAATTGCTCTCGTCTTTGAAGTTTTTGAAGTTTATGGGGGGGTTCCTCTGTACAAGACTTGAAGTCTCCGGTCCTTTATATAGGGGAGGCTGATTTGTTGAATCGGTTAAGGAAATCTCTCATTGAGAGATCTCTGATTGATTTGGGGCTGTTTCCCACCATTGGATCTTTGATCCAAGGGCCTCTGTCTTACAGAAGACATTTTTCTTGTTTTTAACAAGATTGAGCAAATATTTTCCCATACAGAACTTATTCTGTATCTTAGTGATTTTTAATCACCATTGGATTTTTGATCCAATGGTGCTCTGATTTACAGAGCACAATCTTTCTTTTTTAGAAAGATTTAAGGAGTATTTCCCCAATCAGAATTTGATTCTGTGCTCTGATGATTTATCATCTTCGTTGGATCTTTGATCCAAGGGTGGAGAACTTTTAGTTCTGGCACTGGCGCTCTCAAACTTTGCACGTGAGGCGCTGCCTCAGAATCTTTGACTCTTGAGTGCTAGCGCTCTCGTGCTTTGCACGTGAGGCGCTGTCTCAAAGTCTTTAGCACTGGCGCTCTTGGCGCTAGCGCTCTCATGAGGCGCTGCCTCGGTTCAAATTTCAAATTTTGAATAGAGCTTTACTCTCTGATTGGGGAAAACACTTTGCATCATAATTTTTCATAACTCAAATTTAGAACCATCAAAATAAGAAGGGTTCTGTATAGATGGTTCATCTTGATAAGAGCAAGAAGGCAGAAAGGACTCCATAGGATTAACTCTAGGTTGTAAAGTCTAACAAGAAGAGCATTTGGCTCGGATACTGTAACGACCCCAATATTAATATACCTCCATATTTTCTTTCTTTAATAAAATATTGTATTTATTTATTCTTAGTATTTTCTTTATATTTTGTTTTTTATAAATATATTATTTTATTATTCCATCCATTTTTCCTAAACACGTTTCTTTAAAACTAAATTTTCACTTTTTTCAAATTAAACATAAGACCTAACCCAGCCCATAACCCAAATCCAATCTCATTTTCATTTTCTTTAATAAAACTATGAGCCCAAAAGCCTACTTTCTTTTTAAGCAACATCATATATTTAATTCTTATTAAATATATGTATGAACAACTTTGTAGCTCATTGGTTAAGTCTTTGCATTGTTATTCAATAGATCACATGTTCAAATCCTCATTCTTACAATTATTTTTTATCAATTTTTATTCTTCTCATAACTTACAAATGAGGCCTTTCATTTCCAAAATGAATGGTGACCTTTCATTTCTCTTTTAATTCCCATTTGAATGCATATATTATTTCTCTTTTAATTCCCATTTGAATGCATATATTATTATAGATAATTCATCATTACACCATCTTTATTTGTCCCCCTCTTTCTTTTTCTTCCTCACATTTTTCTATCTCTCTCTTGTCCCTTTTAACCTAAAGTCCTAGAAGAAGAACACCAAGAAGTTTCAAGAAAATCTCGCTAGTAATGCGAGATTATCGGTGGATAGACAAGCCCGATGGCAATACTGGCTTGTGTATGTAAGTCCCTTCTCTCTTTCCCTTCCTCCATCTCTTTCTCTTTATCTTTCTCATTTTTATATTGCCATGGAAAACTTCCCTTGTCATATCATAGTCCCTAAATAATTAATTAAATGGATACATAGTTAAATAATGAACACGCACAAACATACACACATATATAGTTTGTAAAGTCTTTTTCATTACTCTCAATCCATATGTTGAGATTTCATAGTGACCAATTAGGATTGTATCGTTTGTTGTTATATTTTAAATTACTTTATTTAAATTTTGTAAAAAAAATGAAGTTACGAATAAATACCTGGTTTTCTCATTTCTCACATATGACATATCAATACCTTTACTTTTAAAATAATTTTTAGAAATTAATTTTTACTTCTGGAAATTTCAGGAAATTTACATATGATAGAATATATTATTTTGTACATGCTATAAAAATTTCAGATCGAATCGCTTAACGGTTTAGGAATTATATCGTTTTTACTCACTGTTTTTAAAACTAGAAAACTGCCAATAAGGGTCTTCTTCGAGAGACCATAACTCTATAATAATTGATCCAAATTAAGTGTTTTCAAATGTTTTGAACATCTACATTGAATGATCTAGATTTTCTTTGTTTTACATTTTTACTGAAAACCGACGTAAAATATAGAAAACCGCGTTACAATATTAAGTGACGGATCTGGACAGAATCTATACTGATTCGCACATTGTTTTAAATAGGACATAACTCGAACTCCTAATGTCCGTTTGTGACAAACTTTAGATGTATAGATGCACAATTGATAGAACTATAATTTTATGTATATTAGATTACTTATAAACGAATGAAACAACTCGATATAGGCTTTACAATATAACATATAGTTACTGTCCAGAAATCTGAATTTCTGTTTTGAACGCTGATGTTAAAACAATCATAACTAGAGCTTCAAAAATCCAAATCACGCGAATCTTAGTGTTTTATATAAGTGTATCTAAAAACCTACAATTTTCTGATAATTTTTGTAATCTGAAACCTGATGAAAATTAACTCAAACTGCGTTTTAAAAATGTGTGACGATGCTGAACAGATTCTGATCTGTTTTGCACGATGATACGAAAACATGTATATCTCCAAAACCGGTAGTCGTATTTAGGCGAGACTGAAACTCACGTGTGTATAACACTTAAGGCTATGTTTTCATTTATATTCTGATTTCAAATAACTTGATTAACTAGTTGTACATATCACATATTTACAACATTGTTTTGGACGTTACTTGTATACTTATCTCATATCATGTTCTGTGATTGCTTATTTATGTTTATTATATGACTTGTGATTAAATCATTATATGCTAGAATTGACTTGATCTTGACATGACTCAATCATGAATACTTGAACCCAAAATGTACACTTGAACCAACTTGACTCGAACCATAAATACAATTAGCATGACTTGCACTTGACATGAATACATGAACAATTGACTTGAATACTTGAACTCGACTCAATACTTGAATTGCACTCTCTTATGTATTCATGGATTTGGGCAAGACTTATAATTTTAATCACAGAATTATATACATAGGGTGTTGGGGTAGTTTGAGTATGAATCCAATGGAATCTCATGAGTCCCATTAATACAAATCATGTTGCTGTGGTACCGGGCTGAAACGGTACAAATCATATTGCTGTGGTACCGGGCTGAAACGGTACAAATTACGAATTCACGAATGAGGGCCCATGTTTCCAAGCCCCTGGATGATAGCCTGTTTAGGTTTGGAATACTTCAATAACAATTGAAGTCCCGCTATTTTGGGCCTGTGAATCCTTGTCCCTGGACGATAGCCTTGAGTTCGAGAATACTCTTGAGATTGGTCGACATTCACACTTGAACTCACGTTAGTTAATTTTACTCTTTTAGAGACCTTTTAGGACACTTACATTCACTTCATATTCACTATATTTACACTCCACGGCCATGTTATACTTGTTGCTATGCTCATGCTACATTTCCATGTTGTTATAGTTGACATACACATTACCATGTACGCTATTATACTTGTTTACATGTTCAAGATTTATATCCATACTATACCATATATCATATTACACCCTACATTTCATTTATATACATCACACCATCCTTTTGGGGACTTACCGAGCGTTAGTTCGCTGACGGGCATTCCAGCCATCTTTCTTTCTTTCTTGGAATGTTCATCAGGTGGTATTGAGACAAAGGAGATAGAAGCGGTCGAAGAGGAGTACAACTAGTTCGCATCACAACCGGACGTTTAGTTTCTTTCAGCTTTTCATTTCATTTCAGCTTATTTATGTATGCTTCCTTGTTAAGACTTATCATATTATCATATTTTGTATTCAGATATTTTGTCAATTGTGAATCATGAATGTAATAAATCAAAGTTGGATTTCATTTTTTGTTTGTTCTTGTTACTTTATATTGCTTATACACGCTTAGCGTATTTATTTCGAGAAATGGCCTTCTCATAATAAATACGTTGCGGGCTTGCCACGTTATCGTTTCCATCTACTGGGAAGCGGGACGTGACAGATACCAATTGAAAGTTATCCTGGAGGTGGTGAATAGGACAAGGTTACCGATATACTCAAATTAAAAACACTCCAAACTGCACTTGCCAATCAAACACAATTACAACGCTCAAGCGAAGAATATACCAATAAGGATAAGAGACTAAGCAATCTACAATTGTGAACACATGAATATATAGCAAGCAATAGATATAGCAATCAAATAAGTAAAGAGCATATAGAGCAAAAGGTGTTTAAGCATGCAATTGAAATCTTAAACACGAGAAAAAAATAGCAAACGCAAATACGAATCGTTTTAGAGAGGTTCAGGAGATCCTCTAGTCCTTTATCTTTAGGTGTGCAAGCCCGTTCCATTATAACAAGTCTCCATCGAGACAACACGTTGCGCATCCATAACTTCTTACACCACGTCTCCACCGAGACCAACAGATTATCCTTCCTTACTAAGGCACCCTACACTCAAGGATCCTTATACAAAAAAAGAAAAACTTCTTTCACCCTTCTCTCTTATAAAGAACTCTCTTACACTCAAAATATGCTCACACAAAGACAAGAAGAGAGTTTATAATTCAGCACAATACTCTCAAAAGAGTTTCTCTTAAAGCTCACACTAAATGCTTCAATGAGTATAGAATAATCAAATTAAGCTCTTTGATCTTTTGAGTGTGAGAGAAAGAATAATCAAAATTAAGTTTGTGCTCTCACAAGAGATGAGAAAAAGGCTTTGGAATCCCTCAGAATAATTTTGCAAGTGTTGGCTACTCAAAAACCAAAACAATTCTCAATAAATACTACTCAAGAAAAACTAGCCGTTACAAGTCAAATCAGTCAAAAAGAGCCGTTATCAGACGTCTGAAGTTCAACCAAACAGACGTCTGAAGAAAGATCAACAACGGTTAGAAAATAGCTTCAGACATTGGTCTTTAAAAGCTTCAGACGTCTGTTGATGGTTTTTACAAGAAGACACAAAAGCACATAAGACAAACAGACGTTTAAAGAAGGAAACACTAACATTTGAAGAAGAATTGTTTCAAATAATTTTGAGCTTCAGACGTTTGTCTAAAAAGACTTTAAACGTTTGCCGTGGTTTTTAAAACATGGCCAATGAAAGTACAGAAAACAAACGGACGTTTGAAAAACAAGTGACACACGTATGAAGAAGAAAAGATTTTCAAAGTTTTATACATTCAGACATTTATGCTAAATAGGTCTAGACGTTTGTTCTCACAAAAAGATTAAATGTTATGAAAACACAAAAAACAACCAGACGTCTGAAGAAGATTTGTTTTGAAGAATATTTTAAGCCAATAAAAATCCAAAGAACTAAAAGACGTATGAAGAAATAACTAAAGACATTTATTCTCTAAAAACTTTAAGTCTAATGAAAATCCAGAGAACAAACAGACGTATTAAGAAGTATCGACAGACGTTTGTTCTGTCAAAAGTTTTAAACATTGAAAGCCCAGAAAGCATCAAGACGTTTGTTCTGGTAAGCTTCAGACGTTTATTCTGAAGCAAGAAAACCAATATTTGAAATTTGTGCATATTTGTGAAAACGGGAATAAAGTCTAAAGCACAATAGTACACACGTCTGAAGAAGGATTTTTCAGATAAACTTGAACTTGGTTTTTGAAAAAGATTTTAAACAAAAAACCAAAGCAAGTCTTTCATAAATCATACGAAGAATGTGTGCAAGAGCTTAATGTGATGTTTTCCATAGACATGAGTACTCACATTGATTTCCTATGTCAATATCGTTTGTTTGTCAAATCTTGAATCTTCTGATATTTCGACACGAGCTCTTGAATCTTTGATTTCTTGAATTCTTTTGAATTTGGACTTTGGCTCCTTAGCTTCATGAATCTTGAATGTGATAATTGAGGAACTCTAGTCCATCAACCTCTAACCTCTAATAGATTTTCCGTTTAAGCTCAATTTTCCTTCACCCTCCATCCAAAACTTGTCGTGATCTATTCCTGCAAATCCAATCTCACACGAACATGCTCATATACAGTGTTATATAAAATACGCAAAACAAAGAATAAACACGTGTATAAAGATATCTATTAATAATCATAATATCTTCAAAACTAAACAATTTGGTTATGAAAATCTATGAGTCATCACAAGTAATTGTTTTGTTGCAAAAATATGAATTTATATGCAAATTAAAATTAGAACTATAAAATAATTATATAAATTTCACTGCGCTCAAGAAGAGCGCATATTCATGTTGCTCTGCATGAACAGCTGTCAATTTTGTGCAGCCAATCAAGACAGAATTGTCCGTTTTTACCGGTTTTCTCTACGTGTCTTGATCTCTTGGGGGAAGGACCACGATTAGAAAGATTTCCCGTATCTCTTTGTTTTTCAGATTAATTTATTTGAGAAAGAGTGAAAAAGGAGAAGCTTTTCATTATTTTATTCCTTATTGTTTTGCAATCATCATGGCTTAGTCTATATATCTCTACTATTATAGTGCTAAAAGAAAGAGTAAAATTTTCTCATTTTTTCTGACACAAAAACATAAAATAAAATAAAATATGCTAAATACTCTCTCTCTTTGAACTAACTACACCCCCACTATATCTTTCAATAACTAACCCTATGAATCTCACTCAATTATTAACATGCATAGCATGGGTAAAATACTAATAGAACTAGAGATATAATCATAATATTCAATCCTCAAAAGCCCATCAATTCTATTGTACTATGTAATTTATATCCAATTTTTTTTAATAAAGTAATTTTTATCTCACTGATTGCTTTCATGCAATAAAATAGTATCATTATGCATGACCCTATATGCATATGCAAAGACAACCCCTCCTATTTTTCCTGCTATTATGAGAACTTGGCTGCACATTCAAATCCAAATCCATAGGTCTTATGTTTTATTCAATTCTTGTCGTTGGATCTGCTAGTTCGGATAAATTACACTAAAATACGATGAGCTATCGTCTTTTTCACTAAAATACCTTAAACAATTTTAATTACACTAAAATACCTTAAACTGCTGTCAACTTTTTCGCTAAAATACCTTCTACTTGTGTTCCATGTTAATTTTTTTTGGTGATGTGGCTTTTTGAAGAACAAAAAGACCACTATTATGTAATGAATTGACTTTTTCTACCATCCGCCGGGGCCGACCCCGATCGTCAGCCGACACATACATGTATTATCACAAATGATTAAAACATACTAAACACAGTAATGTAAACTTTCTTTAAATTAGATGTCCAGTCATCATATTCCCGAAAATGTAAAATTCCTGCTAATCTTCCATGCCATGCAAGTAGGTCAGTCTCCAATTATAGGTTTTTTTTTCGAAATAGGGTGAATATATTTTAAAATTATTAAAATAATATAATTTAAATTATATTTAGTACAATAGGACGGTTTACGCCCATACAATAAAGAGAGCGGGTTCATAGAAACCGCCCCACCCACCAAATGAAGAGGGCGGGTTCTAGGAACCCGCCCTCTTCAGTAGATGGGTGGGGGCGGATTCCTAAAACCCGCCTAAGAATTTTTAAAATTTTAAAAAATTAAAATAAATCAAAAATAAATTTAAAAAATCTTCGTTTAAAAAATCCTGAATAAATAATAAGATTGTTGTTTTTGTTATGGACGGGTGACAAGTGTTATTTCGGTTCATATAGAATTACTATAAATATGAATCTTGTATACACTTCATTAACAAAATGAATCTATCAAAATAATAATACAAAAAAATCATATCATACTAAAATGTAGATTGTACAAGTTTCTTTTCAAGCGCTAACTGATTTTCCTCCCGCGCACTTGTCACGATCTCGAAGGTCCTGCCCATGTTGACTGTCCTGGACATCCGGTCCTATAATGACCTGGTTATTTGCATAGGCTACATCTGCCGTGCTTTTGCTGAGGATCGGCATTCATTGTCATTCGATCTCGACGCACCTTAGGTCTTCCGGGTCCTATATTTTTGTCTGGCGGTAATACAGTCGGTGTTTGTTTGTTCCCAGTATAATAGTGCCAATAGCGACTGTCTGGTATAGGAAAAAAATTTGGATTGTATGAGCCTTGGTAATTGGAAACTGTATAGTAACGAGAAGCAAAATTGTAATGTGAGTTATGCATGCTGCTCGCAGCAGCAATTGCGTGGGCACAAGGTAAATTTTGTTGCTGGAAAACACCGCATGTGCACGAAGAGAGCCCTTCATCTCTAAAATTTACGGTATATTAATTCCTATTACTCCTCGTAACTTGAAACTCCACTGTGTCAAACCTTTCAAATCTGTAGTATTGTGATCTACGCTCTCTTTTCCGGAATATATCTTCGTAATACGCGGTGAGTGGAGTCTCCATCTCCAAAGACTTTTCCCTTCTTTGCACAAAATAAGTATTCACTCTGAAAAAGGTTCGAACAATCAACCCATATATCGGTAAGCCTCTAACACTTTTAAGGACCCCGTTGAAACTTTCAGACATATTAGTGGTCATTAGTAGATATCTGCATCCATTATCATGTGCTTGTGACCACATGCATACTGGATACTCATCTAACCACGCTTTCACTGCTTGACTCATTTCTCCAATTTCCGTCATGTATATGTCATGAACATTAGGGTCAGACGCTTCACCGGTTTTGTACATAAGCTTATGTAGATCTGAATTTTTAAATTTTCTATCAAAATTTTGTCTGAAGTGCCGCAGGCAAAACCTATGTGGGGTCGTCGAAAATACATCTCTCATTACAGCTAGTATTCCTAAATGTCTATCAGATATGATACATAAATCTGTTTTATCAATAACAGATGGGATACTTTTGAGTTGACGAAAAAACCATGACCAAGATGATATATTTTCACACTCGATAATAGAAAATCCCAACGGAAATATACCGTTAATAGTATCAACACCTGTAGCAATTAACATGCAACCTCTGTACTTACCATCATACGTCTCATCCACGCACAATACCGGCTGACAGTGTGTGAAACCATCCGCACAAGGAGCAAAGCACCAGAAAATTCTTTGAAACCTGACACAGCCATCGGCATCTGTTTCTGTAGTTTTTAATCGGTATACGGACCCCGGATTTGATGCTTTCATGGCTTCCATAAAAAGGACTAGTGAGTTGTATGAGCTTCCCCAATCCCTAAATATCTTGCATAATGCCTTTCTATGAGCATCCCATGCCTTTACATACGAAATCTGAATTTTGTGCTCTCCGCTGACGTAGAGCTGTATCTCTCGGGGAGTTATCGCCACATCTGTACGGATTAGTGGCATGATTAGTGAGCAAATGTAAGATGAAGCACAATTCCTGTGATCTTTTAACATAATAGAATTGATACAAGTATGTTCTTGGTTGTATTTCGTGACCTTCCAAGTTTTGGCTCTTTTGGAACAACATGCATGCAATCTTCACTTACATTCAAGAGCTTTCGTACATACCACGGTATAGTACGTCTTATTTGACTCTTCGATTTTAAATGTAAGATTTTTTTGAATAGCCCACGACTTCAGTTTATAAATAAGATCTCCTTTTTCCTGAAATATATCTTCAACGGTGACGCAATCTTCGCTTTCTACAGTCGCTTCCAAATAGGGTTCAGTATTTATTTCTGCCACAGCTAAATCTACCCAACTATCATCTTCCAGCAGATCGAGGCCGGGATCTTCTAGTTCGACAAAATTATTATTCGCAGCCATGTCATCAATCAATACTACTTCATTCAATCCAGCGGCATAATCCACGCTATCCTCCTCTTGATGACCTTCACCAGTTTCATCATGATCACTGTCACCAGTAGCAATGTCACCCGTAGCAACATAAGGCTCGGGTGCAATATATGATAGTTGAGGTCGGTATAATGTGGATGGTTCAGGGTGAAAAGACCGGAAAGATATGGACGGACATGCTTGGAATGCGCTACTTGGATCGTGTTGGAATGATGCGGAGGTATGGGAAAATCTGCGTTTAATATATAAATTTTTCTTATATAATATTTTCGTATTACAAAGAATATAAACATAATCAGCACTTGATTCAGATTGATTTACCTTTGGAAGGTTGTATATGGTAATCCTTATTGTTCTTCAGGGGTGCATGCAACTGCAGCAGTCGATTGGGAAAATCTATATTTAATATATAAAATATATTAGTATTTTGGTATTACAAAAGGAGGATTTATAAAATGTTTACTCTTGAGTTTGAAGGTTTGAATAATAATGTGTATAGTCGTATTCACTGAGATTAAAAGTATCATCGTTAACCATGGGACCGTATCCCCAGGAACTACCTCCAGCATTACCATCAAAATTACCCATTGGAGCGACATCCGATACTTCCAATTGTTCCTTCTAAACTAAAAGTTCAAAAGAATGTTGGATGTTTGCGAGACCGAAGTCTATCATCGAAGATATTGATGAATCGTCTATAATTTCAACCAATGCATTTCCACTAAATAGAGGCCATATACAACTTAATTTAAGCTTAATTTCACGGGGATCGTATTTCGTGATTTTAAACATTTTATTCTCGAGTTCATTATAAATCGTTGATAATTCTAATCGCATAATTCTTGCGCACCCGCCCATATACTCGGGACCTTATGCACTTGTCACAATCTGGCCATCGTATTTACATACAACAAATAAACTTAAACTTGTCATTATCTACATAAAACAATATCAACCCAACAATAAATAAAAAACGTTAACAACTGATATAATAATTATATTCATTGAAAATTAAATAAACGTTAAATTAAATTTACATACATTTGAAGGGGTGCAGATGAGATTTTGTAGGAGGTGCAAATGCAAATCGGAGCAGAATTGAGAGCAAATAGGAGGAGAGAGAGGGGTTTTTATAGGTGTTTGGTGGTAAAGGCGTCACGGGTTCTTAGAACCCGCTATCCCCTTTTAAATTTGACGGGAGATAAAGGGGTCACGGGCTTGTCTTGGATTAAATAAAATTATTTAAAATATTAAGGAGGACATGTTTCAAGAACCCGCCCTCTCCTTTTTAAATGAGAGGGCGGGTTCCTATAACCCGCTATTTCCTTGTGACGAATTCGATTTGACAATACAAGGAGTCAGAGTTACAGGCTATTGGGTTAAAAGTCGCGGGCTATTGATTAAGTAAAATTATTTAGATTCCTTATTTTTAATTGAGAGGGCGGATTTTAGGAACCCGCTGACAGAAAATTATTGAAGGGGACGTGTTCTAAGAACTCGCCTTCTCCTTTTGAAATGAAAGAGCAGGATCAGGGAATAGAAGGGCTGGGATTCTTTTTTAAACATAGATTTGACAACACACCTATGATTACTTTTTAAAAATAACAAAAGTTTCGTATTATCACATCTACTTTTTTAAAGTAAGATTTGACAACACACTTGAGAATATGTTTTAAGAAAAAACAAAAGCATGATTTGACAACACACTTGACATTATATTTTAAGAAAAAACAAAAGCTTTCTATAGGTAAAGGTGGGGGCGGGTTCTTAGAACACGTCCTCCTTTCCCTATAAAACCCCGCCCTCTTCGCTCTCATTTTCACTATCTCTATCCAAATTCCCTTCTAAACCCACCAACTTTCCCAATCTTTCAGTAATTGTAATATCAAAAAAAAAAATCAATGGAGAATCAACCATTCGACAAATCACTGCTCATAAATCAAAACGACCATAGATCTTTCAGTATATTACACGGGGAGGAAAAATTCAAAACTTATTAAATTTGTTTTAATTCCCCATTTCTTTTAATTCTTGTAGTTGAAAATAATATGATTAAATTTTGCAGGGTAGAAATAATCTTACGGTCGTTGGTCATAGTTCTGCCAAGTGGCAAGTTGCTGATTATCGTATAATCGAGCGGATTCGAAGAGCCGGATTTTATGAATCTTCATTGCTTCGTCATATCCAACTCGACCACAGTTTCATTACCTCTCTTGTTGAGCGTTGAGGAAAAGAGACCCACGCTTTTCATCTTAGATGGGGTGAGCCCAATATCACACTCCAGGATATTGGCTTTTTACTTGGTTTACGAATGAATGCCCTTGGATTGGTTGGAGATACAATTGTGGGTCCAGATACCGAGCACCCATATTGGGATACATATATTGAGTCTGCTCTCGGACAGGTATAACTCGTAATTTTTTTAATCAAAAGTTTAAGTATGTTACAGTGATATTAATTAACAATTAATTGTAAAATTCAGGTACCAGAAGGGTATACTAAAGGGTATAAAATCAGTTTAAACTGGCTCAAAGATACATTTACTAATATCCCTGATGAAGCTACCGATGATGTCTTGGATAGACATGCACGTGCCTACATTCTGTACATGATCGGTTCTTGGTTGATGCCGGACCAATCGGCAACACATGTCCATCCTTTATACCTTGGGTTTCTTATAGACTTTAATATGTGTGGTCAGTATGCTTAGGGAGCAGAGGTATTGGCATATCTTTATAAGGAACTAGATAAGGCATGTGCTCCTACGAAGAATAAAATTTGTGGCTGCATTACATTACTTCAGGTACATAATATTTTTGAATAGCTAGGCATTTGTAAAATTGTAATATTGGTTCTTTCTAATATTATGACACTTTATATATAGATTTGGTCGTGGGAGCACATGTGTATGGGAAGACCGGATCGCATTAATATTTCTGCCGTGGACACCCCTGGAAAACCTCTCGGCTCTTGGTGGAGTGGAAAGAAATCTTATAAGGCTCATCGTCGAGTACTTAAGTATTATAGAGATGGGTTGGATAGTATGGAGGCGACTCAGGTAACCATACATTAGGTAATTAATTTTGTTTAAAAATTTTAAATTAGCTTCATTACAATTTTTGTACTATGTTATTTGCGCAGTTCATGTGGGCGCCTTATACAACAGATCGTCTGCAAGAATTACCCGGCATCTGTATCGAATGAGAGCCGGTTTGGCGGGCTCGATGACCACTACTATGCATTAATATCGTGTTCATGCACCTACCGGACCGGGTGTTGCGACAGTTTAGTAGATTGCAACATATTCCTGTTCCGCCGCCTGCGCCTATGACAATAGAGAGAAACATGCGAGGAGGAAAGGCGGAGCGTGATTGGAGGGAGTATCATCATCAATATTTGCTGAAATGGGAGGATAGACAGCGTAATATTGCCTTACAGTAAATAGGTGACCAAACAACCACCAACGCTACAAAAACATATCTACAATGGTATAAACGTGTCACTGTAAGATATCTTTCTACTCCCCCTAACGACTTTCCAAACATCCGGCAGTACGAGCCCAGAGGCCTTGTGGAACGAGAAATGGTAAGTTAAATTTTTTAAATTAAATTATTTTTTAATATCCGACGGTATGAGTCAATAATTATATCTTATTTTTAATGTAACGACAGGCTCGTGGGTTGCATCATATACAATCATTGATACAGGATCCATATCTAACTGATGCTAGTCCAAATACTCACTATTTTCTACTGTATACTCATATATTGGTGGTATATTCAATTCATATAATATGCTTCCACATTTATCGCCATCGCTAGAGCAGCAGCATGAGCCGGCACCAGAGCAGCACTATGAGCCGGAACTAGAGCCGCGACATCAGGGAGATCCAGATCAGTGGTTTGGAGCACCATACTATCAGCAGCAACCCTGATATATTGAACAAGCGCAACAACCGGAGCAATAACAGTTTTGGGGGATAGGTTTTGCGCAACAACAGCAGTCTTAGGGGTCAAGTTTTGCGCAACAACAACAGTCTTAGGGAACAGGTTTTGCGCAGCCTTGGGGGCCAGGTTTTGTGTAACAGCAGCAGCATGAAACTGGGACAAGTTCTTCTCAACAACATCCCAGCTGGGAGATGGATTTTTCGTCCTATACACAGTTATTGGAAGGCAGCACATATCCGACACCTATCCCACATTCAGGATTTGCGAAACAACAGCCTGTCCAAGACGATACTGAAGACGAAGTAGAAGAGCAGACGCCGCTGCCATCGCCATATACCCAAGAAACGGGAGGGTCGTCCAGTCACCCCAAGAGGCATAAGTCAAGCCTCCTCGGATTGGGAAAGGAAAAGGTTAAGCGATAATTGTATACTTTTACAAATGGATGTCAAAGTATCCAATTCTTTTAATGGATTCATTTTGTTAATGAAATGTATACAAGATTCATATTTATAGTATGATCTAAATATTGAATTGATTCTATATAAACAGTAATAACACTTGTCAGCACGTCCGAAACAATAACAACAATCTTATATTTTAATCGTGAGGGAAGAAACGGTTGTTTAACCGAGGATTTAAAAAATCTTTTTTAAATTTAATATTTGATTTATTTATTTTTTAATTTTAAAAATGGCGGGTTCTAGGAACCCGCCCCCACCCATCTACTGAAGAGGGCAGGTTAACCCGCCCTCTTCTCTATGAGGGTGGGGAACCCGCCCTCTCCTTTGATGGGGCGGGGTGGATATAGATGAGGGTTTAGAGTGCGGGTCCCGCCTTCGATAAACCGATCTATTCCACTAAATATAATTTAAATTATATTATTTGAATAATTTTAAAATATATTCACACTGTTTCGGGAAAAAATCCCCAATTATATTTAATCCCATTACAGGAAGACTACCCCACTATTGAGTTGTTTGATTGCTTGATTGCTTACTTCACTACTTCACCTCTCTCTCTCTCTCTCACTCACTCTCTCTCTCTCGTTAGAAATTTCCAAGCGTAGGAATTCAAAACATAATGCCTTTCTCTACTTCACATGTCATGAGCCAGATTAGCCGGTCATAATTTTCTATTCACATTTTTCAAAAACAATTCTTCCCCTTTTGTGCTATATGCCTGCATGGAATGGGAGATAGGGATGGAGATTGATAGTAATGTAAAAGGAGAAGAGGTAAAGATGCTCATAAGAGAGTTGATGGAGGGTGAGAAAGGAAAGTTGATGAGAGGGAAAGCATTAGAATGGAAAGAAGACACTCTTCAAGCAACAGGACCAAGCGGAAAGTCTTCCATGAATTTAAATCGAGTAAACAACGAGGTTTTTCTTGGAAAAAAATTGAATGATTTTGAGTACCCGTACAACTTTCTTTTTCCTCTTGTTAAGAATACAATCTTAATTAATTTGGTTTTCCAAATTCCAGTTGCTTTGTGTCTTGAGACTTATAAAATATATGCTATCTTGTTGTAAGGTTCGTGATTTTTCATGTGTCTTCTTTCAAATTTCAATAAAAAAGTTTCTTCAAATATTTTTTTGTTTATGCACTTCCAACATATAACTAAAACTTGCTTCCTCTATCCGGTCTTTCGGAAAAATCTAATCTGCAAGGTCTTTGAGAGAAAAATCTCTGAAAGCCTCTTGGATGTTGGCCACGTGTAAAGCTTAATCACATGTAAAGCCTGTTGGATGTTGGCCACGAAGCCTAATCAAGAAATATCATCCCTGCTTAACTTCCTGGAAAAAAAACCCAAAGCCTTCTTCCCTTTCCTCTCTCTCTCTCTTCAAGTCTCTCCGGTGAAAAAATACTGAAACCCTTCCGTGTCCTTTCGTCTTCGATCTCCTCGCCTTTGGGCTCGCCGTCGCCGCTGAACAGCGGAGGAGCACGGTGATCACCTCGATCGATCTCAGCTCTGCGCAGCGGAGAAGCTCGTCGTGTCCTTTCGTCTTCGATCTCCTCGTCTTTGGGCTCGCCGTTGCCGTTGAACAGCGGAGCGGAGGAGCACGGTGATCACCTCGATCGATCTCAGATTTGTGCAGCGGAGGAGCTCGTCGTCTTCATTGTCTTCATCTTCGATCTTATAGTCTTTGGGCTCGCCGTTTGGGAGGTAATTAGGGCAGGTTTTCTTCACCTCCGCAAGGTGTTGGGTTCTACCGTTCACATCTTTTGGTAATTCTTTGTCTTGATATTCTATTAATTAAAGTTCTCAACATAAATTATATAAATTCTCTGTTAGGTAATTATCCCAATTATGAACAAATAGATGATTATATAAATTCTCTGTTAGGTAATTATCCCAATTTTGAAAAGTCATATTTAATTTAAGTAATTTGAATTATATTAGGAATGACTTCAAGCAATGGATCTGAAGATCAGCACATAGATGCTATTTCAGATGAGGTTCAGAACATATCCCAAATCGATATTACAAATGAAATGATGATCCCAGAACCAACATCTAGATCATTACTGGAGCCGGAAGTAGGTATGGTATTTCATTCTGAAATAGAAGCCTATAAGTTTTATAACAAGTATGCTAAAGTAAGGGGATTTAGTGTTCGAAAGGATTATCTTAATAGAAGAAAAGATGGAAGTATACAAAGTCGAACTTTGATGTGTAATAGAGAAGGAACTCGTGGAATTCATTCTAAACATATAACAAAGAAGGCACGTCCAATTGAAAGAACAAATTGTTTAGCATGGATAGAGTTTAAAGTGGATCGTGATGGTGTATGGAATGTCAGTAGGGTTATTAATAAGCATAATCATCAATTTGCTAGTCCAAATAAAGTTTTTATGCTAAAATCATACAAAACGATCGCGCCTGCTCAATGTAATTTGATAGAACAACTTGATAAGGCTGGAATCGGTCCTTCTGAAGGTTTTGAATTTATAGAAGTCGGGTGCGAAGGTGACGACAAAGTTAGTTTCCTATCAAAGGATTATTCTAACTACCTTTATGCAATAAGAATGAGAGATCTTGCTGCTAAAGATGCATAATATTTATTAGAGATATTAAAAGAGAAGCAGAAGGAGGATCCTGCATTCTTTTATGCATTACAGCTTGACAAAGAAGGTCAGATAGCTAACTTCTTTTGGGCAGATGGTCGATCGATTGCTGATTATAATTATTTTGGTGATGTATTATCCTTTGATACTACATTTCAGACAAATAGATATGAATTGCCATTCGCACCGTTTCTTGGTATAAATCACCATAAGCAAACTGTGATATTTTGTGTGGCATTAATATTGGATGAAACTACTGAATCTTTTGTGTGGCTGTTTAAGAAATTTTTAATTACAATGTCGGGAAAGCAACCGAAGACTATCTTTACTGACCAATGTGCTGCAATGTCAAAAACTATTAGTATGGTACTTCCAGATACATGTCACCGTCTTTGTTTATGGCATATATATCAGAATGATGCGAAACATTAGTCACACGTCTATAGTAGTCATTCTGATTTTCATCATGAGTTTAACAAATGCATATATGAAGGTGGTTCCATTGAAGATTTTGAAAATAGATGGCAACAGATGATTACTCGTTACAGCCTTACCGAGCACTCTTGGTTAAATGCTCTGTATGCACTTAAGGAGAAATGGGCACTGGTATTCCGTCGTGAGTCTTTTTGTGCTATAATGACAACGACTCAACGTAGCGAAAGCATGAATAGACACTTCAAGAAATATTTCAATAGACGGTTATTTCTTTCAAAGTTCATTGAACAATATCAAAGAGCGTTAATTCAATTTCATAAGAAGGAACTTTACGAAGATTATAAATCCAGAAAAACCGAACCAGTTTTATATGTTCGTGACATGCCTATGTTGATTGAAGCAAGTAAGTCATATACAAGACTAATATATGCAGATTTTGAGGAAGAGTTCAAGAGTCAACTTACATGTGTATGTGAGCTTATCAATGTTGATGGCTCGGTATGCACCTATAAAGTGTCTCCTCCAAAAGCTCGGATTTCTGAAATAGTTGAAATTAACAATGTAGATGTTACAGTCAAGTGTAGTTGTATGAAGTTTGAGTCAATGGGAATTCTATGCATGCATGCACTCAAAGTTCTCAACTATAATAATGTTTTACATCTTCCAACTCAATATATATTGAAGAGGTGGACTAAATTTGCAAGGGATGGACCAATGGAGAATAGTTTACTTGTGGAATTAGATTCAGATGGCGAAGAAAGTCTTCAAACAAGATATAGAAGGCTTTGTCATAAATCAGTAAGTATTGTAATTAAAGGTGCAAATTCCAAAGAGGTGACTGAAATGTTGGACCAAGAGCTTGAAATATTATCTTTGAGAGTAGAGAAAATGTTACATTCATCCAGTAAAAAATTTGCCGAAGGAACAAATGAAAGTGTAGCTATCGATAAAGAGCAAACTAATTCGTTTGCTCCTGAAATAAGGGAATGTGCTATAAACAATCAAATTACCATAAAACCTCCTTATGTTCGAAAGAAAGCAGGTATATGAGATTCTGCTGGAAGAAAGAAGAGTACCCTTGAAAAGAAGCGAAGAAAAAATGGTGGTTCAACAAGCCAAAGAAATCATTGTTCTGCGTGTAACACATTTTCTTCATCACAATCAAGCACTAACACATTTCCTTCATCACAATCAAGCATATTGCCTTCCCAGGTAAAAGTTTATACATTTTTGTTGAAATATCATAGTTGTTTATTATTATATTTTTATTTATTTAAACTTATAATAATATAGGAGGCAACTATGGCATCTTAATCGGTCTTCAACCTGTCAATGGGATCACAATGTTCAAATACTCCAAGTTTATGGAATACTCCTAGTCCAAAGGTTAATAAAAATTACAATGGATTCATTTATTTTATTATGAAGATACTTTAATGCTAACTAATAGGCTTACGTAATTTTTTGGTATTCAATTTCAGGTTATTCCAAGTATCCATGCCCCATAACTTCCAAATATACAAGTATCTCAATCTCCTCTATCTCATATCATAGTATGATACCTAATTATATTTTAATAAGTGCATTATATACTTTTATTGATCAGTTTAAAAATATATTTCTATATTTTGAACAATGTTAGTTTCAAGACATGTCAAATATAAATATGTCAGTGACTCCTATGTTCCATGTTAGTTCAGTCTTACCAGAACATCATTCTCCTTATCCAGATTTTGATAATCAGGTGCCGTGTGTACATACATAAGCATTATTTTCTTTTAATTGTAATTATATATTTGTCTTTGCTTATTTGGTTTCATAGTTTTTGTGCCATGTTCGCAGCTAAATGGTGTCCTCAGATGACAAATACTTTAGAAAGCAGGTTCTTCTAAAGAAGTAGTTTAGATTGGAAACCTAGCGCTCGACGACTTCAGGGGCAAAGCTAAATGCATGCCCTTTTGGGATTTGGTTTCATTTCGTTGCTATACTCCTATGTTTCATGTTAGTTCTTCTAAAGAGGCAGTGTGGACTTGGTTTCGTTTTGTTGCTATATTTGAGTCACTGAGATGTCATGACCTTTTGGGATGCTTTATGTTTATGTATGTGTTGGACTTGTCTTTGATAGCCATGTATGTTTTGAACTTGTCTTTGCTTGTAAGCTTTTGGCCTTAATGGCCATTCTATGTAACCATTAAAAACTGATTAATGAATTATGGTGGCTAATTATCCACCTTTTCTTTCCATCCAAAAGCAAATTATATAGTTGTTATTACCATATGAAACTTATAGGTACACCTTGCTCTAATTTTAGCTGCAGCGTTTATGCTTGAAGTGTTGTCGTGGTTGAGAGGGTCAGAAAAATCCGCTGCGTCTTCGGCTTTTTAAATATGGTTTTTAAAGTTTTTCGTTTTCGTTTTTTGGGTTCAAAGGCAAATCTTGTACTCTTGATAACAGCATATGATATTGAGCTATCTATCATAAAAAAATTCTGTTTACCTCTGATGTAGCAAATACAACAATAGAAGCAAATGGAAAGGCATAGTTTAGAGGTAGCAAATAGAACAATAGAAGCATATAGAAAGGCATAGTTCATCAGTTCATTGCCCATGATTCATATTGTCCGGTAGGTTTTTCACGTGAAAGATAACGGGCAAAAAATAAAATAAAATAAAAGCGAGATACGGTTTATCTGAATACCAAACTAATTTCATAAGCTCGAAACAAATATACCGCATGTTTAAATAAATCTGCAAGTTGTGCAACAAGGCTACCTGCAACACAAATCATGAAAGGGATGTACTAAGTGCACTTTCAAACTGAGGCAGTGATACATATTTATAATGAAAAAAGTACACTTCATATTGGTTCAGTCATTCCAATCTCCATATAATTTACATAACGACGAGAAGTTTTAACATTTACATTATAAAGTTGGAAGGGTTGTTGATGAAAGCAATGTTGGCAATCCAATATCGGTTCTGATGTGCCACTCTGATAGCTAATCAAGATCTGTCAAAGCACCAAACAAGGAAATAAATAGAAGGGCTGTTAGAGCAGTTCGATGAGTAAATTATAAGAAGATAGCAATATAATCACAAGCATGCAATACATATGGTATACAATGTTATTCCCCCGTTGTACTATAGAAGGTAAAGGATAATAAATTACCTGCCATTGCTGGTCGAGAAACATCGAGGCCTAACTTATCAACGTCATGCAAAAGATCCTTATATAGATTTGACTCCTCAAGTGTGATATCTCTTTCTACCAATGCTAACTCGAGCTGAACTTTGAGGGCATGATTCTCCTTAGATAAGTTGGAAAAGTCAGGTTCAAAAGCGACTGCTTTACTGCTGCTACAAGCCTCCTAGAACACAAAATTGCTCGTTATATAGGCATTAACATACGCTTACCATATACTACTAACAATTATATCCTTACATTTCGAAAATACTCATTATAAGCCTTCTGTGCTTCTTCCAGTGAATCATATCTGTGATGCACACAACCACTAAATTTATCAACTTGTTCTTTACATTCTGATCATGTTGTGTATATTCCTACCTTTCGGCCTTTGAATACTACATAATATTTTGGCATTTTATCTATCAAAAGCAGGAAACAAAGACAAATCAAAATTTTAGCATGTTCAAGCATAAAATTGAAGACATGATTCTAATCTTCATGCTTAAAGCAGTGGGACTGAGATAATTATTTGAATATATACTTCAAAACAGGATAAATATATCATGACATACATCCAAAGAAGACATCTCCATCATATCTTAATTTAACTCTTCGATGCAAATTTGCACCAAAAACAACAACATCAACAACTCGTACAAGTTAGAACTAAATGAGACTCAAAAAAAGAATTTATGTTGGTTGTTAATAACTGAGATAATATTCCGACAATAGATAGAAATTAGTGGCCATGTAAATAACTTATAAAATTATTATTGTTTAAATGAGCATCATCGATGGTCTAAAATACTATAGTCTAATTTACATATTACATGGCCATATTTCACTGATGCAAAAAAATCTAATCTACATCTTTTGTAACGAATTACCAAAAGATGTGTACTGTAGAACCCAACACCTTACGGAGGAGAAGAAAGTCTGCCCTAATCACCTCCCAAACGGCGAGCCCAAAGGCTATAAGATTGAAGATGAAGACAATGAAGACGACAAGCTTTTCCGTTGCTCAGATCTGAGATCGATCGAGGTGATCACCGTGCTCCTCCGCTGTTCAGCGGCGATGAAAAGCCCAAAGGCGATGAGATCGACGACGAAAGGACATGCAAGGGTTTAGGTATTTTTTCACCAGCGGCTTGAAGAAAGAGAGAGAGGAAAGGGAAGAAGGCTTTGGGGTTTTTTCAAGGAAGTGAAGCAGGGAATGAATGATATTTCTTTAGTGATTAAGCTTTACACGTGGCCAACATCCAAGAGGCTTTCAGAGATTTTTCTCTCAAAGACCTTGCATATTAGATTTTTCCGGTCTTTCAGTCGATTATCAGTAGATTTTTTGTAAAGCATATATTTATTGTTTTCTCTTATACATGAAATCCAAATCTTAGATACTTCCATATAGCAACTTATAAAAATTTAAATTTTCAGAAATCATTCCTACCCTCCTCTTTTGAAAGAGACTTTACTAATTTAGGCTTTGTGTGAGGGTGCTATATGAAAATAGATATGTTTTAAGGGTGATATATGAGAAAGAGCTTCTCCTACGATATACGGCACATTTTTAATAGGCGAAGAATTCGAAGGGAGTTCGAAGAGATGACGAAGCGAAAAGCCCTAGATTCAGGTGAGAGAGCGAAAGAGGGAAAAAATCCCAATTTTGATTCAATTTTAGGTGAAAGTACAGAGCATTTCTTTAGTTTCTGTTGATTTCAGCGACTTTATATCTGAGTTTCGTTAATTTCCTACAAAATTTTGATGCGATCTCTTGAATGCATGCGTCTAATTTAAGTGTTTGTAATTTTCCATATTATCGTGTTTGAATTGATCTCACTTCGTTTTCTTATGTAATTAGTTTGATTTGCATAGAAATATTGTTGATAGAAGTATATTTTATCTTAAAATTATGTTTTTATGCTAAAATTATGTTCTTGCATAGAAATATTGTTGATAGATGACATGCTTCGTTCCTAGCAAATTTGTGTTTAGAATTTGTTAATTTGTGCTCTTAATCTTTAGCTTTTCACAATATCTAGAAAAAAAAGTTATGATTTTTTTCTTATTGGGTTAGGGTTCAAGAAAGTTACGGTTACTTATATGTATGTTTGTTACCAAATATAAGTAAGATGATCTTTATTGGATTTTAACTTGACTATACATGCATACTGAGAAATATTATGACTACATAAAAGTGGAAAAATTTCTTGATGAATTTTCGTATATAGAATTTAGTGCTTCTGCAATAAATAGGATGCATAATATGCATGCGATATTCAATCCGAGTGGATGCTTTTCTGACTTGGTATGAGACGGTTTGTGGAGGATGTCAGATTACATGATAATGTCACCTTCACTGTTTTGGGGAGTTATGTATCAGCCTTCATGAGAAACTATATGGGAGTGGATGTAGAAATCTCTGAATGTTGTTCTGATATAGCTTATGGATATTTAGATGCATTTAATGAGCATTAACTTGATTACACGTTCTTTAAATTGCATTGATATCATTGGGGCATCGTTGAAAATCATTGATGATGCTTGAGGTCTTGTCTATGTCGCCTCGTGCATCATATATCTGGAATGAAATGCTATGAACCAGTTTAACTAGAACTGTGATGTGCTGAACGATTTCGTTACAAATTTGTAATTTTTCATGATTTTCTTGCGTAATAGTTTTTCCATAGCATTTCTAAAGAACATTGAAAGATATCTGAAGATTGACCTTCTTAATGACCCTACTGCTTATCTTAAAAACACTGTTAGGAGAATACGCTGCTTAACAAAGTAAAAGATGCTGGTTGGTCATCAACAACTAGGTAAAATCATGGAAGATATAGTAAAAAAATTAAGATGTAAAAAGGGGGTGAGGCATTTTCCCCTCTTATGTTGTCTAGTTAGTTACTGTGTAGCACTTCAAGGAAAACAGTGAATAGGATCTGCACAGATATAGTAAACCATAGTTGTGCCATTGAGCTTTCTCCATTTTAGCCTATTAATGATTCAGTTACTATAGTTGTTCCTACTTACTTTACTCGATCATTCGAACACATGCATGTGATTTAATATTGCAATTAATGAGAGATGAAATATAAAAAGAAACAGAATATATACCTTTAGTCTGGTTTTATGGAGAAAATATTTATATAGTAGAATCGTTTTAGTATATGTCTCCAATATCTCAGCATGGTTCAAATCTGTGAAAGGTATTTAGCTGCAATTCATGCATTTCTTGGTATGATTTTTTTTTTTTTTTGAGCGGGTTAGTGACAAGTCTAGGTTTTGGTAAGTTGCATTGAAACTATTTATTTTTCTCTTAATATCTAGAAAAAGTTCTAATGGATGTAAGCAAGAATATAAGTTCAAGTTTTCTCCACAGATTTATTTGCATGAGATGCAATAATGTTCTTTTAGTCTGTGATGATTTATCTCGTGAAAATACGAAATAGTACAATGGCATTATTAGACACCTAGGTGCTGCCTCTTTTTCCCTTTCCCCCTTTGGTTTTTAGGAATGTCTGGAATGACACTCAGACATATTTGACAAGAACAGTGCATCCGGGTAGTGCTGAAAATTCTATGACAAATCTGGATCTTGATAAGCTTTCTTGTGTAGTATTTCTCTGTTTTCAAGTTCTTGATTAGTAAAACATGAGAATTTGTTAGCAACTTAGCATGAAATATATCAAGCATGCCATCCAAATCAACTAACGGAACAACATGCAAGAATCTGTATGAAAGCTTTTTACATAAATCGGTGATTGATCAGTTTTATCTACATGGCTCACCAATTAGTTTTTAATATCTGAAGGAAAATCTGTTGTTTCACAGTTTGATCTGATTTAAGATGCTTGACTGTGTATTTGCAAGAAATATTGGCTACAATAGAGCTTCTATCGCTATCTATTAGCAAAACGCCTAGTACTATAACAAATCCATTGATCATCTGATGGATAAGGCATAAACAATTGCCTCATGTTCCTGTATTTTCAGCATTCGGAAAACCCAAACAACATGGATTATTATTTCAGCTTACCTTTTAATTCGTCTATTGCAATAATGCATCAAGTATTCAAACATAGTAAAGTCTTGTAAATGCAATGTTATGTCAATATGCAGAGTCTGGTGTGTCCTTAGAAAGCTTATGTTCTCTGGTTATTTTGGATTTGCTATTTAGTTTTTTTTTCATTGTGCTATATTCAATTCTAAAAATATACACTGATTTCCAAAATGTTTATTATATTCCTTAATGGTGCAGGATGCCAACCAGAAGAGAAGAAGCATGCAGAAAATGAGAAGCATATTGGGAACATTGTGGATGTTATAAAGACATATAAGAGGTCAGGCTCAAAAACTGGTAAAAAGATTAAGAAAGTTGTCGGCACATCAAACACTAATGTGGAGAATGCCATTGATAGAGATCACTTCACTTCCTTGGATCATATTGTAATTGCCAAGGCAGAAGATTTATCAAGTGCAGGCCCACATCCAGAGAGAAATCATGATGCGGCTCCTAATATAGATTCATGTTCAACTGATATTCAAAAGCAGAGTACTGTGGCTCCTGATATCAATTCTAGCTGCAGTGAGGCAATCAGTACCAGCTCGAAGCAGTACAAGTACTACAGCAGGAGGGCCAAGAATAAGCATAATGTTACCAGTTCTAGGACACATCCCTCATTTAAAGAAGAAATAACCGAGAAGAAGTATGAGTTTCTCCATACTCAGCACTATCAGGATATAACCAAGAAGAAGGATGAGTTTCTTCATTCTCAAACACCCCCCTTGTTGCTTCAAAAAGAAATAACCGAGAAGTTGGGGAACAAGGAGGTGATACATGCTGTTCATGAACTGAAGAGGTCTCATGATGCTTTAGCACTTGACGATGAGGTGTTGACAGATGATTCTGGCAAGGTGCCAGAAGCTTCAAGGATTTCTGCAGAAGGAAATCTGAAAGTAATTTCTGCTGAGCACAATGAGACTCCGCCAATTGGTGGTTCCATTAATAATTTGGCCTCTTTTGCCGAAGCGAATGAGAAAAAGTTGTCAAGTTCATCTGTAAGGGAAGAAGTTAATCTGTCATCCAAAACAGCAGAGAAATCTTTTTTGGTTGAATCATCTGGTAATCATTCTGATAAGGCATCCAGTGGCATTAAATCTAATAAAATACCTTCTTGCAATGCAACTGGAACAGTTAACTCTCAGGAGGAGGAATTGGATTCCCAATTGATGAATCATACTGCAAATAACGGTTTTACTTCAGATCTAATCATCTCCCATGATAAGAAATCGGAGACTGTGATTCCAAAACTGGAAAGAATCTTAGTTAGTTGCAGTAAGAGAAAACTTCTTGTACTTGATTTGAATGGATTGCTTGTTGATATTGTTTTTGATAACCAGAATTTCCATAAAGCACAAAAGAAAGTCGGAGGGAAATCAGGTGAGTTTGACATTATCTTAACTTGTGTAGCTTCAAGTTATTCCTCTGTTCAAATTCTGATGCTGCTTGAGATCATCTCCTTTTTATTAGTTTTCAAAAGGCCTTTCTGCGATGATTTTCTGAAGTTCTGCTTTGAGACATTTGATATTGGAGTCTGGTCCTCGCGAAGAAAGTACGTTTTCAAGCAATTATTTGACCCGTGTTCCTTTTTCCACCTTAGGCATTTGGTTTTTACACAGTCTTATTATCTTTCGGTTGTAAATTATGGATGACATTGCTAAAGTATCTGCAGGTATAATGTCGATAATGTTCTTGATTCTATTATGGGAGATGGTAGGAGTAAACTTCTATTTTGTTGGGTAATTTTCCCTAAATGCCATAATCTTGACACAATCTTCTTGTTGAAGTGAGAAATATTGGTTTTCTATGTATGCAAACCTGTGTTCATTATGTATTATAATATGTAGAAGCTTCTGAAACTGTGCAGGACCAATCTCACTGCACTTATACAGGCTTTAAAACTCTTGAGAATGAGAAAAAACCGTTGGTTTTGAAGGAGCTGAAAAAACTATGGAATAAAGAAGAAACCGATCTTCCATGGGAGATGGGAGCTTACTCACCATCTAATACCTTGCTTATTGATGATTCCCCATACAAAGCCCTCTGTAATCCTGTAAATCTCTTCAATATCTTCCTTTTATGATTTTTATCTTCTTTCTATCATGTTTTGGTTATTTTCCGATTTTATAAGTCATGTAGGATATTTATATTTTCCTTCTAATCTTTGTTTAGCCGCATACTGCGATCTTCCCTTACCCTTACCATTTTGGCAGTGAACATGACACTTCTTTAGGTGAGTGTTAATTAATCGTTGTAAGATCATATTTGGCTATTTTACATTTGTAACTTATAAAAAGGTCCTGGAGGAGATCTTCATATGTATCTTGAAGGACTATCTGTGGCCAATGATGTTCAACTCTACGTACAAGATCACCCATTTGGACAACCACCTATAACAAACAAGGATTCAGCCTGGAACTTCTATCTTCAGGTCATTGAAAAAGTCGATCAATCTTCAGCTTCAACAAAAAGACATTTCCAACAAGTTTCCATAGATTTGAGGTGTAACAGGTGAGATCAATTTTTTATGAAATGCTGATAGCTTCCAAACAATGCGACAAACTGAAATATACTGTTTTCCAAACAGGACATAAGGATGATGAACAACGATCACAGTTGGTGCAGGACTCTTTTCTCGACTATGACCGAAAGACAACTAAAGTAGTAGTGGTTTGTTATAGTTATAGGTTTCACAATCTGTACATTTTACCCCTCTTTTGAGAACAGGGTTGCTTAGGATCAAAGTGTTTGTATACTTGTATTTTGCACTACTTTGCAACCAATAATCTTTTTTGCACAGTTGAAATGGGAGCGTCCCACCTTTTTAAAGTTTTGGAAAGTGTATATGGGCTATGCCCATCTTTTGTAAAGAAAACAATACAATCTAAAACCTTTTTTTCAATCTTAAGTGTTTGTATTGTGCTTGTTTCCTTTCTCTCTCACTGTTATTATCTGTTCCAGTAAAAATCATGGTAAAGTGTGTTTCAACTTGTGCAATTTTCACTTCTCTTTATGTCTTGAATATCCGGTGTTGCTCAGGTATCACTATTGCATTACACGCTTCACTTTTTTAGTTGGTTTTCATTCTCTGCCACTGAATTCGTGGTGTTCACCTTTTCAGTTATTTTTTCAGATCTCAAATAACTACCCCAACCATGTCACTATGCCAATGTCAATGTGATGCTTAAGGTATGCATCTTCTAATATTTTTTACTTTGAACAACTTTAATTTCTTTAAACATTAGTTTTTATTTTGAAGAGTTCTAGTGAAGAGTTTGCCAATAACTAATAGCTTTGTAACACGCAACTACCAGTTAATAAATAATGCCTTGAATATAGCATGTCTTAGATGCATTTTGTACTCCTATTTGTAAACAACTCGGACAACTAATTCTCTTTGAGCAACTTCAAGGATACTAAGTCCAGTGTTCTAAATTTCGGCCGATGATATATCGCCGATATATTTGTTTTTGAGAGAAAACGCTACGATTTTTCAGAACTATATCGTTTTGTGTTTTTTTGAAAATATCGGCCGATATATTGGAAATATCATTTCCGCTGATATATCGTGATATTTACTCAGAAAACTTGTTTTTGGCTTATTGGGTTTCAAGTAATTCTAAAATACCCGATCCGCCTTCGAGTAGCTCGTCCCCGTTAAAATAAGATAAAACAAGTCATACGAAAGCAAGATCGCGCTTTCTTTGTATTTCTATTTCTCTCATTCAAAGTCCACGAATCTTATATCTCCCAATCCCACGTCTTGAAAGCTTGACGACCAACCTCTCTCTAGATCGACCAACCCTCCTAGATTGACCATTAAGGTACCCCTCTCTCCATACCCCTCCTGTCTTTCTACTTTTATACCGAGCCCGAGTATTATCAGAAATTGATTGTGTCTCTATCCCTTCCTCTTCCTAGCTTTTTTTTTTTTTTGGATATAAGTATTTCTGAAATTGATGCCCAAACTCATAGTCAATTGCGGTCCTTAATTTTTTCCTCCTGAATTTTGGAAATTTAAATTATGATGAATTTAATTAGTAATTGTTAATTTTATTTGTTGATCATAAATGTCATCCAAAACTTTTAGTAAGCCGGAAAAAAGTATCAATCCGTGTTGAGGAATATAGGGAAAGGGTAAATACTATTGAAACATCAGAAGGTTTATGCAGTTTTCACAAAAAGGTGGTGAGCAGAGGAATAAGTCGGATTTAAGAAAACCAATTCTTTATATTAAGTTATAGCTATGATATTTATAATACAAAACTTTGATATCCATATTTAGAAAATATCACCCGATATATCACGATATCCACTACTGTACAATATGAAAATCGTCGGAATGATACGATACTGATATTTAGAACATTGCTAAGTCTGCATACTTTTCCATGTCGAATATAGGGTCTGTGTAGACATGCTAGACTGATAAAATATGAAAACGTTCCATCCTTCCTTATGGTATAAAGCTAGGTTTAACCTAGAAATATTCAGGTTTATTTGGTGCAGAAGCACTATGTTTCTCTCATTTCCCCAAATTTTACTTTCTCTGAAAGGGTTCTTTGTCTCTGGTGACTTTTTGGATAGTAGTTCGGTGTCTGATAATTTTGGAATTCATTCTTTTTCCCTGTCCAATCTCAGGCTCTCTACCAGTACCACCAATCTCAACCTCAGTATCTCTCATAAGTCCGTAGGTCCATATCACAATTAGTTCCAGGATATTAGCACTAATAAATAATGAGGTCTCGGTTGGATTCTGGTCCCCTTCACATGACAGATCTAGTCACGAAATGATATTAGAATCTATCAATTAAAAGCTCAGAAGCCATAAGAAGGGCCCAATGTATCGGCCTTGAATTATTAAAGGCCATTACACTTTGAATAGCACTGCCTTCAAAGAAAAGCTTTCTTTTGTTCGAGTTTCCAAGCCACATGATAATAATCCTAATGCATGTTGAAATATAGTTGTACATTCAGAAAAAAGAGTAATGCTTAATACATTTAAATATTTATGCATTCGGAATCATACCAAAAGACATGACATGACTCAACAGTAACATGTAGATAGGACCATCATGTGCCATTTTTCGATAACTATCCTACATGGGTATCTGATTTTGAATAAATGTGCAATAACTTTGTTGCAGTACAATCAGCTAAGATTGGCAACCTCAAGAGTAGTCATCAAGTTTTCGATGATATCCGCATACTCTCACTTGTCAATCACAAGAACCTTGTTAGACTCTTCTGTTGTTGCATTGAATTTACACAACCCCTAGTGGTATACAAATACATACCCAAAAGCATTCTTCAAGAGCACTTGCACAATAGTACTTAGGCAACAGTTGCATATCAAACAGCTGAAGGCTTGGCATACTTGCAATCATCTGCTCACATTTCTATATATCATAGGGATGTTATTTCTACTGACATTTTATCGGATATTGAGCTTAATGCAATGGTACCTGCTTTCAGGCTCTTGAGGCTCTTTGATCGGTCCGTGCCACGTGTCCATTTGTGCGCAAGGCGCAATGGCATATCTCAACCCCAAGTATTTACATAAATTACCAGCTCATGGATAAGAGAAACATTTATAGCTTTGGGGTGGTGTTATTGGAGGTTATAACATCAAAAATGGTGATTGGTTGCTCGACGGATCCTAATGATGTCAATCTTGCGATTTATGTGACAGAGGCCAAGGATTGTACTGTTGTGGGTGAGTTTGATAAGCATTGCTTGCTCGTGATGATATGAAGGGTGATAATTTATTGAAGAGCGCGGAACTTTTCTCTGAGCATGCAATTGCTTGTTTGAACTTTGAAGGGGATAAATAGAGGCTTAGCATGAAGGAAGTGGATGAGATGTTGCAGTATATTATGGAGACAGGATGTGAGCTACACCGAAGTAAAGTTATTATGAATATCACCTGAAAGTATTTAGTTTCTTTGTTTTGATTAAGGTAGCTGCATTGCTTCTAATGATAAATGAAGAGAGTTTTCTTGATTTGTAAAGAAAAGCTAGGTATGCTCTCTTGATTTGTAAAATTTAGAACCTGACTAGTTTGCTTCTATAAATTTCTCAGATAGTCAGATCTTTGTTTTCAAGGGAATTTAAAATCTGTTCCACTGACTATTAATATTTTTGGATACTTCTGTTGCAAGAACAAACTTTTTATAATCTGCAAGACATCATGGTTCACTAGGGTGAAAGCAATTCTTTTGGGCACTGTTACTGCCATCTCCAGCAATTTAGCACTTATCGTCACGGTAAATTTCTTGCAAATTAAACTTACCTAGAACCTGCGCTCTCTTGATTAAAGCAACAAATTACTGAAAGATGCTTGCACTATTTCCTGAGCCTCTTTACTACAAATATAGCTCCTGAAAATGATTTATGATTACTACTTTATTCTTTTGTAAAATTTCATGAATTGTTTGTAAAATAATGGTGTGGTTTCAATATTTTTATTGGTCATATTCATGTTTGTAGTAAACTCTTTGCTTATTGCATACACATGGTTGCTTCTTAGCGAGTTTGTATGTTTAGTGAATTCATAAAATACAACAAAAAACTTTTATCCCAAATTTTTGGGGTCTGCTATATGAATCATTGTCTTTCATTCTGCTTTGTTAAGAACCATTCCCTTGGTTAAATTGGCAATTAACAAATCGTTTTTAATTGCCTCTAACCATGTTTCGTTAGGTCTACCGACCACCCTAGCTCTAGTTACGTTGTTAACTATAATTTTTTCACTTCTTCTGACCAAGGCATTAATTGATCTCCGTTGCACATGACCAAATCATCTTAATCGGTCATCTCTCATCTTATTCTCTATGGGTCTCTATGGGAGTAGCCTCCAATTTGATACGAATACACTCGTTTCCTATTTATCTTCTTGCATATTACCGCTCAACAATCTTAACATCCTCATTTCAACCACACTCCTAATTAAACATGTTGTTTCTTTTTAGTTGTCTGACATTTTGATCCATATATCAGTGTTAGCCTTATCGTCATGTAATAAAATTTTCCTTTTGATTTCTAAGTTATCTTACAATCATATAGCATTCCTCCAGCACTTCTTTAGTACATTTATAAAATACTGGACATATTTAATGGAAGCATATACCTTGTCCTTTGTCAATTTGAATGCCCTCTTCGATGTCTCCATAACCTTAGTTAAATTATATTTCAGGATTATATAAATCGTATGCCAGAATCCAACATAATAGACACAGTCAGAGTCGAAACATACATAACTTACCTGTTATGTAAAGACTTTGTCAATTCACATAGAAATTTAACTCCTCTTCAACCGTGATTCGGATTTAGCATGCAAAAGAAAGGAACTTGTTCAAAATCTAGGCCCTGCTTGCATCACAGAAGACTTCATTGCTTGACTTTCATTCTTAATCAATTTATACTCTCAGACTATTCAACACTTATTGTTGTTATATATACATACCAAAGCTCTTGAGCAAACACAAGCAAGAGCTAGCAATGAGACTACTAACAATTCTGTTGCTTATTGTTTCTCTCATGGCTGTAGCCGCAGTTGAGTTCCAAGCTACAAACAATGCCCACTAATACAAATGGCGGCCAATGATTCAACAAAGAGATTGGTCTTTGATTTTAGCAAGCAAGTTTTGGTAGATTCCTCTGCTTTCATCTGGACAACTTTTTCGCAGCAGAACGGAGCAGATCGGAAAAACGTTGACCTTGTAACGTTGACAATTGATAGTTACAATGACGTTGCGTACACCTCCGGTGATGAGATCCATGTTGGTTCAGACTACATTGCTGGTTACTCCGGTGATGTAAAGACTCAGATTACTGGCGTCCTGTATCATGAGATGACGCATGCATGGCAGTGGAATGGGCAAGGTAACGTTCGAAATTTTACCACAAAATAAGCAAATAAGATTTAGGGTAAATTTTACTAAACCCCATCCACTTTTTGAGATTTTTGAGATAACTCTGTTGAACATTAAAAATGCTATAAAACAAAGGTATTTTTGTAATAAAAAAATTGATAGGTATGTTTGTCAAAAAATATCTTATTTCGTTCATTTTGAGTCTATTCAATCTATCCGTAAGACATTTGGGGTTATTTAGTCCAATTATGACTTGCTCAAGTTAATTAAACTAACGATTTCATACAATATTGGTAGTTCAATGGGGTTTTATAGTATCTTTAAAGTTCAATGGAGTTATCTTTAAAACCCCAAAAGGTGGATGGGGCTTAGTAAAATTTACCCTAAGATTTATATGATTTCATATTCATTAAATTAGGTGACAAATTTCGGTGTTGTATGGAAAAGATATTTTGCTGACCTTGTGCAGTTAGTCAATATAAATGTCCACAAAGGTAAGAGAAGGACCATTAGAGCAAGATAATGTATAGAATAAATGATGAGATGGTATGTACAAAATACCTCTCACTTTTGCCTTATAGGTTATGGCTAAAATGCACAAAATACCTCTCACTTTTGCCACATTGCAGCCTTCTTGTTGTAAATACGCCTCGTTTTATCAAAACCTGCACGTTGCGTCCTATCTTAAATGCCTAAATTTTTCATTGAACTCTTAATTTCCAAAATACTTTTAAATAAGAATATTTTTTGAGGAATCTAAATAATAATATCAATCATGAACCATTGACGGCAAAAACTGCAGAAAGATAATAGAAATTTGGAGGGTATTGTTGGAATAGTTTTTTTAGAATTAACGGAAATCGTAAAATTGTTAAACTCAAGAGTGTCGAATTGCAGGTTTTAAAAGAGAGGTCTTCTGCTATACTGCAAAAAACATGTGACTTAACTAACAAAGTGGAGACGCTTTCCGTTAGGATCGTAATTAGTGATCAAGAATAATACAAATACAACTGTTAATCGATATGAATAAATTGATAATTTCATTTATTTTATAAAAAGTGTTTTCCATCTACAGGTAATCCCCCAGGCGGATTGATGGAAGACTATATCCCCCCGCATTGGGTGAAGCCCGGACATGGGCAGCGCTGGGATCACGATACGATGTAACTGCTCGATTTCTCGACTGCTGCAATAGTGTGCTCAGAAATGATTTTGTGTCACTGCTCAATTGCAAAGATGAAGGAAGGCTACAGCCCGGACTTTTTCTCTGAGTTGCTTGGCAAGAGTGTGGATCAACTCTGGAGTGATTATAAAGCATTCTATGGATCAACTCTGGAGTGATTATAAAGCATTCTATGGATCAACATGAGTGCTATAGCTACCCAGTATAAGATTATTATTATGTTGTAATGTATGATTGATTATTACCTGGATCGAGTCGATGTGTTAAAGCTTTTTGTGTTCTTATCTGCTATCTAGTAACACAAAGCAAGATCTTATATAATAAGAAATTTCTGTGTATATAGCCTTTTCACTTGGTTAGAGCTTTTCTTTGAGAAATTATCAGTGTGCAGGGTGTATTGCCTGAGAGAGATTGGAAAATTTTGGGCACCTACGGCTTGGTTGGTCCGTGTTTTTGTTTCTTTCATCTCTCATGACTGAACCGAAAACATATAATAGGTATATTGTAAAATTTCCCTTTTCTTGAGGTCATCTCTCTCCTATAATGCAAGCTCTTTTGGGTTTGCAAATTATTTTTGCCTTCATGTGTATGCATACACGCCCTCTATCCTTATTGGTAAAAGTTATTAAAGGATGAAAAATCATTCCAAAAAGTATGTGCTTCTATCTTATCCATGCCAGGTGGTTTCACATGATTGGATTTTGATTATTAATAATAAATTGCTTCATACTGTGAGAAAATTTAATGAAGGATGGAGGAAAAGCTACAATGTTATATCTAAAGGTGATTGGAGGATAAGTTGGGACTTCATAAGGCTATACATTAATATAATTGAAGCCCGCAAAAATCAAGACGAGGCGGTATACAAGTTGCATAATGACTAATGAAGATGAAAACTCGCGTTTTGGGTTTTTGGGTTTGTTTCTTTTATTTGACCTAATTCTTTAGGAATCAAATGTAAAGGGACTAAGATACTGGGGAATTACATATAACATCACATGCATTTCACATCAATATTTTATTCAAAATATCATTTTTTTTCATAATGCATAAAAAGTTGACAAATTATATATCATTATGATCACTAAATTTTTCCAAAGCTTGAAAAATATCTTTCATGGTTTTCGGAGACCTTTGTTATTTTCTAATAATTATTTAACTAAAAATAAATTTAGTATATTAGAAAATAAGTTTAAAATTGCTGTTTCGTCGGACGAGAAAATCAGTGTTAACAGATTCATGGCAACGTGTTAGCTCTAATTATTATTTTTACATAACATCCTGATAATATTTGATGTTAAAATTACAATTAACTAACTAAACTACAATGAAATATTATTTTATTAGATCAAGCATACATAGCTTGATTTTTTTAGTGGGACCCCAATAATGCATGTTAACATTTGAAAGTGAATTGTTTCTTTGTTTTAATGTTTGAAAGCGACAGTATAAGTTTTGGAAGTGACCCCTGCTCTTTTTGAAGACTAACCACTTAAAGCTTGTTTTCAAAGGTTTGAATATTGTTTTCTTTTCAACATACTTCATGATTCTTCAAATCATGCTTTCATTATTTTTGTTTTTACGGACCATTTTAATTCATGAATTTCTTTTCATACATGATAGTTCTAGTAAATTTCAAAAGCCGACACCCACCTCAATTAATGTTGTCTGTTTTCTATGCTATTGCTGGTTAGCTCGTTTCTTTTTATGGGGAAATTCTTGGTCATTTATTAAAGCCATAGTTACCATCACATCCCTGTCTTTTTCATTCCGTCGAAAATCGATTTTACGGTATAGACGTTTATGACCTCCCCCTCAACGGCTCTAATATTTGAAAAGTCCTATAAATTGACTTTGAGTTTCATTTTGTGAGAGCAACATACAACAGAGAGAACAAAGAAGAAAATTTATGCATCCTCTCAGAGAAAATTTGTTTAAATGTTTAAACTTCCATTCACACACTCTGTGCAATTTCACTAAGCTCTTAGTCTCTATTAATGAGTGAGAAAATTTGTGAGCAACAACTCCTCTCAACAATTAGAGTGATTTTCATCAGTGTATATTTATAGGCTCTTAGAAAGAGGCGGATTGTAAATTATAAAGGTTTTGCTTCTACCCAGTTAAAACAGTAAGGATAATGAAAGGTTTGAGAAATCTTAAAGACAAGCTCTTTAGGGAAGGACTGGATTTGGAACGTTGAACCTCTTTATATCGTTGTGTTTGAGTTTGCTCTTATCTCTCTTTACATTACCATATTTATATTTGTTATTAATTGTTATAATTTTATGGTATATGCTTAATTAGACTGCAAATTATCAAGTATTGTTTTAAACCCCATTCACTCCTGGGTTGTAACTTGGTATTTCAATGCCATCATGATGATGCTCGATATCGGTGATCTTCCAGATCAGGACACGTGGCAGATGATGTGTCCCAGGGCTCACAAGAAAAGACCTACAGTGGCCGACCAGACCACTTCTGTGCCCATCCTGTAAGTCTACGGTAGCGCCCCGGCCGTCTAACAGACGCCAAATGCGGAACAAAAACTTTTTAGCTGGCACCATCGTATACTATAACCCGGATCTGCCATTAAACCTAAACTAACAAACTACAAACTGGGTAGAAATGTTATACCGAACGATCCGAGTCTTTCGGTCTTCAACCATCATCCCACGCTTTGTTACGGCTGCTCCGAACTCGCTCGATCTCCGGTCTCGTCGTCCAGGTGGCACCACGTCGACGGATCTTTAAACGGGCTCCCGCCTCTGAACCGAGGCAACTCGATCATCAAGTTTGCTAAAAGAGATGACCAAGATTGATGTAGAGAATGAGTAGAATACTTTGTCTCGTTACGTCCAAGGCTATGGACGAACGGTTAATGAAGTTGCCAATTGGAATCGGGTAAATGGAAATTGAGATATATGAAATTTCCATGAACTAAACTATCATAATCTTTTTGCCAAATGAATCGATCCCCTTCCACAAATGTGGCCGGCCACTATAAGAAGAGGGGGGGGTGAGTATAGGAGAGAGGAGGGGGTGATTATAAGCACTAATGAAGAAATGAGTCACTTAACACCTTGCATTTATCATTAATGCTTCCTAATGAGTCACTACCCTAGTCATCATAACACATCACCACTCAATTAATGCATCATTAATGAACTAATGACTCACTAGCCAAGTCATCATCTAGAACCATCTAGAACCATGACTCACCCAAGAAAAGATAAATCCGTATTTAATCGAATGTTAAATACGGGTGATAGAAAACAGGAAACTGGCAACTTCCAAAAGTGATCCTGAAACGAATTTCAGGATAACCCCGTAACAGTATAAACATACCCGCATTTGTATTACGACTGAATACAAATGCAACTGAGACAAAGATATTATATCTACATAGTATAATACTTGGATCCGGCTTAAACCAAAGCCTAGCAGTATTATCTGCCCGAAATATGACACGTGCGAAAACGCACGTGCATTTTCCGAACCCTGCCATAAAACCATACGGCCTCTGCAGCGTTTCGCCCGAACTTGGGAAAATGTCTGTAGGGGATTCTAATGACTCATCAATACACTGGCACTGGGTATAGCCACTAGCACGTCAGAGGTACAAGCTGTACGTAACGGTTGCCTATGTATTGATTGGAAGAGAAGCTGACGAGCGAACTCATCCAGAAACCCTACTGAGCCTGACAGTGACAATATCCGTACAGTCCGGTCCATTCGTCTATGAGTATCGCATATACGGCTTAGGGGGCCGGTAAACGTCAGACCCCCAATAGCTGTATAAGTCGTGTCAGAGAGCAGCCCAGAACACCCTGAGATACTACTGGAATACCTTCAAGTAAATCTCGATTACCCTGGCCAGGGATTTCGTGTAATGGCTCTCCTAAACATAGCGCGATCTCACCCCCAATACCGGGAGAGATGAATCCCCGACGATCTGCTCACTGCCTCCATGTGGCTCGGGACTGTACCCAAAAAATACCTGTTTGCACGACTCCTTTGACCCGTGGTAGGGTATAAATCAAAGCACAATGGGAACTCACACGAGACAAATGACGACCTCAGGTCGATGAACTAACCTGTATACATGTCACCAGGGAACTGCTATCTGACGATATGTATAATACCAACTAGCATGTTCCTGGCGAGTCCTGTCCGGTGTACTCATAACCCAATGAGCACCTGTATACATCTTAGGTGAACCAACTAACACCAATGGCTTGTGAGACCGACCACCGTCCCTCGTCGGGGTCTCGAATGTATACACTAGTCTACTCTGGAGTATCGATGCCCTGTCTCGAAACTCCCACGACTAGGGGCACTTTAAGGATGTGCTTATAGACCCCAGCTCCCACATTTATGATCTCCATCATACTGCTGGCAGTCAAGCAAGAATCCTATGGGCTCTATCAAAGTGTAACAGTGATAAAGACAAATCAGATAGCACACTATCATCTCGAGTAAGACTGTTCTATCGGTATAGGTCCTCCCTCAATCATTGCAATCACGTACCTGCGATCCAATAATTGACTTAGAGGGCACTATATCCAACAATCTCCTACTTGCACTTAAGGCTATTATTGCGATGTCGTGTACTCACAGCTGGTGTGATACCGAACATCCAACTCCTCTACTAATCAGTTTCACAAAGCTCGTTTGCAAAACTATTGTGTTCGAGAAATAGCCTCAGTGAGTGGATCCGCCCTGAGTTTCTTTCTATGTCTCTCTTAATCTCAAGTTCGCGGAGAAAGCCATCTCCCGAATTGAGTAATACCTGTCTTAGAATATGTCTGGATATCTGATGGGACCTAGTTCGTAAATGAACTCCAAATCTAAACTTCTTAGACTTTATTGATAACTGAACCTAATCAGTATCCAGCACCATACCTCCCACAGTATCCTCTTGGACCGCCTGTCCATAATACTGTCCCTCATCAGAGGAAAAACTATAACGTTGACAATCACTCTGTCATCTAGGTCACCTTGGAAGCCTGGAATGATAACCGTCTCCTCAAGGAGGCTGCCGTCATCAAATCCGTAGAACATGTACTTATGTTCTATAACTGCTTCCGTATGTTTCATCAGGTTTGGATTAATATAAACTTATCGCATCTAGTGCAAAAACGACATCTGGTGTGGTACTTGACATCTCACGATTGACTCAATTGCCTAAGCAAGTGATCTGCCAATCATGCACGTCCCTCTCCCCTTTAGTCTGTAAGACATCTTTACAGAGGGTGACTCCATCACCTGCAGGTACACCACCATGCCAGGAGTCAACTATTCTAAAATACTATTAGAATACTGTCAAACTACCCACATTTGGAAACTACCCAAATCTAGATCTAAAACCATAGATCTAGTGACCAGAATGTCAGATATTATATCCATGTCCTTTGTGGAGAAACAACTGTGTGACGACCACAGTACAACCGATCGTAGTATATGATTTTTACTTCCAATTATGTGTATGTCATCCAAATACCAGGACATTACACCCTTCTACCTTCATAACAGATCCATCCCCTATTTAGATGAAGTCAAACCCATGACTTGTCACATCAAAAATTAGATGATCTTATCTCCGCTATATTTGCTCAAGCCTATAAATAGACATAAGCTACTTGTCCACTATACTTCTGCTGCTCCCACTGACTATGATAACCCTCTGGCAGACTAACATATACGTGCACTTCTAAAACTAGTTTAGAACGACGCTATACGTATCCTCCTGCCGGGTCTCATAGTCTGGAACAACAGTAGTGTCAAGTCTGGGTAAACAAGAACCTCCCTGTCACCGTCCTTGAGGCTACCGGAGTACCTCTCGGATGTCTGAGGTTACCCACCATGTTGGCGGAGTGGCTATTGGAATGTTAAACCTGATTGAATATATAGGTCCTATTAAATTTTCCGTAATCGTTTGCGGTTCTGGAATCACTTCCAGTTCTACCATACTCCCACTACTGTTTTCTGAAAAACATTTTAATAAAACTGTGGCGAGTCAAGAACAATATCACTATTGATCTTCCAAATGGTAGAAAATCAACCATCGTCAAAGCTAGGGTCAACCCACAAACTGCCATTACAGAAATGTGCCTTGAGTTATCCTGTGTCTGGTTTTAAGCATAAGTTGGACAACTCCTTTTACCTTAACATCGTTAAGATATTAAGCATTCTATATCCAATATAGAAACTGTAGGGTTTCTAGGCACACTAATGAGGTTCCACAACGCATCAACCATGCCAAATTCTAATTTTTTTCATGTGCCTATAAACCCTAATACGGATCGTTAACTAGAGGATAGGCGAAACTACAAGCAAGTAAACAACTTTATTGCTAAGTGAATGGAAATACAACCTTTGTAGATCCGGTCCTCCACTTCTTTAGCTCCGTGATGAGGTCCTTCCACTGCGATCATCGGATCCCGGACTCTCGCGGTGGTTTCATCGAAGAAATGATTGGGCTAGGTCGATGACTTCGATGCCGAAGATGATCTACGTCGAGGCGACTCTAACTCGAGCTCCAACTTCACCAAGTCATGAAACTTGTGAAGAAAACATCCTATACTACATGGCAAGTGGTAGAGGATGAAGAAATAGGAAGTAGGTTCATTTTGGATTTGGATTTCACACTTGGAATCATCACTTGACATTTTCAAGAAAAAGGTTTTCTTTTCTTCACTTGAAGAAGAAGATGAAGAAGAAGAAAAATCAATAATCATTTTCAAAAAGAAAATGAAGTGATATCTATCAACTTGCAACCATGGGTTAGCTAAACACATGTAGAGAATAAACTAGGGTTAAGGAAAGAAACAAAATGGTCAAAGTCTTTCAAAGCTTCAAGAAGCTTCAAAGAAAATCCAAAGTTAGCCACCATTTTGTTTCTTTCTCAAATGAATAAATAAATAAATGAATAAGTAAATAAAGCAAATGAAATCCTAACCATTAACTAACCATGGTTTAAATCAAACATACACCCAAGTTTGCATTTATCATCAAACATGATACAAACTTGTGCACAAAAATATATCACATATACAATATGCACAATCAAGTGAGAAAAACATCTTAAGTGAACCAATATTAGTTAATGTAAAGTAATATATCAAATATATAATTATATATTAAATCATTAAATCAACACTTGATTTAACGATCCGGTCACATCGCATATGACCGACTAATATCCAATGTATCAATGTATCGAATCAACACTTGATTCGGTAACCGGCTATATCTCATATAACCGTCCAGTGATACAAATCGCGAGAATATAATCCAGTATCTCATACTGGTATTATTCTCGGTCCCGCACATATCTCATATGTGCTCCTATTTCGTTTCGCTTGAGCCAGGAAACCTTTGTGTAGGACTCTAAAGATTCGTCAATACGCCGGCAGTAGATGATGATCATATCAAGCACCCACAAGCCACAAGCGGTCTGCTAAACGTAACGGCCACCCGGGTATTGAGCGATCAGAAGATCAACGAGCAAGCCCGCTCACACTCCTGTGAATCCAACCAGCAACACTTACCGTACAGTCCGGTCTGATCGTCTGATATGTCGCATATCTCGCCTAGGGGTGGTAAACGTCAGACCCCAATAGATCGATAAGTCGTGTCGATATGAGGTCTATAACAGTTCGAGAAACTACTGGTAACACTTACCAGTAAATCTCAGCAACCCTGCCCAGGGATTTCCGGTTATAGCCAATCGAACACAGCGCAACATCAACTCCCTATACCGGGAGAGACGAATCCCCTCCTATCGCTCACTGCCTCCATGTGATTCGGGACTGTACCCAAAAACCACCATTTTGCACGCCCTCTTGGACGTAGTAAGGTGGAAATCAAAGCACAGTGGGAATCACACAAGACTCTATGACGATCTCGGGTCAACAGACTACTCTGTACCAGTGTCACCAGATAACTACCATCTGACGTAAGGTATAATACCATCTGAGAGTTCTCGGCGAGTCCGTCCAGTGTACCCAGTCTCCACTGAGCACCCGTATATAATCTCTGATGTCAAACACCAATGGATATGGGATCATCCATCGCCCATCTGTATGGGTCGAGAAGGTATACGCTAGTCTACTCTGGTATATCGATGCCCCGTCTCGATACACCCATGACTAGGGACCTTGAAGGATGTACTTATGGACTACCATGTCCCCACTAGTATGATCCGCATCATAGTCCAGGTAGTCAAGTACACATCCTAAGGGCTTTACCAACATGTAACAGAGAGACAATCAGTGTACACGTTAAGGTAAAGTGCAACCAGATAGCATACTATCATGTCGAGCAAGAAAGTCCTCCCTATATATGTCCAAGCATCCACTACAATATACATCCTATGTATAGCAATGGCCTCTAGGGCATACATATAACTAACAATCTCCCACTTGCACTAGGGCCATCTGATAGCAGTGGTTGTAGTATCTCATACTCAACCATTCCATAAAAGTCTCTCTCTGGGAAAAGGCCTTTGTGAGTGGATCCGCCGTGTTGTTCTCTGAGTCTGCTCTCCTAACCTTGATCCCCTGGAGATCAACCATCTCCACGATCAGGTGACACTGCCTTAGAATATGTCTGGATCACTGATGGGACGGGCGTTCCTTGGCATAAGCCACAACTCCATTGTCACACAATGGGAGGAACTAAGTTCATCTCATGAACCATTATACACCCAGACTGCCTCTTTGGTAGCATCTTAAGTAGCGATGTATCCAGCCTTTATCGTCTAGTAAGCCACGGTATCTAGCTTGGAACTCTTCCAACATACCGTCCCTTTACTAAGGGTAAAGACAATGCCTGTGACTGACATTCAATCGTCCTTATCACCCTGGAACCTTTCCAGTGATTCTCCCCAGGATCAACTGATACTATCTCACTACAACTAGTGAGTATCCTAACATCCAATTAGATCTATCTCATAGATCCAAAACCCAGGATTTAGGAGGTATCACTTTGATCCTATATGGAGAATCATTGTGATAAGCAGAGATTGACCGAGCGTAGCATAGGAAACTCCTTTCTTATCAAGAGTATGTCATTCACGTACTCTACGAGGATCACCACCATACTCCCTACTACCCCTTTGTATATACAAGGTTCATCTACCATTTTGATGAAGTCAAACTATTTGACTACTACATCAAAACAGATGTTCCAACTCCGCGATACCTGCTTTATCCTATAAAGCATCTTGTACACGTTTCCGCCGCTCCCACTGTTTACGAAGCCCTCTGACTGTGTACTTATAGATTCTCTCTTCTAAAATATCATTTAGAAGAGCAGTCATGACACCCTACCGCCAGATATCGTAGTCATGGTATGTAGCCGTGGCAAGTAGGATCTGGATGGACTTAAGCATAGCTACTTAGAAAAAGTTTCAACAAAATCCAAACGTGGTTAATGATGCAAACCTTTAACAAGTCTAGCTTTGAAAGTCTCAACTTTTCCAAGTACACCAAGTAATCTTCTCAAGATATATTTGCTCCTGATGGGGATTTAACCCTTCAGATAAAGCAACCAAAGTCCATACTTTGTTGGTGTATAAGGATTCCATCTCAGATCGTTAAGTATCCAGCCATTCTTACAGAGTCCCACTCTTGATGGCCAGCTCGAAACTAGTTGGGTCATCATCTCATGATGCAATCCTCGCTCCCACTGTCACAGAGAAACCGAAGTATCTCTCAGGTGGGTGAGGAACCCTACTAGATCGACGGAGAGGCTGAGGTTCGTTGGTATCTACTGAATCCTTTGGTTCTACCAAATCATCTGCTGTAGTTTGTATAGCTGGAACATTTCCAGTTCTACATAACAGACCTTACCTCGAGCTTGTCCGGATTTTGCTTTTCAGGCATAGGCCGGACAACCCCAAATCTTAACTAACTTAAGATATGGGCTCTTCCCTTTGCATATCACATATGAAGTAGTAGGCAACTGATTTGTTTTGAACCCTATTCAATAGGTATGCAACTTCTCAAGTGCATAACCCCCAAAAGGAAACAGGTAACTCAGTAGTACTTATCATAGAGCGCACCATATCGAATAGGGTGCAATTGCTCCGCCCCAATATACCATCGTGCTATGGTGTATACGGAGGAGTAATACTGAGAGAGAATCTCATTCTCCTTTAGAATAGTCCAGGAATTCTATGTACAAGTATTCTCCTCCTTGATCTCATCAAAGGACATAATACTTATACCTGTATTGGTTCTCTACTTCTAACTTATGTTCTGTGAATATCTCAAAAGGTTCGGACTTGTGTTTCAACAGGAACATATGACTGAATCTTGAGAGATCATCAGAGAATGTAATGAAGTACAAAGAACCGGTCTTGGCATGTGTAGACAAGGGACCTTACATACATCAACATGTATCAATCCCAAAAGTGTACTAACTCTTTCTCTGTTTCCAGTAAACGGAGCTATGGTCATCTTATCTTTGTGACATGACTGGCAAGTTTCACAAGATATAAATTCAAACTGATTTGAATATGCATCTATATGTAACTTCAGCTAGTCGGGTCGTATTGATATGACCCAGTCTACAATACCTCAAGAAGGATTTGTTCATTTCTGAACTCTTCCTCTTGTGTGTGTTCCGTATACTAAGAACTGTAGTTTGATTTAGAACATCAATGCTTTTAGATAACGTGCCTGAACCGATCAACTTTTGATATAGGAAATGTTCAAAACATTATCCAACTATACAAAATTTTATCATTTCTTTACTAATAAAGAGACTGATATGATTTTGTATATCAGGTTCGGTATCTAATAACATTCGTTCAGAATCAATGTATTTGGAATACAGGATGACAGTGACCAACAGACTTGGCTGCAACACTTGCACCGTTTTCTGTCTCATGAAACTTATCACCCGTTCTCAGTTCTCTACCTTTCTGTAGCCCTATGTAACATATTACATATATGGGATCCTGTTCCGGTATCAGATACCCAGGACGCAGAGGATACTGAGAAACAGTTCTTTATGATGAACACACCCGAAGATGATGCATCAGCATGCACTCTCTTCGTTTGGGCGGCACGGGAATTCTGGCAATCCCCTATTTCCTACTCTGTCTTATAACAATTATAAGTTGGAGCGGGACCAACGTTCCCCAGCTCAGTATAACAAGCGGGTTAGGTCAATATTCCGTATTATTATCTTGATTAAGGCGTGATATGGTCGCTACCTGGAGAGAGAGAGAAGAAAACACTCAGCGTGCGCTCTTGCAAGATCAGACTGTTTATATATTTTATCTAATCCGGATGGCTCCTACTGTTTTTATCAAATCTTCCTTCAAACCCTAAAAGGAAAGACTAGCCGGGATTAATTACACGCTACAAGTTCGCCAATCTTTCAGCCAGGCCAGTGTTGGTACTTTGAGGGAGGTCCCCCGTGCTTTCGCACGAACCTAATTAATGTAAACATCGTTTTCCCAGAGGCGTAACCTCGTTAACACCTTTCTAGACACCTACTTGATCGGCTAATTGTAATGTGTAAAACTCTCCCAAGAGTAACTCTTACTCGCAGCGGGTATCGGGATCCAACTATCTCATAGAAGGTATGCAATTTCATTGCAAATTTCAACACTTGAAATTCCTGATAATATTTTGCCCTTAGCGTTCTATGACCTTGACGAATGCCAAACAACCCATAGTCCACTAGTCAAGTTCAACCCGTACATTTCTTGATTGAATTAAACCCACCCGCACGACCCTTGACGAATGCCAAACAACGCCGTACGAATACCCTAATCCAATCTGCATCATATGCATAAGCAGATAAATACTAGTTAGCTACCGCACACTACGCCTTGACGAATGCCAAACTACCGCAGCACGAATACTAACTAGTACTTATCTGAAATGACGGAGGGCTATGACAGGTTTTTGTGAAAACCTATTGCGTAATGAACTTGATATCGTTGTAGAATCAAATGATTTTAAAATGGAGTGTTTTGAGGCTTTTCTAGTTTTGCTAAAGGGGTCACTCCCGGTGAAGGGATCGTCGGCCCTTTCCTCATCGAATAAGGTGCGGGATATATCATATATATCACTGTGCAAAGCAGAAACTATAAAAGCAATCAAAAGACAAACCGAGTGTGTAGCATCTTCCAGTTATTGCTAAAGGGGTCACTCCCGGTGAAGGGATCATCGGCCCTTTCCTCATCGAATAAGGTGCAGGATATATCACATATATACCAATGTGCAAAGCAAGAACTGTAGCTACTTGTTTTAATTTTTGAAATTCGATTCCACAACATCTTTCGGTTTCTTTTATTTCATTAATCTCATTAATGAAGTCCCATCATTTAAGTACCTAAACATCACAGATAAATACGACGTACACTTATGCCATCCGCATTCGCCTCGATGTCCCCTCGTGCACCGTTAGGTTAGGTGACTAACGGCAGAGCGGGGCAGGGCTAGCGCGGGTGTAAAATATAAGTAACGTCTATATAATATATCATATATACAATATACAGTATTTATCATAGAACATATCACATGATCACATCACAGATATCGCAGCAGAAGAAATATATGAAATATTGGATATACTAGGACGTCCGTGTTTTCAATATGAGCCAGTATAAAACACGGATTCCACGGTCGTGATGAATAGCCAAACCCACACCCCTAGACCCCTACGAGAGCGGCAAGCAACCCTACCAATTCTAGAGTTAGGATACCCGGACTCGACTCCTCGAGTTGGTCTCCCACTGGACTCTAGAACCCGGTTACTTGTGCTCCCCTCCTTGGGTCTATCCTAGTGCTGAAAAGTAAATAATATACAAATGGTGACATCTTCCGCAACCTGGAAGTGCCTCAATAAAAGAATATTACATACAAGTTTTTATTATATGAATGAAAATGAAAAACACTCATCTCACAAAAAAAAAACCCGGCTATTCAAACACGATGATCCAATATAACATATCCAGCAACACGTAACATCACATGTCATCAACGTAAGTAAATATACGCATCCCAATTGTCGTTGACATATAGCAACGAAACCGGCGATATCACATATTACACTTACGGTCGCAGAAAAGAAAGTGTAAAACTACAACAGTTGGAATCCGCAACCTCCTTAGACATCGCATGCCTAATCAAATGAATTAGATATCGCATGCCTAACAATTATAAACCCCGCATTTTAGTCTCTTTATCGAAGACTCTTTTCAATATCAAGTCGGGCAATTCAACAAGATTCCCGACATCCTGATTGAATGCTCGTCGCAAACTTCAGTAGACGGCCGCATCCCCGATACCGTCGACGAAGTGCACCAAGGCGGAACACCGCTACCGCGAGCACCCGAACGGATGCTTTCGGCGACGGGGTTCTCCTACAGTCACTTGGTCGGGGCTAATGGGTGTAGCTGTCTATTAAGTTTATCCGGCGAGTATCCGCGTACGCTACGTGATTGCGACAGACTTTTGATCACATCAAAATTCCGTGGCAACCGATCAAGTGAGACTAAACTGCTATGTTTACAACATTCATATTAGTTATCTCATAACTACTTATGAATTCCAAATATTGTATCCCATTCCAGATAAATAGAAAATGTTAAATTTTCCGATCGAACATTCGAACACCCAAGTTTTCCCGAAACAGCTCAACACATGAAACAAGTTTAAAAACATCCAGTTCATGCCTCAGTACCAACGGTCCAGCCGTAGAAGGGTCAAGCCAACGCCTCACATGTGGCACGCCGTACTGCCCCAAACCCTAAGGTTCAAAGGGCAGTTCAAGACGGTCACATAATCGAGTTAAGATTTGTTGTCTTCTAGAGGGACCATCGCATTACTTGCACTACTTAGAACGTCACTAAACTGCGGAAAGATCCAACACTTGGAAATTTCCCAACAGGGGAAAAATTGGGTATTTATATCCGGTCGAACTTTTCAAGATTTTCTAAAATTATCCGGAAAAACACAGACGAAGTTAAACTTCCCGATCGAAACACCGAGTCCCCAATACAACCCAGAAAACTCAACTCTTGAGTAGAAGTTAAAATATCCCAGAAAATACAGCACTAAAATATAGGAATTACTGTGCAAAAATGAAAAGCTAATGTCACTACATGGCCGCGGAACCGCCGCACAAGCCATGCTCGTGCTTCATAGTAATCCCTAAAAAACCCTGCTGATTTTTCTGCATATTTTTTAATTTTGAAAAAACCCAGTTTTGAAAAAAATGTATAGAGAAGGGTTTTAAACTAGGGTTTCGGGTTCGATCGGACTTCTAACATCGTCTACGCATCGCCTAAGGCTCTAGCTAGGCTCTGATACCACTGTAGGGTTCCTAAGCACACTAATGAGGTTCCACAAGGCATCAACCATGCCAAATTCTATTTTTTTTCATGTGCCTACAAACCCTAATACGGATCGTTAACTAGAGGATAGGCGAAACTACAAGCAAGTAAACAACTTTATTGCTAAGTGAATGGAAATACAACCTTTGTAGATCCGGTCCTCCACTTCCTTAGCTCCGTGATGAGGTCCCTCCGCTGCGATCATCGGATCCCGGACTCTCACGGTGGTTTCATCGAAGAAATGATCGGGCTAGGTCGATGACTTCGATGCCGAAGATGATCTACGTCGAGGCGACTCTAACTCGAGCTCCAACTTCACCAAGTCATGAAACTTGTGAAGAAAACACCCTATACTAAATGGCAAGTGGTAGAGGATGAAGAAATAGGAAGTGGGTTCACTTTGGATTTGGATTTGGATTTCTCACTTGGAATCATCACTTGACATTTTCAAGAAAAAGGTTTTCTTTTCTTCACTTGAAGAAGAAGATGAAGAAGAAGAAAAATCAATAATAATTTTCAAAAAGAAAATGAAGTGATATCTATCATCTTGCAACCATGGGTTAGCTAAACACATGTAGAGAATAAGCTAGGGTTAAGTAAATGGTTAGGGTTAAGGAAAGAAACAAAATGGTCAAAATCTTTCAAAGCTTCAAGAAGCTTCAAAGAAAATCCAAAGTTAGCCACCATTTTGTTTCTTTCTCAAATGAATAAATAAATAAATGAATAAGTAAATAAAGCAAATGAAACCCTAACCATTAACTAACTATGGTTTAAATCAAACATACACCCAAGTTTGCATGTATTATCAAACATGATACAAACTTGTGCACAAAAATATATCACATATACAATGTGCACAATCAAGTGAGAAAAACATCTTAAGTGAACCAATATTAGTTAATGTAAAGTAATATATCAAATATATAATTATACATTAAATCATTAAATCAACACTTGATTTAACGATCCGGTCACATCGCATATGACCGACTAATATCCAATGTATCAATGTATCGAATCAACACTTGATTCGGTAACCCGGCTATATCTCATATAACCGTCCAGTGATACAAATCTCGAGAATATAATCCAGTATCTCATACTGGTATTATTCTCAGTCCCGCACATATCTCATATGTGCTCCTATTTCGTTTCGCTTGAGCCAGGAAACCTCTGTGTAGGACTCTAAAGACTCGTCAATACGCCGGCAGTAGATGATGATCATATCAAGCACCCACAAGCCACAAGCGGTCTGCTAAACGTAATGGTCACCGGGTATTGAGCGATCATGTTGGGGTAAAAATTTACACCCCGGTTGACCGAGTCAAAGTCAAAGTCAACCCCAAGCCAGGTGGGCCCAAGCCCAGGTCAAGCGGGCCCATGCCCAAATCAAGCCCGCAGCCAGCCTCCCCATGCCAACAACAAAATCATGTAATAAATAATTTTTATGTAATTGTTTATGCATGAATGTAAACAAAATGGGCATAAAGCCAATATTTTGTAAGCCCATGGCTTATGTGCAAAAATGAAATGGCACATGAGTCATGGGATGACTAAAATACCATTTTTGTAAAACCCAAGGGGCTATATGTAAATATGTAAGCCTATATAAGGCAACATGATGATGAATAAAGCATACACTATTCATTCCCCTCAAAAAAACCTAGGGTTCTTTGTGCCTCCTGCTCCTTCTCCAAGGTTCTAAACCTTCTCATTTCTTTTGAATTAAATCAAGAGTTTTACTCTTTCTCTTCCAAAACTAAGTAGTTTTCCACCACAAAACCCACAAAGGGGAACTCAGATCTCCTATCGGATCTCAAAAAGGAGTGATTTTTAAAATCTCCTACTGCTTGATCTTCAAGATCCGGCCAAACAACAGGAGGAAGAAGAAGAACCCCCTTTATCAGCTTCAAAACATCTTAGGAGTTTTAACTCCATAACATATATATATATATAACAACAAATATTTCCTTTCTGAAGCATAGCTTCTGTTTCTTAGGCTAAAAGCCTCTTTTTCTCGCCGGCGCTGAAGCGCAGAGCGCCCGCGTGCCGACACGGGGCGCGCTTGCGCTCAAGCGCAAGCGCCCGAGCGCAAGTCGCCCACGTGCCGACACGTGGCGCGCTTGCGCTCAAGCGCAAGCGCTCGAGCGCAAGTCGCTCCGGTGCCGACACGTGGCGCGCTTGCGCCCAAGCGCAAGCGCAAGTCTCCCCCGTGCCGACACGTGGCGCGCTTGCGCCCAAGCGCAAGCGCTCGAGTGCAACTCGCCCCCGTGCCGACACGTGGCGCGCTTGCGCTCAAGCGCAAGCGCTCGAGCGCAAGTCTCCCCCGTGCCGACACGTGGCGCGCTCGAGCGCAATTCGCCCCCGTGCCGACACGTGGCGCGCTTGCGCTCAAGCGCAGAGCGCCCACGTGGCACTCTAGCGCCTGAGCGCACAGCGCCCAAGGTGCTGCCCCCACGCATCTTTTGGATGCCTTTTCCCCCTCTTTTTATGTACATACATATATATGTACATATGTATACATATGTGCATACACACATACTCCACGACACTGTCCCTGTTAGAAAAAAAATTTCTAACGGGGCGCTGCCCCGCACCCCGCAAGGGGGCTGCTAGCCCCCTTGACCCCCAACCCGCTATCCGGGTAGCGGGACCCCCGTAAAAACTCTGCGTGGCTCCCGACATACCCAAAACCCCTTTTCAAAACACAACACACGCACACCGCACATTGAGTTCGCATGACCAGTTTAACCCGTTAATCGGAGGTTCCCTCGCCCCAAAGGCGAGGGGTAATTAACGGCAGCTTAGTCCGCGGCTGCCGGAGATTCGGATCCCCACAATCATTAAACCCCCGCCTATCCTAGACAGGGGGAATCTGTAGTACGCCCGACCAGCACGCGCGTATTCCCATCTCAATGGGGTGACGAAAAACACCCTACAGCTTCTGGCACGCCCGGTGGAACCAATCTCTCCTCCTATATTTCGGGTTAAGCATTCATGCGAGCTCAATCAATGTACATACCTGTATTTATACTAAAATAATGCTCTTTCATGTAGATTTTCAAGCAATCACCTTTCAACGATGTCTTCGATAATGAACTCAGCTCCCATCTCCTACACGATGAAGATAGACTCCAGGACGGTCCTTCCGGCCAGTCTCGGGCGACAATGGGAGGAGCCCCCGCTACCATTTGGCTCTATTGTGTTCATGCCAGTTGGCGCCATCGCAGCTCCTCAAGCCCCGGTGGCAGACAAACCGGTCTCGAAAGGCAGGAGACCAAATGTGGTGGTCGCGAGGGCACCTCAGCCCAAGCGCAAGTCCGTTTCCAAACGACTCTCCATGGCCCCAGCTGGGGACAAGGCCATCAACACCAACAAAGCTACAACGCCTCCCGAGCAAGCTCCAGCGGTGCCCTTGACCACTGCTCGATCAGGTGTCTTCTCTAAACTCCCCTCTGATCAACTCACAATGGCTTCCCGGATAGCGGATGCCCGCCAAATCGAGAAGCTGAGGGAGAAAAGGCTCAGATATAGAGCCAACAAAAGGGCTAGGGCTCCTGCCAGGCTAAACCTCATGTGGTTCGAAGAACAGGGTTACCCCGCCGAAGATGAGGAAATGGCTGGGTATGTGGTCCGCACTGTCTACACGGTGGGCACGCGCAGCAAGAGCAAGGACGAGGCCGCCATGTCCCAAATCCAATCTGGCGTGAATATGGCTGCCACATCCCAAGGCCAGCCTCCTCTGGAAGGTAATGAAGACCTTCCCAGTGAGTCTGATAAGCAGAAAGACCCTTCGGTCCATGAGGAGTCAGGCTCGGAAAGCGAAGAAGAGCCGACTTTCCGCCCCAGGACCGCGGAGCAAGAGCTGCTTCAAGAGCTCCGAAAGCAGCTCAGAAACAAAGACAAGGAGATGGATAAACTCTACTCCAAAATCGATGACTTGACGAATGTCGTGACGCAGCTCACGGCCCAACTTATCTCTCAGCTGCCCAATCAAGCGGAGGGCTCTGCTCGTGAACCGGGAAATGGTGTCCCAAAGAAGCCGATGCCTATTCCCTCAAATCCAAAAGTGGGCGAACTACATGAAAACCAGTCACATCCTATCTCGGGAAATGTCTTGGCTACCGATGACAATAGCCCGCTAACTCAAGATCAAATCATGGATTTGGTTGCCAGCAAAGTCAAAACATTGGTGGCCGAAGCCGAAGCGCAAAAAGATATCAGCAGTAGTAGGAGACCATATCCTGCTCAGTATGATCAGGTAGAATTTCCTAGCGGCTATGTCATCCCCAAATTCGGAAGATTCGATGGGACGGGAAATGCGAATCAGCACATCGCCCACTTCAAAGCCTCATGCGGGAATACTGGGGGCAACGATGCGCTTCTCCTCCGCCAGTTCGTTAATAGCTTGACCGATGTTGCTTTTGACTGGTACGCGAGCATACCGGATGGCTCCGTTACTGCTTTCGTCCAAATGGAATCTTTGTTTCGACAAAGATTCATGAGCGTCAGCGATAAGATCACCATTGCCGAGCTCGTAAGGACCAAGCCCAAGAGCGACGAAAGCAGCACGGATTTTATAACCCGATGGCGTAATCTCTCCGTCAAATGCGAACCGCCGATAGAGCAGGACCAATCTGTCAGTCTCCTTGTTGGAAATCTCAATAACTGGATGACCCCGTTTCTATGTACCGCGGGTCTCAAAACATTCCAAGAGCTGACCAAAAAGGTCCAAACGTTGGAACGCTCAAAACCCGAGTCCGCTCAGAATTTTCAGTTCACAAACAGACCGAAACCTTGGAGGGACGACAACCGAAAAGGCGGAAGTTCTAATATCACCGATTCTCCAAATAAGCAGAGAACGAGTGGTGTCACGCCCCGCTTCCCAGAGTACGCAAGATTGGGCACGTGACATAGCCAACCATGCTACCTGTGGGTAGGAAATATCCATCCACAGTCACATTACGGTTGTAGAGATATCAAGAACAAGATAATAGACTAATCTAATACATGTCCAAATCCATAATGACAAGAATCAATAAACAATAAGTGCGGAAGCAAATGATCCAATACAATAAATAAACAGTACGTCCCATAATGCGGGCTCACATCTGGAAATGAAATGAAAATAAATAAACTAAACCCTAAGGAACTCACAGTTCAGCCTGCTGGCTGAAGTACTCCTGCTCGGTCGTCGATAGTGGTAAGGAATCTGGGCCATGCAAAACCCAGACGTCAGCGCGTCATGTCAACCAAATAATATAATATAAACATGGTAATAAGCAATGCAGGTATGAACATGAATAAAGCAGTACTAAGAAATAACAGAGCAGGGTAATGTGCAGTGGTGACTAAACTGTCCTATCAGGTTTCTACTCTATAGTCTTTGAAATCAATTGATGAATCGTCGATGTAACTCAATAGTATCCCGTGCGTGCCCGGGACCACGGTCAAGGTCCTCGGGGCTGAATCCGAGACGTGCCGCTAAGCAGTAAAAGGTAGCAAGATGGGCGAGTGATGTCAGCATCACCACTCCGGGGCTGGCCAAGCCCGTAAGACTGATCAGAACAAGTATCGAACTGTTGAGTTACAAGTCGGTTTCACCTTTGATTTCCCCATACCCCCAAGCTATGTATGTCAGGTCAGGTATTCAGTAGTCAAGGACTAGTGCCAACACAAAATCAGGTAAAAGTAGGTCTGTCTGGATAGACAGCAGGAATGGTCAGGTTTGTCGGCATTAGGCATGAAATTAGGTAACAGGTCAGGTCACGTTTCAACAGGTTGAGTCGATATGTACAGGGTGTCATGTCCGGTGTATCAGTACATGTGTCAGGTGTATCAAGATCGATCAATATGTAATGCAATCAAATGTATGCTGATAACAGGTATAGTAACGAATAAGGAACAACAGCAGGAACAGCAAATAACAATATTATTCCATGTAAACACAGTAATGCTTTGTATTCTCTTATTAACAGGTTCGAGCACCCTTGGGGTGCAATAATCACAGTGTAGCGCAATATTAATAACAGCAGGCAATAAATATATAAGTGTGCGACTATTATCCTCTAAATATTAAAATGATTAGCAGGTAGTTGTAATTAAGGTTAGGTGGCAAAATACGATTTAGGTGGCAGTATTATAATATACATCATATTTCATCCAATGAGATAAGTAGCACTACTAGTTAATATAGCAAGTTTGTGAGTCAAACATTTAATTAGTTTAACGTAGCATGTAGCAAGAAATCTTGCCTCGACGGTTTCGCAAACTGGAAAACACGGATGCGATGTCGGCAGAAAACACGAGACGGGTGCACGGGCCACGGATCGAGTCCCAACAGAGAACAACGGGATCACACGGACCAGGGTACTTCGAGGGAGACACCAGGGGCAACCACGGCGGGCTCGACGGCGCTGGAATGCCGGCGAGGCAGCGACGGCGGGTGCGAAGGCTGGACAGCCTCTGGGTTCGCTGGAGAGGGTGGTGCGACGAGTAGAGGAGGGTGGCGGTCGGCTCTGGTGATCAAGGGGGAAAGGAGGTGGTCGGAGGTGGCGCGGGTGACGTCGACGAGGGTCGACGGCACGTTTCCGGCGACCCAGGGATTGGTGCTAGGGTCGGGCTCGGGTCTGGTGGTGGTCCGGCGAGGGGAGGAGGAAGGCGACGACGAGGTCGGGACGAGGAGGAAGAGAGGGAGTCGCAGGCGTCGTCGGTGACGGGAGGCGGCGTCGACGGCGAGATATGCGGCCGGGTGATGTCGTCGGGTTTGGGTGCAGGCGCGGAAGAGAACAGAGGAAGGCCGAGGAGGGTGCGGTAAGGCCGAGGAGGCGAGGGCGGCGACGGCGAGGTCGCGGGGAGGTCGGCGGCGCAAGCACGAGGAGCTAGGGTTAGGGTTGCGAGAGGTTTCTCGTGATGGGGAAGAGAAGGAGGCGGCTGCATGATGAATATATATAGGGGGAGAGAGAGAGTTGTTAGAGAGAGAGAGAGAGAAAGAGAATCAGATAGAGAGAGAGATTGGAGATTAGAGAGATAGAGAGATAGGAAAGGGGGCCCACGAAGATTTGAGCCACGCGATTGGCTGGGGATGTGTACGGGGGGTTTTAAAAAAATAAAACTTAAAAGATTTAATAGGGATTTAGGCGTTAAAAGATTATAATCGTATATATTTTAATTTTATGATATTTAATTAAATGGGCCTTTTTGGCGCTAAAAGAAATATTTCCAAATTGCGCTCGGTTTGCGCCCAAATGTTCCAAATTCAAATTATAGGATTTTAAGCGGGTTCCAAATTTTGAAAAGAGGTGTTTAATGATTAAAATGCATGCCTCCAAGTCGGACACTTGTGCGCGTGCGTAGGCGTCCAAACTTGCCCGTTTAACCGAACGGAAAGAAATCTCGACACGCGGACGCTACCACGCGACTAGTGGCGACGAGTAGGCCAACATGGATATTTTAAATTTCATTTTCGGTGTTAAAATTTGTTATGTGCCAAAATGACTTAACCGGTTAAAATTTAGTAATAAACACCAGATAATCAGGATAATTGGGAATGAGCAATATATAACCCTCAACTAGTAATATAAATAGTATTATTGGGCTCGGGTGTTACAAGTGGAGCAAAAATTGACCAGTCTCGAGAGCCAACTTTGGAGGAAAGAAGAAATAAGGTCTACTCATTCCGAAGGGACAAGGTTCACAAAATTTTTAAAGATGCTCTGAAGAATGGCCTGCGGCTACCAGAACCAAGAAGGCTAAGTGAAGCGAACATGACCGATCATCCTAACTTTTGCCCATACCACCGAGTGCTAGGGCACACTATTGAAGACTGTTGCATCTTCAAGGATTGGGTCGAGAAACAATATAAGGCGGGAGAAATATCATTGTCCCCTGGCGTGTTAACAAACAATCAAGTTGCGACCACCAACTTCATACATACGGGGACCGATGTCCTTCAGGGACCTGATTCTCTCAAACACCCGCCTTTCTCTGGAAACAGTCGACCACCACGTCATTAAACTGGGAACAGTCGACCACCACGTCATTAAACTGGGAACAGTCGACCACCATGTCATTAAACTGGGAACAGTTGACCTCTGAGTCATTAAACTGGGAATGTACAAAATATATATATATGTGTGTGTGTGTGTGTGTAAATAAACAAAAAAAATGTGTAAATAAAAGAAAAATAAAGAAAAGCCGAAATGATGGGGCAACTCGCAATAAAAATCAGCGAGTAAAATAAAGATGAAAATAAAGCCGAAATGATGGGGCAACCGCGAATAAAAGCCGAAATGATAGGGTAATCGCGATCTTCGCGACAAGAAAAGCTGAAAGGATAAAGCAATCGCGGTAAAACAAAAACAAAAAAACACAAACAAAAATCCAATTTTTCAAAATTCCCTCGGCCCTACGGTTAGTCCCCAAATTGACTACCGTATACAATCCACGGGCTCAAATAATTCTCATCATACCTATGCCCCTGGATAGACCTCTAAGTCTTTAAACTGGAAACAGATGACCTCCAAGTCGTTAAACTGGAAACAGATGACCTCTACGTCGTTAAACTGGAAACAGATGACCTCCAAGTCGTTAAACTGGAAACAGATGACCTCTAAGTCGTTAAATTGGAAACAGATGACCTCTAAGTCTTTAAACTGGAAACAGTAGACCTCTAAGTCTTTAAACTGGAAACAGATGACCTCTAAGTCTTTAAACTGGAAACAGATGACCTCCAAGTCGTTAAACTGGAAACAGATGACCTCTACGTCGTTAAACTGGAAACAGATGACCTCCAAGTCGTTAAACTGGAAACAGATGACCTCTAAGTCGTTAAACAGATGACCTCTAAGTCTTTAAACTGGAAACAGTAGACCTCTAAGTCTTTAAACTGGAAACAGATGACCTCTAAGTCTTTAAACTGGAAACAGATGACCTCCAAGTCGTTAAACTGGAAACAGATGACCTCTACGTCGTTAAACTGGAAACAGATGACCTCCAAGTCGTTAAACTGGAAACAGATGACCTCTAAGTCGTTAAACAGATGACCTCTAAGTCTTTAAACTGGAAACAGTAGACCTCTAAGTCTTTAAACTGGAAACAGATGACCTCTAAGTCGTTAAACTGGAGACAACAGACCCCTAAGTCTTTAAACTGGGAACAGATGACCCTTAAGTCTTTAAACTGGAAACAGTCGACCTCTAAGTCATTAAACTGGGAACGAGGGAAATCCACTCATGTGTCCTCACGACGCATGAGGAGAACAAACCTTTGTGGGATCCTTACGACTCACAAAGAAGAAGGAAAATAAAACAAAACACACTTAGGAGTCTTCACGATTCCTAAGAAGAAAATACACCTGCGGGATCCTTACGACCCGCAGGGAGAAAATGCTTTGTGGGACCCTCACGGCCCATAAAATTGAAAAGTCTTAGGTGATAGGGATCTAAACCTGTCTCCTAAGCCATCGCTCCCCAACCCCCAAGTGGCGAATGATGAGTCGCTCCTGGTACCATATTCCAGTGCAGCGATGCAGACGCCAACCAAATCCCAAATCTAAATTCCCAAGTGGCGAATGATGAGTCGCTCCTGGTACCATATTCCAGTGCAGCGATGCAGACGCCAACCAAATTCCACAACCCATACCCCAAATGGCGAATGATGAGTTGCTCTTGGCATTATTCCAGTGCAGCGATGCAGATGCCAAACAAACCAAATCCAAGTCCTCCCGGGGCAAATGATGAGTTGCTCCTGGCATCATTCCAGTGCAGCAATGCAGATGCCAAACAAAAAAACCAAATCCAAATCCTCCCGGGGCACATGATGAGTTGCTCCTGGTATTATTCCAGTGCAGCAATGCAGATGCCGACAGAAAACCAATTCCAAAATCTTCTCAAAGACAGATGATGATTCACTCCTGGTACCATATTCCAGTATAGCGATGCTGATGTCAACCCAAATCAAATCAAACCAACAACCTATATGGCGGAATCATACTCCGTCCCAGAATTTGCCCCGTGTCGAAATTATGCTTCGCTTCGGGATATCTACCTTCCCTTCCGGAATTATGCTCCGCCTCGGAATCAAGTCAACCACCGACACTCCGCGCCGGGGAAAAGTCGATCAGCGACACTCCATGCCGGGGAAAAGTCAACCCGACACTCCGCGCCGGGGAAAAGTTGATCAGCGACACTCCGTGCCGAGGAAAGGTCAACCCGACACTCCACGCCGGGGAAAAGTCGATCAGCGACACTCCGTGCCGGGGAAAAGTCAACCCGACACTCCGCGCCGGAGAAAAGTCGATCAGCGACACTCCGTGCCGGGGAAAAGTCAACCACCGACACTCCGCGCCGGGGAAAAGTCGATCAGCGATACTCCGTGCCGGGAAAAAGTCAACCCGACACTCCGCGCCGGGAAAAAGTCGATCAGCGACACTCCGTACCGGGGGAAAGTCAACCCGACACTCCGCGCCGGGGAAAAGTCAATCAGCGATACTCCGTCTTGAGGATACGTCCAACAACAGGCACTCCGTCTCGGGGAAACGCCCTACCACAGGCACTCCGTCTCGGGGATACGTCCAACAACAGGAACTCCGTCTCGGGGAAACGCCCTACCATAGGCACTCCGTCTCGGGGATACGTCCAACAACAGGCACTCCGTCTCAGGGAAACGCCCTACCACAGGCACTCCGTCTCGGGGAAACGTCCAACAACAGGCACTCCGTCTCGGGGAAACGTCCTACAACAGGCACTCCGTCTCGGGGATACGTCCTACCATCAGACACTCCGTCTCGGGGATACGCCCTACAACAGGCACTCCGTCTCGGGAAAACGTCCAACAACAGGCACTCCGTCTCGGGAAAACGTCCTACAACAGGCACTCCGTCTCGGGGATACGTCCTACCATCAGACACTCCGTCTCGGGGATATGCCCTACAACAGGCACTCCGTCTCGGCGAAACGCCCTACCACAGGCACTCCGTCTCGGGGAAACGCCCTACAACAGGCACTCCGTCTCGGGGAAACGTCAACCAGCGACACTCTGCATCGGGGAAACGTCCAACACAGTCACTCCGCATCAGGGAAACGTCCAACACAGACACTCCGTGTCGGGAAAACGTCAAGCAGACACTCCGTGCCGGGGGCACATCGACAACAGACACTCCGCCTCGGGGAAACGTCTACCAGCGACACCCCGTCTCGGGGAAACGTCCGACAGCAGGCACCCCGTCTCGGGGAAACGTCTGCCTAAGTACTCTGGGCCAGAGAAAGGTCTACCACAGACACTCCATCTCGGAGACGCGTCAAGCATCGACCGTCCACGTCGTAAAAAGGGCAGTACATCCTAAAAAGTGGGAACCAAAGCAAGTCGCCTTCACGTGAAAAAAAAAGCTCCATCAATTTCATGCCCACGACCCACAAATGCGGTGTGCATTTATTGATGGGGGGCAATTTGTTGGGTTAAAAATTTACACCCCGGTTGACCGAGTCAAAGTCAAAGTCAACCCCAAGCCAGGTGGGCCCAAGCCCAGGTCAAGCGGGCCCATGCCCAAATCAAGCCCGCAGCCAGCCTCCCCATGCCAACAACAAAATCATGTAATAAATAATTTTTATGTAATTGTTTATGCATGAATGTAAACAAAATGGGCATAAAACCAATATTTTGTAAGCCCATGGCTTATGTGCAAAAATGAAATGGCACATGAGTCATGAGATGACTAAAATGCCATTTTTGTAAAACCCAAGGGGCTATATGTAAATATGTAAGCCTATATAAGGCAACATGATGATGAATAAAGCATACACTATTCATTCCCCTCAAAAAAACCTAGGGTTCTTTGTGCCTCCTGCTCCTTCTCCAAGGTTCTAAACCTTCTCATTTCTTTTGAATTAAATCAAGAGTTTTACTCTTTCTCTTCCAAAACTAAGTAGTTTTCCACCACAAAACCCATAAAGGGGAACTCAGATCTCCCATCGGATCTCAAAAAGGAGTGATTTTTAAAATCTTCTACTTCTTGATCTTCAAGATCCGGCCAAACAACAGGAGGAAGAAGAAGAACCCCCTTTATCAGCTTCAAAACATCCTAGGAGTTTTAACTCCATAACATATACATATATATATATATATAACAACAAATGTTTCCTTTCTGAAGCATAGCTTCTGTTTCTTAGGCTAAAAGCCTCTTTTTCTCGCCGGCGCTCAAGCGCAGAGCGCCCGCGTGCCGACACAGGGCGCGCTTACGCTCAAGCGCAAGCGTCCGAGCGCAAGTCGCCCACGTGCCGACACGTGGCGCGCTTGCGCTCAAGCGCAAGCGCCCGAGTGCAAGTCGCCCCGGTGCCGACACGTGGCGCGTTTGCGTTCAAGCGTAAGCGCTCGAGCGCAAGTCGCCCCGGTGCCGACACGTGGCGTGCTTGCGCCCAAGCATAAGAGCTCGAGCGCAAGTCTCCCCCGTGCCGACACGTGGCGCGCTTACGCTCAAGCGTAAGCGCTCAGGCGCAACTCTCCCCCGTGCCAACACGTGGCGCGCTTGCGCTCAAGCGCAAGCGCTCGAGCGCAAGTCTCCCCCGTGCCGACACGTGGCGCGCTTGCGCTTAAGCGCCCAGCGCTCAAGCGTAGAGCGCCCACATGCCGACACGTGGCACTCTAGCGCCTGAGCGCACAGCACCTAGGCGCACAGCGTCCAAGGTGCTGCCCCTACGCATCCTTTGGATGCCTTTTCCCCCTCTTTTTATGTACATACATATATATGTACATATGTATACATATGTGCATACACACATACTCCACGACACTGTCCCTGTTAGAAAAAAATTTCTAACGGGGCGCTGCCCCGCACCCCGCAAGGGGGCTACTAGCCCCCTTGACCCCCAGCCCGCTATCCGGGTAGCGGGACCCCCGTAAAAACTCTGCATGGCTCCCGACATACCCAAAACCCCCTTTTCAAAACACAACACACGCATACCGCACATTGAGTTCCCATGACCAGTTTAACCCGTTAATCGGAGGTTCCCTCGCCCCAAAGGCGAGGGGTAATTAACGGCAGCTTAGTCCTCGGCTGCCGGAGATTTGGATCCCCACAATTATTAAACCCCCGTCTATCCTAGGCAGGGGGAATCTGTAGTACGCCCGACCAGCGCGCACGTATTCCCATCTCAATGGGGTGACGAAAAACACCCTACAGATCAGAAGATCAACGAGCAAGCCATCTCATACTCCTGTGAATCCAACCAGCAACACTTACCGTACAGTCCGGTCTGATCGTCTGATATGTCGCATATCTCGCCTAGGGGTGGTAAACGTCAGACCCCAATAGCTCGATAAGTCGTGTCGATATGAGGTCTATAACAGTTCGAGAAACTACTGGTAACACTTACCAGTAAATCTCAGCAACCCTGGCCAGGGATTTCCGGTTATAGCCAATCGAACACAGCGCAACATCAACTCCCTATACCGGGAGAGACGAATCTCCTCCTATCGCTCACTGCCTCCATGTGATTCAGGACTGTACCCAAAAACCACCGTTTTGCACGCCCTCTTGGACGTGGTAAAGTGGAAATCAAAGCACAGTGGGAATCACACAAGACTCTATGACGATCTCGGGTCAACAGACTACTCTGTACCAGTGTCACCAGAGAACTGCCATCTGACGTAAGGTATAATACCATCTGAGAGTTCTCGGCGAGTCCGTCCAGTGTACCCAGTCTCCACTGAGCACCCGTATATAATCTCTGATGTCAAACACCAATGGATATGGGATCATCCATCGCCCATCTGTATGGGTCGAGAAGGTATACGCTAGTCTACTCTGGTATATCGATGCCCTGTCTCGATACACCCACGACTAGGGACTTTGAAAGATGTACTTATGGACTACCATGTCCCCACTAGTATGATCCGCATCATAGTCCAGGTAGTCAAGTACACATCCTAAGGGCTTTACCAACATGTAACAGAGAGACAATCAGTATACACGTTAAGGTAAAGTGCAACCAGATAGCATACTATCATGTCGAGCAAGAAAGTCCTCCCTATATATGTCCAAACATCCACTATAATATACATCCTATGTATAGCAATGGCCTCTAGGGCATACATATAACTAACAGAAATTTTGGCACTTATTTAATTGGAACCAGATTCAAATCATGCAGCTGTCTCCAGTGCATATCAACTTAATGGAGAGAGGCTAATCAGCATTACTCAACTTAGGAATCCATCCAATTATAAGTAACCTGAAAGAGAAACAAGTTTCTCAAAACATTACTATCAACTGAATACCAATCACAAGAATCTACATCTTTAATTTCTTTTAAGAATCCCGATACTTGTGACACCTGGTTCTCTACTTTATTCCTATATCCACAACTTCTCAAAACTTAGACATTGTATTTCTACGAAACACTTGTCTAAAAACTAGAGAAGTCACAAGTAAATAGAACATAGTACGAGGACCAACCCATTTGTCCTGATGGACACTGGACAATATACAATACTCTGTATAAGTCCGCTGAGTTTAATAACTTAAAACCTGTGCGTCGTAAGTTGAAAACTGTCCCCAGGCGATTTCTTAAAAAATCACCAATTACAACGAATTCCGATATAAAGAGGATGATCACCTAATTCCCAATAACTTACTCCCACTCATTATCTGTAAAACTATACAGATGTGAGAATGAAACCTGGTAAATACATACCCTGGAGTAAGTATTTAATCGGGAAATCAGTTTTCTATTAACAATGCACTGAAACATAAAAATGTTTCGTAGGGGTATCCAAATATTTCTAGTAATGCCTCTTCCATAATCCAATTCATGACTTTAACCGAATATTTGTTTGTCATCTCCCCAATACCTTTATTTGTCTTTATTCATTACCTTCTGTACACCATCATTAGGCTAAGCGGTTTTCTTCCTTCCCTACCGTTCGGCACCAGCCTATGGTTTGGAAGAAGAATATCCAGTAAGCATAATAGGTGTACTCTCCTAATCCAAGGAGTACTCGCAATCTGAGAGAAGGTGATGATAAAAGACAACTGAATAAAGCTTATTCATATTTCTCCTGAACCAGAATCCATCCTCGAAAAAATATCCTTTCGAGTTCGTATATAACCATACGATGGATTTATCCAATGGAAGTGGATGTCCGTAGTAATACGGGGTGTTCTGAGAAATACAAAGGGTAAAAGAAGGAGCGGCGATGAAATACAAGGTTTAGTCGTGAATGATAGCAGTCGCAATTTACTTTGCCCTCTTTCTAATCCCTTTATCTTGTCTTTAGTTATTACCTTCTGTACACCCTACTTAGGCTAATTGGTTTTCTTCATTCCCTACCTTTCGGCACCTGCCTATGGTTTGGAATAAGACTATCCAATAAGCGTAATAGGTGTACTCTCCTAAACCAAGGAGCCCTCGCAACCTGAGAGAAGGTGATAATAGAAGACAACTGAATAAAACAATTCTATTTCTCCTAAACCTGGATCCATCCTCGAAGAAATCCCTCCGAGTTCGTATATAACCATACGATGGATCTATCCAATGGAAGTGGATGTCTGTAGTAATACGGGTTGTTCTGAGAAATACAAAGGGTAAAAGAAGGAGCGGCAATGACTTATGCAACTATCCAAAAGCCAGTATATTAAGAAGGTTCGGTCAACTTGGTCACTGAGTTATAGTCTAGGGTCGGTTAAAGTTCGCTTCCAAAAAGAGAGAGAAAAGAAACACTCTGCGTGCACTCTAACCTAGATCAGAATGGTTATCACTTTATCTAATTTACGAAACCTCCCACTGTAATCTCAAATTCTCCTCCAAACCTGAAAGAAAAATTAGTCGGGATCACCCGAAGAGTAAACCAACTCATCAGTGAGAATCGGGATCCAACTCTCATCGCATGATAACGTGAAGGAGTCCACTCATGTTATCATACTCCAGAAGGTATGCTCAAGTTTTGCAAGTTTCCTGTATGTTTGAAACTCCCGATATAATTTATATCCCATGCTCTTATGACCTTGACGTAGGCCAACAAATCATAAGCCACATGTCAAGTTCTACCCGTCGTTGTTCTGATTAATTTAGGTCATCGTACATGCCCTTGACGTAGGCCAACAAGGCTGTACGTCTGTCCTAAACTAATGCATCTATCTATGCAACAAATGAATACCCAGTAGCTACCAAATACTATGCCTTGACGTAGGCCAACAAACATAGCTTGAATACTACTGACCATCCATAAGAAAAGACGGAGGATTACGGTTGGTTTTTGGCGAAAAATCTTTAACATAATGAACTTGATCTCGTTGAAGGAACCTGATAGTTTTTTATAAAAAAATATAGTGGCGAAGACCTTTTGCTAGTGGCGAAGACCTTTTGCTAAAGAAGTCCCTCCCGGTGAAGGGATCTCGGCTCTTTCCTCGTGGAATGAGGTGCAGGATATTCCAACTGAATACCGCGATGCAAAGCAACTTGTAATCGACTATATTGAAGTTATTACCCTGATGTAAACTTCTGCCCAAGGGGTCACCCCGGTGAAGGGATCTCGGCCATTGCCTCGTCGAATGAGGTGCAGGATATTCTAACTGAATACCGCTATGCAAAACAAAAGGAAACATCTTTGTAATAACTCCTTTTTTAAAATTTGTTCCAACAACATCAAATATAGGTTTGTTTTATCTTTGCATTGATAAGAATCAATGCAGTCCCATCAATCAATCACACCAGAAAAGAACGAAAATAAAATGTACGTATATGTCATCCGCATTCGTCACTGGGTCCCGTCATCACTCGTTAGGTTACTTAACTAACGACAGAGCGGGGACATGGCTAGCGCGGGTGCAAAACATATACAACATCTAATAGTATATATACTAATAGACAATAATCGCTCCAGGCGTGATAATATGCAACATTACAGAAAAGTAATAAGTATCACAGAACAATACAGATAATCTGGGATCCCCGGGTTTCACAGAGCTGCTACTGAAACCCGACGTTCCTCTGGTCGTGTGGATAGCCTGTACAATGAAACCTAGACCCCTACGAGTGCGGCAAGTTACCCTCCAAAACCTGAAGTGAGGCAGCCCTCTACAGCAAAATGAATGGACCACCCGGCACTTCACGGAATCCGGTAACTTGAGCTCCCCTCCTTGGGTCAACCTGTACCCCCTACGAGTGCGGCGAATAGTCTGCCAATTCTAGAGTGAGGCCCTCTGCCTCTCAAAGCCATGAGATACGGACTCGTTGCCCTTCAGAACCCGGCTATCCGTGCACTCCATCGCGGGGTAAACCTAGTACAGAAATAAATATATACAACGGGTACATCGACCTCATCCCGGTCGTGCTCCAAAAGAATAATATACAAACAGACAGTGACGGCTGTCCACATGTTGGACGCTCGCCCCGCAATATCAAATGTACAAATAAATCCAAACAGCACTACCATTGCACACTGCTATCCGCCACGACAAATCCGCAACATTACAGCACATCACAGAACATCAACGCGAATGTCACGTTCACAAAGCTGTCTAAAAGAACTATAGCAATTAGACGCGGTTTACCGCTCAAATGACATTCCAGGTCGGAGATATAATATAAGTACTGTATACTAACAAGTTTAAAATTTCGATCGACAAAACTTTCCGAAGTGGGCCCCACGTACATCTCGTGTATAGTAACAAAATTTGGGCCCAAATGAAATATACCAAAAACCACAATTTCCTGTAAAGAAGCCACTGTACAAATTTGAAGCAGTGTTCCCAGAAAATGGCCGCGGATGCGCGGTCAAACCCTAGGTTTGACCGCGGATCCGCAGCGCTTCTATAGGATCACTTGTCCAAATTTTCACAGTGTGCTTCGAAAAGCCTGCTCTATTTTCTAAAGTGCTCAAAATAATTTTTAGACTAGATTTAAAATCGACAGAAACTTCGTACAGAAAAAATGTAGTTTTCGAAAATCCGTTCGATCGATATTTTAAAATCGACAGAAACTTAATGGTGAGGCTCTGATACCACTGTAAGTCTACGGTAGCACCCCGGCCGTCTAACAGACGCCAAATGCAGAACAAAAACTTTTTAACTGGCGCTATCGCATACTATAACCCGGATCTGCCATTAAAGCTAAACTAACAAACTACAAAATGGGTAGAAATGTTATACCGAACGATCCGAGTCCTTCGGTCTTCAACCATCATCACATGCTTTGTTGCGGCTGCTTCGAACTCGCTCGATCTCCGGTCTCGTCGTCCAGGTGGCACCACGTCGACGGATCTTTAAACGGGCTCCCGCCTCTGAACCGAGGCAACTCGATCATCAAGTTTGCTAAAAGAGATGACCAAGATTGATGTAGAGAATGAGTAGAACACTTTGTCTCGTTACGTCCAAGGTTATGGACGAACGGTTAATGAAGTTGCCAATTGGAATCGGGTAAATGGAAATTGAGATATATGAAATTTCCATGAACTAAACTATCATAATCTTTTTGCCAAATGAATCGATCCCCTTCCACAAATGTGGCCGGCCACTATAAGAAGAGGGGGGTGAGTGTAGGAGAGAGGAGGGGGTGATTATAAGCATTAATGAAGAAATGAGTCACTTAACACCTTGCATTCATCATTAATGCTTCCTAATGAGTCGCTACCCTAGTCATCATAACACATCACCACTCAATTAATGCATCATTAATAAACTAATGACTCATTAGCCATGTCATCATCTAGAACCATCTAGAACCATGACTCACCCAAGAAAAGATAAATCCGTATTTAATCGAATGTTAAATACGGGTGATAGAAAACAGGAAACTGGCAACTTCCAAAAGTGATCCTGAAACGAATTTCAGGATAACCCCGTAACAGTATAAACATACCCGCATTTGTATTACGACTGAATACAAATGCAACTGAGACAAAGATATTATATCTACACAGTATAATACTTGGATCCGGCTTAAACCAAAGCCTACCAGTATTATCTGCCCGAAATATGACACGTGCGAAAACGCACGTGCATTTTCCGAACCCTGCAACGTTTCGCCCGAACTTGGGAAAGTGTCTGTGGGGGACTTTAATGACTCATAAACACACTGGCACTGGGTATAACCACTAGCACGTCAGAGGTACAAGCTGTACGTAACGGTTGCCTATGTATTGATTGGAAGGGAAGCTGACGAGCGAACTCATCCAGAAACCCTACTGAGCCTGACAGTGACAATATCCGTACAGTCTGGTCCATTCGTCTATGAGTATCGCATATACGGCCTAGGGGGCCGATAAACGTCAGACCCCCAATAGCTGTATATGTCACGCCCCGCTTCTCAGTGTACGGCGAAGTGGACGTGACGAGGCCCGCTACGTATGTACTCAGAAGTACATACGCTAAGCGTAACTAAGCAATATAAAATAATCACAAGAGACAAATGATATTGAAATAACATCAACTTTTATTAATATCATTCTTTGTACAACGCATGAAATGAAAATGCAACTGGAATGGAAAAGCAATGCCTAAACAGTGGCATAATAATAAAAGGAAATACTGGAAAGAACAAAGTACAATTATCTAGAGCTCTGGGTCTTCTTGGAACTGCTCCAAATCTTCACTTGTGGGCTCGGTCTCAACTTGGTCCAACGCACCTGACGACATTCAAAGAAGAAAGAAATAGAATGTCGTCAGCGAACAGGTCGCTCGGTAAGTCCCAAAGAAAAGAAGAATGAGAATGGCAGAGTAGCAGTATTTTCTAAAGTATTATGTTGTTGAATATTATGGAATATTGTTTAACGCCGTTGTTTGTAGCTTGGTACAGAAGGATGCCAGTGTATACGAGGGGGATCTCTATATGCTAGAGATCAGGGCAAATGGAGAGTACAAGGAACCGTTATGCCACGGTACAACAGCAACAGTATTCATGTTAGGTGTCTTAATCTGACCACCTCGTGCCATCTTTAACACCTTCCGTACCAATCTACCCCTTTAAACCCCGTAGTGTTTTAACAGTGTTGTAGTATTGGAATATGTAAACTGGATGACTGACCAAAACCATGATATCAGTAAACATGTTGTAACTGTATAATCAGGAAAATGGAATATCAGGATAATGGATGAATATCCATGATTTGATTCAGTCAAAATGAATATATTGTTAACTGGATTCAGGGATTCTTGTATTCAAATTTGTATTGGAATATGATTGAATATAGGTTGACTTGAATTATATTCAAGTCAGAATTAGTCAGACTCCAACCCGAGTCAGACTAAAAGAAAGATAATTTGAAGTTCAATATTAGTTAGGGGCCTTATTGTAATTTGTGAAACTTGAGGGGGTTTTATGTAAAAAGTACTTTTGTATAGTTTTCAAAATATACCTCAAGTATTTAATAATCATCTTTATTATTATAATGAATGTGAATTTTATTTGTGTTATTCTAGTGAATATATCCTAATAGAAGAATTAATCGTTTATTTGAAATTCGTGGTATTTTAATGTAACTTTTAATCTTGAATTTTAGGAAAAAGTGGAAACTTTATATTATAACAAAATAGGTGTTTAAATGATAATTATATATAATTAAACACATAAATAATTTTCTTTTATATGAATATTTTATTTACAAAAAGTCTCACGTTCCTTAAATATCGTATTTTAAACCTTTCGAGACCGAATGCTCCTTGCGGAGGTCTGAATCTCGCACTACTAGCCTGCGGGTGCACGATGAACCGTACTATCCCTAACAGGTTCCCCAAAGATGGGTTGTAGCGGCACTTTGCTTAGGTTTTATAAATACTTTTCATTTAGGAAAACGGTTTTATAAATATAGGGTGTTTATTTGCAAAAGAGTATAGTTTCCGTATTTTAGTTATTAGGGTTTCCTAAGCCAACTAGCCTATTTCTAAGGTCTAAACGATGAGTCATTAGAAGCCTCAAATCGCCTCTTCACCGTCAATTGCGGCCAGATAAGTGCCAGGTAAGTGGGAAGGAACCACAGTCGTGGGCCTAATTAAAAACCACTAGCCTTAGACACACTTGCCTAGACCCACAAGACAGTTTAGATAAACGATCGATGTCCATGACCAATCGTGCTTTCATTTTATATAAGATTTTATTTAGAAAAGTTTACAATTTAAAGATTTAACTAAAGGTTATAAAGGTTATGGTATTTTAGTGAAAAGTCCTGTAATTTCGTATTCTGTATTTTTGATATTTATCATTTAGGGTTATATTGAGTGTGTGTAAGGGTAGGTCATTACCCCGTGACTTATATTAGGTTTTGGTGAAGTTTAAAGGTGAAATAAGCTATGTTAAACCTAAAGGTATTAAAGTGCAAGAATACGGTATTCGTAAACGTTATCATTTCATGTGTGAAATTTCATTCAAATTGATTGAAACAAGTTTAGTTATCACAATAAACATGTTTAGGAGTGAGGTACTTGATTACATTAAGAAAAATGAACTTCATAGTATTTTAATGAAAGAAATACGGTTTTATAAAGAACTTATCATTTCATGTGGAAAAGTGTGATTAAATTGGTTTAAGGGTGATTAATAGTCAACATGCATATGGGTAGATAATATTTATTAGGTGACAAGTGGAATTTTAAAGAAAAATCGAATTGGAAATCGGTTTGTCCGATTTCCGTCGGGTTCCAGAAATTCGTATTTTTACATTAAAGAAAAGGAAGGTAGAAGAGGTGGGACTTACAGGTTTAAACTCTTCTAAAGAGTAAAGAGAACTAGGGAGGAAGGCCGAGGGGTGATTACGTCGCCGGTTGCTCCAAAACGCGTCGTCGGAATTCCGTCAGAGCTTCGCCGGGAACTCGATTTCGAAGCACACTTCTTGTGGAAACTTTTGAGAGAGTGGCTCAAGATTTTGGGGGGTGAGAGGGTAGTGTGTAGGGTTGGTATTTATAGGGTTAGGCTAGGGTTAGGGTAGATGAAAAGTTAAAAATAAAAATATGATAAAATGTAATAAAAATGTATTAAAAGTGGAGTAATTGGGGGTTTTAAAGAGCTCTAGAAGTGTTATGAGGCTGAAACTTTGTAGGTGCGTAGGGAATACCAAAAGACACAACTTTCATGTTGTGACCCTCGCCGGAATCGGCCGAATCGGGGGTGACTCGGCCGTGACTCGGTCGGATCACTGAGTCGGCCGAGTCAAGGCCGAGTTGGCCGATTCCGGTGACCTGGATCTCCCCCGACGGTTCATCTACCCTCTGCAAGTGTTACATCTTTGGGTGTAGTGGGGTTTTTGTGAGATATGCACGTGTAAACTCTTGGTATTCTAAAGGTTTTTAAAAAATCCATATTAAAAATAATGTGGGGTATGGGATTCGAACTCTGGTGGCTTGGTTCAGCAATGCAAGGTATTACCAATAAGCTACAAGCTCTTCTTGTAATTATTGTAAGGAATTAAATATTTAAGTTGTTTCCAGCAACAACAATACTCCAATTGTACACTATTTTTAAAGCAAATTTTTGGTATACAAAATTGGAGTTGTTACAATCTACCCTCCTCACAAAAATTTCGTCCTCGAAATTTACAACTTTTATTTGAGGACTAGTTTATAAAAAGGTGCGGATATCTTGCACGCATCTCATCTTCCCTCTCCCACGTGGATTCTCCTGGAGTGTCTTTCCTCCACATTACCCGGACCAAATTAACTTTTTTGTTCCGAAGTGTCTTCACTTTCCTGTCCAGGATCTCCACAGATTGCTGCTCACAAGATAAATCGGGCTGTATCGTGAGCTCTGAATGATCAAGTACATGGCTGGGGTCACTCACATACCTTCTGAGTTGAGATATGTGGAACACGTTATGCACTCCTTCCAATGAAGGTGGAAGCGCTAATCGGTATGCCACTTCACCGACTCGTTCGAGTATATCGAACGGTCCAATGTATCTCGGACTCAACTTTCCCCGTCTCCCAAATCTGATCACTCCGCGGTTCGGAGATATCTTCAAGAATACATGATCTCCTGGCTGGAACTCCAAGTGTCGTCTCTTCGCATCAGCCTAATGTTTCTGTCTATCTTGGGCTATGCGCATTCTTTCTCTGATAGTACGAACCACATCAACGGTCGCTACTATCATCTCTGGTCCAAGGAGTTCCCTATCTCCGATGTCGTCCCAACTTAATGGCGATCGACACTTCCTTCCATATAATGCTGCAAAAGGTGCCATTCCTATGCTTACTTGGTAGCTGTTGTTATACGCGAACTCCACAAGATGCAAGTGATCTTCCCACGATCCTTTGAAGTCGAGCATACATGCTCTGAGCATATCCTCCAAGATCTGAATAGTTCGTTCCGACTGACCATCTATTTGTGGATGATAAGCCGTACTGAAGTTCAGACTTGTTCCCAAGCTAGCTTGCAGACTCTGCCAAAATTGTGATCGGAACCTGGTGTCACTATCGGAGACAATGCAGACCGGTACTCCATGAAGTCTCACAATTTCCTGTATGAGTTCATGGGTATCAGAGATAGTACATTATGAAGAGTTTTTAAATCTAAATTAGATTATTACCTCCATGTACTTCTTTGCTAATGTCTCAGTTGATTGGCCAACTCGAAATGGGATGAAGTGAGCCGACTTTGTAAGTCGATCCACAATGAACCAAATCGCATCGTTACCCTTTGTGCTGCGAGGAAGAGCAGTTACAAAGTCCATCGTGATGTGCTGCCACTTCCATTCTGGGATTGGTAACGGTTGAAGTAGTCCAGCTGTCCTATGATGTTCAGCCTTTACCTGCTGACACACCAAACATTTTGCGACACTCCTGGCTACTTCACGCTTCATTCCATGCCACCAATAATTCTGACGTAGATCTTTGTACATTTTGGTACCTCCAGGATGTACTGAATAGGGAGAGCTGTGAGCTTCTTTCATTAACTCTTCCCGAACAGGACCTTTTGGTACACACAATCTGCTGCCGTATCTCAAAGATCCGTCTTCATGGATGATGAAATCTGTTCTGAGTCTATTCTCCACTTGTTCTCTGATCTTTTGCAACTTAGCATCGCTGGCTTGAGCTGCTTTGATCTGATTGACAATAGTTGATTGAACTTGTAGATTCATCAAATTTGAAACATCACCTGGCATGACTAGTTCGATCTCCATCTGATGTAGGTCTTGCTGAAGCTTCCACTGTGCGGTGAGATTCATTGCTAATGGTTGGCGACTAAGAGCATCAGGTACTACGTTCACCTTTCTTGGATGATATTGCAAATTGATGTCGAAGTCCGCCATAAGTTCTAACCATCTTCTCTGCCGCATATTCAATTCCTTCTGAGTAAACAAATACTTCAGACTTTTGTGATCTGTGTAGATGTTCACTCGTTCACCAAGTAAGTAGTGGCGCCAAATCTTGAGAGCAAAAATAACAGCTGCCAACTCTAGATCATGCGTCGGATAATTGCGCTCATGAGTCTTCAGTTGTCTTGAAGCATAAGCCACAACCTTACCGTGCTGATGTAGAACACATCCTAATCCCTTACCGGATGCATCGCAATGCACTTCGAATCCTCCAGATTGATCCGGTATGACGAGAATAGGTGCAGATGTCAGTCTTGACTTGAGTTCTACGAAAGCTTGCTCGCATGCTTCTGACCACACAAATTCCTCATCTTTTCGTGTGAGCTTGGTCAGGGGTGTTGCTATCTTCGAAAAGCCTTCAATGAATCTTCTGTAATATCCAGCTAAACCCAAGAAACTCCGAATATCCTTCACTGATTTTGGTGTAGGCCATTCGCTGACTGCTGAAACTTTTGCTGGATCCACAGAAATCCCTTCTCCTGATACGATGTGTCCAAGAAAACCAACTTGTTTTAGCCAAAACTCGCACTTGCTGTACTTGGCATAAAGCTTATGTTGTCGAAGTGTTTCCAGGACAATTCGTAAGTGCTCCGCATGCTCTTTCCGATTCTTAGAATATACCAGAATGTCGTCGATGAAGATGACAACGAACCTGTCTAAATACTCCCGGAAAACTTGGTTCATAAGGTTCATGAAGATTGCTGGTGCATTGGTCACTCCAAATGGCATTACTAGAAATTCGTAATGTCCATAACGAGTTCTGAAAGCTGTTTTGTGAATATCAGCCTCCTTGACCTTCACTTGATGATATCCTGAACGAAGATCTAGTTTAGAGAAGACACAAGATCCACTTAGCTGATCGAATAAATCGTCGATGCGCGGGAGTGGATACTTGTTCTTTATAGTAACTTCGTTCAAGGCCCTATAGTCGATGCACATTCTGTATGAACCTTCCTTCTTCTTCACCAACAGTACAGGTGCTCTCCAACTTGAAGTGCTGGGACGAATCCATCCTTTCGCCAGTAATTCGTCCAACTGTGTTCGTACTTCCTTCAATCCTTCCGGACTTAGTCTATAGGGTGCTTTGATTACTGGTTGTGCTCCTGGTACTAAGTCAATACTGAATTCAAGAGCTCGATCAGGAGGCAAACCTGATATATCGTCAGGGAATACATCATCGAACTCTCGAACTACCTCCGGTCTTGTTTCTTCTTCTGCATGAGCTGCTGCAACTACTGCTTCCCTTGGCTTTGCTTTGTAAGTGCTTGGTTCTAGTGTATGATCTCCACTCTTGAAATAGAAGACCGGATGATCTGGAATCTCAAATACTACCCTCCTTTGACGACAGTCGATGGTAGCATAAAAGGTTCCAAGCCAGTCCATTCCTAGAACCACATCGAAGTTTGGTATGTCCAGTACTTTGAAGTCGGCGTAAAACTCTCGACTGTAGACGATGACTGGACACATGCTGTATCCCATAGTTGCCTTTAGAACACCATTTCCAGAACTGACGTTCCAGCTGGATACAAGCGGTGAGACTGGAATCGCATGGGTTCGGACAAACCGTTGCGACATAAAGCAGTGGGATGCCCCAGTATCAAACAGTGCAAGTGCAGGTAGTGAAGCTACTAGGATTGTACCTAAGGTATATGGGATAGGTTTTAGGTATAGGGAAAGTGTGTAGGTAAACAAAACTAAAAGATAAATTTAAGAAAGTAGGTTTACCAGTAATGACTTGGCCAGTGGCCTCAGCTTCTTCAACAGACATCATGAACGCCTGGCGCTTCGGCACATTCCTCCTGGCCTGAGGAGCATTCCTCTGAACGTTCCTTTGGGCTTGATGGAACTGTCGAGGAGGTGGTGCAGCTTGTGGTCCCCTAGGTGGTGCAGGCAGTGCAAGTCTGGTAGCAGGTGCCGGAAGAGCTGGTCGCTGCTGATAAGTATTTGCTGGCCGGAATGCAGCAACCGAGTTCTGCCTTTGAGGACAAGATCCAATATCATGAGTGGCTGAACCGCAGATCAAGCAAAGGCGGTTGGCTCGACGGCAATCCTTCATCATATGCCCCTTTCTCTTGCAGTAGGTGCAAAAGGCTGGGCTAGGACGATGAGTTGGTACTCCGGGTCGCCTTGGCACGAAGGGTGGTCTGGACATGGCTCCACCTGCCATCTGGTTGGCAGGGCGCTTGACTCCTACAGAGTGAGGTCTTCCCCTTTCTTTTATCACTGCCTCGTAACTGCGGGCAGCTTCAAGGGCTTCCTCATGAGTCAAAAACTTTCCGGTGGCTAGAGCAGCCTTGATCTCGATGTCCAAACCTTGCTGAAAACGACGGGCTCTGATCTCGTCCGTCGGTATCAGGTGTGCCGCGAATCGGCTCAACATAGTGAACTCAGCATCATATTCATCTACTGATTTCTCCCACATTGATCCTTGCTGTAGATGAATAAATTGCTGCTCCATAGCGAACCTGGCGGTCACAGGGAAATATTTCGCGTCAAAATTCTCGCGAAATGTTTTCCATTCAATCGGCTGTGCCAGACGGGTTTCTTCCGCCTTCCACCAATTACGAGCGTTATCCGTGAGCTGTAGCTTCGCTACACGGATCCAAGCATTATCTGGCACTTGAGCTGCTGCCAGATCGTCTTCAATACTTTATGCCCATTCTTCTGCTTCGAGAGGGCTTCCTTTACCCGAGAATTGCTTTGGGTGCAAAGCTCTGAATTGTTTTATTCCCGGTGCATCTGCCTCAGGACGACTCAGAAGTTGTTGCTGTCCCTCTAGCAGACTGCGGATCGCATCGAATAGCATGGTTTGCTCAGTGGATGGTGCGGAAACAACTGGAGTGAGAGGTAGTGCTGAAGGGGTATTGTTGGCGTTGGTGCTGGTGTTGTTCGGGGAATTGTTCGGGGAATCCATAACCCTGAAGAAAAATTTGGATTAGGACAGATTCAAATACATGAAATGATAAGATTTAAGGAATAAAGACTTGTAAGATTCAAAGAACATGAATTGTAAAGAATGTTTTAGTTGCTGTTTCTTGTGTTATATTGCTTAGGTTGTTCACGCAGACCAGAACTGCATGACAGGGATTCACACAGCTCTGACCTGCATGGGCCACCAACAAAACCTGTCACGCCCCGCTTCTCAGTGTACGGCGAAGTGGACGTGACGAGGCCCGCTACGTATGTACTCAGAAGTACATACGCTAAGCGTAACTAAGCAATATAAAATAATCACAAGAGACAAATGATATTGAAATAACAGCAACTTTTATTAATATCATTCTTTGTACAATGCATGAAATGAAAATGCAACTGGAATGGAAAAGCAATGCCTAAACAGTGGCATAATAATAAAAGGAAATACTGGAAAGAACAAAGTACAATTATCTAGAGCTCTGGGTCTTCTTGGAACTGCTCCAAATCTTCACTTGTGGGCTCGGTCTCAACTTGGTCCAACGCACCTGACGACATTCAAAGAAGAAAGAAATAGAATGTCGTCAGCGAACAGGTCGCTCGGTAAGTCCCAAAGAAAAGAGGAATGAGAATGGCAGAGTAGCAGTATTTTCTAAAGTATTATGTTGTTGAATATTATGGAATATTGTTTAACGCCGTTGTTTGTAGCTTGGTACAGAAGGATGCCAGTGTATACGAGGGGGATCTCTATATGCTAGAGATCAGGGTAAATGGAGAGTACAAGGAACCGTTATGCCACGGTACAACAGCAACAGTATTCATGTTAGGTGTCTTAATCTGACCACCTCGTGCCACCTTTAACACCTTCCGTACCAATCTACCCCTTTAAACCCCGTAGTGTTTTAACAGTGTTGTAGTATTGGAATATGTAAACTGGATGACTGACCAAAACCATGATATCAGTAAACATGTTGTAACTGTATAATCAGGAAAATGGAATATCAGGATAATGGATGAATATCCATGGTTTGATTCAGTCAAAATGAATATATTGTTAACTGGATTCAGGGATTCTTGTATTCAAATTTGTATTGGAATATGATTGAATATAGGTTGACTTGAATTATATTCAAGTCAGAATTAGTCAGACTCCAACCCGAGTCAGACTAAAAGAAAGATAATTTGAAGTTCAATATTAGTTAGGGGCCTTATTGTAATTTGTGAAACTTGAGGGGGTTTTATGTAAAAAGTACTTTTGTATAGTTTTCAAAATATACCTCAAGTATTTAATAATCATCTTTATTATTATAATGAATGTGAATTTTATTTGTGTTATTCTAGTGAATATATCCTAATAGAAGAATTAATCGTTTATTTGAAATTCGTGGTATTTTAATGTAACTTTTAATCTTGAATTTTAGGAAAAAGTGGAAACTTTATATTATAACAAAATAGGTGTTTAAATGATAATTATATATAATTAAACACATAAATAATTTTCTTTTATATGAATATTTTATTTACAAAAAGTCTCACGTTCCTTAAATATCGTATTTTAAACCTTTCGAGACCGAATGCTCCTTGCGGAGGTCTGAATCTCGCACTACTAGCCTGCGGGTGCACGATGAACCGTACTATCCCTAACAGGTTCCCCAAAGATGGGTTGTAGCGGCACTTTGCTTAGGTTTTATAAATACTTTTCATTTAGGAAAACAGTTTTATAAATATAGGGTGTTTATTTGCAAAAGAGTATAGTTTCCGTATTTTAGTTATTAGGGTTTCCTAAGCCAACTAGCCTATTTCTAAGGTCTAAACGATGAGTCATTAGAAGCCTCAAATCGCCTCTTCACCGTCAATTGCGGCCAGATAAGTGCCAGGTAAGTGGGAAGGAACCACAGTCGTGGGCCTAATTAAAAACCACTAGCCTTAGACACACTTGCCTAGACCCACAAGACAGTTTAGATAAACGATCGATGTCCATGACCAATCGTGCTTTCATTTTATATAAGATTTTATTTAGAAAAGTTTACAATTTAAAGATTTAACTAAAGGTTATAAAGGTTATGGTATTTTAGTGAAAAGTCCTGTAATTTCGTATTCTGTATTTTTGATATTTATCATTTAGGGTTATATTGAGTGTGTGTAAGGGTAGGTCATTACCCCGTGACTTATATTAGGTTTTGGTGAAGTTTAAAGGTGAAATAAGCTATGTTAAACCTAAAGGTATTAAAGTGCAAGAATACGGTATTCGTAAACGTTATCATTTCATGTGTGAAATTTCATTCAAATTGATTGAAACAAGTTTAGTTATCACAATAAACATGTTTAGGAGTGAGGTACTTGATTACATTAAGAAAAATGAACTTCATAGTATTTTAATGAAAGAAATACGGTTTTGTAAAGAACTTATCATTTCATGTGGAAAAGTGTGATTAAATTGGTTTAAGGGTGATTAATAGTCAACATGCATATGGGTAGATAATATTTATTAGGTGACAAGTGGAATTTTAAAGAAAAATCGAATCGGAAATCGGTTTGTCCGATTTCCGTCGGGTTCCAGAAATTCGTATTTTTACATTAAAGAAAAGGAAGGTAGAAGAGATGGGACTTACAGGTTTAAACTCTTCTAAAGAGTAAAGAGAACTAGGGAGGAAGGCCGAGGGGTGATTACGTCGCCGGTTGCTCCAAAACGCGTCGTCGGAATTCCGTCAGAGCTTCGCCGGGAACTCGATTTCGAAGCACACTTCTTGTGGAAACTTTTGAGAGAGTGGCTCAAGATTTTGGGGGATGAGAGGGTAGTGTGTAGGGTTGGTATTTATAGGGTTAGGCTAGGGTTAGGGTAGATGAAAAGTTAAAAATAAAAATATGATAAAATGTAATAAAAATGTATTAAAAGTGGAGTAATTGGGGGTTTTAAAGAGCTCTGGAAGTGGTATGAGGCTGAAACTTTGCAGGTGCGTAGGGAATACCAAAAGACACAACTTTCATGTTGTGACCCTCGCCGGAATCGGCCGAATCGGGGGTGACTCGGCCGTGACTCGGTCGGATCACTGAGTCGGCCGAGTCAAGGCCGAGTTGGCCGATTCCGGTGACCTGGATCTCCCCCGACGGTTCATCTACCCTCTGCAAGTGTTACATCTTTGGGTGTAGTGGGGTTTTTGTGAGATATGCACGTGTAAACTCTTGGTATTCTAAAGGTTTTAAAAAATCCATATTAAAAATAATGTGGGGTATGGGATTCGAACTCTGGTGGCTTGGTTCAGCAATGCAAGGTATTACCAATGAGCTACAAGCTCTTCTTGTAATTATTGTAAGGAATTAAATATTTAAGTTGTTTCCAGCAACAACAATACTCCAATTGTACACTATTTTTAAAGCAAATTTTTGGTATACAAAATTGGAGTTGTTACAGTATAAGTCGTGTCAGAGAGCAGCCCAGAACACCCTGAGATACTACTGGAATACCTTCCAGTAAATCTCGATTACCCTGGCCAGGGATTTCGTGTAATGGCTCTCCTAAACATAGCGCGATCTCACCCCCAATACCGGGAGAGACGAATCCCCGATGATCTGCTCACTGCCTCCATGTGGCTCGAGACTGTACCCAAAAAATACCTGTTTGCACGACTCCTTTGACCCGTGGTAGGGTATAAATCAAACCACAGTGGGAACTCACACGAGACAAATGACGACCTCAGGTCGATGAACTAACCTGTACATATGTCACTAGGGAACAGCTATCTGACGATATGTATAATACCAACTAGCATGTTCCCGGCGAGTCCTGTCCGGTGTACTCATAACCCAAGGAGCACCTGTATACATCTTAGGTGAACCAACTAACACCAATGGCTTGTGAGACCGGCCACCGCCCCTCATCAGGGTCTCGAATGTATACACTAGTCTACTCTGGAGTATCGATGCCCTGTCTCGAAACTCCCACGACTAGGGACACTTTAAGGATGTGCTTATAGACCCCAGCTCCCACATATATGATCGCCATCATACTGCTGGCAGTCAAGCAAGAATCCTATGGGCTCTATCAAAGTGTAATAGTGATAAAGACAAACCAGATAGCACATTATCATCTCGAGTAAGACTGTTCTATCGGTATAGGTCCTCCCTCAATCATTGCAATCACGTACCTGCGATCCAATAATTGACTTAGAGGGCACTATATCCAACACATCCTACAAGCATATGTTGGCTCACCTCCGAGCCCCCAGCACAATTGGCCTTCTCGGCCTCACAGCTCGTCTCCAAGCTATCACAGGCCCGAGCCTCCTCGGCCCTCTCAGCTCGCCTCCGGGCTCGAGCAGAACCAAGATACCTCGGCTTTCCCGCTCCTCCGCGAGCTCTCCCGCCGAGGTCATCTTTCTCGGTCTCATCGACCGACCAACAGCATCGCTTGCAGGCGTAACCGCAATCCTGCGAATCTCGCCATGCGCGAGATCTCCGCCGGCCACATCCCACGTTCCACGCCACCACGATCCCCCATTAACGATCCTGTCTTGCCATTAATGGGAGGTCCCGCTCATCACGTGGACGTGACGTCAGGAGCGTAACGGCCGGCGTGATTCTCGCGCCTGCCTCTCCTGCCACCACCGCTATATAAACCTCTTCTTCAGACGGTTCAAGTAAGCCATTTTTACTCCACTAAGCCGTTACTCTGCTCGGATCTCTAGTCTAACTTGACCGTCGGAGGGTCCTCGGTGGTACAACCATCCCGGGACTTCCTTTCACGTAGCTCGGCAACCACAACCTCAAACCCATTGAGATCCACATCTTCAGGAGCGGCAGCCTCCAGATCCAATCTCAGCCACCCATCGCTGCCATCAGCAGATCAACGGAAGGTAACATCTTGGCGCGATCCAGGCGGCATCAGCTGGCGCCGTCTATGGGAAATCCTTGATTCCACAAAAACAAAAGTTCACTTTCCGATCTCAATCCAATGGCGAGCGATCATCACGATGATCCAAGCACCAGCCGCCGCCTCCCCCTCAACGGAGGCGCGGACGAACCTCCTCCGCCGAATGCCATCAACGCCCTTGCCGGCCGGATAGACCGACTCGCGTCTATTATGCAGGCACTGATCCGCGTCCAAACGGCGGGGCAAGATCACCAAGTCGCCGCTCCCCTGCCTCGGGACTAAGGCCCCTACAGGGGAGAGAGGACTCCATTCACGTCGGCACCGCCGACCACCGCCTCGCTACCTCCCACGGTCGCAGATCTCCCAGGCCGATACGTTCTGAGACCCGCTGGGCACCCCATAGTTCGACACCGAGGTCCGTCGCCAGAGCACCTCGCTCCGAGATCCTCCGCACGCCTGTCCCTCCCGAGGAGATGTTTATCGGCTCGCCTGTTACCAGGCACGACCGACACCCCCTCCCTCGACGGGGTCGCGCGGACGGAGCTCACCGCGGCGGCTCGAGGGCCACCTCGCCGGGGGATCTAAGGAACCTCATTGAGAGGAACCCGAGCTGCGGCCAGACGTAGGCCTCCAACAGCAGAGGCCGGAGATCTGAATGTGCCGAACCACAACCGACTCGACGCCCTCGAGAAGAAGATCGAGGGTATGCACTGGGAAGGACACCGTTCGAGCGACGGGGCTAAGTACGCCGCCGACTCGCTCACAAAACCGTTCACCGAGGAGCTGCTCGCCGTCCACGTCTCCTCCCGCAACAAGCCCCCAAAGGTCTCCCTCTTCGACAGCAAATCTGACCCGAAGAACCACTTGGATGCATTCACCGCGGGAATGAGCTTCCCAGACAACTCCGACGCCGCCCAGTGCCAAGCTTTCCCGACCACTCTCATTAGCTCTGGACGAGACTGGTTCCAAGGACTCGAACCGCGCTAGATCTCAACCTTCGACGAGCTAGCCATACAATTCCTCGGCCACTTCATCGGGAACAGGCGACAGAAACAAACAGTCGACCATCTCTTCATGATCAAGAGCAGGGACAAGGAGACATTCAAAGCATACGCCGCCCGCTTCTACAACGCCCTTCTCGAGGTCCCAGAGCACCGGGACAAGACAGTCATCACGGCTCTGAGGTCTAGTCTCAGGCACAAGGAGTGGTTACACTCCTTTGCATTAGCGCAAGCTAAGACCATGGCCGAAGTAAAAGCCTGGACCGAGCGCGAGGTCCAGCTCGAATCCGAGGTGAATGCAAACCTCCCCCGGGCCGAGCAATCCGACCAAAAGAAGAGGGCAAGAGAAGAGAGAAGGGGACCTGAGCGGCAAAAACCCTACCTCCCAAAATTCCAGGAGTACACCCCGTTCAACGTCTCCCAGGCGGTGCTACTAGAGGAGGCCAAGGGCGAGGGGTTCTTCAAGCTTCCCTCGGTCTCGCGAATGGCCTCAAAGCCAACCCGGGGCTCCTACTGCGGGTTCAATAGGTCGCTAGGCCACTCCACGGAGAGCTGCAAACAACTCCGAAACTATATTGAAGAGCTCATTCGTTCGGGGCAACTCGTAGCGTACCTAAGGGACAAGCGGCAAGCTGACCGCGAGCAGGAGCAGCGTCCCCCTCCCACCGAGCTGACCATCACTCAGATCATGGTAGTGTCAGCGGAGGATACGCCTGGTACCCACGAAGCTCGGTACCCTGTGCCGGGCATAGATGCCAACAGACATCTGGGGGGCTCAAGCTGCATGAATAAGAACATCTACTAGCATGTATTTTCTTTTCAGAGCAATGTACATCTTTCTTGAGATCTTTTGTTTATATAATAAAGGGATCAATAAAGTATTGCAGAAAAGAAAAAGAATTTTATTCATTCAAAAGGTACTATAGGTTCCTCAGCTGTACATAAAAATATATATTACAACAGCGGGGGAATGGGGTACAGAGAGCACTGTTCGTGGTACTCTGAAGATATTTCCATCAGCCGAGCCCTCGCGGCGTCTAACCTCTCCTTTCGATGACCCCCGCTAGCGTCGACATCGAGCCTCACGTGGAAGCACTCAAGGACGAGCGCCTCCGAGTGATTTAGCCGGCTCGCAGAGATCAGGCCGAAACACCTCAGAGACCTCAGCTTGCCAACGGCCTCGTCTTTCAGCTGCTCGGATAAAGGGTTGTAGAGCCCCCGCGACGCCCTCCAGATGGAGTACATCAACAGCTGAAGTAGGGAGGAGCACCGGGGGAGCAATCGGCCGAAATGATTCTCGATCCGGCCTATCACCAACTACACCGTGTCATCAGTGCGGTACTGATCATAGAGATACACATCCTCAAAGCTTATGATTTCGGGGATGGTGAATGGGAAGTCCTCCATTCTTGCGTTTTGGGTGTGAGGAAAAGAGTCATCAACAATCTCTCCATTTTATAGCCCACAACGCCCCCGGAGTTCAACGGTCACCCGCAACTGTGCCGCCACGCGGCAGACACTGCGCCGCTCGATGCGAAATCAAAACGACGCGGCTCTAGCGTTTCACCTCCTCCACGCATTCGTGGCACGTGTCAATCGCGACTGTCCATCTCCTCGAAGCCCTCACTAAGAGGCAGCCCAGCAGCTACCCTGCTCAGCTATCCCTGGCTGGTAGCTTCCCTACCCCATAACGCCAGAGATCGAAGCCCTCACAAAGAGGCAGCCCAGCAGCTACCCTGTTCGGCTATCCCTGGCTGGTAGCTTCCCTACCCCGCAATGCCAGGGATCTAAGCCCTCAAAAAGAGGCAACCGAGCAGCCCCACTGCTTAGTTCATCCTTGGCAGGCCTCCCACGGCCCCTCCAGCGCTAAGAATCGAAGCCCTCACGAAGAGGCAGCCCAACAGCTACCCTGCTCGGCTATCCCTGGCTGGTAGCTTCCCTACCCCACAACCACAGGGATCAGAGCCCTCGCAAGAGGCACCGGGCAGCACCCCTGCTCGGCCATCCTTAAGGACAAAAAGCCCTCGCCAAGAGGCACTGGGCAGCAACCCTGCTCGGCCATCCTTAGTAAACCACTTACGGCCCCTCCCGCGCTAAGGATGAAAAGTCATCGAAAGAGGCAACCGGGCCGGCCCTTGCTTGGTCATCTCTGGCTGGTAGCTCCCTACCCCAACAAACCAGGGATCAAAACCCTCGCCAAGAGACAACCGGGCCCGCCCTTGCTCGGTTATCCCTGGCTGGTAGCTCCCTATCAAACCAGGGATCAAAGCCCTCGCCAAGAGGCACAGAGAAGTAACCCTGCTCGGCCCGTCCTTAAGGATCAAAGCCCTCGCCAAGAGGCACCGAGCAGCTGCCCTGCTCGGCCATCCTTAGTAGGCCACTAACGGCCCCTCCCGCGCTAAGGATCAAAGCCCTCGCCAAGAGGCACCGAGCAGCTACCCTGCTCGGCCTCATCCTTAGTAGGCCACTCGCGGCCCCTCACGCGCTAAGGATCAAAGCCCTCGCAAGAGGCAACCGGGCCCGCCCTTGCTCGGTTATCCCTGGCTGGTATCTCCCTACCCCAACAAACCAGTGATCAAAGTCCTCAAAGAGGCAACCAGACCCGCCTTTGTTCGGTTATCCCTGGCTGGTAGCTCCCTACCCCAACAAATCAGAGATCAAAGCCCTCGCCAAGAGGCCCCGGGCAGCTACCCTGCTCGGCCATCCTTAGTAGGCCACTTACGGCCCCTCCCGCGCTAAGGATCAAAGCCCTCGCAAGAGGCAACCGGGTCCGCCCTTGCTCGATTATCCCTGGCTGGTAGGTCCCTACCCCAACAAACCAGGGATCAAAGCCCTCGCCAAGAGGCCCCGGGCAGCTACCCTGCTCGACCATCCTTAGTAGGCCACTTACGACCCCTTCCACGCTAAGGATCAAAGCCCTCGCAAGAGGCAACCGGGCCCGCCCTTGTTCGATTATCCCTGGCTGGTAGCTCCCTACCCCAACAAACCAGGGATAAAAGCCCTCGCCAAGAGGCCCCGGGCAGCTACCTTGCTCGGCCATTCTTAGTAGGCCACTTACGGCCCCTCCCGCGCTAAGAATCAAAGCCCTCGCAAGAAACAACCGGGCCCGTCCTTGCTCGGTTATCCCTGGATGGTAGCTCCCTACCCCAACAAACCAGGGATCAAATCCCTCGCCAAGAAGCACCGAGCAGCTACCCTGCTCGGCACCATCCTTAGTTAGCCAGTTACGGCCCCTCCAACAACTAAGGATCAATGCCCTCGCCATGGGGCACCGAGCAGCTACCCTGCTCGGCGCCATCCTTAGTAGGCCACTCACAGCTCCTCCAACAACTAAGGAACATGAACTCAACAAGAGGCATCCGGTCTATCAACGACTTAGCGATCTCCACTTCGACTTCGGGGCCATAGAGATACCATCTTCCTGCCGGTCCTCGCACACTCGGCAAGTGATCAGATTCAAGTCGACGAGTAATCGCTAGACGAGGAACATGCCAAACATAAAAGCAGTACTGTGCGAATACAATTGTCTACCAACAAAAGGAAGTACAAGCACAAACACTACTGCGAAAACAAAAATCTTTATTCACAAAGTCAAAGCTTTTACAAGGGTACTGTGGGCTCCCCAGCCTTACAAAAATGCCCGAAGGCCTATAAAATACCCGAGGCAACAAAAAGAAGAAAAAACATGAAGATAAGGGGCTTCAGGCCTCAGAGCCGGGCGCAACCTCAGGAAGCCCAACGCCCACCATAGGGGCCTCGGCGTCGCCCTCGTCGTGTATCTCCCCGGGGCCATCCTCCTGCTCGTCATCCTCTCGGGGATATTCGGCTCGGAGCTCTTCGCCAGCGAACTCCGGCATCCGAGCCTTGACGGTGTCGAGGGCCTCGTGCCAGATGGCGGTGGTGGCCGAAGCTAGGACGGTGTAGAACTGTTCCAGCTTCTGAAAGTTCTCCACCGCCTTCGCCGCTTTGAGGTCGGCTCGCTTCGCCGCCTCTCCCGCAGCCTCCAACTCCTTCCGGAGGGTGCTCACGGACTTCCTCATGGTGCCGAAGAGTACCCTGGAGTCCCGAAGCTCGGCCTCGGCGGCCTCACGGAACCTGGCAACCTCCAGCTTCGAGGCCGCCACCTCCTGCTTCGCGACCGCCGCCTCCTGCCTCGCGGCTGCCACCTTGCCCTCAAGGGCAGCGCCCCTCGCCATCGCCGCCTCCAGCTCCCGCTTCGAGCTCTCCCCTAGCGAGGAGAGCTCGCCCGCGGCTTGCATCGCCGGGGCTATCCCCTTCTCCTCCATACGGGTGACGATACGACGTGCTGGATGACCTGAAGAAATCAGAGGAGGGTTAGAAAGAAAAAGGGGCACCAAATCTCGCAAGCGATGAGACGATGTATGAGCACTTACCTGCACGACCTCTTGGGCGATGGACGCCATTTGTGCCTTCAGCGTCCCCCCATGGATTTGGCCCCCGGCCGACCTCTCCATGTCATGCAGCAAGCTGTCAGCGACGGAGAGCCCCGAGGGCACCTCAAAGCGGAGCTCCCCCTCGTCCATCAAGATCGGAGAGACCGGGGTCTGCGGAATTGTTCGGGGGAACCTCTTGAGAGACAACGACGGGGAGCTCGTCTCCACCTCCGAAGCTTGGGCATCCTTTCCCGGAGCCCTTTTTCTGCTCGGCGCCTAGCTGGACTCCGGGGCGCGACCCACACTCGAGCGCTGGGGCGGGACGGTTGCGGGGGGAGCCGGGACTGGCGTCTGACGAGAAGAGCTGGCCCCTCGAGCCTTTGACCCTTTCTTCGGCTTGCGCATGGCTGCTCGGAGGAGGTCCACGTCCATGGTTTCTGCACAAGACAAGATATAATGGAATCGGCGACGCAAACAGAAACAGAAACAAACACAAGCCTAACTTACCGACGAACTGGGCGGGGCTGAGCCTGGCCCAACTAAGGGCCCGCTCAGAAAGCAGCACGTCGGCCCGGGGGATAGGCTCCTACCCCGCTACCCTCACCACGTCGGGGTCATTGGACGGATCTCTCTTCCAGCACCTATCCCTAGACCACTGGATGGGTACGGGCCAGTCCTCACCCTCTGGCGGCCCGACGAAGAAAAACTTCTTCCAATCATGGATAGAAGAAGGCAAGACGACAACTCCTGACCTGGCTACGCTCTCCCGTTGCTTCCTAAAGGAGAGGTAAACCCACATCGGGTCGCTCGCGCGAGTTCCGGGGTGACTTTTGTAAACGAGAGAGGAGGCAAGGATGGACAGACTAAAGGGGATCATCTGCAGCTTCATCCGGACCAGGACCCAAGGAGAATCCTCCAGGAGTTCGGCACTAGCTGGCCCGAGGCTAACCCAAAGTAATTTAACGCAGCTACAACCTCGGGAGAAAAAGGCAGGCGCATTCCGGCCCAAAGGGCTTCCAGGTACTAGGCGATCTCTCTACCCTCACCTGATCTGCCCTCTCTCCTTCTTCGGCCAATTGTAGCGTGTAGTCAGAAGGAATATGGAAACGAGCCTGAGTGGTGACAAGCTCGTCCTCATATCTCACTGAGGACGACGCACTAGGAGCGTCCGCCACCACCACTCCGGGAACCGCCTTACACGCGTGCCCGCGGGAAGAGGATTTGACCCCAACTTCCTGGAGAGGCTCTAACCCAGGAGAAGAATCTTTAGAATCTACCCCTACGACATCTACAGACTCCTCAAAGAAAGACATCTAACCTGATGGGAAGAAGTCCTCGAGAAAAGAAAACGTAAGATCCGACCTAAAAGGAGAGCGCCGAGCAAATAAGACTCAGAACGAGAAAAATGTGAAGAGAGAGAGAGATCCTGAATCAGGCCTCCTCCCTATTTATGCTACTGGCGTCCTTATCCAGAGGCGACGGTCGACTCCCGCCAAAATGATTCAGTGCACTCGACGGCCACGATCGCCCCACCTGTCGCAAGCGTATTGGCGGCGTCCCATCGGACGCTAGAAGCCTGCGGCACATCACATCAGCCAACCGGCACCCGACATGTGGTCTGTCGCTTCAGCAAAAGTGCACACGATCCGGCGCACCCTCTTTAATGCAAAGGATCTCGCCCTGATTCGCTGGCCTCATCCAGAAAAGACAACCAATTGCCCAGAGACACGCCCGACGATAACTTCGGAAATGAGCTCACCTCGGGTGATCCGGCAAACCACTCTCGACCCGACCCGTCAGCTGGTCGGGACGAGAGTGGGGGGGCTAATGATGATGCTCGATATCGGCGATCTCCTAGATCAGGACACGTGGCAGATGACGTGTCCCAGGGCTCACAAGAAAGGACCTACAGTGGCCGACCAGACCACTCCTGTGCCCGTCCTACAAGCAAACACTGGCCCACCTCTGAGCCCTCAGCACAATTGGCCTCCTCGACTTTACAGCTCGTCTCCGAGCTATCACAGGCCCGAGCCTCCTCGGCCCTCTCAGCTCGCCTCCGGGCTCGAGCAGAACTAAGATACCTCGGCTCTCCCGCTCCTCCGTGGGCTCTGTCATCTTCCTCGGTCTCATCGACCGACCAACAACACCGCTTGTAGGCGAAACCGCCATCCCGCGAATCTCGCCATGCACGAGATCTCCGCCGGCCATATCCCACATTCCACGCCACCACGATCCCCCATTAACGAGCCTGTCTCGCCATTAATGGGAGGTTCCGCTCATCACGCGTGCGTGACGTCGGGAGCGTAACGGCCGGCGTGATTCTCGCGCCTGCTTCGCCTGCTGCCACCGCTGTATAAACCCCTTCTTCAGACGGTTCAAGTAAGCCATTTTTACTCCACCAAGCCATTACTCTGCTCGGATCTCTAATCTAACTTGACCGTTGGAGGGTCCTCGGTAGTACAACCATCCCGGGACTTCCTTGCAGGTAGCTCAGCAACCATAACCTCAAACCCATTGAGATCCATATGCTTCAGGAGCGGCAGCCTCCAGATCCAATCTCAGCCACCCATTGCCGCCATCAGCAGATCAACGGAAGGTAACATCTTGGCGCGATCCAGGCCGCGTCACATCATTTCCCATAAAAAATTTAAATGTTCATTTGTAATTCCAATAAGCTAAAAATAAAACCTCTTCTCTCCCCCACCTTCTCATGACATATTTTTTTTAAGAAACAAAGCCTACACGTCCATAACTGTAGTGTCCAGACTGTAAGTCCCATAGGGTCCAGAGGCTTTTTTATACATAGCTCCTAAACCCCACGGGACCTGCATTCTATACAATGCAGTTATAGGCCCACAATGTCCCTGCAGTCGCCTTATAGCCATTTTTTATATTTATCTCAAAAATATATTTTTTTATACCTAATCAAAGGGAAAAACTTTATTATACCTAAATAATAGAATATCATAATTCTCATCGCACATAAAATTGACATTGATAATGTTATTATAATTTTCAATGAATAACAGGTATGCCTTTAGTATACAACAAGGTCTGTTCTACGTGCATTGCACGTGCATACTAGTCTTCTTTTCTTGCTTGAACAGTCTGTCCCTCAGCCATGAGCAGACAGCAAAAGCCAAAAGGTGCATCAATGTTCGAGCGGTGACAAGAACCCACCGCAAAAAAATCCAGATCAAAATTGAAGTTTTTTTCCCTTCAACTTTTCCCCTGTCAATATGTCTGCAACGATGCTGCGCAATTCAATTCTCCGCTCCCTTAGGGCTTCTTCGCTCCCTAAATTCCCGTCACCGCCGGTGATCTCTCGAGCCCCATTCTCTTCCTCCTCTTCGTCGTCGACTTCATCTTCAAGCGCTGCAGCTGCCGCATAGAGGAGGAGGACGACAACGAGGAGCGCATATATGTGAGGCCAGCTCTCGATTCGTCTCAAGCGAAGATCACAACGCTGTCGACTCTCCTTCATCCGAGGGTCGTTTTCTACGACGGCGTTTACCATCTCTTCCATGGAGGTGGTTTTTGATTCCTATTGCCTTTTCTTTGTTGTTTGTGATGACCCGATTGAGTTTTTTTTAATGACTGCATTATGTTTGATTTAATGCCCGTTACAATTTTTCCCCCTTGTGGTTGTCTCTGAACTTGTGTTTTGTTGTTGATGATGCTCATTACTGAGAACTTCCCGGATCACGACACGTGGTAGATGACGTGTCCAAAGTTTTACGAGAAAGGAGTATGAAGGGTACATTGGAGCTATACCCGGGCCTTCGACCTGAGGATGTTCTCGACCTTCGATGACCTCCCAGAGCACTGGTATGCTCGTCTTACAAACAACCGCTCAACTCCGAGCCCTCCTGCACGCTGAGCTTCCTCAGCCCTCCCAGTTTGCCCCTGAGCTAACACAGAACCAAGCTTGCTCGGCCTCCCGCTCGCCTCCGAGCCTCCCGCCCAGCTTAGCTTCCTCGGTCTCGTCGACCGACCCAGAGCGCGGATCATCAGCGTCCCGGACATGGCCCCGTGAATCTCGCCATACGTGAGATATCCGCCGCCCCACGATCCCTCGTCCCACGCTATCGTGTTCCCCCGTTAACGGACGTATCTCGCCATTAATGGAGGATCCCGCCATTCGCGCAGGTGCGGCTCCAAAGGCGTAACGACCGGCGTAAATCTCGTGCCCGCCAACCCATGGCTGCCACTATATAAACCCCCTCTCAGACGACTCAAGTAAGGGAATTGTTATCCAATAGGACGCTACTCTGTCCAAATATCTCGACTAACTTGATCATGGTCCATGGTGGTACAACCACCTCGGGACTCCTTGCAAGTAGCTCGGCTTCATTCCAAATCAAGCTCACTGAGATCCACACGCATCAAGAGGCAATCCTCAAATCCAATCTCAGCAATTCGTCAACGCTCGCAGCAGATCAATGAAAGACAACATCCGAAGGAGATCCAGACCTCCATCAGTTGACGCCGTTTGTGGGAATGTCGAAAATTCCGCTCAACGAAAGTTGATCTTCCGATCTCGAACTCATGGCGAGTGATCACCGCGACAATCCAAGCACTAGCCGCCATCCTCCCCACAATGGAGGCGCGGATGGACCCCCTCCTCCCCCGAACGCCATTCACGCACTGTCTGCATGAATAGATCTGCTCGCGTCCGTCGTGGATGTCCTTGTTCGTGTCCAAACGGCGGGATAAGCTCCCCAAGTCGCCGCTCCCCACCTCGGAAGCGACACATAGGAAGAGAAGACATTGCCCGCGCCGGCACATCCGAGCACCGCCTCGCTATCTTCGGCGGCCACAGATCCCCGTGGCGACCAATTCGATGACCGGTGGGCACCTCACAGCTCGACGCCGAGGACTTATGAAAGAGAACCCCACCCTGAGGCCCATCGCGCTCCTGTCCCTCCCGAGGAGGCATCGGTCAGCTTGCCTGCTCCCAGGCATGACCGGCGCCCTCTCCTTCGACAGGTTCGCGCGGACGGGACTTACCACGGTAGCTCGAGGACGACCTCGCCAGGGGACCTGAGGAACCTCATTGAACGGAACAAGAACCGCGGCCAGGCGCAGGCCGCCAGTAGCAGGGGCCATAAATCTGAGTATGCCGGATCCTCGGGATACCACGACCGACTTGATACCCTCGAAAAGAAGATCGGGGGCATAAATCGGGAGAGTCGTCCTTTAAGCAACGGGGCTAGATATGCCGCCGACTCGCTTACAAGGCCCTTCACTGAAGAGCTGTTCGTTGTCTACGTCTCTTCCAGGAACAAGCCTCCAAAGACATCACTCTTCGACGGAAAGTCCGACCCGAAAGATCACTTGGACGTGTTCACGGTAGGGATGAGCTTCCAGGACAACTCCGACGCTGCACAATGCCATGCATTTCCTGCCACTCCCATCCGCTCTGGACGAGACTGGTTCCGAGGACTCACGCGACGCTCCATCTCTGCTTTTGATGAGTTGGCCGCTCAATTCCTCGGTCATTTCGTCAGGAACAGGCGGCAGAAGCGGACCGTCGACCACCTCTTCACCATAAAGAGCGGGGACATTGAGTCTTTCAAGGGATACGTCACCCGCTTCTACAAACCTCTTCTTGAGGTCCAAGAGCACCGGGACGAAACAGTCATCACAGCCCTTAGGTTGGGTCTTAGGCACAAGGAGTGGCTTTGTTCCTTTGCATTAGCGCAACTTAAGACCATGACCGAGGTAAAAGCTTGTACCGAACGAGAAATCCAGCTCGAGTCCGAGGTGAACGCGAACCTACCTCGGACCGACCAGGCCGATCAAAAGAAGAGAGCCAGAGAAGAGAAAAAGAAGATTGACCGGCCAAAGCCGTACTCCCCTTAAGTTCCAGAAGTATACCCCACTCAACATCTCCTAGACAGAGCTGTTGGAGGAGGCGAAAGACGAGAGATTCTTCAAACTCCCCCGGTCAACAATAATGTGGCCAAACGGACACGAGGCCCCTATTGCGCTTTCCACGGGTCGCAGGGACACCCCACCGAAAACTGCAAACAACTCCGATATTACATTGAGGAGTTAATTCGCTCAGGGCACCTGGCAAAATACTTGCGGGAAAAGCGACAAGCAGACCGAGAGCAAGAGCAGCGTCCCCCTCCCGGCAAGTTGATGATCGGCCAAATCATGGTTGTATCAGCGGAGGGTGCGCCTGGAGCCGGCGAGATCCGACGCCTCCCGCCGGTCGAAAGGACAAGCAGCCAGCCCATGAAGAGGACCAAAACAACCGAGCCCATCACCTTTACCGATGAGGATCTCCACGGGATATCCTTGTCTCACAACGACCCCTGGTGATTACAGCACGGGTCCATCGCTACGAGGTTCAAAGTATACTGGTCGACTCGGGGAGCTCGGCAGACATCTTCTTTTATGACTGCTTCTTACGTATGGGGCTTAGCCCGTCGGACCTGAGGCCGACCACCCACATCCTGTCGGGGTTTACTAACCACTCCATCCCGGCGGAAGAAATGGCCACCCTCCTATTTAACATCGGGGAGGCAGGCTGTACACGTACCGTGCCTGTGGAGTTCATCGTCGCCAGAATTCCATCGGCCTACAATATCCTCCTGAGACGCCCGACGCTAAACTCCCTCCGGATCCAGATATCGACCTACCACCTCACGATCAAGTTTCCACTCGACCAAGGCGGAATAGGCCGGGCCTACGGGAACCAGCAAATCGCAAAAATTTGCTTCACAGTGACATCTATGCCCGAGGAGCGAGGCGATCACCTTAAAGGCATGGAGGATTTTAGGGGGTCCTTAGATACTCGGGACGAGCAAAAAGAGATCCAAGGAGCCCCGGTGGAGCCGCTAACTGAGGCTCTCCTCATCGAAGGGGACAATGAACGAACCATCCAAATCGGGTCGCTCTTAACAGGGGCCCGACGCGACGACCTTGTCCACTTCCTCAGGGGGAACCCTGACGTGTTCGCTTGGGCGCCGGCCGACATGCCTGGGATCGACCCGAAAGTGATCTCACATAAGCTCGGGGTCGACCCGACGGTCCGACCTGTCAGGCAGAAGAAACGAAGTTTCGTCCCGATCAAACAAAAGGTGATCGAGGACGAAGTGGACAGGTTACTCGCAACCAACTTCATTCGAAACGTGGCCTACTCAGAATGGCTGGCGAATGTGGTAATGGTTAAAAAGGCGAGCGGGAAGTGGTACATGTGCGTTGACTTCACCGATCTCAACAAGGCCTGCCCGAAAGACAACAATCCTCTCTCTCGGATAGATCAGCTCGTCGACAGTTCGGTAGGCCACGAGCTACTCAGCTTTATGGACGCTTTCTCCGGCTACAACCAGATTCGTATGAATCCAGCAAACGAAGAGCTCACCGCATTCACAACGGACCGGGGGTATACTGCTATAAAGTGATGCCCTTCGGCCTCAAAAACGCCGGGGCTACGTACCAACGCTTTGTCAACAGGATGTTTAAGCTTCAGATCGACCGGAACATAGAAGTTTACATCGACGACATGCTCGTCAAATCGACCTCGTCAGATCAACACACCAAAGATCTTGGCGAGACTTTCGATGTCCTCCGCAAATACAAAATGAAGCTGAATCCCGCCAAATACACGTTCAGAGTCACTAGTGAAAAGTTCCTCGGATTCATGGTTACCTACCGAGGGATCGAGGCTAACCCGGAGAAAATCAGCGCCATACTCAACATGGCCGCGCCAAAGACTAACGTTGAAATCATGCGGCTCACGGGGATGGTAGCCGTCCTGAATCGTTTCATGTCAAGATCCGGGGAAAAGTGCCTCCCATTCTTCAAAGCCCCGAGGAAGATCCCAAGGTTCAAATGGTCGGAGGAGTGTCAGATCGCTTTCGAACAATTGAAAACGCACCTGGCGACTCCCTCACTGCTCACCCGACCAGTTGAAGGAGACAAGCTATCGCTGTATCTGGCGGTGTCCGATCAAGCTGCAGGCTCGGTGCTCGTCCGAGAGGTCGAAGGAGTCAAGAGGCCGGTCTACTATGTAAGCCACATCTTTAAAGACACAGAAACAAGGTACCCGGCCATAGAGAAGATTGTCCTGGCGCTTATAGTGGTATCAAGGAAACTACGACACTACTTTCAGGCACACACCATCCTCGTTCTCATTGAACGCTCTTTAGGGGCTATTCTCGCCTCCCCCGATTCTTCTGGTCGTTTGGAGAAGTGGAGGTGGGAGTTGTCCCAATTCGACATCAAGTACCGCCCGAGACAGGCTATCAAGGCACATGTCTTGGCCGATTTTATCGTCGAATGCACTATCCCCAACAAAGAGGCAGTGTCCGTGCCGGCCCCCGGATCTCAACCTTCGATCGAAGAGGGGCCCGACTCCATTCCCGACTGGGTCTTTTACGTCGACGGGTCATCAACCGAGGAAGGCTGTGGTGCCGGCCTCATCATTCGGGGCCCGAACGAGGCAGAGATGGAATATTCCTTAAAGCTCGGGTTCAGAGCCTCAAACGACGCCGCGGAGTACGAGGCTTTGCTCGCTGGACTGTGAATCGCCTCCGGAGTGGGGCTGAAGAAGATCCGAATCTGCAGCGACTCCGCCCTGGTCGTAGGCCAGGTGACCGGCCGTTTCGAAGCACGGGAACCTCTGATGGTAAAATATTTGGCCGAGGTAAGAAGACTACGGAAGGACTTCGACGAAGTTTAAGTGGAGCAGATTCCCCAACACCTAAACGCCCAGGCCGACGCCCCAAGCAAGCTAGCTTTCTCATATACGGCCAACAACAAGAGAAACATCCTCTTCGAGGTTTTGCCACGGCCAAGCGTGGAGGATAGAGCGACATCACTCCAAGTTTACACGGCCCGGGAAGAAGGCCGGGATTGGAGGCAGACCCTCGTGGAATTCCTGAAAGAGGGTACGCTCTCCAAGGATCGAGGGGAGGCCCGCCGCCTCCGAGCCAAAGCCCGCCATTTCGTCTGGAGCAGAGGGAACCTCTATAAGAAATCCTTCACTCAACCCCTGCTTCGGTGCGTCGATCCCCACGAGGCTGATTACGTCCTCCGTGAGGTTCACGAAAGGGTCGGCGGAGCACATCAGAGGGCCCGCACCTTAGCCTAGAAGACACTCTTTCAAGGGTATTATTAGCCGACCATCTATTAGGATGCCCATAAACTCGTCAGAAAATGCAAGAGCTGCCAACTCCATAGCAGCATACCCCGCCTTCCGGCTACCGAGCTAACGGCCCTCAACTCGTCCTGGCCGTTTGCCCAGTGGGGGAATGGACATGATAGGCCAATTCTCTACAGGAACGGGTGGGTACAAATACATTCTCTTCGCGGTGGACTACTTTATGAAGTGGATCGAGGCCGTCCCCATCAGGAAACCGGACGCCACAACGACCATCAAGTTCCTGCAGAACAACGTAATATACCGGTTCGGGATTCCGAGGAGTCTCATCACCGCCCATGGGACGAATTTCGATAACGAAAAAGTCAAAGGATTCAGCAGCGAATTCCATATACTGATGAAGTTCACCGCGATCGCGCACCCCCAGTGCAACGGGCAGGCCGAGGTCACTAACCGGGACGTCATTCGAGGTCTTCGAGCTCGCCTGGAGGGACGACAGGGTAGTTGGGTCTACGAGTTACCCCGGGTCTTATGGACCTTGCGTACGTCAAAAAAGACCCCCACTAGAGAGACCCCCTTCAGTTTCTGCTACGGCACCGAGGCGATGGTCCCAGCAGAGATCGGGCTGCCCAGTTACAGGGTCGAGCACTTCGAAGACGAAGCAAACACCTAGGCCCTCCGGACTAATTTGGACATCTTGTTGGAAAAGCGGGACCGGGCACAGATCATGGCTGCCGCCTACCAACAATAGACTGCCCGCTACTACAACACACGAGTCAAGCATCGCGCCTTTAAAACCGGAGATTTGGTCCTAAGGCGGAACAAGTTCGTTGATCAGGGCAAGTTGCACAAGTTTTCTCCGAAGTGGGACGGCCCTTTCCTCGTCTCCGAAGTCTTGCCCGGCGGGGCCTTGTCGCCTACAAGACGCTGTGGATCGCAAATTTCCACGGCCTTATAACGCCGAAAAGCTCAAGTTGTACCTTTGAAAGTATATGTATGGATACATGTTTCTTCTTTGACAAAGCGATATCAATTTTTTTTAAGTTTCTTAATAATAAGAAGGAACTTCCCCTATGCGTTTCTCTCTTCCTCGGCTCAAAGCTCACGGATTTCGTTTCGCAAAAATACTTAAATGCACCCAGAAGACAAAAAGGAAACAATACATCACAAAAAGGAGAACTTTATTTAGCAAAAGGTATTGTGGCCTCCTCAGCCATACATAAAAATTGAAATTACAAAAGAGGGGGAACGGGGTCAAGGAAGCACTGCTGCTGATACTCTCTGGAGATCTCCGCCAGACGAGCCCTTGCCTCTTCAGCCCGCTCCACTGATACTGACCACGATCTCGGGATGCCACGGAAACGCCGGGCCCTCCATCTGCCGATCCCTGACTCGCGATCTGTCTTTTTTTGAAGCACTCCAAAATAAGGTCCAAAGATCGGTTGTGCCTGCTTTTCGAGATGAGGCCAAGCACATAGATCGTATGCGTCTTGTCAAGCGTCTCGTCCAGCAACTCTTCGGAGAGAGGGTTGTACAACACCGGGGACCTCCTGATTGCGTACATCAGCAATTGGAGGAAGGCCGACCGACGAAGAAGGAGACGGCCGATGTGGTCCTTTATGCGCTGGACCACTCCTCGGTACCTCTTCTCGGAAACGGACTGGTCATATAGATAGATGTCATCGGGAGTAATGATCTCTTCGATCGCATAGATACGCCCGACCATCTCGAAAAAGCAATATTGAAAAGTTGGCATCTTCTTATCTATTTATAGCCTTCACAGAATCCCCAAGAGCCCGAATTTGCGTGCGCATGGGCGTGAATCCTAAGATTCGCTCAATTCTTCCAATACTGTACTATCACGTGGCAGGTATCCTGTATTTCTCGGCGAATCGAAGTCGGAACGACGCGGATCTTGGAACGCCTCGCCTCACATATGCGTTTCTGCCGCGTGCCGCCCGCGACGGCCACTCTTCTAGGTGTTCACACATCTAGGAAGGCCAGGCAAAACCGAGCAGTTTCCCTGCTCGGTCCATCCTTGGCTGGTAGTTTACTACCCACCAGCGCCAAGGATCGAAGCCTTCATCAAAAGGCCACCGAGCAGCTTCCCTACTCGATCCATCCTTAGCGGGTAGTTTACCACCCACCGACGCCCAGGATCGAAGCCCTCATCAAGAGGCCACCGAGCAGCTTCCCTGCTCGGTCCATCCTTAGTGGGTAACTCCTTACCCGTCTACGCCAAGGATCGAAGCCCTCGTCAAGAGGCCGCCGAGCAGCTTCCCGGCTCGGTCCATCCTTGACGGGTAGTTTACTACCTACCGACGCCAAGGATCGAAGCCCTCATCAAGAGGCCACCGAGCAGCTTTCTTGCTCGGTCCATCCTTGGCTGGTAGTTTACTACCCACCGACACCAAGGATCGAAGCCCTCGTTAAGAGGCCACCGAGAAGCTTCCCTGCTCGGTCCATCCTTGGCTGGTAGTTTACTATCCACCGACGCCAAGGATCGAAGCCCTCATCAAGAGGCCACCGAGCAGCTTCCCTGCTCGGTCCATTCTTGGCTGGTAGTTTACTACCCACCAACGCCAAGGATCGAAGCCCTCATCAGGAGGCCACCGAGCATATTCCCTGCTCGGTTCATCCTTGGCTGGTAGTTTATTACCCACCGACGCCAAGGATCGAAGCCCTCGTCAAGAGGCCGCCGAGCAGCTTCCCTGGTCGGTCCATCCTTAGTGGGCAACTCCTTACCCATCTACGCTAAGAATCGAAGCCTTCGTCAAGAAGCCGCCGAACAGCTTCCCTGCTCGGTCCATCCTTAGTGGGTAATTTCTTACCCATCTACGCGAAGGATCGAAGCCCTCATCAAGAGGCCACCGAGCAGCTTCCCTGCTCGGTCCTTCCTTAGTGGGTAATTTCTTACCCATCTACAGTAAGGATTGAAGCCTTCGTCAAGAGGCCGCCGAGCAGCTTCCCTGCTCGGTCCATCCTTGGCTTGTAGTTTACTACCCACCAACGCCAATGATTGAAGCCCTCATCAAGAGGTCACCGAGCAGCTTCCCTGCTCGGTCCATCCTTATTGGGTAACTCCTTATCCGTCTACGCTAAGGATCGAAGCCCTCGTCAAGAGGCCGCCGAGCAACTTCCCTGCTCGGTCCATCCTTGGCCGGTAGTTTACAACTCACCGACGCCAAGGATCGAAGCCCTTATCAAGAGGCCACCGAATAGCTTCCCTGCTCGGTCCATCCTTAGTGGGTAATTTCTTACCTATCTACGCTAAGGATCGAAGACCTCGTCAAGAGGCCATCGAGCGGCTTTCCTGCTCGGTCCATCCTTAGTGGGTAATTTCTTACCCATCTACGCTAAGGATCGAAGCCCTCGTCAAAAGGCCACCGAGCAACTTCCCTGCTCGGTCCATCCTTGACTGGGAGTTTACTACCCACCGACGCTAAAGATCGAAGCCCTCGTCAAGAGGCAACCGGGCAGCTTCTCTGCTCGGTCCATCCTTGGCTAGTAGTTTACTACCTACCGACGCCAAGGATCGAAGCCCTCATCAAGAGGCCACCGAGCAGATTCCCTGCTCGGTTCATCCTTGGCTTGTAGTTTACTACCCACCGACGTCAAGGATTGAAGCCCTCGTCAAGAGGCCACCGAGCAGCTTCCCTGCTCGGTCCATCCTTGGCTGGTAGTTTACTACCCACCGACGCCAAGGATCGAGGCCCTCATCAAGAGGCCACCGAGCAGTTTTCCTGCTCGGTCCATCCTTAGTGGGTAATTTCTTACCCATCTACGTTAAGGATCGAAGCTCTCGTCAAGAGGCCACCGAGCAGCTTCCCTGCTCGGTCTATCCTTGGCTGGTAGTTTACTACCCACCGACGCCGAAGATCGAAGCCCTCATCAAAAGGCCACCGAGTAGCTTCCCTGCTTGGTCCATCCTTAGTAGTTAACTTCTTACCTATCTGTGCTAAGGATCTAAACCCTCCCAAGAGGTCACCGAGCAGTTTCCCTGCTCGGTCTATCCCTAGTGGGTAACCCCCTACCCACCTACACTGAGGGTCGAAAGCCCTCAACCTCGTCTACGCCGACCTATCTTCAGAGAGATGGTCGCCAATCCAACTCGAGGTAATGGGCGAGTCTATGCCTTTCTATTCGAAGGTACCAACCAACATACCTTCAACGTACGATCGCCACCTCGACTTCGGGGCCATAACGACGCGGTCATTGTACACTGACAAATAATTGGGTTTAACTCGACGCGCGATCGCCAACTAAAGGATCGGTCACCGACCTAACGCTCATCAGGCGAGCAAAATGAAGACATTGTTGCAAAATGGAAACATTGCCACAAAAATTTCTGCATAGGGCTTTATTTACAACTCGGAAACCTTTATAAAGGTATATTGGACTCCCCAGCCTTACAAAATCGCCCGAAAGCTTACAAAATTCCAAAACAAGAAAAAAAAGGAAGGCAGGGAGACTTGGGGCCGGGGAGGACCTCAACATGCTCCGCGGCAGCGTCGGGAGCCGGGGCGGCGGCTTGAAGGTCGACGCCCACATCAGGAGCTTCGGCACTGGGAGCCGGGGCGACCGACTTCTCCCCAACGCTCCCACCAGGAGCCTTCCCCCGGCGACGCTTCAGGCAGCATCCCCCTGCACCTCACCTTCGAGGGGGTACTGGAGCTGGAGCTCATCGTCGGGAAACTCCGGCATCAGCGTCTTAACGGCGTCGAAGGCATCATGTCAGACGAGGGCCGAGGCTTCGGCGAGGTCGGCATAGAATTGATCCGACGTCTTGTAGCTCACCATCGTCTTCGCAGCCCGGAGGATGGTGCGCCCTATCCCTTCCTTCAGCGCCTCGTTTTCTCTTTTTAGGGTGTCCTGCGTTTTCTTCAGAGTGGTGGCGAGCACCCTGGCATCCTCCAACTTGTCCTCAACGACCTTGTTGGACTCCATCATGGCTCGGATGGTCTCTCGGCAGTTGGCGTTCACCCCTTCCTCGGCAGCCACCCGGTCTTTGAGGCCGGCGATCCTCTCCCTCACCTGACGCAGCTCCCGGCTCAGGCTCTTCTCCCGTGAGGAAAACTCGTCCGCTAGCTGCAGCGTCGGGGCTATTTTCTCTTGCTCCATGTTGGCGACGAGGGCGCAGTGCTGGAGGATCTGAGGAAAACGAAAGGAAAGGTTAAAAAGGTATACGATCCTGCAAACCAAAGGGCTTAATGAAAACCCGAACGGAAGGCGGACACTAATCTGCACGGCCTCCTGAGTTATGGCCGTGATTTGGGCCTTGAGGCTCCCCAGGGGATTCTTCCCCCAGCCAACCGCTCCATCTCGGAGAGCAAGCTATCGGCGACAAAAAGCCCCGAGGGCTCCTCGTAGCGAAGATCCCCCTCCTGCACGAATATCGGAGAAGACGGGGCTCGGGACACCGTCCTTTTGCGCCGCTTGAGGGGCCTACGGTAGGGTCGACTTCATCCGCTACCTCCACAACCCGGGGCTCCTGCTCCCGAGCATATTTGCGGCTCTCCCCGTGGCTGGTCTCCAGAGCCCGGGGAGTAGCCGAAGCGGCCGCCGACGGGGCCGGGCTCGCAACAGGGCATGACAAGCCGGCGCCTCCGGCCTTCCTCCCTTCTCGGCCATGGCTGCCAGAATTTAGATCGGTCCATCGGTTCTGCAAAACAAGCAGAAACACAAAGAGGGGGTTAGCAATGCCAGAAAGAATGGAAGAATACATAAGTCTAAATAGGTTGCCTAAGCTCCTAACTTACCCACAAACTGAGCGGGGCTGAGCCCGGCCCAACTGAGGGCCTGCTCGGACAACACGTCGGCCCGATGGACGGGCTCCCATGTCGACACCGCCATCGCATCGAGATCGGACGATCGCCTCACCCGCGGGCAGTTGGCATGTGCCACTGGACAGGCACAGGCCAATCCTCACCCTCGGGTGGCCCGACAAACAAGAATTCCTTCCATTCATGAATGGAAGAAGGTACTGCTACGACCCCCGACCCGGTCGTCCTTCCTCTGTGTTTTCTATAAAAACGTATACCCAGCTAGGCTCGTCCCAACGAGTGCCAGGGTGATTTTTGTAGCAGAGAGAGGAAAGGAGAAGGTTCAGGCTGAAAGGGATCTCCTGCAGTCTCAACCGGACCAGGAACCCGGGAAGAATCCTCCATGAGTTCGGCACTAGCTGGCCCGAGGCTGATTAGAAGCAACGTAGCGCCACTCACCTCGGGGGAGAAGGGTAGACGCATTCCGGCCCAAAAGGCTTCCAAGTACAAGGCGATCTTCTTGTTCCGTACCTGATCTGCCCTCTCTCCCTTCCCGGCCAAGCGAAGCGAGTAGCCGGGGGAAATGTGGAAGCAAGCCCGGATTGTGGTGAGCTCGTCCACATGCCTCAGGAGGGAAGGCGCGTCACAGACACTTCTGATACGCGCTTTAGGGACCGTCCCCGCTGCGCGATCCCGGGTGGCAGGACTAACCTTAGCTCCCTGGGGGATTCCGACTAGGACGAGGAAGAGGAAGAAGCAGAGGAAGAAGCGGCAGAAGACTCCTTAGACTTTACCTCTACTACCTCAATAGACTCCCCTGAGGAAGACATCTAAGCTGAGCAAAGGAAGGAGACGTCCGAGGGAAGAACACAAGAAATCCGACCTAAAGGGAAGAGCGCCGAGCTAACACACACAGCGATGAGGAAATTATAGCGAAGTGTGGACCTTGGGGGGTTCCACCTCTATTTAAAACATTCGGCAAGCGCATCCAACGGTGCCGATCGATTCCCGCCAAAACAGACGCTTCGCGTTCGACGGCCATCAACTTTCCACGTGTCACAAGAGCATTGGATGCATCCCTTCAAGCGCCAAGGGCACCGGCGGCCCGTCACGTCAGCCAACCAGCGCCGGACGCGTGGCCTAGCGCCTCAACGAACGTACGATCGAATCAGCGCTTTCTCTTTAATGCACGATCTCTTCTTTGATCCGCTGACGTCTTCAAAAAATACGACTAATTGCACGGGAATCCACGCCGATGATGTCTTCAAATAAGAACTTAGCCCGGGTGACCGATCAGACCACTCTCGACCTGACCCATAAATAGGTCGGGACGAGAGTGGAGAGCTAATGATGATGCTCGATACTGAGAACTTCTCAGATCACAACACGTGGTAGATGACGTGTCCCAAGGCTTACAAGAAGGGTACATTGGAGCTATACCCCGAGCCTTCGACCCGAGGATGTTCTCGACCTTCGATGACCTCCCAGAGCACTCCTATGCTTGTTCTACAAACAACCATGGGCTCACCTCCAAGCCCTCCTGCACGCTGAGTTTCCTCAGCCCTCCCAGCTCACCCCCGAGCTTTCGTAGAACCAAACTTGCTCGGCCTCCCGCTTGCCACCGAGCCTCCTGCCGAGCTCAGCTTCCTCGGTCTCGTCGATCGACCCAAGAGCGTGGATCATCAGCGTTCCGGACATGGCCCCGTGAATCTCGACATACGCGAGATATCCGCCGCCCCACGATCCCGCGTCCCACGCCATCGTGTTCCCCGTTAACGGGCATATCTCGCCATTAATAGAAGATCCCGCCATTCGCACAGGTGCGGCTCGAAGGGCTTAACGGCCAGCGTAAATCTCGCGCCCATCAGCCCATGGCTGCCACTATATAAACCCCCTCTCAGACGACTCAGGTAAGGGAATTATTATCCAATAGACCGCTTACTCTACCCAAATACCCCGACTGACTTGATCGTCAGAGGGTCCACGGTGATACAACCATCCCGGAACTTCCTTGCAGGTAGCTCGGTTTCATTCCAAATCAAGCTCACTAAGATCCACACGCATCAAGAGGCAACCCTCAAATCCAATATCAGCCATTCTTCAACGCTCGCAGCAGATCAACAGAAGACAACATCTGAAGGAGATCCAGACCTCCATCAGTTGTATAATAGTTTTTGCTAAGAATGTTCAAATCAAGGGTTCTCATTAGGACGACGACTCGGTGATGGAACTTTGCAAGCCCCTGTTTAGGAATGGAGTTAAATTTCTTAACGCCCAAATTCTAACCATGTCATGCCTAGCTTTCATTTTTGGAGTTTAGAAAATTCTAAACTCCAACTGAACCAAACCTTTCTAAACTCTAAATAGTATGAATGAAACACTCATTTTTGTGTTTATGTAGCTCCAAAACAACATTTTGGAGTTTAGATTACTCTAAAGCCAAACGCCCCATTCAAAGTTAAACTTTTATGGGAGTTAGGTCTTTGCAAACTAGAGTTTGCATAGGCCTCCACTTGAATATAAAATCCAGCTATCCTGACTCCATATCCAGACGAGGCATCAATTTTTTTTTATAAATTTTTTGTGGTCTTTCTTCATGGCCAACCCCATTTTGATGGGAAAAGCCTTAGCTGATGAGGAGAAATATTTTCACCACCACCAACAGTACAACTTTATTACAAACTGTTTGAGTCAAGTACATATTACTTTTGTCCCGCTCAACTCTTGTTGTCAATCTCGTTGAAGTGATCGAATCCGTTCATGTTCAAATTAAGCCTACCTTTAGCCCTCGGTTCTCCATTAATATTACAACAACAACCAAGCCTTTTATCCCAAGCATATGGGGTAGGCTACATGAACCAACATGAGAATCACGCCGGGTCCAGCACATGAATCCTCCGCCTCCACTCACTCCTATCGAACAATATACTTTCATTGAGGCCTTTGGCAACCATATATTTTCGTATCACCTACATCCATATTTTCTTTGGTGTCCCTTTCGCCCATTTGACATTACCTATATCGAGAGTATCCATTCGTCGAACCGGTGATTCCATAGGTTTGCGTCGCACATGGCCAAACCATTTTAGCCGGTTTTCCCGTATTTTCTCCTCCACAAGTGTTACACCAACTTTTGCACGAATATCTTTATTTCACACCTTATCTTTTATAGTGTTACCACACATTCAACGAAGCATGCACATCGCCGCTACGTGCATCTTCTGTGAATGATGCTTCTTGGGAGCCCAATATTTTGTACCATATAATAAGGTAGGCCGAATAGCGCTCCGATAAAACTTTCTTTTCAATCTTAGTGGAAAGTTGCGATCGTACAAAATCTCTGTTGCACTCCTCCGTTTTAACCAACCAGCTTGGATCTTTTGATTGACATCGCTATCGATCTCCCCATCCTTTTGGATGATGGAACCTAGATATCTAAACTGATCACTCGGTGATATCTCTTGCCCATCCAGTGTTATACCACTGTGGTCTCGACTTCTCTGTTTGCTAAATTTGCAGTGCATATACGCTGTCTTGGATCTGCTCAATCTGAACCCTCGAGATTCCAACGTTTGCCTCCATAACTCCAATTTGGTAGTAATCCATGCTTTCGACTTATTTACTAGAACAATATCATCAGCGAATAGCATACACCAAGATATCTCATCTTGGATAGTTCTAGTAAACTCATCTATCACGATAGTAAACATGAATGGACTTAATGCAAATCCTTGATGTAAGCGATTGTAATCGGAAAATCACTCATTAGGCCGCCACAAGTTTTGACATTTGCCACTACCCCATCATACATGTTCTTGATAATGTCAATATACTTAACTGGGACCCTTTCTTCATCATTGTTCCCCCATAATACCTCTCTAGATACCTTATTGTACGCTTTCTCTAAGTCAATAAATATCATATGCAAATCTTATTTCCTCTCTTGAAAACGCTCGACAAGTTGACGAAGAAAATGAATAGCTTCTGTCGTCGATCGTCCAGGCATGAACCCAAACTGGTTCTCTATTATCCTGACATCCTTGCTTAGCCCGTGTTCAATCATTCTCTCCCAAAACTTTATGGTGTGACACATAAGTTTTATTCCACGGTAGTTTTGAGCAAGTTTGAATGTCACCTTTGTTCTTGTGGATAGATGCAAAGCTTCTTTTCCTCCACTCATTAGGTATCTTTTTGGTCTGCCAAATTTTATTAAACAGATTTGTCAGCCATTTAACGCCCATCTCTCCTAAGAATCTCCAAATCTCGATAGGAATCCCGTCTGGACCAACCGCTTTTCTTAATTTCATTCTCTTCAAAGCCTTTTTAACCTCAGGTGTTCTTATTTTACGCATGAAATCACGGTTTATATCTTGAGATTGAATGACAAGTCCATCCAAATTCTTAGTAAAGCTCTCATTGAACAATTTGTCAAAATAATCTCCACACCTTTTCTTGATATCCTTGTCTCAAACTAAAACCTTCATATCTTAATCTTTGTCACATTTTACTGCACATAAATCTCTGGTCTTCTTTTCCCGCATCAGAGCAATCTTGTATATGTCATTTTCAGCCTTCTTAGTGTCCAATTTCTCGTAAACCTTCTTATAGACATTGGTTTTAGTTTCCCGAACAGCTTTCTTAACTTCTTTTTAGCCATTTTATACTTCTCAAATCTCTCCGCATCTGCTTTTTTTCAAATTTTTATAAGAATCTCTCTTAATTTTAATAGCAGCTTTTATTTTTTCGTTCCACCATGATGTGCCCTTAGATGGTAGAGCACCACCTTTTGACCCACCAAGTAGATCTCTAGCTACTCTCTTTATACAACTAGCCATTTTGTTCCATATTGTGTCTGAATCATTTTCAGACTGTCAATCCACCTCTTGAAGTACACGATCGGTTCTCCATTAATTTTGTCTCCTAAATTCATAAATTGGTTCTTCCTCATTTCAACCTCTATATGAGATACCTCTAACTTGCGGAGATGTATTGATATGTTATTCTATGTACTAGAATATGCCTACTCGTCCGTATCAAGTTATCAACATTCTTATTTAGCTACTCTCTTTTTTGGACACTCTTTTTATTAATTGTTAGATTCAGTGTTCTAACCTATAAAGTAATGATATCATTAAACCATGTTTTAAAATTTTCCTTCATCTTCGTTAGTAGGCTATTATATGTATTAATATATTATTACTTATCCTTATAATTTTCATGAATGGATGATAACATTACCCTGATTTGGTTTTTGTGGTGCGGCTTCTTTGGTGACGGCCATGGTTATTTCCTCAATGCAGCTCGTGGGATTGCTCGACTTTTCCTTACATTAAATGGTTGAAAGTAGACTTCGACTTTTTAGTGGGCTTGGTGTGCTTCTGGTTTGATTCACGCCTGTGAATTTTTTTCAATGAGATTTGTGATTGAAGTACTATACGTATATTATGCTATATATTTTGGTGTATCATAGTTTCAGGATTATCTTATTTAAACTAATTTAAAAAATAGAATACAAAGTAGCTTGTTTGGGTATCATTGTTTCAGTGACAGACGCTCCCTTCTCCTATTTTTACAAAAATGGTTCTCGACGCTTTCTCTTTCTATTTTTATAAAAGGGTTCTCTATACTTATCAATTTGCTTTAGAAGAGAAATGCATGGGAATTACTTGAGTATGTTGATTAGATGAGTTCTATTTTAGGGGTCGTGTTGGGGTTTCTTTTTAAGTATTGGCGGATGCTAAATTTTTTAACATCATTTGATGCCTTATTTTCTCGTTTTAAAAAAACAATTAGTACGTTTCCAAAAATTCCATAGTTATCCATTTAATAAATAACTTTCCAGGTTTCCGATTGTATTCCCCCCCCCCACCCCCCCCCCCCACCCCCTTCTTTATTTGATGTATTTCACAATAATGTGAAGTCAGTTTGGGTTGCTTCATTGCTTTGATGCAGTCTTCTCGTATTTGTCATATGTTCTTGATTAAATGTGTTTAATGCAAATTCCATCTTACGGTTTGTTGATTTTTCCCTGTTTTTAAATGTCTTATGATTAGCTGCAAACGTTCAATGCATCTACTTTTGGTTGGTCGAGACCGATCTTTTTTTTTTTTTGGCTTAAAACTGCTGTCTTCTTTTGCTTGTTAATCTTAGTTGACTACAGATGCTGTTCATGTCCGCAATTACAGATAATGTCCATGTCCCCTTCGATGCTCTAACTGTCTCTTTTGTTGTCATATCAGATATCTGAATGAACTGAGCAAAAGAGTGTACATGCTTTCTTATTTTATTTATAAGCCTTTATTTCATGTATTATTTGTAGTGTGATATAGCCTAAGATACAAGTAATCCATCCTATTCATGGGATAATCTCTATTCAAGATGCTTTCATGCTTTCATTTTCACTTTACAATGCCTTCTACTAAGATCATTTTATAACAATTCACCCACAAAGACCATCTCAAAAATCACTTAATTGAAATTGTTTTTTCCCCTGCTTTTAACATAACTGATTTAGGTTCCAATTTGTTGTGTTCTAAGTCTCTCTAATATCAAACATGTGTAGGGGTGAAGTGGGTAATCAAAGTCGACAAGTATGCAAAGCTAAAGTTTTGTCGTCTCCAGTCGAAGGCTGCTGAACCTTACATGCAATTATGTGGCGTTGATTGTGAGGATATACCTAAACGTTCTCTCTTTATTGAAGGGCCTGAACCTTACTATGAAGGCTCCACAGGTTAGTTAACCGCATCTTTCCCTAAGATTGGAATTGGCATCTCGACTTTCCTTGGTGAAACTGCCGTGGTATTTCTGCCTCACTGAATGTACTTTTGTTAATTTAGCGATATCTAGCTCTTACGTTAAACAAAACAAAAATAATGAATATACAGTAACAATGCCTTGGCAAGGTCTAATGTTACTTAAACAAAACAAAAATCATGAATATAAATTAACAATGTCTGTTGCTAATTATTTTGAACCAGCTTATGGTGTTAAGTTTACATGTTTACTAGCAAGAGCTCCCGTAGTTCTCCAATATTTTGCTGAAAATCATCAAATTTTTAAAAATAATTTTTTTCTTCCACTTTTCAATATTCTCCATGATTATCACATAAATTGCAAAATTTTCAAAAATCTCAAAATTTTCAAATTTTCTTCCTATTTTCAATAGTAATGTTATATAGCACACGAAAATCATAAAATTTTAAAAATTCTCAAAATTTTCTTTTATCTTCGGTTTTGTAACATTCTACATGCTATATAGCACATAAAAATCGTGAAATTTATAAAAATTCAAAATTATTTATTTTCTTCAAATTTAGAATATTTTGCATGCTACCACACAAGCATTGTGTAATATTTTGTTTGGTATTAACTCAGAAAATCCCGAAATTTTTAAAAATCTCAAAAAAAAATTCCGTGCTCTTCGGTTTTTCAACTTTTTACTTGTCACACATGAAAATCACGGCGTCTTCAAACATCAAAGTTTTCTATTTTCTTCAAATTATCAATGTTTTGCATGCTATATATATAGCGCACGAAAAATCTTGAATTTTTTAGAAATCCATTTTTTTGTTTTCTTTAAATTTTTAATAGTTTGCATGTTGTATAGCATGAAAAATCTTAATATTCCCGATTTATTCGGTTTTTCAATATTTTGCTTGCTAGTATATAAAGATCGCAAACTTTTCAAAAAGAAAAATCAAAAATTTCCATTTTCTTTCGCTTTTGAATAGTTTTCCCTTTACAGCACAAGAAAATCGCTAAATTTTAAAGAATCTAATTTTTTTTATTTTTGGTTTTACAGTTTTTTTTAACATAAACATAATAATCGTTAAATTTTCAAAATTCTCAAATTTTATTTTGATTTCTTTGTTTTTTAAATTATCTTGTTTGCTATATAGATCATGAAAATTGTAATATTTTCAAAAATCCTGTTTTCTTCTGTTTTTAAAATACTTTCCATAATATAACATATAAAAATGGCAAAATTTTTAAAAATCTCAAAAAATTCTTTTATTATCATTTTGTAAAATATTTTGCATGATATAACACATAAAATTCGCAAAATTTTCAAAAAATCTAAAAAAAATTGTTTTCTTTTTTCATTATTTTTCATGTCATATAGCATACGAAAATCATGAAATTTCAAAAAATCCCAGAATTTTGTATTTTCTTCGATTTTCCAATATTTTACTTATACTTGTTTAGAGCTTTCGGCTATCAAAAAAACAAAAAGATATGTGAAGTAAAAGAGGAAAGGGCCGCCGATTGCTATTAAGAATCAATGAGAACAAAGAATTCTGGTCCGAATGACGGAGACTTCGGATGACCAGCAACTCCGTGGAACACATGAAAATCACGAATGCTTTTGTTTTCCTCAAATTTCCTATATTTTCACGTTGTAAATCGCGAAATTTTCAAAAATCACGAAAATCTTCCGTTTTCTTTGCTTCAATAATTTACTTGAATACGAAAATAAAAAAAATCTTCAAAGAACTCGAGACTCTTTTGTTTTATACGGTTTTTCAATATTTTTTTGCTATAGTATACGAAAAGCGTGAAATTTTCTAATGTCTCGGTATTTTCTATTTTCCCCTGATTTTATATTTATATGCTACAGCACAAGAAAATTTCAAAATTTTCAAAATTCTCAAAATTTTCTGTTCACTTCCAATTTTTCCAATATTATACATGTTATAACACACGAAAATAGCAGAATTTTCGACAATCTCAGATTCTCTATTTCTTTCGAAACTTCAATTTCTTACGTGCTATAACACATGAAAATAACAAGTTTTTCAAATATGTCAATTTTCTTCTTTCTTTGGTTTTTCTATATATATTTTTTGCAATACCAAACGAAAATCATGAAATTTTTGAATGTAAGAAGTTTTTATTTTTTCGATTTTTCTATATTTTGCATGTTATAGCACACAAAAATCATGAAATTTTTCAATATTGTGCGAGTAAAATCTAATTAGTGGGAAAAATTGAAATAGATTTTAAAGAAGTAAGCCAATCATAATTTTTCCACCATAAAAGCATAAATGTACATGGGATAAAAAAAAAGTTATAAATATTGGGTGGAAAGCTAAAAATAAATTCAATGACACAAATATAGTAAGAGAATTAAATAGGGGCTTAAGAATAATTTTTTCACTAAAGTCTAAGCTAGACAAGGAGCGAATATTCTAAGGAATATTCGCTCATATAGCTTTATTTATCTTTATTATTATAACTAGAACTCATAGGGGTAGGACAAAAAGTCTCTCATTCTTTTCTTAAAATAATTCAAAAAAATGAGAAAAATCCTACATAGAACTCTAACCCCAGAGCATACCAACTCATACTCTCAAGCTCATGAATTTACCATTTTACATTTTCACCATTCAAATGTAATAATAGTTGGCCAAAATAGTTGTCACGCCTCGCTTCCCAAAATCCGGAATACGGAGAGCGACGAAGACCAGCCGTGCTACCTACGGTAAGGAAAGATCCTTCCATAGTCACATAAGGCTGTCTAGATTAACCTATCAAAAATAAAATCCAATACCAAAAGAAATAATACTGATAATCATGCTACAATGAAACCACAAGGAATACTAAAAATGGGTCCACTAGATAATTGATGCAATTAAAGATCCAAAACAAAAGATTCGGAAATAAAATAAGATCCAAAAGAGATACATAAGTCCTAATGTCCCAAAAGGGCGCACATACTAAATATTAGCAGAAAAGGAAAATAAACCTACGGTTCACTGATCTTCAGCAAAGTCCTGGTAGTCGCCGCGGTCCTGCTCATCCTGAAAATCTGTCTCTAAAGCTGAGATGACAAATCTCAGGGATGTCAGAACATCCCAGCAAGTACTCAACGTATAAAGTGTATGTGTAGTATGATAACATGAATATAAGAAAGTAGTGAAGCCCGGTGCGCAAGAAAAACATGTATATAAATAAATGCATGGATACTATGAAACAAACATGTAAGAGATCAAGTCATAACCTAACTGGTCACTAAAAAGTAAACTATCCTATCGTAACCTTGAGTGTGTGCGTCAACCTCTGCAGGAGTATTCCTAACCCAAGAGTAGTGCCCCAGGGGCTTGGAAACACGGGCCCAACTGTGGAATGAACAAGAGACCGATATAGCCCGGTACGAGCTGTAAACATGAGACCGATATAGCCCGGTACGAGCTGTCGGCATGGGACTCCTGAGATCCTGTTGTACAAGCGCACACTCAAACTAACCCAACACCCACGTATTTATAGCTATTATGGTAAAGACTAATCACTAATTAAGAATGCTGAAAAGACAGGAACTTGTGGTATGGTAATTGTATGGAAATAAAACTGGTGAATAGTGGTGTCATGGCATGTAGTTCAGCATTCCAATTAATGATTTCCGTTTAATATAAATAACAAGGATCATGAATAGGCATGTCAAATCAAGGTGTTCTATACATGTAAATCAACATGGGTCTCGAATGTGTATAAAGCATGTAGAAGGATTCTTGTGCATAGTAATCATGTCATAGCATCACATAAAGAAAAAGCAAGCAGCAGTTGGTAATTAGCAAAAGAAATGGTTTTCAGGTATAGCTCGATGGGGAAAAATTTATGTGACTATTAGCCTTAGAAAAGTTCATAATTTTGTGCCTATACTCACTCATATTTTAGGGGGAATATTTAGCAATATTTTGTACAACTAAATTGCACCTGATTTATAAAGAAATTTGTAGTTGCAAGTTTACAGTCAGCAATATATCAGCAAGTGTTCCGATAAGGACAGATGATAAAACTGCGAAAGAAACCTTTCCTCTAATATCCAAACTTGCATAGGTTGAGAACTAATTTAGATAATCGCCGATGTTGCATCGACAAAAAGAAAAGAGCAAGAGTACTTGCCTCGAAGACAGATAAACACGACGACACGAAGAACAACTCCAAGGTTTGATTGCTCGGCTAATTTTGAAGAAGAAAATATTGTGATGGGAAAAAGAGAAGGTTGATTTATATGAGAAGAAGAGAGATGATAATAATTAGGTTGTTATTTATAGGGAAGAGAGATGTTGTTAAAGATTGGAGAGATTATTATAATTGGAGAGAAATATTCTGATGAGATGAGATTTGGATTTAATTTTATAAAAGAGAGATATGATGGGTTGTTATATACTTCTATAAGATATTTGAAAAGTTGTATATATACATATTAGTCTGTATATAGTTAGAATAATAGAAAAGTATATGTATATATACATATTAGTATATAGTGAAAATATATATAGATATGTATATGGTTATGGGTTAATGAAAATAAATACAATCAGTTATATATATAGGATTTTATGATATCAAACAACTAAAATATATTTTCAGTTAAACTATTATAACAAAATATCTTCAATTATATATGTACGTATATAGGTTTGTAGAAAAATAATTAAAGAGAGTAGATTTGAGAAAGAGAATCTGCTGAGAGAGATTAAATTAGATTGGAGAGAGAGATTTTGTTAGGGAATATATATAGAAAGAGAGTGGGAGTATGGTGAAATATAGTTGGTAATATAGAAAAATATATGTAGATAGAATAGAATATGGGGAGAAAGAAATCTGTTGGAAAAGATATTTGTTTGGAGAGAGACAATAGTATTTGTTTTAAAAGAATAAAGTTATCAGGTGAGACATATATGGTGATTGGAGAGAGAAAATTGAGTTGTTAATTTAGGAAAAATATTTATATGGTTAAAAGATTTAGCATGGGCTCTCATGACTTTTCAAAATTAAATATTTTAACCAAATAAATATCGTAAGACAAAATATCTTATAAATTGAATTTAAAAAGAGGTAAAATCTTATGTATATGTATTGCTTAAAAAAATACCAAATAAAATATCTTTTGTTTAAACTATGATACCAAAATATAAATATGGTTATAAAATAGTGTTAGACAAATAAATATTTAAATACTAATAATATGCATATTTAACAAACTTGAAAAACCATAATTATATGTATATATCTTGATTAAAAGTATTAAACTCCAAGTTATAATAATAAAAATAAAACAAAATCCAATATATTCAAAAGAAAAAGAAACGTATGATCGAACTAGGATGTTACAGTAGCCAAATAATTTTTTAAAAAAGAACCCCAATAATTAACATATTTATGAAAAATAGTTAAACAGGTTGACACACAACCCATTCTTAGCATACACATGTGCATCGCACGTGCAAAAATTCTAGTATTATTATATATAGGAGTGGTTACACATGCATTGAATCATTTATATGTGAAAAGTAAAAATTTGAAAACTAAGTCAATTACGGCAACACGAGAGTGTCAAGAATGTTCACTACTACAATAACCACTGCCTCTACGGATATATCCATGGGGACATAAAATTCCTCCGTAGGTCCAAAGGCCGCAGGTGCAAGTTTTTGTTCTGAACATGCCCCTACGGAGTAATAATTGCCCCTACGTCTTAATCCGTAGGAATATTTATCCCTACGATTATCCCTATGGATTATTCCGTAGGGACATAATCTTTATTTAATTTATCTATTTATAAAATAAAATACTTACCCCTACAGATTTATCCGTAATGCTTGATAAATTCCCCTACGGCTTAAGCCGTAGAGGCAAATTTTGCCCCTGCCCCTACGACTTAAGCCGTAGGTGCAACAGTTGCCCCTACGGAGTAATCCGTAGGGACATTATATCAGTTTTTTTTAAATGGGCTTCCCGTTTTTTCCCTGCCCTGTGCACAATAATATATATATCATATAGCCAAATACAAAAATATTCATAATTAACATCTCACACATAATATATAAAAGAAATAAACAAACAGAATACGAAATCAATCTAAAATCATCGTGAACATACAAACAACCATCAATATCGTCCAAAATATATACAATATGTATCAGATAAGTACACACATCCTTAAAATAATAAATATAGCTACCCTAACTCGGTCCAGCTCTTCCACCTCTGATAATCGCCGTAATCTGCCGCATCTGCTCCTCGGTGCAACCCTGAGTCGTCAAAAACTCGACTAATGAAGGAGCGGACTGTGCGGGAGTCTGAGCGGGCTGTGGAGCTGTAGGAGTGGTCTGCGCCAGCCGAAGGAGATGCATGTGGAGCCGCGGCCGAAGTAGCGTGCCGAATCTGTAAAATTTTGTGTTTGTGTAATAAACGAGTAAGAACGGTGTATTAGATTTTAATCGAATTCGTATCATTATCAGATTATTGTGAAACCGCGAATTTATATATGCTTTGTTGAGATACCACACGTTCTGTTGAAATTCATATGTTATGTATGAGAATTTATACATCTTGAAATTCCACACATTCAGGGTTATGCTTTTATACCCCAATCTAAGAATACTTAGGGACTTAGGTCTAGTTTGGATATCTAGTTTGGAAAACCGTAGTTTATTTTTAGTGGAGGTAGAAATGATGTTTACTCTAACTTGTAAGCCCGTGTCTCTCCTTAATTTTTTATTTTTGATTGGATGCTTGGATTTAGAGCTATCTAATTTACAAAGAAATGTTTTCTTTTAAGTTTTGAATTTGGATAATCATGACCTTTTAAACTCCAAAATGAAGAAAGATGCGGCATGGTTATGATTATAGAGTTCAATTTAATTAGATGGTTTTATGTAAGTCTGATTAATCAAGCCAAAGTCTAAAACCAAATAAGCTCAGGCTATTAATATTGCATATGTTACTATCTATAATGTGATATAATATTTTACTATTAAGTAATATACGTACCAACATGTTCTTCAACTCCTTGACGGTGGTCTTCAAGGCGGTAATATCATGCTCCAGACGTCGCTTACGGGGTAGGAGAAGTAACCGCCGGAGTGGATACCAACTTCATATGGGCCCTGCTAGGACCCAGTCCCTGGCCTCACTCCCAACCTCCATGGTGCCCTCTGTGTGCGGCGTCTAGGACTGGGGTCGGTAGCATAGGATTGGTCTGTCCACTAAAATCGATCCCCAATGCCTCCGCCCGCTCCACTACCCGCTCTTACACCCACATTAACCATTAAAATATAAGTATATCATTTAAATTTGAACTTATCAAAACAAAAATTTCATTCGAATTAGAATAAATATCAACACTTACGCAATACTCCTGGGTAGTGGTGTCGGGGAATCGAAGCTCGCCCATGGCGGGATCTGTCAAGGTGCCGTGGACGGCAAGATACGCGGTCAACACGCTCGATGTATTACCCTGTGCCAGGGTCTGAGCTCTCTGCAATTCGCCAAAAATTTATATATATTATAAAATAACTCTTAATATTACATTATATCAAAATAGATCAATTATAATTTACCGATATCTCCATGGCACGAGTAATGTTCCTCGAGCTACCTGTGTAAGTAGGGCGACCCCTCTTTGCCGACTTCCTATTCTCTTTGTTTTGATCGGTCTGTTTCTGCACAACACAATCAAATTTAGTTTTCTAATTAAGCAACGCAAAAATATAAATTATATACTGAACAATGTATTATATTTAAATTACAAATCTGTTTGCGCTCAGAGTCATAATATTGGCACAAGAGAGGTCATGTATTTACGTCGACTCTGGCAAAGGCCGGAGAATATAGGGGAGCCGCTCTCTCCGCCTCAGGGGTCGCCAGCCATACCAACCAGCAATCGATCTTCAGCTCATTCCTATTATATCGGACTTTAGATTGCATGTTCTTCATGAGGCCCAGGTAAAGAGCGTGAAGATCAAGCACTCTGTCAGGGTGATCAGGGTCGAGTACAGGCTGAAAGTCATAATCCAACTGCAAATACAAGAAAATAATGTATTTAAATTATAAGTGTTAAATAATAATAAATTTATTTGATAAGTCAAATGAAAATATATATTAATACATGAGCCTGATCCCAGAAGAGGGCAAATGAGCGCCGGTACTGATCGCCCCACTCAACGTGAAGTGGATACTTCTTTTGGATGCGGCTCTCATCCCCCTTATACCGGCCGAACCTCTCGACATAATCGCCAGTATAGCGATAATCGAGGGTAAAGAAGAGAGGGAATGGTGCTTTTCCCTAGTTCTATCGGGCCTCAGCCAGTGGGACTGATTCGGCCCTCGAGTCCCCTTCTCGGGATAGGGCTGCCCTGCATCTACAAGAAATATCAAGACAAGCAATAGTAAGACAAAACGATATTTAGAAATCAAGGATTAATGAAAACTGAAGTGCGATATATATCTCCGGCGACAGCAGCACGAGCCTGGGCTCGGGCAGCAGCACAAGCCTGGGCTCGGGCAGCAGCACAAGCGGGATGATAGTTCCTCATTCCTCCAGTGAGGAACGACTGGTGACTCGGACGTGGACGCATCCCCCCAACTAGAAAATAAACATCAGCGATAAAATTACATGAAGTTTATGGTTATTCTTAGAGAATATGTAAGATGAATAAATATTTTATATTTAAGAATACTAACCTGCAGACTGAGCGGAGAGTACGGAAGTGGCCTCTGTGCCAGATGTGGATGCATCACCTACAATTAGACAATTAAAAATAGATTATATAAATAATTGCAAAAAGAATTTGTATATCTATAATATAACATTCTAAATCAATATGCATGCAATATAAGATATATAAACATACCCGCAGGTGCGGTGGTGGCCTCTGTCCAGGATGTGGAGGCACCACCTACAGCTAGACAATCAAAAATTGATTATCTAAGTAAGCAAAAGGAATGCGTCTATATTTATGATATAACATTCTAAATCAATATGCATGCATTATAGGATATATAAACATACTTGCAGGTGCGGTAGTGGCCTCTGCCTCTAATGTGGACGCATCACCTACAGCTAGACAATTAAATATTGACTATATAAGTAATTTTAAAATTATTTATGCGTGTATATGTATAATATTACATTCAAAATGAATATACGTGCAATATACCTCGAGGTGTAGTAAAGTCCACACGGAAGGAGTCATCCGATGGGGATACGGATCGGGATGCAAGACCAGCCCTCTGGAGCTCCCTAGGCAGCTCCCATAGCAGCAGAACCGTGCTGCCTCTGCCGCGGCTGGTGCTCCTGCCGACCCTCGCTGCTTCGGGCGTCGTCATCAGACCTAGATAAGAGTACAATCATTACATATGCATGCAATATATGTATATTTCGTAGAAATGTGAAGTAATAATATAACATTACTAATAAGCTTTTTCGTTTCGTAGACGCATTAGACATATCTACTTGGATCTCATTATCGATATCATTTTTAACCCACGTAACTTTACGATCAACCGAAAACAACCCGTCTTTTGAAACAGACGGTCGGAGCACTCTAAATCTGCTCTCTTCTTCATCCTCATCGCTGTCCTCCATACGATCCTCGAATTCTGGGATATCGTAAACATCTCGGGGTTTTCAACAGCATACGACACTCCATCCCGGATGCTTCAAGCACTGTGAGTAGTATATTTGAAACGTTTGTTGCAGAAAGATAAATGGATCGTCCTGACCGTAAAATCGAAGTGTGTTCAAACTAGTCAATCCATATTCATCTTTCCAAGTCCCGAGATTGTTTTGCCACTTATCCGTATCGGTTCGTGTATCGTACTAAATACACTGAAATATATAAAACGGTTTTGATTGTTCAGGATTTTGGATGCCAAGTATGCAATTTAAGTATCCATAATAAATCACACCATCCGATCCTACAGTCGCAATCCCACTATTCTAAGTGGTTCGAGATATTTCTATGTCCTTAACTTCAAACTTGTATCCAAGGACACCGAATCCTTTATAATATACAACCTTCATGCTAGGAAACTGAGCTAAACATCTTGAATCTCTCTCTAATGATGCAAACAAGTTCGGATCGTGGATCTGACAAAACAAATTTTACGGCAAATATATAATGATGTAAGTTTAGATTAAAACTGGTAGCAATAACATATTATTTGAACAAGTTACATGATTTGCAACCCAATCGCAAAAATTATCCTGATAATATTTTTCCAATCGTTCATCATTCCAATCAGGATGCCCCTCACGTACCTCATCAATATGAATTCTGTTCTCAACAATAAATTATGACATTAATATTATATCATTTCATACACACACAAATATAACAATTAATCCAAAAAAACTTACTCTCTAATTTTTTCAAGACATACGCTATTGAGAAGAATAAACCGATACATCTTGTTGATAAACATAGTGTCTACTCTCTTATAATCGGCTTTACCATATGGCCCGTCCTGAATTCTCCGAGGCCGGTTAAGCTTCTTCTCAATGTTCTCGTCCAGATAGCGGGAACAAAATGTGGTTATTTCATCTAGAAGATAACCTTGCATGATAGAACCCTCTGGTCAATTTCTATTACGTACTTTTTCAGAGTGTAGAGATACCTAAAGAAAAATATGTTAAATAAATAAATACGGGTATATATGACAACAATAATTTTACAAAATGTGTGAAATAAAAAATTCAATGTACGTTTCGACGGGATACATCCATCGATATTGTACCGGTCCGGCAAACTTAGTATCGGTTGCAAGATAAACCGTCGGGTGTATTATGATATCGAAGATCAACGGCGAGAAAATACGCTCAAGCTTGCAAAGTATCAATGAAATAGAATTTTCTAGATTCTCCGGCGTCACAACATCCAGGGTTTTAGCGCACAATTCTCTAAAAATGCATAAAAGGTCATTGATTACTTGACCAACCGATTCGGGAAGGAAAGTCCTGAGGGCTAATAGGAGAAGGTGCTCCATAATAACATAGTGATCATGACTTTTCAACCCATCGATCTTGTCTTTCATAATTTTTATATTCTTATATGATCCTGAGAAACCTGTGGGAACTTTCAAATTATGCGACACCTGCAAGAACATTTTCTTCTCCGGTTGTGACATATGATACACGGCATTGGGAAGTACAAACTTGCCTAATTTACCCGCTATCGGTTTAGAATGCAATCCACTTCTAATTTCCCAATCCTGAAGATCCATCCGAGTACGGAGATTGTCTTTCGATTTTCTGTGTTTACAAAGAAACAAGTTAAGTACGTGCTCGGATACTCTCTTCTTTATGTGCATGACGTCCAGACAATGACGTACTAAATTTGTTGACCGGTACGGAAGCTCGTAGAAAATACTTAATTTGTTTCAGTAGGGTGGTTTGACCTATTTTGCCGGATCTATCCCGAAGGTCATATTATTATAATCATCCCACTGAGCAATCACATCCTCTTCGAACAATAAGGCTTGTGACCCAAGAAGCTCATGATGACCATTAAAGTGAGCAACGTCTAACCTGTAGGGATGGTCTAGTGGCAGCAAACGCCGATGACCGTAACAACAAACCTTCTTGCTAAAACTCAACCATTTCGATGTATCTTGATGGCAATAAAGGCATGCTTTGTGACCATGCATGGACCAACCTGATAGTATTCCATATGCAGGAAAGTCGTTAATTGTCCATATTAAAGCCGCACGCATTATGAAGATTGTATCTGTGTTTGCATCGTAAGTCTCTACAGCATCAATGAATAAAGATTTTAACTCATCGATCGGAGATCGGAGATAGAAGTCGATATTGTTTCCCGGTGTGTTTCGTCCGTCAATAAGAAGAGACATCATAAAGTAGGATTGATCCATAGTCAACCAATGCGACAGATTATAAACTATCATTACAACGGGTCATGTACTGTGGCCAGTTGAATGGGCAGAAACCATCACTAGCCAGTCCGAGGCTGACATTGTGAGGATCACTACTGAATATTTGGTGCCTCCTATCGAAATCCTTCCATACCGGTGAATATCTTAGATGGCTCATTTTTCCATTTTCGCTTGCAGCAGCACGGTGATACCAAATTATTGCCTCGGCTATTTTCTTGCACCTGAATAGCCTCTGTAGCCTCTGTGTTATGGGAAAGTATCGTGCTACCTTGACAGGTATATCGGGGTTCTTATCAGATTCTTTTGACTTATACTTGGCCTCTCCGCATGTTAGACACTCTTTCAAATCTGAATTCTCTTTCTGGTACAATACGTAATCTTTGGGACATGCATGAATCTTCTCACAGTTCAGACTTAAATCAGACATCATCTTCTGGGTTTCGTACCAGTTGTCGGACACGTTATTTCCCGAGGACATAGAATCTTTCAGGAACTTCAGAAGTATCGCGAATGACTTGTTCCTCTATCCATTTAGGCGCTTAATCTGGAAAAGTGGGACGAACCATGATAGGGTGGAATACTTTGCATTCTCATAAATTGGTTTTCTAGTATCATTCATGAACTTTTCATACTTATCGGTACACGGTCCTTGACCGAAAGGAATATCATTTTCGGTAGGAATACTATCACCGAGGGCAGTCTCTACCATATCCTCCATTTCTTCTCCTAGAAAGAAATTACCATCTTCTCCTTTTTCTGTCATATTATCGTCTTCTCCTTCTGCCGCATTACCTCTTCTTCTTGTCCTTGCTCGTGATATAACCAAATTGTATAAAATCTAGTAAAACTATGTTTTAACGATGTGAAGCTCTACGATTTCTACCTTCTGCCAGAACTTATTCTCACATCTATCGCACGGACAGAGAATCTTCTCTAACACGATCTTATTATGCGCGCGTGCAAATTCAATGAAACCAGCAACTCCTGCAACAAACTTAGATTGCATGCGTTGCCAATCCACGTACATCCAGTCCTTAACTCTGATATACTCATGGGTCATGTTAGACTGTATCATATAAATTGTAAGTTATGGTGACTATATTGAGAAATCTAAGAACGATATGGTTATTGACAAAGAAGAAAATCCGTAAAGGCAAGTTTGTCGTTGAAAAGAATAAATTATCGATTAACAAAATTAGATTTGAAGATACCCAAATATGAGTTGTATTATGTGTATGTGTGTTTCAATTTATGATTTCGCTTAGGTATAAGGTTATTAGTGTGTATGTGTTTTGTGTGTGCGTTTGTTGTGTATTCGTGTTGTATGTGTGTGTTTCGGCTGTCGGGGGTAAGGCTTCTATCCCATTAAGAATGTATAGAGCAGACACTCATTCGCTTGCGCTTTCATCCGTTTCGAGTAAATTTCGGCGGGGAGGTAGCACCTCCCCGCCGTTCTCCGAGTATACTGTAATAGAATAGATAATCATTTCAATACTGTGAAACAACGTTGAAATGAACATCTAATCTATCTTTGTACACGGAGAACCAGCGGAAAAGTACCGACGAAATAACTCGAAACGAATGAAAACACAAGTGAATGCAGGTGTTTGCTTTATACATTCCTAACTTGTCCAAACTGGACAAATCTATCGGTTATCATACGATCGAATCTTCTCGTCACATAGACTACACGACGGTTGTTAACACCGAACGATACCGTCCGATATTTAACAACCTTCGTATAGTTCTACGTCACGACGAATATCAAACGTATGTTAACCGATAGACGGGGACTAAGTCGCACTTTAATTTTCCCATATGACTATCGATGAGAATATGAAAGTTTCATATTATTATCGAGTATCATATATTGGTTTTAATTTGAACATTTAATTTGAATAGGTTTTACGTTTACGTTTCAATTTTAAGGGTTTGAAGTTTTTAATTGAAGGTAAAGTTTTCTTACGTTTACGGTAAAGTTTTACGTTTATGTTATCATCGAGTAGCCTACTGAAGGAACTAGTGCACCCTAACCCTAATTAACTCTAATCATCACCCTAACCCTAGTTAACTCTAATCATCACCCTAATCCTAATTAACCCAAATCATCACCCTAACCCAAATTAACCTAATTAAACCAAATTAACCTTATTTTACCTAATTAACCCGAACCATAATCATCACCCAAACCCTAACCCTAATTAACCCAAATTAACTCTAACCCAAACCAAAATTAACCCAAATTAACCCTAACCCTAATCACCATATAACCCAAATTAACCCCTAACCCGGCCTTATAACCCTGACCCTAACCCTAAAATCAACAACAATAACACCAAAAACAACAAAATTATAAATTAAATCCCTAATTAATTTAAAGAAATCAAAAACATAATTAAGGAAAATTCAAATTAAAGAAACTAATCTCGATCGAGTGGCGGCAAATCAAGGTTGGCGGCGAGCTGGCAAAGACCAGCGGCGAAGAGTTCGAGAAGGTGGAGGAGGCTAAGAGCTCGATGAGATGGAGAAGGCCGGAAAGATGGAGCTCGAAGAGGTGGAGGCGGCGACGAGGGCCTCGATATCGATCGGCGGTGACGAGGAATTCGACGACGAGCTCGATCGACGGCGATGGAGGAGGAACTCGACGACGAGCTCGATCGGCGACGAGGGCCGGGGGAATTTTTTTGCCTCTGGACGCGAGAGATATAAGGTTGGTGGGAAATGTTTTTTTGGGGGGAGGGCGGGGGTTTTACTTAGCTGTATTTTTTTAAATAACCCTTTGTTTCCCCTACGGCGTTCAATCCGTAGGGTTTTTTTTGCGGCACCGTAAGGACAAATAAAGAGATTATATTTTAATATTTTTTAATTTATTTACGCCTCTACGGTTGGCACCGTAGGAGCATTGTTTACCTCTACGGTTTACACCGTAGGGGCAACAAAAAGTTGCCCCTACGGATTCCTCCATCCGTAAGGACAACCCCTAATTGTAGTAGTGATTCTTGGTTCATGAGCATCATATATGTTACCATGAAAAGAAACAATATTGTACTTTGGAGCTTATCTGATAATCAAGTAGATGTCCTGGAACGACGTTATATAAAATGATTTTTGTAGCCATGCTGCACACCCCGAAATGTAGGGATTAAGCCTAGTTGTTGTTCAAGTCTTTATAATATCCTTCTAAATCTTAATTAGTAATATGGAATATCTAAGTTGTCTTTGCCATCACTAGCAATCTCATCAATAAGCTGACCACATAGATGGTTCTCAACATTCTCTGGTTATTAACAGCCATTGGCAAGCTCTGATTGTAGATGACCATCAAGAAACACTGTTTTTCAGTTGTATTTGACCATCAATCTGCATATCCTACAGGATGCAAGTATCTCCATTCGTCTGCATAAAAGTATATAACTTTGATCATTCCTCCCCCCATTTGTTCTCTCTATAAATTAGCTACTATTGAATTCCAGTAATTATTTTTTTTAATGCGGACATGTGCATTATGTAGCAGTTTGATATTTAAAAAACATTGTCCTTGTTTCAAGTTTCTTTGGGCTTATGGCGTGATCGATTGAACATTTAAAGGTACAGTAAAATATGTGTACAACATGTTGGTACTAAACTAGCTTGATCTGAGAGGATGCAGTTGTTGCAGCTAATCATACTCTTACCTTTGCTAGTTTTAATGATGGTGTCTTATGATATATCAGCAGCTGATCTCTAGTCCTACAGATATGTGGATGGTTGAAAATGATGGCTATGGGTCTTAATCTGCTAATACTGACTCTTCTTTTCTATTTCACCAAAGTGACATTCACTTTAGTACTTGTGTATTTCCAATTTAGTAGCAAATTCTTCTATGAAGTTATTAACTAAGAAATGTGTAGGCTGTTTTTTTTATTTTAATTTGCTAAATTTCAACTTGCTACCATGAACTATAGCCACTTTCACCAAATGATACCATGAACTTTCAAAATGATGGGTTGATTCCATGAACTTTAAAAAGTATCAAAAAAAACCCTAAGGTTGCGCTTGGTATATGAAATAGAAGATTACAGGGAATCCTCGCATTCCCGGAAATGGGATGACCGGGTATCTAATTCCAAGGAATCTTGCATTAATGTGCTTGGTATAATTTAATTATTCCCGGTAATATATATATATATATATATATATATATATATATATATATATATATATAATCGGTGGTGAGACAGGAGGGACGCCGGTGGATGACGGTGAGGCCGGCGACGAACTACGGTCGGTCGGCAACCAACGTCCGATTAGCAGCGGGCCGACCGGTGAACGATTAGCGATGGCCGGTGTCTGGCCGGCGGCGAACGGCCGATCGGCGATGGCCGGCGGCAAACGTCCGACAGACGACCGACGATGAGCGGCTAGCGGATGGCGAGGAAGGCCGGCGGCGGATGGTCATGGCTCATTCATGTTAGCGGGAATATTTCGTGGTAATTTAGGATAGACATATGTTTTGGGGGAATAGAATTACTATGAAATATGGTCATTTGATTATCATGGTAATCATATATTCTCGGAAATATCTTTTACACCTAAACAAATATAGTAATATTTCATGGTAATATAGGATTACCATCTAGGTTACCTCCTACCAAGCGCATCCTTAGGAAAATTACAAAATTAATTTTAACACAAAATACCTCTCATATAATAAAAAAGAGTATATTTGCAAAAAAGGGAGGGGTATTTTGATAATTTTGTAATTTCCCCCGGGTTTTATTTTGATACTTTTGAAAGTTCATGGTATCAATCTATCATTTTGAAAGTTCATGGTATCATTGGGAAAGGTGCATATAATTCATGGTAGCAAGTTGAATTTTTTTTTGGTGGGGTGGAGGGGGGTGTTAAATATTTCAACATTTTGAAAATTTTGTTGTGACATTTTACTTGAGTTCCTTAATGGCTGAATCTGTTCTTTTTACCCGAAAGGTGCATCCTTCGGAAACTAATGCTGCCAGTGGTATTTTGATAAACAGCTGCGCTGAAAGTTGCATCCTACTTGCCGTTGCCATACTCAACTCTGAGTACTCTGCTGTTTATACCTACCCCATTGAGGGATGCAGTTTACGACTACATCGCTAAAAGACGCTATGATTGGTTCGGGAAAGAGGACGAGTGCATCATCATGAAACAAGACCAAGAATTTCCCGATTGTTTTATCGACAGGGATAAGATATTTGGTAGTGGTGGTGGAGAGAACCGTTTCTTTTGAATCCTCGTCCTTTTTTTTTCCGAGACCTCCCCAGTTTACTATAAATTTACGAAGATATAAATTTAGTTAACTGAAAATGAATCTAGAATCAGTCATCAATGTGTATATAAAATCCAGTACTTCTCTATTCATGTTATGTATCACCTGCATTTTCTTTATATTTACTTTGTGTTTCATCAAGCTTTTTGATTGCTGGTGTAGTTTCTTTGAATTTAAGTAGAAGAAACTCACCCTCATGATGTTCAAATTTATGAATGTCATGATAAAATTTCATATATCACGTATAAAGGGAAAAACTGATACAAATGGCAACAATCACATGTGACATGCAGCTACAGGATAAAAAGAAGAAGATAACCATATCTGGCTCGATGCCTGTAATATGGTTCTAGAATCATCAAGACAATATTCTTCAGAACTTAAATTCTTGTTCAGGAGAGTGGTGACACCTAGTGGAAAGGGATGATGTAACCTTTAAAATTTAAGGTTGGGAAAGATGGCAATGGTGGCAGGGAAACACCAGGGATAGTAGGCAGCTCTGGTTTTGGCAGTGCAGGCAAATGTGGCAGCTTAGGCTTGGGTAAGGTTGGCACCTTGGGCAGTGGCGGCGGTTCAGGCTCGGGTAGAGTTGGCAACTCAGACACTGGTGTCTGCTCATACTTTGAGATAGTCGACACCTTTTTCGAGGACGGAAACTCGACTTTGGGTAACTCAGGCAAAGGTGGAAGTTCAGGCTTCAGAAGAACTGGAATTTCAGGCAACTTTGGCGCTGGATGTTTGGGCAGAGGTGGCAGCTCGGGCTTGAGTAAGGTAGGGATCTCGGGTATGGGTGGTACCTCAGGCTTGTGCAGAATTGGCATCTTGGGTATAGGTGGAAGCTCGGGCTTGGGTAGGGCGGGCACTGGTGTCTGTTCAACCTTTGTGATACTTGGCACCTTTGGTAATGGTGGCGACTCAACCTTAGGCAACTCAGGAAGTTCAGGCTTAGGGTGAGTTGGAATCTCTGGTAGTTTGTGTAGTGATGGCGATTCAAGATTAGGTAGAGTTGGAATCATTGGAAATGGAGGCAATTCAGGTTTAGGAAGTGTTGGAATTTCTGGCGCTGAAAACTCTAATAGATTGCGAGCGGCATCACACATGGAGTTACTCGAGAACATGAGTGCAATTAGCAAGTTCATGTTGAAGGTGGAGTTCGAAGCCATGGTAGACTTGATAGATAGTGAAAATTTTAAGATTTGTGTGATGCATGAGACCAAATAAGTTGGTATTTATAGTAAGAAGAAGGTTTGTAGATATCTCATGACGTGGTTCAGAGGTAGGTTGACAGTTGGCTTACGTGGCAAGTTTGGTTGGAAAACAGTGTCCAGATGGTTAGCCATTCTTTGCTTGATCTTATATATTGTTAGTTCACCTTCTTACATGTAATCAAGAGCTATTCGGGTTACCCTTGGTAGGAGATAATCAATGGCCGCCTCACTTGTTACGGCTAGTCCTTATTTATCCTGAGACTTGTCGTACCGCCTTCAGGCCTTATAGATAGACCTCTTTTCCCTACTCCTGATGGCTATTTCGGATTCATGTGTCTGGGTGGTATCTTATAACTACTGATTCAACGTCCTCGGATCCATTTACGACTCCTTTGGAAATATTACCCAATCCTAGGTCAGGAAGGAAGCCAGCAAACCTCCAAAGCCCACTACGCCTTAAGGTGAGACGACATCAGTTTCCTTTCCATCAAATCCTCAAGTAAGGAAACCAGAGCCTTCTTATGATATGTCCTCCCAGTTGAAGAAGATCCAAGCCCAATGTAACGTCTTGAAAATTCGTTTAGATTATTTTCACGTTAATTAGCGATAATGCGTGTTTTCACAAAACTTAGTTAATAGCTATTTCCACATAGACTGGGATAAATCTACTTTTAATTGTGATAGTATGTAATTATATATATAATAGTGTTTTATTAATTATTAATTAGTTTAGTATTCACTTAATTAGCAAATTTTCTTAACTATATTTCCTAACCAAAATTAGTTAGCATGCACAACCCTAATCATCTAGGTTAAGTTATAACTTGTCTTCATTTTCTTTTTTCCTCTTGCATGGTTCTTTTATCCTCACAAAACAAAACAAATAAAGATAAATAAGAAAAGAAATAATAAAGAGGCATGGTGGGATATTATATTACAGCATGGGCTTTTGACTTCTTTGCACACTCTCTTTCTCTCACTCCCTCTCATTTCCTACACCCAACAACAGAAACTCCAGCAGCAGCAATTCCTCCCCTCTGTTCTTCTTCTTCCTTCATTTTTCCTAGCTCAATCTCCATTAAAAATACTTGATTTCTTCACAAAAACTCATGTTTAACACTCCAAATCACTTTCTTGTGGGTTCTTGAGGCAAGTCTTGGTCTTTGAAGGCAAGGTCAGGAAGTTTGAGCCCTCCTAGGACCAACTTGAGGTATAAAGTTAACCTCAACTCCCATTTTGCTAAAACTTGTAGTTATTTAGTATAATTTAGTGTTTAAGTTGATTTTAGTGCTAGTTTTGTGGTTTAAGTGGAGTTTAGGCCAAGTTAAGGTTTTTATGGCTTGATTAGTTTAATTATGTGATGTTGGTGTTTAATAAACCAAGTCTTATCATTAGATTTCACTAAAACACCTTAATATCGCAAATTAGAATTTTAAATACGCTTTTAAGTCAGGTTAGGATTCGAGATATCTGCTATATCTGTGTTCATTTTCTGGGTAAGCAAACATATACATGAGATTATACATGGTGTTAGGAGCGTAGTGTAAAAACCTGGACCCTTTTCACCAGATTTGACCCGATATCACCCCCTTCATGCTCGGCCCAAATTTGGGGAAACATGTTGAAATTTTGCAGGTAGTTGTCTGTAGGTAGTATAAGAGGTTTGGTCTTGTTTATTTTTCTTGTTTTTTCTCCAGGTAAAATCTGGGACCAATTACCTATAATTTGTGTAGCGGGACTTGCGCGACACGTACGTTCTGAGTTAGATTTGGTGTTGCTGTGTGTCACAGCGTGTCGGGGTGGTTTCAGACGTATGCACACACGTTTTGGTGTTTCGAATGCACACGCGTTTAGCTTGCGACGCTAGTTTCTCGTATGAACTTGATTTCGTGTTTTTGCAGGATTTTTCCTTATGTGAGTTGTTTGGTGTAAATTCTAGGATCGCAGGCGGGGACTTCGGACGCCGCGAAAAAGGGGAAGCAGGTGGTCGGGTACACCTAGCACGAGATCACGGGTGAGTAGATTTAACATCTACGGGGAAATCGCCCGTATGGTGTTATGCGTCAGGGCTTGATAGGCTGTTGTAGCCGCATAATTGCATTCATATACATTGACTGCGCATGGATACCATTTGTTGCATACTATATTCCCTGTTGTATATGGACTTAGAATTAATAAGACACCGCACCGTTACTAACGGTTCATGTTGCACGAGCACTAAACTGCATGCCACACACACCGTTAGTAAATGTCATGACACTCACACTATAGAATTGCCATGAACAATATAATGTAGCTCACCTTATAGATGATTCGACATGATTCTTTTCCTTGTATACATTCATAAGTGCATATACATATTTGCACACCTACCTACTTGTACATACTTGCGTACACCCATATTGCTATAGCTTCATATACATCCTTAGATGAGGTTGGATTTGGTTTTGGAGAATTGGGAACCGCATGACATATTTTCAAAAAGACTGTATTTATTTAAAGGAGCACTTTGCCCTTGACATTCTCATATTACGGTTTTATGTTGCATGCATCACGTCGTACGGATTTACGCATTGAGATATGGATTTATGTGATTTCTGGATTTGAGAACCGAGGCACTATTTCAAAAAGTATGCATTGTTTTGAAACCCGGTTTCTCTTGATATGATATTTCAGAGTGTCCACCATACGTTTTCTCGGTTCTGAGACGTATGATAGAAACCCGATTCGAGGAGGATGATGATCCGTTTGCGGGTTCATGGTGGATCCGGTATGGTACCCCGGGACGAGAGAGAGATTCCGTGGGGATAACGATGAGCCCGGCAGAGAGACTACTACCTACCGGTGATTGGTTGGACCTGGCGGCTATCCGGAGGATACCGACCGGAGTTGAGAGATGGATTTGGGTCAACAGTTTTGCCGGAGCCCAAGGGCCGATCCCGCAGACGGAGCCCGTGGGCCGATCCGGACTGACGAAGCCCGAGATATATATGGATTTGCGTGTCGATATTGGACACGAGTATTTCATGATGTTTTCGAGTGCCGATACTGGGCACTCAAGTTCCAAGAGATCTACAAGATATGAGGGCCGGTTAGCATGACGACGCCTGAGTTATTGGGATTTGGGGTGTATTTGATGGACACCGGGGTTTTTCCACGATGATTCGTGTTAATAATATGTTTTCCCATACTCGGCACTCATTTATATGCATTGCATCACGTATTTTAATACCTGATAGAGTACCTCGCATGATTATTGTATTCCCTGATTACTATATTGATGTTATCAGTTGCACTTGTTAGAGTATCGCAGTATGTGCATATTTGTGATTATATGTATATATTATTTACTATTCACGAGTTGGCAACTCACCCCCGTTGTGCCATAGTGTTTGCAGGTAAACCCTCAGAGTAGCGCGGCAGGGCTACATCATTGTATCTTTTGTTGCGGATACCGCTACAGTTGGTGTGCGAGGCGTTTTGCTTATAGATGGGTTTCGCGGTTATCCGTTTTCATTTCATTGTACACCTTATTGTATCTAGTACTCTCCATCTACCATTTATGTATTGACTTAGAGACCAATTGTGAGAACGGTGTTGTATATTATTTTTGTGACTCTGGGTGTCGAGCTCATGCGAGCCGACTTTTATTTATGCGGTTTCATCTTTTTTTATGCTATTTATACGTATATTGTTCATTTCTTCGCTACGTCGTATAGTATTTCTTGTGGTGGTTGTGTCCGCCGTTGGGCGTGATTGCTCCCGTTTGGGATGCATCTTTATATTTCTTATGTTGTTTTACCTTTATCTCATGTTGTACCTGTTTCGGGGCTCGTATTTACAAAGGAGGTGCTGCCGAAATTTTTAATAAAACAATTTAAACTTGAAGGATTTTTTTACTTGAAATTTCCAAATGTTTTTATCACGTACCCCTTTTATGATTTAGATTTTTGAGTTTTCGGCTTACTTATATTGCGTTACGCCTGAAGACGTTACATGATTTAAGTGCCGGTCACGGGCCAAACTTTGGGTCGTAACACCCAACGTGGGGGTTGTATGTGTAGAGGGATTTCGAAGGCAGGCATACAATGCACAACTCGTGTCCTATGTGGTAATGCTAGATTATCATGAAATGTTACCATGGTTGTTTAGGTGTAAAAGATATTCTCAGAAATATAGGATTACCACGGGAATCAAATGATCTCATTTTATGGTAATCCCATTCCCTCCAAAATATGTGTATCCTAAATTACTAAGAAATATTCCCGCCTGACATGAATGAGCCATGACCATCTGCCGTCGGTCTCCATCGCCACCTGCCGGCCGATCGGCCCCGCCGCCCATCGTCACTTGTCCGCCAGCCGGCCTGCCACCGATCGGAAGTTCTCTGCCGGCCGGCCGTAGTTTTTCAATATCTTGCTTTTTATAGCACATTAGAATCACGAAATATACAAAACTCCAAATATTTTTTGTTTCCTTTAAATTTTCTACATTGTACACGCTATAACACACGAATATGGCAAAAATTTTAAATATCAAAATTTTTGTTTTCTTTGGTTTTCTAATATTTTTCTTGCTATGCACAAGAAAATCATGAAATTTTCAAAAATAAAATATTTTTTGTTTTATTCAGTTTTTCAATATTTTCTATCATATAACACATGAAAATTATGAAGTTTTCTAAAATCTCAAAATTTTATATTTTATTCCTTTTATGTATGCTAGAGCAAACAAAAATCAAGAAATTTTCAAAAGTATCAAAATTTTCAATTTTCTTCTTTTTTTTAATATTTTGCATGCTAACACATGATAATTGTGAAATTTACAAAAATCCCAAAATTATTTATTTTCTTCAAATTTACAGTATTTTATACACTACCACACAAAAATTATGTAATTTTCAAAAATCTCTATTTTTTCGGTTTTTCAATATTTTATTTGCTGCATTTAAAAATCACGAAATTTTCAAATATTTCAGTTTTCTTCTATTTTTCATACTATACACGAAAATCACAATATCTTCAAAATTCTCAAAAAAAATTGTGCTTTTAGATTTTTGAATGTTTTACTCTCTATAGTACATAAAAATCACAATATCTTCAAAACTTTCAGACTCCTTAAAAAATCCCAATATTTTCAAATTTTCGGTCTTTTGCTAGTGGCAACTAAACACGAGGGTTGCGCTCGTTACATGACTTAACCCAACACCTTACGGCATGAGCTGATAATAGACATGCAGATGTATTAGAAATAATACATTGAGACGGATGTAAAGCTAAGCAAATAGCTTCCGCGCCAAGACCCGAGGAGGACCGTGTAGATTGTAAGAGATGTGAGTCCGCTTGTCTAACAGATTTTTTGAGCGTCCGTGTTTATTTATGTTATGAAACAACTCATAGCATGGATCTATCTTATTGATACGTTATAAAAAAAAACTCCATTTGAATCATTTGATTCCTTTTTACCAACAAAAACCCGTGAACTTGTATAGTTCACACTTTTTGGCTTTACCAATCAATTATACGGTATTAGCTCTTTTCACAAAAAGGCTATCCATACAGTGACGGCATTTAATTATGAAATTTTGCCAGGTAGTTGACCTTATTAGTCCGTTCTTGCAAGAATAGGAACATAACCCTTTTCTTTATATTATATTACAATTTCCTTCGCTTACTGGATAATTATTTATTCTGACACGAAAATTTCAAAAATCTCAATTTTTTTTGTTTTTCAGCTTTCCAATATTTTGCTGCCAATATATATAGCACATGAATATCGCTAATTTTTAAAAAAAATCTTATAATTTTTTTGTTTTCAAGATACATTTTTTGTATGCTGTATAACACACGAAAATCGTGAAATTCTCAAAAATCATAATTTTTTGTTTTCTTCGGGTTTTTTTATTATTTTTCTTGCTATAGAGCATGAAAATTGCAATATTTTTGAAAATCCTAAAATTTACCGTCGTCTTCGCTTTATCAAAATTCTGCTAGATATAAAAATGATAATCATGAACTTTTCCAGAAATCTCAAAAACTTCCTATTTTCTTCACTTCATTATTTTGCATAATATAACATTTTCCAAAAATCTCAAAATATCTATCTTCTTTCTTTTTTCATCATTATGCATGCTATATATAGCACACGAAAATTGCAAAATTGTCAAATTTTCGGTTTTTTCAATTTTCCAATATTTTATTTACTCGTTCTCTTGGAGAAATTCCGAGTATCGAGAAGACTAAGTACCAGAATAATAGGTCGCTAATTGCTACTAAAAAACTATCACAACAAAGAAATTCGTTCCGGGTGACCGGGAACCCTTGGAAACACACGAAAGTTATGAAACTTTAAAAAATCCCAAAATATTTTGTTTTCTTTAAATTTCCAATAATTTGCATGTTGTAGCTCACAAAAATCTCAAAAAAATTCTGTTTTATTTGGTTTTTCAATATTTTGCTTGTTATATGTACATAGTAAATATTTTTAAAATATCAAGAATTTTCTTTTTTTATCTTTTTTGTTTGCTATATATAGTACGCGGAAATCACAAAATTTTCAAAAGTCTCAATACTTTGTTTCCTTCCTTTTTTTCTATATTTTACATATTATAGCACAAGAAAATCGCAAGTTTAAAAAAATCTCAAAATTTTGTGTATTCTTTAGGGGTTTTTCAATATTATGCATGTTATATAGAGCACATAGAAATCTCAAATTTTTTATATTCTTCAAAATTTTAATATTTTACAGGCTATATAGCACAAGGAAATAGGGAAATTTTGAAATATGCCAAAATTTTCTGGTTTTATAGTTTTTCCATATATTTTTTCCCATCTCGAATGAAAATCATGAAATTTCTAACTATAAAAAGTTATATGTTTTATTTTTATAATTTTTCAATATTTTGCATGCTATAACTAAAGTTAAAGCAACAGTAGTATTTATATCATTTGTGAGGGCGGCCAACTCCCTGTGAGATAAATGTATGGGTTTCTAAGGTAAAAGGGACCCTGACCAATTAGAAACAAAAATAAATAGTAACATGGGAATCCAAGGACCATATTCTTCTCCAATCTGAGTTTTATTCAAGTCTCGAATATGGCACATAAAAATCATGAAATGATTTGCCGGTAAAATCTACGTAATGAGAAAAAATTTAAAGAGAATTTAACGAAAAAGGCTGATCAGAATTTTTCCATCATATAAGCCTAGACATATGAGATAAAAGAGCGATAAATAAAGTGCGGATCCATTAAAAAATTTCAATGTCCCAAATGCAGCAAGAATTAAATTGAGGCTAAATAACAATTTTTCCACTAAAATCTCCAATAATATTCTATAGACGAGCTCATTATAAACTTCGGTGTAATTACAAGAGCATAGTTAAATCAAGATAACAAGGACTACTCTTGTTCCAATATGTTGGCCATTGATAGCCAAAAATTGCAACATACAAACTGGATGCAAGTACAGCCCTTGCTCATAGGAATCAACCTTTGAAATTTGTTATATATCCAAAATAAGGCATAAATTTAAATCTTCAATCATTATTCAAGATCGTTAGTTATACAAGACCAGATGAATCTACAACTATAGATCTATATAAGTTTGATAAGCCACATATTTTAGGTACAAGACTCAATACACAACCAAATCTTACTTTTTGACTATGGTTGTTTGCTCGGGTCCGAAGCGGAAAAATCCTCCCAATGAAATTATTCCCATTGTATGTTTTACAAGGTTGTACCCTTGATTTCGTTTTTTCTTTCTCCCTTCTCTTTTTCAGTAGACGGTATTTACACAACAACAAATCTTTTATCTAAACAAATGCAGGCCCTGAACCTCTTATACTATTGCGCTATAATGTTTATATCATCATAGCAACAATTACAAAATAATTAATATATACTCTGGTAAGCTTATATCCCAAAGTATGTCATAAACTTTCATAGCTAATACAAAGAAAATTAATTGACATACAAATAAAAACAATTACATGCATGATCTAGTACATGACAAAGAAGAAGAAAATCATATCTAGTTCTTGTACAATCATCAAGAAAATATTCTTCAGAGTGTATTCATTAGCTGGTGGAGATGGTGAAAAGATACGATGCATTAAACCGCTGAAAATTTAAGGAAAGGTTGGAAGCGCTTGCAGTGGTGGAAGGGAAACTTCAGTAATGGTTGATAGTTCAGGCCAGGATGGAAGCTCGGGCTTTGGAAGCTCAGGCAATTGTGGTAGTTCAGGCTTTGGAAGAGTCGGAATCTCAAGCAATGATGACAGCTTAGGCTATGGGGCAGGAACTTCAGGCAGCGGCGTTTCCTCGGCCTTTGTGATACTCGGCACTTTAGGTAAGGGTAAACTCAACCATAGGCAACTCTCGAAGAGGGGGAAGCTCGGGCTTTAGGAAGAGTTGGAATCTTAGCCAACTCCGGCTTTGAAAGCTCGGGCAGCGGTGGCAGTTCCGGTTTTGGAAGTGTCAGAAACTCAGGCAAGGATGGCAGCTCAGGCTTTAGCAGGGTAGGAACTTCAGGTAGCGGTGCTTCCACAGACTTTGTGATAGTCGGTATTTTAGGCAAGGGTGGCAACTCAAACATAGGCAACTCAGGCTGAGGAGGAAGCTCGGGCTTAGGAAGAGTTGGAAGCTGGGGCAACGGTGGTAGTTCCGTCTTTGGAAGTGTCGGAATCTCAAGCAAAGGTGGAAGCTCAGGTTTTAGCAGGGTAGGAACTTCATGTAGCGGTGCTTCTACGTCCTTTGTAATAGTCGACACTTTAAGCAAGGGTGGCAACTCAACCTTAGGCAGCTCGGGAAGAGTTGGAATCTCAGGCAACTCCGACATTAGAAGCTTGGGCAGCGGTGACAGTTCTAGCTTTGGAAGTGTTGGAATCTCAGGCAAGGGTGGCAGCTCAAACTTTGGCAGGGTAGGAACTTCAGGTAGCGCTGCTTCCATGGTCTTTTTGACAGTCGACACTTTAGGCAAGGATGGCAGCTCAACCTTAGGCAACTCGGTCAGAGGAGGAAGCTTGGGCTTAGAAAGAGTCGGAATCTTAGGCAACTCCGGTTTTGGAAGCTTAGGCAGCGGTGGCAGTTCTGTCTTTACAAGTGTCGGAATCTCAGGCAAGGATGGCAGCTCAGGCTTTCACAAGGTAGGAACTTCAGGTAGCGGTGCTTCTAAAGCCTTTATGATAGTCGGCACTTTAGGTAAGGGCGGCAACTCAACCTTATGCAACTCAAGCAGAGGAGGAAGTTCGGGCTTGGAAAGAGTTGGAATCTCAGGCAACTCCGGCTTTGGAAGCTCACGCAGCGGTGGCAATTCCGACTTTACAAGTGTCGGAATCCTAGGCAAGGGTGACAGCTCGGGCTTTGGTAGGGTAGGAACTTCAGGTAGTGGTGCTTCCACGGCCTTTGTGATAGTCGGCACTTTAGATATGGTGGCAACTCAACCTTAGGCAACTCAGGCAGAGGAGGAAGCTTAGGCTTAGGAAGAGGAGGAAGCTCAGGCAACTCCGACTTTGGAATCTCAGGCAGCGGTGGCAGCTCAGGTTTTGGTAGTGTCAGAGGAAAGGGAGCTCAGGTTTTGGAAGTGTCGGAGGCAAGGATGGCAGCTCAGGCTTTGACAGGATAGGAACTTCAGGTAGCGGTATTTCCACGGCCTTTGTGATAGTCGGCATTTTAGGCAAGGGTGGCAACTCAACCTTAGGTAACTCAGGCAGAGGAGGAAGCTCGGGCTTCGGAAGAGTTGGAATCTCGGGCAACTCCGGCTTTGGAAGCTCGGGCAGCGGTGGCAGTTCCGGTTTCGGAAGTGTCGGAATTTCAGGCAAGGGTGGCAGCTCAGGCTTTGACAGGGTAGGAATTTCAAGTAGCGGTGCTTCCATGGCCTTTATGATAGTCGGCAATTTAGGAAAGGGTAGCAACTCAATCTTAGGAAACTTAGGCAGAGGAGGAAGCTCGGACTTAGGAAGAGTTGGAATCTCGGGCTTTGGCAGGATAAGAATTTCAGGTAACGGTGCTTCCACGGCCTTTGTGATAGTCAACACATTAGGCAAGGGTGGCAACTACATTAGGCAACTCAGGTAAAGGAGGAAGCTCGCGTTTAGAAAGAGTTGGAATCTCAAGCAATTCCGGCTTTGGAAGCTCGGGTGGCGGTGCCAGTTCTGGTTTTGGAAATGCCGGAATCTTAGGCAACGGTGGCAGCTCAGACTTTGGCAGGATAAGAACTTCAGGTAGCAGTGTTTCTGTTGGCCCCGATATCAGTTTGTTGTGGCAAGATGATCACGAAGTATGCAAACGATAAAAAAGAAAGCACAAAACAAATCACAGGCATATTTAGTAGGGAATAAAAGTACTAACCAAAAGGCGAAGGCGAAGCTTTTATTAATCACCAAAGCGGAGGAGTACAAACGGTGGATGAATCACAAATCCCTCTCAAAAACCCCAGCTCTCACAAATTACAAAAGGGTTATCTCAAAATATCACAAAAGCTATCTAAAGGCTATTCGATTTAGGGTTACAAAATATTATATTATATATAGAATTAGAGAAGATATATCTAAATAACTAATTTCCCAACTAACAATTATCCGGTCCAAGACACAGCAGACGTTTGAAGAAGGCATTGCCAGACGCCCATAAAGTCATCAAAACAACAGCAGACGTCTGAAGAAGGAGCTTCAGACGTCTAGTCTTGAGGTTTCGAAAAATACAGAGCGCTCACAGACGTCTGATGTATTCTAGTTAGACGTCTGCCCAAAGTATGCGCACATACCGAGCATTGATAGACTTCTGAAGCTATAGCTCCAGACGTATGCCCCCTTGCTTACAGATAAGATCGAATTTTCACCAACTCTGTGATAATGCCGGATAGATTTGGGAAATCAATAGGGATCGGAATATGAGGCATACACAACAGTTTCCACGGCCTTTGTGATAGTTGGCACTTTAGGCAAGGGAGGAAACTCAATCTTAGGCAGCTCTGGAAGAGTTGGAATCTCAGGGAACTCCAGGTTTGGAAGCTTGGATAGCGGTGGCAGTTTCAGCTTTGGAAGAGTTGGAATCTCGGGCAAGGGTGCCAGCTCAGACTTAGGGAGTGTTGGTAATTCAGGAATGGAAGGTTCTAATAGACGACGAGCCTCATGGCACATGGAGCTGCTCAATAAAACAGAGTGTAATGAGCATGAGGCTCATGGAGAAGATAGAAGTTGAAGCCATTGTGTAGGGTGCATGGTTAGTGAGAATGTTTGGATTGGTTTGAAGGGGATAACCTGATGAGTTGGTATTTATAGGAGATATCTCATGACTTGCTTAGTTCAGAAGTATGTTGGCAGTTGGCTTTCATGATATATTTGGTCAGAAAAGAAGCAAGCACAGTATTGGTTGCTTGATTCTACTGTTAGTTCACCTTATTATCATTAATCAAGAACTAGAACAAAAATTAAATTATGAACTTGGTTGCACAAAGGCACAACCAAGTAAGATAACTATGCTTGCTGTCATCCAAAATGAGGTTGACCATTCAAGTGTTTCAATTTTGCAACTATGTCTTGTTATTTTAAGTTGAACATGAATATCAATAATACATGTCTTCTTTTCTTTCTTTGTACATTTCCCTCAATTTATTCCGATATTTATATTTCTAAGTTGGTATTTATACTGATCATGATGAAAAAATTCTTTTTATTTGGTTTGGAAATATGTGCATCAGGCATCAATTTAAGCTCGGATAACTTTATATGTTTCGTATTAGCATTGTCTATTTTTTATGCCATCATGCCTAGCATTGTCTATTTTTTATACCATCATGCCTTGTCTATTTTTTATACCATCATGCCTAGCATTGTCTATTTTTTATACCATCATGCCTTCGTACCTCTCTGAGTATCGTCACGCTATTTCTTGTCTTGGATCCTTGTTTATTTTGCAGTTTCGTGTAGCACAGCACCTATAACTACGTTAATCCTCGGCTTTCTAAGGGCTGCATAACCTCAACCATTCAACATGATCTTAGAATTTTTTTTTCCATTATTCCATTCATATCGATTCTTGGTAACTCTAATCATTATCATCCTTTCAAAATGCGCAGCAAACAACTTATAATCACAAAGGTAATACATAACATTGTCATGGCACCAGTATTATCAGACACAAGAAGTTAAATTCGCTGCCTCACAGTTCAAAACAACGGCTATTTACAAAAGCTTTTAAAAGTTCTGAAAAAATTTCGAGGACCCGCAAGCAACATATCATAGAGATTCTTAGTGCAAAGTACTTGACAAAAAAGACGGGACAAAAGAAGTTACAGCAATCTTTAAGTACATAACACGTTTCTTATAAGGTAATTATTTCAGCGCTCAAGATAAATTTCTATGAATAATAAACATCAAGCAAACCCAATGTAAAAATTTTGTAACTGAAAAGACACAATATTGCTTGGCTTTCTTTCTTTTTCCTGCAAGATCACACAGAAACAGACAACACTGATGCAAATTGGAACTTTATGTAAAAGTTTTACACTCACAAGACTAGAGGAAAAAAATAATAATAAGTAGAATATTTATGTTGCTATGACTCTTGAACCAAAAACAAGGCCTCCCAAGTTTCAATTAAATGTGCAAAGGATGGAATTTGCAGGCACGATTCCTTGTGAAATCAAATCCTTGTGAAATCAAACAACATCGTAAGTGTCTGCGATGAGTTGTATCCTTTGAGCGTACTTTGGAGGAGCGCCACCTCTGATGGGTATAACGCTTCCCACCTACAACAGATTACAATCTACCGTTATGTACTATGCACCATTTCTGCCTTTTAGTTATTACGTGAAGCAAATGATTGACAAATACAAATTCCAACTGCCTAATGATTAGAAGAGTGTCCCTCCTAATATAGAGAGAAGGAATATGTAGAGTCAATTCAGGATTTTCCTCCAATGGCACGGCAAATGGCAATGACGATTTGGGTTTTTCCATGTTCTTATTTGCTACTACTTTCTTGTCGATTCTTTCATTTTCGATAATTAAAGTAACATATGGTGGAAATCATATGATTTGGTCATTTAACTGCCTCTCCAGGTTTGGGTATATGTATGATCGTCATGCACCATTCAGTATGATCACCATGTTCGAAAATCCTTGCATATATAAATAGTCATGCAATCTTGAACCTCTAAACCATGCATCAAGAGCAATTTTAAGAATAATAAAATAAATATGATCAGTTAATAGATGGTTGAAAGGTGTTTCAGATCACATATACTCGTAGGAGGAAATTTTCTTCAATGGTCAATATTCTAATTTTTACTCTTCATTGGATGTTCAGCACTATTCATATTAACATCCATGGGCAAAAATCTACATACACCAAAGGGCATGTGATTTACATATTGTTTGATCATGGATCTAAGTAGAAAGTTTTCTAATTAACAGTTAATTGTCAATTTCTCAATCATCACATGATAACGAGGATGAAAATCATGGGATATTTGGTGTTAAGAGATTTTTAAGCTTTTTTTTTTGTTATCATGGAAAGAAATGTGTGTACACAAATCACCAAGTTTAATGATATTTCCAGAAGACCGAATGAGCGCCATGTTAGATTTTCAGAATAGTAATTGCTCAAAGAGATAAATCATAGATATCGAATAGTAAATTGGCTTCATATTTATAAAAAATACAGAAACATGGGATACTGTTGCCAAAAAAAATCCTCACAACTTCCATTCCAAATTTATTTTTAAAATATGGAATAAAATTTTTAATATTTTAATTATATGAATGGGGGAAAGGTCCTGAAAAGTTCTGTTAGAACATTCAATGATGCTAATGCAGCTTTTCCTATTGTGTAGCAGATAAAAGTTACCGATGGATACAGTAAACATTATTATATCAAATGTAATAAGTTTGGATAAGAATTAGGTGCCTAACCTTCACATCACTGAATGTGTTGGCAGCAGAGAATTTGATTGTGATGGGGAAGAATGCAGAAGGATCTGCGGGAGGCACAACAAACTCCATGGATCCACTGTTAACAATGACACACAGGATCGATCAGTTAAACACACAGGATCGATCAGTTAATTTTAAGGCAATCTTTTTCTTTCTTCTCCTTTTATCTTTTTCTTTTCTGGATCCCCACAGAGCAACCGAACCAAGGAGATCTCACTTGTGAGAGGAAAGTATAACAGCAGGGCTCCTATGGTATCTTTAACGCAATATGCTTAAAATATATCCCAGTACTAAACTATAGCTATAACACGATACATTACCTGCGATTGGTGTTGTCAATGAGAATAATTGACCATTCTAATGTGGAATTCCTTGCATCATACCTGAAATTAAGGAAATCAAATGCCTGAAGCAATAATGATAGAGCATTGCAATAACGGTGAACATTGTTACAAAATAGCTCAACTATTAGTTTCTTGATTTCTTAGTTTGGCACTTCAATTCTCTAACTAATTTCATGACAGATGTACACTAAGTGAGAAAATAGCGAAACGAAAAAAGTGGATTAAGGCCAATATTTTCTGAAAATACGAACAACAAAAGCTGTATCCTAATTCTTTGGACTTGGCCTCAGGGACCCTTTTTCTGCTAAAGGGTCAATCATCCATCCAGTTCAATTTGTATATAATAAACAAAATGCTGAAAATTTTAAGATACTTAAAAGATTCAAATGACAAAGAGATCAGTAAAATATTAGTTATTAAACATATGAAAAGTTCATATTATTTTTTACCTTAAGTGCATTTATTAACTTTCTTTACTCTATATGCAACTCCTCTAAAACAAGGAATATAGAAAAACTTTCACCCCTATGGTTATGAAAGCCCTACCAGTTCTACTTTTTCCAAACTCAGTTTTGCACCTCCAATTCTTGATTACCAAAGTAATCTCACACAGATCCTCAACATGGGTGAAATAAAAGTGCACAATAGAAGTTCCATGTGAAAAAATGGAAATGGAAGAAATGAGTGAATCAGCTCCCAATGTAACAAACATTTGGATGGAACAACATAGCTTGTACCCTAGTTCTTTGGGCTTGGCCACTTGAATCCCTTTCCACCATTAAGCACCAGAAAGGTCATTCAGTTCAAGTAACAAACAACATGCAAAATGGTGCGATTTCAAGTTATTTAAAATGATAAAAATAATGACGAGATTCTACAACATATTGTACACAGTAGAGTTTACAAACCACCACGGTACTGTAAGTAGAGTATATAGGCTTCAAAGTTGCCTTGTTCAATAAACACTTAAAATACTCCTTTCCTAACACTGAAGTTATAACATCAACATTCATTTTTCTCCATCAGCACAGTAATAAATGCACTCTGGACTATATATAAATACACAGAATCACACAAACATGTATAATAGAAAAAGGAAACGACATATTTACCTCCATTCTCCATCTATCTGCCTCACACTAGGTGGTTCTCGACTCGCAGGAAGAGGTATAGATATCAGAACATTTCGCAGGTCGAACATATCAAAAGCTTCATATTCAATATTGACAAAAGTCTCACTTCCAGAAACAGTAGGCCAGCAGTTAACTGGAGATAGATGCTATCAATCAATAAGCGGTACAAAAATAGTATGCAAATGGCATTCTTTAATATTAAGTGAATTCGCAACACAAGCACACCAGTCAATGGTAAAGAGGACTCATCCAGGCCCTGAATTCTCCACTTCATCAGACCAACGTCGTTTTGACCAGTAGGGAAAGGCCTGTTTGGATCCTTTAAGCCTACTACATGATTGTTGTTGAATAACTCTTTATTGATGTTAGGATGAGTTTTGAAGCTGAGGCCAGGTATCTCTTGGTTTTCAATCTGCATATAGACGTCTCATCCAAAATACTCAGCAACTCACATAATGTTGTATGGCTTATTAGGAATATAAATCTATCCAGAGCACCAAGGAAGAAAAAACACAAAGTTGAGAAAACAGAAAATACAATATTTTTCCAAATGGCAGTAAGGGTTGTTACTATGCCAATCTAACGCATATGTATTATTAATGTATGAGAACATATAATCTTCATCCTTTAAGAATTAAATTAATCTTTTATTTATAAGATGGCTAAGATATGCAGCAAGCATTGACTGTAGATGAAGTCCGAACTAAAAGCAACAGATGCGATGAGCCAAAATCAGCACAACAAATGATCCCAAAAAAATATATCATGTTTGACAAAAACAAACACTCCAGGAAGTCAACTTTGATGAAAAAATAGCACTTGAATGAAGAATATATGATCATGAGCCTAGTAAGAAGGCAAATAGGTACTCCTATGTAAGCATGACTGCTTGAGATTAACAGGTCCCAGACAATGTGTAGCAGGATGTGAAAAATATATTCCACCAAGGGGTTTGCTCTTGGAGACCAATAGTCATACGACTTGCAAATGTGAATGTGTTCTTTAAAATGTGTTATAGAAGCAAGAGCATTTAGGCATCTAATTAAGTAAAGAAATGGATAGACTAAAAATAGATAGCTACATATAGTTAGTTAGTTAGTAGTGTGTGTGTGTGTGTGAGAGAGAGAGAGAGAGGGTGTGGGTGTGGGTGTGGGTGAGAGAGAGATGTGTGTGTGTGTGTGTGTGTGTGTGTGAGAGAGAGAGAGAGAGGAAAAACCTGAAATTGAACTAGCCCATCTTCCTGATTCAGTATCTGCACAGAAAGAGTTCCTTGAACATCAAAATTACTAACTCCTCCATCTCTCCTAATTATAACATTGAGCCTCTCTTCAATAGTCAGTGTAATAGGATCTGATGGTGGAAGGGATGACTTCGTTTGTTTAGCTACTACTGGCTGCACATCCTCCAGAATAACTTCCCCTTCAGCTTTCAGTGAATTCATTAACTGACTGGTCTTCTGTGTCTTACCTAGTTGCATACCAAGGCCTTTTGGGGGAGCTGTAGCGGATGAAGGTGGACGGCCTGGATTCACATAAAGTCTTAGGAAAGAACCAAAAAGTGAGAATAAAATGTAACCATATGACAATTTGAGGAATGACCAGCACATAAATTTTGCACTTAAAAGGTGGCATGCTTGGAAGCATGAGGAAATAGATTCTGCTCGCAAGTCAATTACATCATTGTGTAATATGTGAATCTCAATTAATACCATCATCATCATCATCAAGATCTTGTCCCATAAAGATGGGATCGGTTAACATTCCATTAATAATTTAAATAATTTTAATGTCCAACTGTAACCATCTTATTCTTATTAGTGCCAACTTCCTAGTTGAGAGAATGATGGAGAAAAAGAGGCTTATCGCAATCCTAAATGGCAAGTTGGGTCCTCCAAATTTCTCCTAGACTAAGGGGGAAATATGAAATATTGTCATAAGAAACTATGTGCAATTTTAAGGCACAGAAAGCCAAGAGCCAAAAAGCCATTTTCCCTCGACTAATATATGATAAATTACTAGCATTTTTTTGTCCTCTTTTTGCGCACCCAATGGCCAATTGGCCACATAATGGAGGCTGAAGTGTTTACTGTTAAGACTGCGGTCCAGAAAAATATAACTTCAATTGATTTGGAACCTCTTTTCAAGGGTCCAGAGAAACCTTAAAATATATTTCTTACACCAATCCGGATTGACTGAAACCATTTATATCTGCCAGTGGATAAGCAGTTCTAACCTTGCATAAATCACATAAACTTTACAAGAGGATTCTCTTTAGAATTGAAATCCCCCACGCACACCAAAAAAATGGGCTATGCTAACTCATCTGTACATCCATTTTTACCCTCAAGGATTCGATAAACAAGAAGGAAATGGTTACTGCTGGTATGAGCACCCACCAGAGTTGTATTTCGCAACATCATTACTTAGTTCACCAACATATATAGCTCTTTAGGATTTTGTGTGTTTGCTCCACAAATTGAATTAACCATGGAACCCTTTTTTATTAGATATATACCTATGATTTGGTAGCCTTGTGTTGCCATATATCGCTAAACCATTAGCAATTAGCAATTAGCAATTTGGAACGAATTGAACGATCATTTATGAACACTATCATTCAGGATCAAAAGGATTACCGCTCCGATCTAATCCTTTATGAACTCAAGCTAAATGGGCATAAAGACAGGTTTGTGTTAAATTAAACTAAAAATAATTAATACTTTCTCCGTAATTTAAATAGGTAGCAAACAAAATTATTTAGATATATGTATATTATACATAAATACATACCTTCTATTCCTATATGCATACATATATGTTCACGTATACAAAGTACAAACGATCAAAAAACATTTCATCTTTCCATTCCGTATAAGCATATCAAAGAAGACTACCCTATCGTACCATGTCCATGACACAACAAGTGGGATTCCGGATTTCCATTTTCATTCCGGATATAGAAATGTTCCGCCTTCAACCTTCTGAGTAACATTGGGGACACCAGCTGAAAAACAATTTTTACAAGCAATATCACTCATAGGCCTGGCAAATGAGTCGAGTCGACGGCGACTGGCCTTGCCTCACAACGAAGCGGATTTTATTCACCTCGTTGCCGACATAGGCGAATCAACTCGCCTCGTCAGAGCGAGTTAGGCGAAGCGGGCCGGTTCCCAATTTTCTCGATGTTGCCTCGCTCCAATTCGCCTCGCCTAACTCACCCCTTGCCTCGCCGACTCGCCTAAGTCATTCCTCATCTCACCTCGCCGACTCGCTCCAATTCGCTTCATGACTCGCCTCAACTCGCGATGATGATGGCGTCCTCGAACTCGAAGATGGCAACTGATGATGGTGAAGAAGATGATAATGGCGGGTGATGGTGGTGAAGATGATAATTATGGCCGACGAGTGATGATGGCGAGTCAAGTTGTGAAGAAGATGATCTAGATGTGGTGGTGGTGGCAGATGGTGAAGATGTGGTGATGGCGGTGGCGAGTTCAGTAGCGGCGGTGTGGTGAAAATGGCGGTGGAGAAGATGGTGATGGCGGGTGAGGTGGTAGTGGTGAAGATGGTGATGGAGGCGGCGGCGAGTTGGACGGCGGCGGCGTGGTGAAGATGGCGGTGGTGATAATGTTGATGGCGGGTAAGGTGGCGGTGGTGAAGATGGTGATGACGGTGGCGACTTGTGCGGCGGCGGCGGCGAATTGAGCAGCGGCAAATTGGGCGGTGGCAAAGTTTAGGGGACGAAACCTAGATCTTGGAATTGGGAAGGGGGAGATAAAAAGGTAAGTAGGGAGGGTTTTTTTCTTTTTGAGAATTTTTTTGATTAAAAAAACCAGTCAGGCGAGCCGATTTGCCTGAATCAGGCGATTCACCTAGGCAAGCAGGGTCAGCGATGGCTACTGTTTAACTCGCCTTGCCGGCTAAGCAAGGCGAGTTGAACTCGCCTCGTCTATGAAGCGAGTCGGGCGATTCGGCCCGGCTCACTTCATTTGCCAGGCCTAATCACTCATGTCCTTATTTGCAAGTAACGAAAAAGGCCATTAGTTTGGCTTTCTAAAATCTCTTAATTGAAAAAGGAGACAGTTTGGATTGCTAAATCCTAACGCTGCAAGTATTTTATCCATGTGGTGCTGCAGAACCAATTATTTTGTAAAAGACCAGGTTGGCATAACCACACCGAAGCCATACAAAAGCTCATCATCACCCAGAAGCCACATATGAAATTCTCCTAGCATCCACATGTTAAACTCCAACCATTTCTTATTGAGAGTATTGCAGTTTCCATTACCCATTCCATATGAATCACAACTGGCCATGCAGCATATTCTTAACAGGTATGTTCTACGTTTCTGGCATCCTAAAACCAATCACCCCTTTTTTCTTAGCATGTTTAGAAACATTATGCACGATAGAGGCATGGGATTTCTGGCAGTGGCCATCTTCCACCATTTGGTTTGCCCTCTCCACAATATTCTTCGCAAAGCAAGCCTAAACCTTAACTATAACTGTAGAGAAATCAAGTCCCCCATATGCAAGAATCATAGTACCACCTCCCTACTCAAAGAACATAGCCTATCATCCTCCAATGGTCCAAGTCCAACTCCGTAAATTATCCTTCTTCCATTCCCCAAAGTTAAATACCACCCTCGAGCATCAAACCCCAACCAAACACTATCACTCAACTACCCTATATTTGCCTTACATCGTCTTGAGGTGAAACTGGATTAAATGTAACCTTTCTACTTGAATTACTTTTTGTAGGATTCCCTATTTTCTTCGCTTTCCTGATTGAATGTGTTTGGTTAGGTTTATAATGTCACTGCAAAGGTCATTCCATTTTTCCTAGTACATGGTATAATGGTATCTGCATCTTCCCACTCCAAATTTATGGTCTCCTATTTGTAATTATTGTAGGACTTGCATCAGAAGCCAGTGGTACAAGGTACTGGGTTTAAATGAAAGATCCTCAAATTTTGCATATAATGTTCTACATTTCTAATAATTGTTTACAACGTGTTATGGATTTATTTGCATGAATGAAATTGAATTGCTCAGTAGAAATGAAAATTACTATATAGAACGAAATGAATTTAAGAGAGAAATCCAATATATCCACTATATCTTTTCTCAAGAAGAAGAAACTACATCCATTCAACTAGAATATTATATGCAAAGACGTACTCAACGGAAAGATTCCAGAACAAGCTAAAGATAATTTAGACAAACCTTTAGACTTGCTAGAAAACGAGTCCACATCTGAGGTCAATCCAAAACCAGAACCACTTCCAAAACCACCTCCTCCACTGCTGGAGATACTCATATCGCTGAAACTACTTTCGATTCTTCTAGGACCTGACATAGCCATAAAACCTCCTTTGTCACCTCTGTTCTTCTCAATCTGCAAAATAATGCATAAATATAATATTATTCATCTTCATATGCAAGATGTTCATCAAAAGAAAATACGAATAAAGAGGAATGAAGATAATAGATAGAGGCATTGATTTTAAGAATATGAATGTCATTCTATGATCGGACAAGGACAAATAAAGAACTGTGAAAGACAAATCCATTTCTCGACAATCTTTAAGAAAGAATGCAGATACCAAGATAGGTAATGAAGGTCAAACAACCTAAACCGAGTAAGAACTGGAGAAGAAGAGGTTTGGTTTGAGTCAAGGTCAACTGTAACATCAGAAGGGCTTAAGATGCAACATAAGGCATATTCTTTGACAAGTACCTTAACTTGATCTTTGACAATCACCTTAACTTCGTTACCTAGAATATTTTATGCTAGGCAAAAGAAAGAGTTCAAACTGAATTTGAAATTTCATTTATTATCCTATTGAACAAAAATACTCTAAAGTCTAAACTACATACTGAGAGCATCTAACATAATAGGCATAAATATTGAAATGGATGCCTAAACCTTTGATTTGGACATAGCCCCTGTAGAAATATCGGACAAATGCTTCATATTTCTAAATATTGAATATCCATAGAAGACTAATTGATAGAAAGGACCAGTGAATGGGTAGAAGAATGTCAAATAATAGAACATATTGGAAAACAAATATTAGGTAGTGTTTTCCTAAAAGATAACAGCTAAAAAAATTCTAAAATTTGTCGAAAGTTATGCAACCTATGGATTACAAACCTAACATATAAGACTTCAGAATTCAGAGAAGCTAAGGTAGAAGACCATCCAAGAATATATTCCCGAAAAGAATGTATTAGCTCTTATCAACGCATCTACATACAAAATGTTGATCCTTAGCAACTTATTTTCTCTAATGTATAATACGCAACTAACCTGTAAACTCAAAAGTTCTGGATTCTTGGATGCGTATGCACAAGATAGAGCTACATGTGGATTCCATTTGTATATGAGAAATGAAGGTTATGGAATGCAATATGTGCCACCAGGTGGTTGAGTGGTGCATACTGCATATATTGCACATGTGCTGTGGGCAGTCACATTTGGGGATGGCTTTTCAAATTAAAACGAAAGGGGGAAGGATATAGTAAAACAAGTTGATAGATCAAGCAAAAATACGAAAAAAATAATATTTATAGATTATATTTATTAAATTGTAATATATTGAAAAGGATTTTTTTCCTTCGAAGAATAGTAGTAGTGAAGCTATTTCTCCAAGTGTTTGCCAAGAAAGAATAAATACAAAATTGATGACTACTTATATAAAAGAGGAATATTAAAGTTTAAATGATTAGTAGGTCCAACATAGTACCCAACCCATCCATTGAACGATTCAAATTCAACATATACTGTCTGGTTGCGTAGAAAAGGCATTTCTAGCTTCAAAAATGAGCTTTGCCTGCTTAATGAGCCATGCAGCGCAATTTTATGGGTCACGAGGGAAAATAGCTCGTATGCACCACCACATAAAACGCATTTCTAACAGACGCTTAAGACAGGATGTTGGGATATTCGCTGATCCCAATTTATTGATTCATATTTGTTATAAAGAGAACTTATGAGGGGGGAAATCAAACATGTAAAGCAAATGGCTGTTTAGTATTCTAATTGTATCCAGAGTTATCTGCTCAACATAATTCTCAACATAAACTTAACCTAATACGAGGAAAAAAAATAACAATTTGAATATAGATGAGGCATGCCTGGGCATACATACCTTGCTTTTGTCTATTTCACTAGCCTTCCGCTTCATGACATCTTTAGTTTCATTTATCTTGCTCTGCCTGAGCAGCTTATGCAATTTTTCTTCATGACTCTCCATCTCACAGTATTGTTTAACTTGTGCAACTGTGACATTTTCTTTGTGCCCAAGAGAAATAGCTTCATCAAAGGCAAAAATCAGCTCAAAAGCCATTCTGCAGACACCCTCTTCATCTAAAGAGGGTGCATATTCAGGTACCTAAATGTAATTAAGGATCCATCAATATGAGCCTTCAATCATGACCAACACATCACATTGCATTTTTAAATCAACACACCATAAATTCACATCATTACTGCAGATGTCTTCTTGGCACTAATTCTATATTTATTCCTATTTCACTTCATTGGATGTATAGAACCAGTTTGTAGCTGAGAAAATAGAAAACAAAATTCAAGTGGTCCTATATCCAAGCATACGAAACAATCGGAGTTTCTATGAACTATCGATGTGTAGGCTGTTTGTTTTGCAGAATGCATAGTTCCCGAATAAATGACTATAGAAGTGACCAGGTTCATTATTTAACCTTGCCGCTGCAAATCCCGTGTAATCTACAAAGCTTACACAAGTTTCCATGTCTGAGCATTCAAAGTCATATAATTTGTTTAACCTTCGGTGTGACCTTTAAGTAAGTGGAAGCAAAATTTGCAGTAATTGGAATTACAAGAAAACAAGATACACATATTCAGATGTGCACAAGTGTGTTAATGGCAAATATCTGTGTGCACGCGTGCACAGAGTGCAAATAATATTATAATAAAACAGTGACCCCTTGAGAAATTTCAGCATTGTTAATGGCAAATATATACATGTGTGTACATGTGTGTGCGTGTATGTGTATGTGTGTGTGTGTGTACAAGTATTTCTGGAGTGCAAATAATATTATAATAAAACAGTGACACCTTAAGAAATTATCAGCATTGCTAGTCCCAGATAATGCAAGATGTATTGGCTATTTATTCAGTATTCATAGCATGCTTCTGCGTAAACTACTGCAAATGGTAATTAAGCATCGGGCAAAAGAAGGATACAAGTTTGGACAGCAGTCTCAGTGTGTCCAGATCTTCAAGAATGTTACTCTGTTTGTTGGTTACAACTAGCAGATAAAGACTCTCTATTGGCTGGTAGACATAGCGAACATTCTCAGTCTCCACATAGGTATGTTGCTTTCCTGTTCCAACAAGCTTCGGAAAGGCCGCAAGTAGTCCTTCTATCCTTATTCGGGACATGTCAACAAACTGCCTTGAAACAAGTGCTGCAAATAAACCAGAGGCAAATGCAAATTCAGAAGAATGATTTTCCATTGATCTTTACATGCATTTGGTACATAAAACTATAAAGACAGCCATGAAAAGCACAAGAAGAGACAGAAAGCCTACATCTCATTCACACAGAACAGGCTCCAGATCCCCATGCATAAATTATGCTGGTGGGTTTGGGAATATGTTTTAACTAAACAATATATGACAAAATGATCTAATCTCCATGAACAGCAACAGTCAACACACAGTAGAGAGATTAATTGAATTGAATATAGATCCAGAAAATTATGCTGGTGGCTTTTCTTGACATCTTGCAAGTGTTCAAAAGGAATCCACAACGATGTGAAACATAACAGTTAAAAACTTATGTACTTGATTTCCAACTATCAAAGATGTAATGTCTGTAGAGGTGACTATAAAGCAGTTGTCCATTAGAATCCAATTCAATAAAATGTCGCAAAAGGGCCATTTGATGAAATTAAGTGAATAACTGCATGTATCCATTTGAAAGTGTAAATTAAATGTCTTGCCCCAGATATATTATTTTTTTAAATGTGCTTAGCTATATGTCCAGAAATGCACAGTTTTGAGAAGGAAAAAGAATTTCCTAAATAGCCCGATGACTGGGAATTCAAATTCTAAGTAGTATAGTATATGCATTTTACTGATCTCGTTTTAAATCCATTACGTTAAACATTTTAGAACCTGCACTTATTGAAGTCCCAAAGAAATAAAACTACCAAAGCTATCAACCATATATTAATCTTTTAACACAGAGAGAAATAAAATCCAGTGATTACTTATTACACTGTCGCACGAACATGAAAAAGCGTCAATAGTAAACCTACCTTTCCCAGACTTGCTGATGATGGAGGCTGCAAGGACTACCTGTACATGTAGAAGGTTTTCAGTAATCTGCTACTAGATTTTTAAGTGGGGTAAACGATATTGAAACTTGAAAGAGATAGCATTACAGCAAAGATGAATTTGAAGCCAATTTAGACTCTTCCCATGTATTAGAGCTATACATTGGTTAATAACTTTTGGGGACCCTGTGCACATAATGATTCCCCGTAAAGAACAAGGAAGCACATATCGAGTCCATTCATTATAACGTCCTCATACCATAACAATTGATATTCCATCATGTATAAAGAGGTCATCAGTGTGAACGGTGTCATGTTTTTCTGACCTATTCCAGCAAGGGTTTCAAGTGCCAATGCCACGGTACTACAATTGCATCACATACAAGCTCTCTCACATCAAAATCGGATCAGCATTGAAGCAAAGTTCTATGAAAGATTTGGAAGAAGAAAAAATTTACGATTGGTTGATAACCTGATGCCGGTCCTTTTTTAATTACTGCAAAACCTAGACGAAGGGATCAGGGCATTATGTCCTTATAGGGCATATAAAGCCAATAGGAACAAAGCTCATTCAACCCTAAATTGATACTACTGCAACAACGATGCGAAAATTGCTAACTATGTGTTAGATCCATTGCCAAATATAGCTGATCTCTCTTCAGAGATAGGTATTAAGCTAACATGAAATCAAACTAAACCTAAAATGGAAAATTCGATCAATCACTGTCAGCAAACGTTGGATTAATCTAAAATTCATAGCAAAAGTTACCATTGTGATATTAGAAGGTGCAAAAAGAGGAACTTTTCCGATCAATTTACGACCTGCAAGAAATCGAAACACGAAATGACGATCATTTAATTTAGATTCAAAAACACCAAATCTAGAGAGAGGAGAAAGAAGGCGTAGCGATTGAAAATTAAAGGATCTAAAAATTGAGTAGAATGATTAGAAATCGAAGCTCGCCTGGGGTTTGAGAGTGCTTGGGGATCGCTACGAAAACGAGAGCGAGAGTGGATCTGAGATCTGGACTCAAAAGAGGTCTGGTTTTTTCGCAAGCAAAGGGGAGAACGATCTACTTGGGTCGGGTTGAATAGCGACCCGGATCCGAACCCGACTCTGCGGATTTAGTGCTGGTGATGGGTTCCGCGCTTTTCCCTCAACTTATCTTTCGATTTGTTGTTAGTACGAGAAACTCGATATTTAACAACATATAACACAGTGACAAATCTTTATTTCTGATGATGCTCAAAACTTTTCAGATCATGACACGCGGCAGATGACGTGTCCAAAGGGTTACGGAAAAGGAGCAAGAATGGTACATTGGAGGCATACCCCGGGCCTTCGACCCGAAGATGTTCTAGACCCTCAATGACCTCCCAGAACACTCATATACTCGTCCTACAAATAACCATTGGCTCACCTCCGAGCCCTCCTGCACGCTGAGCTTCCTTAGCTCTCTCAGCTCGTCTCTGAGCTATCACAGAACCAAGCTTGCTCGGCCTCCCGCTCGCCTCCGAGCCTCCCGCCCGCTTCCGAGCCTCCCGCCGAGCTCAGCTTCCTCGGTCTCACCGACCAATCCAGAACACAGATCATAGACATTCTCGCCATGGCTCCGCGAATCTCACCATACGCGAGATATCCGCCGCCCCACGATCCCGCGTCCCATGCCATCACGTTCCCCCGTTAATGGGCGTATCTCGCCATTAATGGAGGATCCCGCCATTTGCGCAAGCGCGGCTCCAAGGGCGTAACGGTCGGCGTAAATCTTGCACCCGCCAGCCCATGGCTGCCACTATATAAACCTCCTCTCAGACGACTCAGGTAAGGAAATTCTACCTCAATAGGTCGCTACTCTGCCAAAATATCTCGACTAACTTGATCGTCGGAGGGTCCACGGTGGTACAACCACCTCGGGACTTCCTTGCAGGTAGATCGACATCATTCCAAGTCAAGCCCACTGAGATCCACACGTTTTAGGAGGCAACCCTCAAACCTAATCTCAGCCATTCATCAACGCACGTCGACAGATCAACGGAAGACGACATCTGAAGGAATTCCTGACCTCCATCAGTTGGCGCCGTCTGTGGAAAGTTCGAAAGTTCCACTCAACGAAAGTTGATCTTCCGATCTCGAATTCATGACGAGTGATCACCGCGGCGATCCAAGCACTAGCCGTCGCCCTCCTCACAACGGGCATGCGGACGGATCATCTCCTCCCCCGAAAGCCGTCCATGCCCTTTCTGCCCGAATCGACAAGCTCGCGTCAATCGTGGATGCCCTCGTCCGTGTCCAAACGACGGGACGGGCCCCCCAGGTCGCCGCTCCCCCACCTCAGGACCGGGACCTCCACAGAGGGGGAGAAGACACTGCCCACGCTGGCACGATCGAACAGCGCCTCGCTATTTCCGGCAGCCACAGATCCCCCGTGGCGGCCAATTCAATGACCCGCTGGACGCCTCACAGCTCCACGCCGAGGTCTCATGAAAGAGCACCCCGCCCTGAGGCCCATCAGCTCATGTCCCTCCCGAGGAGGTGTCGGTCAGCTCACCTGCTTCCAGGCATAGCCGGCGCCCTCTCCCTCGACAGGGTCGCGCGGACGGGACTCACCACGGCAGCTCGAGGACAACCTCGCCAGGGGACCTGAGGAACCTCATAGAACGGAACCGGAACCGCGGCCAGGCGCTGGCCACTAGTAGGGGGGCCATCGCTCCGAGTATGCCGAATCTTCGGGATACCGCGACAGACTCGATGCCCTCGAAAAGAGGATCGGGGGTATACATCGGGAGAGTCGCCCTTCAAGCGAGGGGGCTAGATATGTCGTCGACTCGCTCACGAAGCCCTTCACCGAAGAGCTGCTCGATGTCCGTGTCTCCTCCAAGAACAAGCCTCCAAAGGTGTCCCTCTTCAACGGAATGTCCGACCCGAAAGACCGCTTGGACGCGTTGTAACAGCCCTATTTGAATGCAATAATTCAAGAGTTTATCAAGATTCTTTTCCCATAATTTTTGAATTTTTAGTTGGCCGCTAAAATATTTTAATTTAGATTTTTTTTTTCTCTGTAAACAATTTTGGTATGGAAAATATTCAGTTTTTATATTATATAAATAATTTCTTAGTGACAGCAAAATAACATTTTGCGTATCTGTTTACTGTTAAAATGAGAACAAGAAAATCTGCACCGAATCTCTAAAATACGACCAATTAAAGATATGCATCTTTATACATATATTTATAAAAATTTATATATACACAAAACAAAATCTCTCTCCATCTCTCATACCCGCATCTCTCTCTCTCCCCCCACTGCTCATCAAGTCCCTCACCCATGAAAACCCTAACCCTAGTCGTCGCCACCATCACCGCCGCAGACCCCGACCCCTCCTCTCGCTTCCATCAACGTCGCGACCCTTTCCTCCCTCTCCTCCCTCCTTCGCCTTCGCCCTCGCTCTCGTCCTTCTCCCGTCGACGCCACCTCTATCCCTCGCGCGGCCACAACCCCGACCTCCTCATCTCGTCCCATCACTGTAGCCTTCGTCCCTTCGGACGGCCATCTCCGACTCCACCACAACCTCCAGCGACCTGCACAGAGCCCTCGACGTCGCCGCAGCCTTCGTCTTCGCCTCGTCGCTGCTCCCATCACCCAGATCTCCACAACTCCCTGCAACAATATCATCCATGTCCTTCCATCGTCAGATCCGAACCCTAGCAATAGCAACTGCCACGATTCCCCCTTGTAAGCACTCCTTGATCCCTGTTTCTTTTCTGGAAAAAAGAAATAAATAAATAAATAAAATGGTAGGAAATCAGTGAACAATTTGAAAGGGGAAAATTAGTATAAAACCCTAAATTGAGATAATTTTGTTTTGGTTGTGTGACAATTTTATGTATATATTTATAATTTAATCGATAAAAATTTATCTAGGCGGATCGTATAACTCAGATCCCAAGTCGCACCTTAGCTGAGTTCGTGCCCGCATTTCGTACATCTTTTTCCGTGATCGTTAACCTCAGGCAAGTACTCTTGCCTTTTCTTTATGTGATGCTATGATATGATTACTATGCATAAGAATCCTTTTTATGCTTCATACACATTCGAGGCTCTTGTTGATTTACTTGTATAGAACACCTTGATCTGACATGCCTATTCATGAACCTTATTATTTATTTTTAAAATGAAATCATTAATTAGAATGCTGGACTACATGTCATGTCGCAATCTATAATGTTTACAGGTTTTATTTCCATACAATTACCATACCACAAGTTCCTGTCTTTTCAGCATTCTTAATTAGTGATTTTAATCTTTACCATAGCAACTATAAATATGTGGGTGTTGGGGTAGTTTGAGTGTGCGCTGTACAACAGGATCTCAGGAGTCCCATGTCGGCAGCTCGTACCGGGCTATAGCAGTCTCATGTTTACAGCTCGTACCGGGCTATAGCGGTCTCATGTTTACAGCTCGTACCGGGCTATAGCGGTCTCATGATTACAGCTCGTACCGGTCTATAGCGGTCTCATGATTACAGCTTGTACCGGGCTATAGCGGTCTCATGATTACAGCTCATACCGGGCTATAGCGGTCTCATGATTACAGCTCGTACCGGGCTATAGCGGTCTCTTGTTCATTCCACAGTTGGGCCCATGTTTCCTAGCCCCTGAGGCACCACTCTTGGGTTAGGAATACTCCTGCAGAGATTGACGCACACACTCAAGCTTACGATAGGATAGTTTACCTTTTAGTGGCCAGTTAGGTTATGACCTGATCCCTTACATACATGTTTCATAGTGTTAGTGTTTAATTATTTATATACATGTTGTTCTTGCGCACCGGGTTTCACTTTTATATATTCTTGTTATTATGCTACACACTCTTTATACGTTGAGTACTTGCTGGGATGTTCTGACATCCTTGAGATTTGCCATCTCAGGTTTAGAGACAGATCTGCAGACTGAGCAGGATCAGAGCGGCTACCAGGACTTTGCTGAAGATCAGTAATCGTAGGTTTATTTTCCTTTACTTTTAGCTTTTAGCTTTTAGCATGTGCGCCCTTATGGGACATTAGGACTTTTGTATCTCTTTCGGATCTTATTTTATTCCGAATCTTTTGTTTTGGATCTTTAATTGCATCAATTATCCAGTGGACCCATTTTTAGGATTTCTTGTGGTTTCATTGCAGCATGATTATCAGTATTATTTTTTTTGGTATTGAATTTTATTTTTGACAAGTTAATCCAGACAACCTTATGTGACTATGGAAGGACTTTTTCTTACCGTAGGTAGCACGGCTGGCCTTCGTCGCTTCCCGTATTCCACATTTTGGGAAGCGGGGCGCGACAAGGTTTTGTTGGTATCAAAGCCCAGGCTGACATCAAAATTAGTCTTGGTTCTACCGACCTTTTAGGTTAGAAACACATGTCTAGGTTTTCCCCAGTATGTCATGCTGCAGATTCCGTTGACTCTGACCGTAGGATTCGGGCGACTTACATAGAGTTACGATATTGTGCCCATGTACCGCGGCATGGATACAATACGGTATTCTGTATGAGTAACTTAGAGTCCTACACTTGATCTGTATTCTTTGAATTGATTATTTCATTATCTATTTGCTTCACTCAGTTTTAATATTTTGAATTTAAACTTCGTTTTCGTTGCTAAATCTCATCGTTCGTTTTGACTTCAGAATCATGGCCGAAGAAAATTTGCGAGTATATGGGAGACGTGACAACAATACTGCACTACTTGGAGTTATACGTGGCATGCTGGAGAGTCAACAGCAGCAGACCGAATTGCTACAAGGGGGCCTACTTGCTTCTCAGCAGACCGCTACTGCGGCCCTGAACAAGGTGGCTGAGGTTCGTGAAGGTAGACGTCCGGGCAGCGTCGCCGATTTCAGGAGACTACAGCCGGCAGTTTTCACTGGCGCAGGCGGACCACTGGATGCTGAGCAGTGGATTGTCGACATGGGGAATTTGCTGTCAGCCGCCCGGGTTCCTGAAGAGGACAGAGTGGATATAGTCAAGATTCAACTGCAGGATATTGCTAGAATTTGGTGGCTCGCAGAAAAGAGCAGGTTGAAGAAACCGATTGCATGGACTGATTTCTCTACGACTTTCCTTGAGAAATTCTTTCCCAAATCGGCCAGGATCGAGATGGAACAGCAATTTATCATTCTTCGTCAGAGAGATCGCACAGTGGATGAGGTAGCGGCTGAGATTATCCGACTCAGTCGTTTTGCTCCTTCAATGGTAGCCCAGGAAGAGGATAGGGCTAGAAGATTCTTACAGTGTCTCACTCTGGAAATACAGGAGAAGTTAGCTTCACATGATCTGAAGACTTATTCAGAGGTATTAAATGCGGCTCGCAGAATTGAGACGGTTATGGATAAGAGGAAGAAACTTCAGAGTGGAAGATTCAAACGGCCCGTGAATCAAACTTCAGGGAGGATTCCAATTAGACAGCATGGAGGAGTTTAGATGAAGCGTACCGCAACCCCACCACAACAAGAACCTCTGGTTTGTGGATACTGTCGGATACCGGGACACGTCCAGAGAAATTGCCGCCGCGCTAAGGGTCTATGTCTGATTTGTGGTGCTAGTGACCATCAGATTGGGAGTTGTCCAAGGAGAGCAGAGCGCAACCAACCTCAGAAAGGACTTGTCCCTCAAGAGCAACTTTTTGATCAGAGGCGAGGAAACACAGGTCGTAGACAGGGACGGACCTTTACACTGACAGCTGAGCAGGCGGAAGCATCGTAGGATGTCATTTCAGGTACCGTTCTAATTTGTTATGTTCCTGCTAGAGCACTTTTCGATTCCGGAACTTCGCATTGTTCTATGTCTTTGGATTTTGCCACAACACATTCTATTGCACACAAAATACTGACTGGAGGTTGGGACATTCACACTGGAAATGGAGTAGTTACCACAAACCTAGAGTGCAAGCTTTGTCCAGTTATAATTTGCGGCAGGGAGCTTTTCGCAGATTTCCTGTTGATTGGGACCGGTAGTTATGATGTCGTCTTAGGAATGGATTGGTTGGACACCTTTCACGCACATATTGATTGTCGGGCTAAAACTATAAACTTTCGCATTCCTAACCACGCAGAGTTCGTGTTCATTGGAGGGAGCAAATCTCTGGGACCCATAAAGTTTAGAGCAAAGCCGACGTGCAATATACTAGCGTCAATGGAGGTTGATATGAGTTCGGCACCGGTCGTAGTTCAGGAATTTTTGGATGTCTTTCCTGAGGACTTACCCGGCTTACCCCCGCCTCGTGCTTTGGGGTTTTCGATAGAATTATTGCCAGGAACGGCACCAATTTCTAAGTCACCCTACAGGATAGCACCAGTTGAATTAGCGGAATTGAAGAAGCAGATAGAAGACCTCCTCAGCAAAGGATTCATTTACCCGAGTACTTCTCCGTGGGGCGCTCCAGTTTTACTAGTAAAGAAGAAGGACGGCTCATTACGCATGTGCATCGACTACCGAGAGTTGAACCAGGTTACGATTAAAAACAAGTACCCTATACCTCGGATAAATGATTTGTTCGATCAATTATGTGGTGCTCGAGTGTTCTCTAAGTTGGATCTTCGGTCGGGGTACCATCAAGTTCGTGTTAGAGCGGAGGATGTATGCAAGACAACCTTCAGAACTCGATACGGTCATTATGAATTCTTGGTAATGCCATTCGGTGTTACTAATTCCCCAGCCGTGTTCATGGATTTAATGAACCGAGTTTTCTCTCAGTACCTTGATCAGTTTGTCGTAGTTTTCATCGACGACATTCTTGTATACTCCAAAAGCAAGGAGGAGCATGCCGAGCATTTGAGGATCGTGTTGCAGATACTGAGACAAGAAAAGTTTTACGCCAAGCTTAGTAAATGCGAGTCTTGGCTTGAACAAGTTCAATTTTTGGGCCACATCATTTCTGAAGACGGATATCAGTAGATCCGGCGAAGATTGAAGCAATGAAGGATTGGCCAGCACCGAAGTCAGTAGCAGAGATTAGAAGTTTCTTGGGACTCGCAGGCTACTACCGCAGATTTGTTAAAGATTTTGCACGAGCGGCTGAGCCATTGACAAGACTTACTCGAAAGGGGATACCATTCGTATGGTCAGAAGAGTGCAATCGAGCGTTCGAATTATTGAAGGAGAAACTCATAACTGCACCCATATTGACCATACCAGTTGGGACAGGAGGACTGGTGATTCATAGCGACGCTTCCGGTAAGGGGCTAGGCTGTGTCTTGATGCAACGTGGGAGTGTTGTCGCTTATGCCTCGCGTCAACTGAGGACGCACGAGAAGAATTACCTAACTCACGATTTAGAGTTGGCCGCTGTAATCTTTGCTTTGAAAATTTGGAGGCATTATCTTTTGGGAGAACGAGTGGAAATTTTTACGGACCATAAGAGCTTGAAATATGTATTCACGCAGAAGGAGCTAAATATGAGACAGCGTAGGTGGTTGGAGTTCATGGCTGATTATGATATTGATTTGCAATATCATCCCGGGAAAGTAAATGTGGTACCGGATGCTCTCAGTCGGAGACCAACAGCGATATGGTTGACTGGCCAGAAGGAACTCATTGATGAATTTCGAAGACTCGATTTAGAAGTGGTAGAGCAGGGGACGCCCGGACAATATTGGCAACTACAGGTGCAGTCTTCGTTAGTTGATCGTATTAAAGCTGCATAGGCTGGGGACCCACAATTGCAGAAACTCCGCGGGTTAGTAGAGGCAGGAATGAGGACAGACCTATTGATACACGAAGATGGCTCATTAAGATTCGGCAGTCGATTATGCATGCCAAAGGGCGACGTTCGAGAGGAAGTGTTGAAGGAAGCACACAGTTCAGCTTATTCGGTACACCCGGGTGGCACCAAGATGTATAGGGATGTTAAACAACACTTTTGGTGGAATGGCATGAAGAGAGAGATTGCCCGCTATGTGTCGAAGTGCTTAGTGTGCCAGCAGGTGAAGGCCGAACATCAGCGAGTGGCCGGCCTATTGCAACCACTTCCTATTGCCCAGTGGAAGCGGGAACACATCACTATGGACTTCGTGACGGCTTTACCACGGAGTCCTAAGGGCAATAATGCTATTTGGGTCATCGTCGACCGTCTCACAAAGGCGGCCCATTTTCTACCCTTTCGAGTGGGACAATCGACGGAGACATTGGCGGAGAAATATATGCAAGAGATCGTACGGTTGCATAGGGTGCCTATCACTATAGTATCGGACCGAGACACGAGATTCCTTTCACATTTCTGGAGAAGCTTACAAGAGAGTCTAGGCACTCGTCTCCGTTACAGCACGGCTTACCATCCCCAGACTGACGGACAGTCTGAATGTACGATACAGATATTAGAAGATATGTTGAGAGCCTGTATGCTAGATTTCAAGGGATCGTGGGAGGATCATCTTCACTTGGTGGAATTCTCGTATAATAACAGCTATCAGGCGAGTATCCAGATGGCACCGTTCGAGGCACCTTACGGACGTAAATGTCGTTCCCCACTTTGCTGGGATGATGTGGGTGGGCGAAGATTATTAGGACCGGAGCTCGTAACCCAAACAGTTGAGAAGGTCCAGTTGATCAGGGACCGTATCAAGGCAGCACAAGATCGTCAGAAAAGCTAGGCGGATACTAGTCGAAGACCTCTTGAGTTTGGAGTAAGAGATCATGCCTTCCTTAAGATTTCGCCGACTCGAGGAGTGATTAGATTCGGTAGTCGTGGGAAAATCAGTCCCCAATTTATTGGACCATTCGAGATTGTGGAACGCGTTGGAGCAGTGGCTTACAGATTGGCCTTACCACCTTCTTTGGCTGGTGTGCACGATGTATTCCATGTATCACAGTTGCGTCGGTACGTTCGCGATGACAGTCATGTTCTCGATCACTCTGAATTAACCTTGAGCACTGATCTCTCGTATGAAGAGCAACCTACAGCCATTGTCGACCGTAAGGAGAAGGTATTGAGAAACAAGATCATCCCTTTAGTTCTTGTATCTTGGGACGGACGTTCTCACGGAGAATCTACTTGGGAGTGTGAGGACACGATTCGTCAAAAGTACCCACACCTGTTTTCTTGATCTTGTAGTCGTCCTTCCAATTTCGAGAGCGAATTTTTCTGTAAGGTGGGTAGGATGTAACAGCCCTATTTGAATGCAATAATTCAAGAGTTTATCAAGATTCTTTTCCCATAATTTTTGAATTTTTAGTTGGCCGCTAAAATATTTTAATTTAGATTTTTTTTTTCTCTGTAAACAATTTTGGTATGGAAAATATTCAGTTTTTATATTATATAAATAATTTCTTAGTGACAGCAAAATAACATTTTGCGTATCTGTTTACTGTTAAAATGAGAACAAGAAAATCTGCACCGAATCTCTAAAATACGACCAATTAAAGATATGCATCTTTATACATATATTTATAAAAATTTATATATACACAAAACAAAATCTCTCTCCATCTCTCATACCCGCATCTCTCTCTCCCCCCACTGCTCATCAAGTCCCTCACCCACGAAAACCCTAACCCTAGTCGTCGCCACCATCACCGCCGCAAACCCCGACCCCTCCTCTCGCCTCCATCAACGCCGCGACCCTTTCCTCCCTCTCCTCCCTCCTTCGCCTTCGCCCTCGCTCTCGTCCTCCTCCCGTCGACGCCGCCTCCACCCCTCGCGCGGCCACAACCCCGACCTCCTCGTTTCGTCCTATCACCGTAGCCTTCGTCCCTTCGGACGGCCATCTCCGACTCCACCACAACCTCCAGCGACCTGCACAGAGCCCTCGACGTCGCCGCAGCCTTCGTCTTCGCCTCGTCGCTGCTCCCATCACCCAGATCTCCACAGCTCCCTGCAACAACATCATCCCTGTCCTTCCATCGTCAGATCTGAACCCTAGCAATAGCACCTGCCACGATTCCCCCCTGTAAGCACTCCTTGATCCCTGTTTCTTTTCTGGAAATAAATAAATAAATAAATAAAATGGTAGGAAATCAATGAACAATTTGAAAGGGGAAAATTAGAATCAAAACCCTAAATTGAGATAATTTTGTTTTGGTTGTATGACAATTTTATGTAGATATTTATAATTTAATCAATGAAAATTTATCTAGGCGGATCATATAACTCAGATCCCAAGTCGCATCTTAGCTGAGTTCGTGCCCGCATTTCGTACATCTTTTTCCGTGATCGTTAACCTCAGACAAGTACTCTTGCCTTTTCTTTATGTGATGCTATGACATGATTACTATGCACAAGAATCCTTTTTTTGCTTCATACACATTCGAGGCTCTTGTTGATTTACTTATATAGAACACCTTGATCTAACATGCCTATTCATGAACCTTATTATTTATTTTTAAAATGAAATTATTAATTAGAATGCTGGACTACATGTCATGTCACAATCTATACTGTTTACAGGTTTTATTTCCATACAATTACCATCCCACAAGTTCCTGTCTTTTCAGCATTCTTAATTAGTGATTTTAATTTTTACCATAGCAACTATAAATACGTGGGTGTTGGGGTAGTTTGAGTGTGCGTTGTACAACAGGACCTCAGGAGTCCCATGCCGGCAGCTCGTACCGGGCTATAGCGGTCTCATATTTACAGCTCGTACCGGGCTATAGCGGTCTCATGTTTACAGCTCGTACCGGGCTATAGCGGTCTCATGATTACAGCTCGTACCGGTCTATAGCGGTCTCATGATTACAGCTCGTACCGGGCTATAGCGGTCACTTGTTCATTCCACAGTTGGGCCAGTGTTTCCTAGCCCCTGGGGCACCACTCTTGGGTTAGGAATACTCCTGCAGAGGTTGACGCACACACTCAAGCTTACGATAGGATAGTTTACCTTTTAGTGGCCAGTTAGGTTATGACCTGATCCCTTACATACATGTTTCATAGTGTTAGTGCATTTAATTATTTATATACAGGTTGTTCTTGCGCACCGGGCTTCACTTTTATATATTCTTGTTATTATGCTACACACTCTTTATACGTTGAATACTTACTGGGATGTTCTGACATCCCTGAGATTTGCCATCTCAGGTTTAGAGACAGATCTGCAGGCTGAGCAGGATCAGAGCGGCTACCAGGACTTTGCTGAAGATCAGTAATCGTAGGTTTATTTTCCTTTACTTTTAGCTTTTAGCTTTTAGTATGTGCGTCCTTACGGAACATTAGGACTTTTGTATCTCTTTCGGATCTTATTTTATTCCGAATCTTTTGTTTTGGATCTTTAATTGCATCAATTATCCAGTGGACCCATTTTTAGGATTTCTTGTGGTTTCATTGCTGCATGATTATCAGTATTATTTTTTTTGGTATTGGATTTTATTTTTGACAGGTTAATCTATACAGCCTTATGTGACTATGGAAGAACTTTTCCTTACCGTAGGTAGCACGGCTGGCCTTCGTCGCTTTCCGTATTCCACATTTTGGGAAGCGGGGCGCGACACACGTTCACAGCAGGGATGAGCTTTCAGGATAACTCTGATGCCGTCCAATGCCGAGCGTTCCCTGCCACTCTCATCCGTGTAGGACGAGGTTGGTTCCGAGGACTCACGCCACGCTCCATCTCTACCTTCGATGAGCTGGCCGCTCAATTCCTCGGCCATTTCGTCGGGAACAGACGGCAGAAGCGGACCGTCGACCACCTCTTCACTATAAAGAGAGGGGACAAGAAATCTTTCAAAGGATACGTCACCCGCTTCTACAACGCTCTTCTTGAAGTCCCATTGCACCGGGACGAGACGGTCATCACGGCCCTAGGTCGGGTCTTAAGCACAAGGATGTAACACCTTAGAATGTGATTAGTGGCTAATTATACTTTAATATATAGTTTTTAATAAAAAGTTAACCAAATCGATTTTCAAATATTTTATCCTATTTAAGGAATATTTTATTAGATTTTTCCTAGGCTTGCACACACTTGTGCATGTAAACTAGGGTTAATTATAGGGTTATACCATGATTAGCAACCATGGTGGGTTAACCCATTTTAATTAAGTTACTTGGTTTTGGGTTTTAATTTAGTATGATTGTTTTTCTTTTTAAATGGAAAAAGGATTTGAAATATCTTTTGTGTTGACTTAGAGGGAGAAAGAGAGAGAGAAAGGGTGTGGGCAACATGGCTTGAGCCATGCTCATTAAATGAAGAAAGAGAGAGGGGGGTTTGACTTGTTTACTCTCATTTCTCATTCTCACTCTCACTTCTCTCACTCTCACTCATACACACACACACACAACAGCACCAGCAGCCTCAGCAGTAGCAGCAGCAGCAACAACAACAAGAAGCAGCAGCATCAACAGAGGCAAGTAGCAGCAGCAGCAACAGCATCTTTAACATTATCAGCAGCAGCAGTGCAACACCTCTTCTTCTTCCTCTTCTTCCTGCGCACTAGACCTAGAGAGTGAGGTATTATTGCCTAGCCCAACTTCCTTGCTCGCTAAACTAGTGGTTGTTAAGCTTAATTAGTGTTAAAAGTGAGATTTAATGCTTGAAATGGTGAATTGTGTGGAGTTTTGGTTAAGAGATGTTTTTATTGGTTAGCCTAGCCGAGTTAAGTGTTATTAGGGCCACTTAAACCTAGTTAAACCCCAGATTTCACTAAAATACCATAAGGTTTCTGTTTGGTGTAAAATTTAGGTTTTAAAGTGAAATTTTAGGTTTCTGTGATCTGCTTTAGACCCGGGGGTTTCAGATTAAAATTGAGCTAACTGGAGCATATTTGGTAGACCTTGATCACACCACCAGAGGACGAGACCCCCTACCCAACCTTTGGCCGCCGTTTTATTCGTTCTGGACGCAATTTGCGGCCAGATAGGGGTTCTGGGTGCTGGGGTTTTGGCTAGGGTAGTCTGCTGCATATTCCAGTGTTTTGGCATGTGCAATTTTGTAAGTTTTCACCTGTGTCAAAATCTGGGACGATATATCGTTTTTCCTACACGTTTAGTTTGCGCGATACGTGAGTGGGCTCTGTGATCCAACGTGTCGCGGCGTGTCGGGGTAGTTTTAGACGCGTATAAACACGATCTAGCATATCAGACACACGCGCGTTTAGTTCGCGACGCGAGTTTCTCGTTTGATTTCGATATCGCGTTTTGCGAGATAATTGTTTATGTGGATTTTTCTTGTGTGAATTCTAGGTTCACAGGCGGGTACGTCGGACGCCGCAAAGAAGGGGAAGCAAGTGGTTGGCTACGTGTAGCACGCGACCAGGTGAGTAGATTTAACATTTACGGGGAAATCGTCCGTATGGCGTTAAGCGTCAGGGCGTTATAGGATATTTTAGTTGTATGTGTTCATATATATATACTATAGTAGCATACTATCTCCTGTTGCATATAAAATGGTAATTATAGAACACTGCACTGTCACTAACGGTTTTAAGCTGCACGAGCACTAAATATATGTTACATTCACACCGTTAGTGATTGCCATGAAACTCGCACTATAGGATCACCGCATCATTGATGATTGTCATGACTTGTCGCATATTCACATATTATCAGATATATCACTACCTGCGCACATGCACCCTTTATATTCACATTAGTGCATACCTTCATTGATACATCACTACCTGCGCACATGTACACTGTATATTCACATTAGTGCATACCTTCGTTGAAACATCACTACTTGCGCACATGTACACTGTATATTCACATTAGTGCATACCTTTATTGATACATCACTAATTGCGCACATGTACACTGTATATTCATATTAAGGCATACCTTCATTGATACATCACTACTTGCGCACATGTACACTGTATATTCACATTAGTGCATACCTTCATCGATACATCACTACTTGCGCACATGTACACCGTATATTCACATTAGTGCATACCGTCCTTGATATACCTATACTTGTGCACATATACATCGTATATCCATATTAGTGCACATGTATATTGCTACACTTACATTGCGTATATATTCATTTGCACATCCATACCTATATATATACATATGTTACATACATGGATGATATTGACATGATTTAAAAACTAAGGGACCGCATGAGATATTTTCAAAACTGGATCTTTTTAAAAGAGCGGTTTTCCCTTTCTTTTACTCTTAGTGTCATACGACACATTGTATGGATTTGCGCATTGAGTTTGGATTTATGTGATTTCTGGATTTGGGGAACCGGGGCATTATTTTAAGAAAATACGCACTGTTTTAAAAATCTGGTTTCCCTTGATATGATATTTTGGTGCGTCCACCACGCGTTTTCTCAGTTCTGAGACGTGTGCTTGAAACCCGATTCGAGAAGTTGGATGATCCGTTTGCGGGTTCGTGGTGGACCCGGTATGGTTCTCCGGGGCGAGAAATGTTTTTCGTGGAGTAGACGATGAGCCTGGCAGGGTGGCTAGTACCTACCGGTGATTGGTTGGATCTGGCGGTTATCCGGAGGATACTGACCAGAGTCGATAGATGGATACGGGATGACCCGTATTGCCGGGGCCGAAGGCCGATTCCGCAGATGGAGCCCGATACTTGAGGATTTGCGTGTCGATGCTTGACACGATGATTTGTGATATTTTCGAGTGCCGATGCTAGGCATTCACGATTCCATGAGCTGTACAGGATTTGAGGGCCGATCAGAGTGAAGGCGCCTGAGTTTTATTATGGTTTGGGTGCATTGATAAACACCGGTTATTCTTCCACGTTGACATTCCGTGTAGATGATATTTATTCCCATGCTAGTATTCATTATTTTGCATCTCATCCTGTAGCCATAGTACCTGATAGAGTACTTTTGCATGATTATTGCATACCCTGCTCATCATATATAGATGCTATTAGATTTCACCGTTATGCACAATTATTGCATACCCTGCTTATCATATAGAGATATTATTATATCGCACTTGGTACATGATTATTGCTCATATAGCTCATCATATAGATGTTATCTGCTGGCATAGGTCAGAGTATCGCAGCACGTGCATACTCGCGATTACCTTTATATGTTATCTACTATTCACGAGTTGGCAACTTACCCCCGTTGTGCCACAGTATTTGCAGGTTGCCCATCAGAGTAGTCACCGCAGGCTGCTTTCTTGCATCTTTTGATACAGATACCACTGCAGTTGGCGTGTTAGCCCTTTTGCTGATATGTGGGTTTTTGTGCGGTATCTGTTTATTTTCCAGTTGTCTACATTGTTGTATCTAGTATTCTCCATCTACTTTCATGTATTGACTTAGAGACCAGTTGTGAGGACGATGTATATTATTTTGTACTCTGGTGTCGAGCTCGTTGTGAGCCGACTTTATTTATGCAGCTTTATCGTTTATGATACTCGTTTTCACTTATATTGCTCATTTCTTCGCTACGGCGTCGTATATTTTTATTGTGGTGATTGTTCCACCGTTGGGCGTGATTGCTCCCGTTTGGGATGCTTTATTCTTATTGTATATCTTTTTACTCATATATTGTCTTGTACCCGATTTCGGGGCTAGTTTTTACAAAGGAAATGCTGCCAAATTTTTTAAGATAATAACTTAGACTTTAAAGAATTTTTTTCTAAATTACTTAAGATTTTCTAAACGTTTTAACAAATGTTTCTATTAAATGTTTAAAACACTCAATACTTTTACTGGTTTTGATTTCTGGGTTTCGGCTTACTTAGTCGCGTTACGCCTGTAGACGTTACGTGGTTAAGTGCCGGTCACGGGCCAAAGTTTGGGTCGTGACAAAGTTGGTATCATAGCGTAGGTTTTACCTTCGCAGTGTAGGATGACCCTGGTATGATGGAGTAGGTAGCTGAAGCAGAGTGGCGTAGCGTGCGTATGTTCCGCGGCATACTCACGACACGGTACTCCGCCTAAGCGACCTTAGGACTTATTGATTGAAATTCCTTCATGATTATATTCATTCTTGTGATTCGATTTTCGTATCCTCATTGAATCCTACTTTCTTTTCAGCCATTATACTGCCAAAGACTACGAGGGCGCAGAGAGCGGCCGCGAGACCGAGATTCGAGTTGACTCGTCCGAGACGAGGACTGATCCGGGTAGTACACCCGTTGTACCAGTGCAGTATGTTCCACCTCCGACAGACCAGATCGCTAGACTAGTGGCAGAGATGCAGGACTTGCGCCAGACGATGAGCTCATTGGTTGAGACCGTTTGAGCGCAGTGACAGGAGGTTGTCACCCCTGTTATCCAGTTGTTCCTTGCGATCAGCATGCAGCATTCCGTCACCTACATAGCACCAGTAGATGCAGTCCCAGTTTACGAGACACGACTTCCAGAGACCTTGAGGGTTCTGGAACAGTGGAGGAATTGTACTGGTGTACCAACCCAGAGCAGAGGCTTAGGACAAGACAGTCGTTCGGCTCTCATCCCCAGGAGGATCGGCAGTCAGCGCGTGGATGTTTTCGATGCGGAAGCCTTCAACACTTCGTCAGACATTGTTCCTTAGCGCCATGTCAGGGTCATATTCTGAGATGTCATGGATGCGGAGGGTTCGCTCAGAGGGGTCAGTCTAGCAGAGGAGGAGTTCAGCCTGTTGCGGGTAGAGGGCAAACACGAGAGTTTGCTTCTACTCATCGGAACGCGGAGGCGTCCAATGCAGAGTTTTCAGGTATCCTTAATTCGTATGTTCTTTTGATGTAATTGTTTGTTTTTCACACTTGTGTCGTGGTTGGGACGAGAGTCGTGTTAGGTAGATCAGCCGTTTGTTGTGTTAACTTCTGTCAGCGATTCTTTTGTTGCGTGACACATAATTCGGTCGTGTGCCAATCGGATAGGAGATAGAGATTCGTCTGTCGTTTTGATCCTTCTAGAGATGTTGGATTTGGCGTTCTCCTGGGCACGGACTGGTTAGCTACGTGCTAGGCGTTTGTGGATTACCGTGAGGAAACAGTCAGGTTTTGTTTTCCCCGGCAAGTCAGTTTTTGTTGTGCGGGTGGATAGTTGTGCCGCCTCTCACAGCTTGAATTCAGCCTTTTTCGCTAGTCGGCTTTTGAAGAGATGTCGTGGATTCTTAGCGTTCATTCGTGATACCGTAGCCACAGTTGGTTTGTTGGACCGGTTTTCTTTTGTGCGAGAGTTTTTCGACGTTGTTCCAGATGAGCCGGCGAAGCTTAAGGAGCTTAAGGATCTGCTGCAGAGTTGTTTGTTGGGGGGAGTTTCGTGCGTCTGAGTGTTTCGAATTAGGAAGCTCCTATTTCTGTTCGTCAAGGAGAAAGACGACAGATTGAGGCTGTATATCGATGGATCGTCAATTGAACCGGCTTACGGTGCGGATAGGTATCCTTTACCTCGCATTGACGATTTCGTCGATCAGCTCCAGAGTGCGAGACATTTTCTAAGTTTGTTTGGGATCAGGTCATCATTGTTGCGGGTTCGGAATGATGACATTCTGGAGACTGCCTTGTGCGTGCTACGGGCTTTGTGTGTATTGGTGTGTCATTGGATTCACCAATGCCCCAGCAGCATTCGTAGATATGATGAACCGGATTTCTTCAGGCCGTTTCTCGACCAGTTATTGTTGTGTTATTTATGACATTCTGGTCTATTTAATGTGTCTTGAGGGACAGGAGTAGCACTTGAGGATTGGTTTTGCAGATACTGGGAGAGCCCCAGCGGTTTGCTAGATTCTCGGAGTGTTCCTTCAGGCTTGTTGTGTTGACCCCTAGGTCTTGTAGTTACGGGAGACGGTTTTGTATGGTTCCGAGGAAGATCGTGGCCGTACAGCTTAGGCCAGAGTTGTGAGCAGGACGGAGGTCCGCAAATTTTTGGGCTTAGCAGGTTTTTACCGCCGTTTCTTGCAGGATTGCTAGTGTAGTGCTGCACTGTTGACTGAATTGACCGGAATGGAGGTTTCTTTTCTTTGGATTGAGGCATGTGTGCGGAGTTTCGGCAGTTGAAGATTCGGTTAACAACCGCATCAGTTCCTTCTCTGCCTTTTGGTTCGGGCGACTTTGTGGTTTAACTGTGATGTTTCGTGAGTGGGGCTCGAGTGTGTGCTGAGGTGACACTATCGCTTTTGCTTCCCTACATTTGGAGGAAGTACGAGAAGGATATCCCACTCATGATCTGGAGATGGCCGCGGTGGTTTTGCATTGGAGATTTGGAAACACTACTTGTTCGAGAGTCGTGTCAGATTTTCACGGACCACCAGAGCTTAATGTATATCTTCCTGCAGCGGATTTTGATTGTTGCGATAGTCCTCTGCAGATTTACGGTTCTTGTGCGATCATTGAGTACAGCTTAAGTTCGTCTCTACTGGGGGGACAGCTTGCTCATGTCTGCGCCCGACCACTTTTCTTTAATCGCTTTCGCGAGACACTGCCGCCGACGCTCGTTCGTCAGAGATACTTGAGCCTATTTGACTGGGTAATGATTCGGAGTCCTTGATTTGTGACAAGGGTGTGCTAAGTTTAGGGACGCGTTTGTGTACCTGATATTATTGGGTAGAGACTGAAATCCTAGAGCAGGCACATCGGTCAACTCTCTGTACTCATTCAAGTTCCACCAACATTTAACGTGACTTGTGAGATAGTTACGGGTGGGCAGGGATGTAAAGAGAAGTCTTGGGTTTCGTTTTAAGGTGTCTGTCTTATTGTGTGCTTGGGTTGAGCAACTGAGACCGGCTGGAGAGTTGCAACCTTTGACCGTTCCGAAGTGGGAATGGGAGCAGGTCTCCACGAATTTCATTATGGTGTCTACCCAGGTTTAGTCAAGGCGTGACTCTATTCGGATGCTTGTCGTCCGGTTATACTCAGTTTGCTCAGTTGTTCTTTGTTAAGTTTGTGCATACGTATTAATTGTTGTCGGCAGTTGGGGATCGTCACTCGCCATTGTTAGGGTTCTCCTTCGATAGCTGTTATCAAGAGACACTCCAATAGGCAACCTTTAGGTCTAAGGGTTAGGCCGTGTCGATCACCAGTATGTTTTTCTGACTCTGCGTTGTAGAATTTTTGGACCCCAGCTAGTCTAGAGACTTCGGAGATGATCCAATTATTTTAGGTCAGGATGAGAATTGTCCATTTCGGACAGAGGTCATATGCCGACCGAGATGGTCGCAGATTCGAGTTCGCAGTGGCAGATCATGTATTCCTACGGATTTTTCCGATAAATGACGTGTTGAGTGTTGGGAAGCTTATCCCAGGATTCTAGGTCTTTTAAGATCCTTAAAGCGAGTTAGTTTCGTCGCCTATAATTTGGCACTTTCGCCCAGATTATTGAATATTCACTCCGTATTTTTTTGTGTCGATACTTTGCAATTACCTTCATGACCTTTCTCACATGATTCAGCACCAGACCGTTTAGCTCGAGCGCGATCTTTCGTTCACCAAGCAGGCAGTCGTGATATTGGACCAGCAGGTGAAGAAAACTTCGATCGAAGGTCTTGCCATCAGTGAAGGTGCTTTGGCGTAGCCCGAATGGTGAAGAGATCACTTGGGAGGCCGAGAGCGAGATGTGGAAGAAGTTCCCTCATCTCTTTGAAGGTACGCGTAGCAGTATATTTTTAAATTCGGGGACGAATTTCTTTAAGGGGGGAAGATTGTAACACCTTAGATGTGATTAGTGGCTAATTATACTTTAATATATGTTTTTTAATAAAAAGTTTACCAAATCGATTTTCAAATATTTTAATCTATTTAAGGAATATTTTATTAGATTTTTCCTAGGCTTGCACACACTTGTGCATGTAAACTAGGGTTAGACCATGATTAGCAACCATGGTGGGTTAACCCATTTTAATTAAGTTACTTGGTTTTGGGTTTTAATTTAGTATGGTTGTTTTTCTTTTTAAATGGAAAAAGAATTTGAAATTTCTTTTGTGTTGACTTGGAGGGAGAAAGAAAGAGAGAAAGGGTGTGGGCAACATGGCTTGAGCCATGCTCATTAAATGAAGAAAGAGAGAGGGGGGGTTTGACTTGTTTACTCTCATTTCTCATTCTCACCCTCTCTTCTCTCACTCTCACTCATACACACACACTCACACAACAACACCAGCAGACTCAGCAGCAGCAGCAGCAACAACAACAACAAGAAGCAACAACAAGAAGCAGCAGCATCAACAGAGGCAGCAGCAGCAGCAGCATCTTTATCATCATCAGCAGCAGCAGTGCAACACCTCTTCTTCTTCCCCTTCTTCCTGCATACTAGACCTAGAGAGTGAGGTATTATTGCCTAGCCCAACTTCCTTGCTCGCTAAACTAGTGGTTGTTAAGCTTAATTAGTGTTAAAAGTGAGATTTAATGCTTGAAATGGTGAATTGTGTGGAGTTTTGGTTAAGAGATGTTTTTATTGGTTAGCCTAGCCGAGTTAAGTGTTATTAGGGCCACTTAAACCTAGTTAAACCCCAGATTTCACTAAAATACCATAAGGTTTCTGTTTGGTGTAAAATTTAGGTTTTAAAGTGAAATTTTAGGTTTCTGTGATCTGCTTTAGACCCGGGGGTTTCAGATTAAAATTGAGCTAACTGGAGCATATTTGGTAGAGCTTGATCACACCATCAGAGGACGAGACCCCCTACCCAACCTTTGGCCGCCGTTTTATTCGTTCTGGCCGCAATTTGCGGCCAGATAGGGGTTCTGGGTGCTGAGGTTTTGGCTAGGGTAGTCTGCTGCATATTCCAGTGTTTTGGCATGTGCAATTTTGTAAGTTTTCACCCGTGTCAAAATCTGGGACGATATATCGTTTTTCCTACACGTTTAATTTGCGTGATACATGAGTGGGTTCTGTGATCCAGCATGTCGCGGCGTGTCGGGATAGTTTTAGACGCGTATACACACGATCTAGCGTATCGGACACACGCGCGTTTAGTTCGCGACGTGAGTTTCTCGTTTGATGTCGATATCGCGTTTTGCGAGATAATTGCTTATGTGGATTTTCCTTGTGTGAATTCTAGGTTCGCAGGCAGGTACGTCGGACGCCGCAAAGAAGGGGAAGCAAGTGGTTGGCTACGTGTAGCACGCGACCAGGTGAGTAGATTTAACATTTACGGGGAAATCGTCCGTATGGCGTTAAGCGTCAGGGCGTTATAGGATATTTTAGTTGTATGTATTCATATATATATACTATAGTTGCATACTATCTCCTGTTGCATATAAAATGGTAATTATAGAACACTGCACTGTCATTAACGGTTTAAGCTGCACGAGCACTAAATATATGTTACACTCACGCCGTTAGTGATTGCCATGACACTCGCACTATAGGATCACCGCATCATTGATGATTGTCATGACTTGTCGCATATTCACATATTATCAGATATATCACTACCTGCGCACATGCACCATTTATATTCACATTAGTGCATACCTTCATTGATACATCACTACTTGCGCACATGTACACTGTATATTCACATTAGTGCATACCTTCGTTGATACATCACTACTTGCGCACATGTACACTGTATATTCACATTAGTGCATACCTTCATTGATACATCACTACTTGCGCACATGTACACTGTATATTCACATTAGTGCATACCTTCATTGATGCATCACTACTTGCGCACATGTACACTGTATATTCATATTAGTGCATACCGTCCTTGATATATCTATACTTGTGCACATATACATCGTATATCCATATTAGTGCACATGTACATTGCTACACTCACATTGCGTATATATTCATTTGCACATCCATACCTATATATATATACATATGTTACATACATAGATGATATTGACATGATTTAAAAACTAAGGGACCGCATGAGATATTTTCAAAACTGGATCTTTTTAAAAGAGCGGTTTTCCCTTTCTTTTACTCTTAGTGTCATACGACACATTGCATGGATTTGCGCATTGAGTTTGGATTTATGTGATTTCTGGATTTGGGGAACCGGGGTATTATTTTAAGAAAATACGCACTGTTTTAAAAACCCGGTTTCTCTTGATATGATATTTTGGTGCGTCCACCACGCGTTTTCTCGGTTCTGAGACGTGTGCTTGAAACCCGATTCGAGAAGTTGGATGATCCGTTTGCGGGTTCGTGGTGGACCCGGTATGGTTCTCCGGGGCGAGAAATGTTTTTCGTGGAGTAGACGATGAGCCTGGCAGGGTGGCTAGTACCTACCGGTGATTGGTTGGATCTGGCGGTTATCCGGAGGATACTGACCAGAGTCGATAGATGGATACGGGATGACCCGTACTGCCGGGGCCGAAGGCCGATTCCGCAGATGGAGCCCGATACTTGAGGATTTGCGTGTCGATGCTTGACACGATGATTTATGATATTTTCGAGTGCCGATGCTAGGCATTCACGATTCCATGAGCTGTGCTGGATTTGAGGGCCGATCAGAGTGACGGCGTCTGAGTTTTATTATGGTTTGGGTGCATTGATAAACACCGGTTATTCTTCCACGTTGACATTCCGTGTAGATGATAGTTATTCCCATGCTAGTATTCATTATTTTGCATCTCATCCTGTAGCCATAGTACCTGATAGAGTACTTTTACATGATTATTGCATACCTTGCTCATCATATATAGATGCTATTAGATTTCACCGTTATGCACAATTATTGCATACCCTGCTTATCATATAGAGATATTATTATATCGCACTTGTTGCATGATTATTGCTCATATAGCTCATCATATAGATGTTATCTGCTGGCATAGGTCAGAGTATCGCAGCACGTGCATACTCGCGATTACCTTTATATGTTATCTACTATTCACGAGTTGGCAACTCACCCCCGTTGTGCCACAGTATTTGCAGGTTGCCCAACAGAGTAGTCACGGCAGGCTGCTTTCTTGCATCTTTTGATACAGATACCACTGCAGTTGGCGTGTTAGCCCTTTTGCTGATATGTGGGTTTTTGTACGGTATCTGTTTATTTTCCAGTTGTCTACATTGTTGTATCTAGTATTCTCCATCTACTTTCATGTATTGACTTAGAGACCAGTTGTGAAGACGATGTATACTATTTTGTACTCTGGTGTCGAGCTCGTTGTGAGCCGATTTTATTTATGCAGCTTTATCGTTTATGATACTCGTTTTCACTTATATTGCTCATTTCTTCGCTACGGCGTCGTATATTTTTATTGTGGTGATTGTTCCGCCGTTGGGCGTGATTGCTCCCGTTTGGGATGCTTTATTTTTATTGTATATCTTTTTACTCATATATTGTCTTGTACCCGATTTCGGGGCCAGTTTTTACAAAGGAAATGCTGCCAAATTTTTTAAGATAATAACTTGGACTTTAAAGTATTTTTTTTCTAAATTACTTAAGATTTTCTAAACGTTTTAACAAATGTTTCTATTAAATGTTTAAAACACTCAATACTTTTACTGGTTTTGATTTCTGGGTTTCGGCTTACTTAGTCGCATTACGCCTGTAGACGTTACGTGGTTAAGTGTCGGTCACGGGCCAAATTTTGGGTCATGACAAAAGAGTGGCTCCGCTCCTTTGCGTTAGCGCAACCTAAGACCATGGCCGAGGTAAAAGCCTGGACCGAGCGAGAGATCCAGCTTGAGTCCGAGGTGAACGCGAACCTACCCCAGACCGACCAGGCCAATCAAAAGAAGAGAGCCAGAGAAGAGAAAAAGAAGATTGACCGGGCAAATCTATACTCCCTGAAATTCTAAGAGTATACCCCACTCAACATCTCCTAGACAGAGCTGTTGGAGAAGGCGAAGGGCAAGAGATTCTTCAAACTTTCCCCGGTCAACAATAGGGCGGCCAAATGGACACGGGGCCCCTATTGCGCCTTCCACAGATCGCAGGGACACCCCATCGAGAACTGCAAACAGCTCCGAGACTGCATCGAGGAGTTAATTCGCTCGGGGCACTTGGAAAAATACTTATGGGAAAAGCGACAAGAAGACCGAGAGCAAGAGCAACGTCCCCCTCCCGGTGAGTTGACGATCGACCAAATCATGGTTGTATCAGCGGGGGGTGTGCCTGGAGCCGGCGAGACTCGACGCCTCCTGCTGGTCGAAGGGACAAGTAGCCAGCCCAGAAGAGAACCAAAGCAGCCGAGCCTGTTCCCTGATTAAAAATCAGGAAAAGTTTCAGAGGAAGCATCACGTGCTCACACGTGACCAGTGGTCACATGTTGGCACGTGATGGTTGAGCAGCGGCAAAGAGCAGAGCGCAGAAGAAAAGCCCATTCATGGGGTCACGTGCCCGCACGTGACCGGGGGTCACGTGGCCGCACGTGACCAAAGGTTTAAAAGCCCTGCTGTTCAACAGAATTAAATTCTGAATAAGATCATTTAAATCTTTCTAAAATAGAGAAGAAATTATGTAAAACCGTTGGATCAAGAATCTGAAGGTGATTAAATATCACCAATTTATGGAAAAATCTTGGACATGGAAAGATTTCCCCTAAATCTCACCGAAATAACAAAAAGAATATCTTTGGATTTAAAATCCAACGGTGAATAAAATTCACCTAATAATTTAAAGGCCCGGATCAATGATAAAAATAAATCAAATCTCTCAATAAACAAATCAAATCTTTCAATGAAAGATTTACTAAACAGATTGATTCTTTTCCTTCTTCTATAAATAGGAGCCAAAGGAGAGAGTTTTAAAAAAGAGAGAGAAATATAGAGCCTTGGAATCTTGAACTTCGGAGAAAAAAAAGGAAGAATTTGATTCTTTACAAAAGAAAAACCCTAGGTAAGAAAAGAAAGGGGGAAAAGGCTTCAAAAAGAGAATTTAATTCTCAAAAATAAAGAGTTTAACTCTTCTATAAAGAAAAGAACTTAGTTCTTTCTCTGGTGAAGATCTGCAAAGTGCACATCTCCCCATAGATTGAGAATTTAATTCTCATTGGGTTGAGATCCTGCCATGCAGATCTAAAACATAGAGGAGGAATTGAGTTCTGAGAATTTAATTCTCACAAAATTATAGGAATTTAATTCCTTCAAGATAAAATTAGGGTTTAACCCTATTTGAGAATTCAATTCTCCGAAGTTATAGGAATTTAATTCCTCCAAGATAAAATTAGGGTTTAACCCTATATGAGAATTCAATTTTCCAAAATTATAGAAATTTAATTCCTTCAAGATGGACAGAACTAGGGTTTTACCCTAATTTAGAGAATTTAATTCTCTCAAACTCACAGGAATTTAATTCCCCTTAAAAAAGAAATTAGGGTTTCACCCTACGCCAGAACATAATTCTTTACATATATGGGAATTTAATTCCTACAGAAGGGAAATTAGGGTTTAACCCTATCCAAGAATATAATTCTTCAGAAGAAAATGGGAATTTAATTCCTCTAAACCTATAGCTAGGGTTTAACCCTATGAAGAATTTAATTCTTAAAAGAGATAAACAGGTCTTCAAACAGGCAAAGAAACAGAATCACGTACCCCACGTGACCCTTGTAAAGATCGACTGAAAAGAATTCAGAGGCAACGCCTCACGTGCTCCACGTGACCCCTGAAGTACATAAAGAAAAAGAAAAATAAACAGAAACTCTGGGGCGCCCTCACGTGTCACCACGTGACCCATAATGAGTATTCTAATAAACCAGAGCATGAGCCCCCATCACGTGCCCACACGTGATGACTGTGAGAATCAAAAAAGTGTTAAATACTTATTGTTGGGGTAAAAATTTACACCCCGGTTGACCAAGTCAAAATCAAAGTCAACCCCAAACCAAGCGGGCCCGAGCCCAGATCCAGTGGGCCCATGCCCGGGTCGAGCCCGAACATGAAGCGGCCGGCCTCCCCCATGCCAAGATAAAATTTTGTAATAAATAATTTTGTTGTATTTCTTTTATTTTGTTTTATGGATAAATGTAAGAAAAATAGGCATAAAGCCAAATTTTTGTAAAGCCCATGGCTTATGTGCAAAAAGAAATGGCACATGAGCCATGGGATAGGCAAAATGCCATTTTGTGAAGCCCAAGGGGCTATGTGTAAAGTGTGTAGCCTATAAAGGCAAGGATAATGAAATATCCCAACAACTTCTTCTCTCTCTAAAAAAAAAGTTTCAGATCTGAGATCTTTCTTCCTTCTTCAAGGTTCCAAGACCTTCTCATTTCTTTTGAATTAAATCAAGAGTTTTACTCTTCCTTTTCAAAAACAGAATAGTTTTTCACCACAAAACCCACAAAGGGGAACTTGGATCTGTCTTTAGATCCCCAAAAGGAGAGATTTTGAGATCTCACATCTATTGATCTTCAAGATCCAGCTAACAGAGGAGGAAAAAGAAGAACCCCTTTCACTAAACCCAAAAAAAAAAAACACACTCAGGAGTCCAACTCCTCTCTGATTTCTCTTCTGAGAAATTTTTTTAGGCTAAAAGCCTCTTTTTCTCGCCGGCGCTCAAGCGCAGATCGCCCGCGTGCCGACACGTGGCGCGCTTGCGCTCGAGCGTAAGTCGCCCCCGTGCCGACACGTGGCGCGCTTGCGTTCCAGCGCAAGCGCTCGAGCGCAAGTCGCCCCCGTGCCGACACATGGCACGCTTGCGCTCCAGCACAAGCGCTCGAGCGTAAGTCGCCCCCGTGCCGACACGTGGCGCGCTTGCGCTCCAGCGCAAGTCGCCCCCATGTCGACACGTGGCGTGCTTGCGCTCAAGCGCCCAGCGCTCAAGCGCAGAGCGCCCACGTGCCGACACGTGGCACTCTAGCGCCTGAGCGCACAGCACCTAGGCGCACAGCGCCCAAGGTGCTGTCCCCACGCATCCTTTGGATGTCTTTTCCCCTTTTTATATATATACATGTATATATGTACATATGTATACATATTTACACACACACATACTCCGCGACATTGTACACTCTGCGTGGCTCCCGATATATCCAAACCCCCCTTTCAAAACACAACACACGTACACTGCACATTGAGTTCGCATGACCATTTTAACCCGTTAATCGGAGATTCTCTCGCCCCAAAGGCGAGGGGTAATTAACGGCAGCTTAGTCCGCGGCTGCCGGAGATTTGGGTCCCCACAATCAATAAACCCCCGCCTATCCTAGGCAGGGGGAATCTGTAGTATACGCCTGACAAACGCGCGCGTATTCCCATCTCAATGGGGTGACGAAAAACACCCTACAGATTCTGGCACGCCCGGTGGGACCAATCTCTCCTCCCATATTTTGGGTTAAACGTTCATGCGAACTCAATCAATATACATATCGATTGCCTATACTGAAATGATGTTCTTTTTTCCATGCAGCAATCAACCTTCGACGACAATGTCTCCCCAGACGAATTCAGCTTCCAACGTGACCCCGATTCCGTACGTGGTCAAGATCAACGCTCGTGTGGTTCTCCCTGCAAGCCTCAGTCAACAGTGGGAGGAACCGCCCCGCCAGTTTGGCTCCGTCATCATCTACCCTGCCGGTAGCGCTCATCTGGCGGAGATCCCGGCGGAACAGGTGGCCAAGCCGATCTCAAGGGGTAAGAGGCTGAATGTCGTGATCGCCAAGGCACCACAACCGAAACTTAAGACGGTATCTGAACGATTCTCTGGTGCTCCAGCGGGGGGCAAGAACTTCGGTACAAAGGGTAACATCAAATGTTGCGGATGAGCTCAGGCGAGGACTCCAACAAATGCACAATCGAGCGTATCTCTAAGTCCCTCCATCGCCCGGTCTGCGGCGCCTTCACAAAGAGCCGAAGTCTGCCAAGTGCTTAGAACAGAAAAGTTAAGGCAGAAGCGGCTCAGGTATCGAGCCAACAAGAGGGCCAGGGCTTCGGCCAAATGGAATCGTGTGAAGTTCCAAGTGCAGGGTTGCCCCACGACGACGGCTGAGTCGAACGTAAGAATCAGCAATTCCTTCGAGCCTCTGAAGTGGGTTCAGAAAAATGCCATGACCGCCAGAATCAAGAAGACGGCGGTCCGAACAGTGCCACAAAGAGACGTGTCCCGGCCCCAACAGAAAACGTATGACACTGTCTCTTCAAGAGTCTATCAAGCACTCTGTGCCGCATGAAAGCAGCAGGGTAAACCCAGAAAAGAAGCGCCGGCACCATTCAAGAACCTGGTTAGGCCAGCCGCCTTCAATCGACCGCCCGCTACCGAAACAGGAGGGCCAAGACAGCGATCCGTGAAATCAGCCGCCGATAATAAAAAGACGGCTGGATATGTCATCCATACGGTCTATATGGCGGGCGGGCGTCCCAACGACAACCTTCGCAGCAAAAGCAAGGATGGGGCCACCACATCCCAAGTCCAATCTGGCTTGAATGTGTTGCCGCTTCCCAAGAACAGTCACCTCCGCTGGATGAAGAAAACCCTCTCGATGAGGATGATAGGCAGAAAGACCCCTCGGTCCATGCAGAGTCAAGCTCGGACAGTGAGGAAGAGCCGACTTTCCGCCCCAGGACTGCGGAGCAAGAGCTGCTTCAAGAGCTTCGAAAACAGCTCAGGAGCAAAGATAAAGAGATGGCCAAGCTCTATTCGAAGATTGATGACTTAACGAACGTGGTGATGCAGCTTACGGCTCAAATTGCTCGAGCGCCTCCCAATCAGGCACAAGCCGCTACTAATCAGCCGGGTGATGACAATCCGAGACAACCAATGCCTGTTCCTTTGGGACCAAGACTGGTCGAGCCGCATGAAAGCCGACCACATTCCGCTTCTGGGGGCGCCTTGGCCCCAGATAGCACTATCCCGCTAACACAGGATCGGATAATGGATTTGGTCACCAGCAAGGTTAAAACATTGGTGGCCGAGGCTGAAGCTCAGAAAGAAATCGACAGTAGTGGGCGGCCATATCCCGCGCAGTACGATCTGATTGAGTTCCCAAGCGGCTACGTTATTCCTAAGTTCGGAAGATTTGATGGAACGGGGAATGCAAATCAGCACGTCGCCCACTTCAAAGCATCGTGCGGAAATACAGGGGGCAATGACGCGCTCCTTCTTCGTCAGTTTGTCAACAGCCTGACCGGTGTCGCCTTCGACTGGTATGCGAGTATACCGGACGGGTCCATCATTACCTTTGCCCAAATAGAGTCCCTGTTTCGGCAAAGGTTCATGAGTGTCAGTGATAAAATCTCCATTGCCGACCTTGTGAGGACCAAGCCAGGGAAAAATGAAAGCAACACCGACTTTATCGCCCGATGGCGTAATCTCACAGTCAAGTGCGAACCACCGCTGGAGCAGGACCAGTCCGTCAGCCTTCTCATTGGGAACCTCAGCAATTGGATGGTCCCATTCTTGTGTACAGCAGGCCTCAAGACGTTTCAGGAGCTAACCAAGAAGGTCCAAATGCTGGAACGCTCGAAGCAAGAGTCCCCGCCGGACTCTCAGAGAGACAAAACTTAGAAAAGCAAGCGGGACGACAGCCGTAGAAGCGGGAGTTCCAGCAGTACCAATGTCTTCAATGCGTCCGACAATGAAGAAAAGCGAAGGGCGGGCGAATCCAAAACCAACCGGTCTCGAAAGCCATTGCTGGGAGGAGATGGGCCTTCCCTAGAGGAGAAGAAGAACAAGGTTTACTCTTTCAGAAGGGACAAGGTCCGTAAGATATTTAAAGATGCCTTGAACAACGGCCTACAATTGCCGGAGTCGAAAAGACCCCAAGAAGCAAAAATGACCGACAACCCCCTGTATTGCCCGTACCACCGAGTAGTGAGCCATGCGATCAAGGATTGCTATATCTTCAAGGACTGGGTCGAGAAGCAGTACAAGGCTGGAGAGATCGAGCTATCCAAAAGCGTGTTGGTGAACAATCAAGTTGCAACCGCCAACTTTATACAGACAGAAGTTGAAGCCTTCTGGGAGCAGACAGCCGAACCCGCTGCCCCGAGAAATAAGACGGACTCATCGCGGTCTCCGTGGAGTACGCACATATCTAACAAGACGAAGAAGATGATAAAGCTACTTCGGAAAGAGCCCAGGACAGAATGGGAAGGGCAGAAGAAGCCTACCAGTCCAGCTGCCAATGCGGCTCCATCACGCTCAAAATCCAAGAAACTCAAGAAGAAGAAAAGTGCGGCTCAGCGCGAAAAGGAGTCTGCAGGGAGATCGACCATTCAAAAATATATCGATTCCCTTGAAGAATATGAACAAAAGGAAAGAACATTGATTCAATTGAAGGAGTTCTTCCCTGTACAAGCGGCTGAAATTCTGGAGGAGTTAGAAGAAGACTCCAATGAAGAGATCCCAGTAGTGACCTTCTACGCCATCCATCTTGGCAGCGACTCCGAGGATGAGCTCTGTTTTCCCGAATAGGACGAGGAGCTCACCACAAAGGCCAATCAAATCCAACTCAGAAGCGGCAGGGCTCTACCGCCAAATCAGGGCAACGCCCCAAAAGGGAAGGAAAAACAAGTCGCTAAAGAAGAAGATGGCAGATAACCGGCCGATGAAAACATAAGTCCTTCCTCGGTGGACTATAATATCTTGGCACATCTCCGGAAGCTTCCGTCTCTCCTGAGCATCTACAACGCCTTGGTCCTATCTAAGGAGCTTAGAGATGTTCTTATTCACGCTCTACAAAACCCCGAGTGGTATCAAGCTCACTTTGTGGAAATTAATATGAAAGAAGCTCAGCACGCTTTGCATGCCGCCGTAGTCACATTTAAGGATGAAGACTTGCTACTGGGAACAGCTGAGCACAATCGGCCGCTTTACGTGACCGGGTACAGCGACGGAGATCGGATTAATCGCATATTGATTGATTCGGGGTCTTCAGTGAACATCATGAACTTGCGGACGCTGAAGAGTTTATCAATGGACGTCCGACACCTGTCAAGGGAAAGGATTGTCATTCAAGGCTTCAACCAAAATTGCCAGCAAGTTCTGGGGTCCATAGCTCTGCCAATCAAATTCGGGGATCTGCAGACCGAAGCTAAGATATACGTGATCGATGCCGACACGTCTTATAAGATTCTCTTGGGATGGCCGTGGCTCCACGATTATGGCATTGTCCCGTCAACTCTCCATCAATGCATGAAGTATACTAAAAATGGCGAAGAAAAACGCAGCAACGGAGACATCCAGCCATTCGGTGTGCATGAAGTCCGCTATGAAGATTCTTGGTACTTTATGAACCACCAAAATGCTAAGCCACAACTGACTGAGGATAGACCGGCCCCAAGACTCAAAAGCAAATCTGCGCCGGCTGTCACTTTCAAAAGTAAAAACGCCCAAGTGCGCCCGCATTTCGGTAGCGACACTGATGAGTCTGACGCTGGAAGCCCGTCCTTCTGTAAAACTCGCCCTCGTTTCGGCAGCGATACGGACGAATCTATTACTGAAGGCCCATCTAGCAGCAAAGTCCGCCTTCATCTTGGCGGCGACACTGAAGAGTCGGAGGAAGAAGACCTGCCGTGCAATAGCGATGCAGATTGGACCCCTATGCAACAAGCGAAACTACGAGAGACCTTCGAAGTTACAGAAGGGTCCCTAGCCGTCATAAGGGTACCAGAGCAGATGTGCAAAGAGCTCAATGCGTTATCAGTCTCCACCGTGGACCAGCTGAAAACTTTCTACGTTCCCAGGAGGAAAAGTGGACAGAAAGGCATCCTGTTTTATGGGTCAAACCCCGTTGTGCACCCGGACGATTTGTCTGTCGCGTGCCTTCCATATGAGAGAGGCATAAGAGCCGTCCTCAATCCTAGATACTATGCGCCCGAGATGCGGGAATACTTTAAGAAGTGCGGATGCCGGTTATATCAAACGGAGTCCGAAGCAAAGTTTTACGAAGGGCTATGGTATCCGCCCCAGGTCCGAGCACTCATCGATGGACGAATTCCAGATAGACGGGGCATAGGCTACATTCAACCTGATTCCAAAGCGTGCTACATGATCCATGTTGGTGAGGCCAGCGAAAGATCAAATGATGATGACGAGATAGCCGAGCCAGAAGAAGCTCCTCAAGAGCTCGAAGATGGTGGACAAGCAACCTTTGACGAGCTAACTGAGATTGACTTAGGAACGCCCGATAATCCAAGGACGACCTACATCAGCTCGCTCTTGTCAGAGGAAATGAAAGCGCAGATAATTGCCCTGCTCCATGAGTTCGTCGACTGCTTCGCGTGGACATACAAAGAAATGCCTGGCATTTCCCCTGAAGTGGCCGTACATAAGTTGGCTATATCTCCTGATGCTAAGCCAGTCAAACAAGCTCCTCGAAGAATGAGAAGGGAACTAGAAGAAAAGGTCATCGAGGAAACTAAGAAGCTCATCGATGCCGGCTTCATCAGGGAAGAGAAATATGCGGACTGGATCGCATGCATAGTCCCAGTGAAGAAAAAAAATGGGCAGATCCGAGTTTGTGTCGATTTCAGGGACCTCAACAAGGCATGTCCTAAAGACAACTTCCCGCTACCGGTCATGGAAATGATGGTCGATGACACCTCAAATTACGAGCTGTTCACCTTTATGGATGGCTCGTCTGGATACAATCAGATCAAGATGTCGCCTGAGGATGAGAAGCACACAGCATTTCGAACCCCGATCGGAATATACTGCTACAAAGTGATGCCGTTCGGACCAAAGAACGCAGGCGCTACATATCAAAGGGCAATGACTAATATCTTTGATGACCTAATCCATAAAGTCGTTGAATGCTATGTTGATGACCTGGTCATCAAAACTAAAGCCAAGGTCGACCACATCCAAGATCTTAGGACCGTTCTCACCAGACTGAGGGAATACGATCTGAAGATGAATCCTCTGAAGTGTGCTTTTGGCGTGTCATCGGGAAAATTCCTGGGCTTTATAGTCCGGCATCGAGGGATCGAAGTTGACCCATCAAAGATAAAGGCCATCATGGAGATGCCCCCTCCGAAGAGTCTGACGCAGCTAAGGTCTTTTCAAGGCAAGCTTGCTTATATACGGAGGTTTATCTCAAATTTATCGGGGAGATGTAGGCCCTTCTCGAAGCTCATGAAGAAAGGAGCTCCTTTTATCTGGGATGCTGAATGTCAAGCAGCGTTCGAAAGCATCAAACAGTACTTGTTGCACCCTCCAGTGCTGGCCACTCCCATTCCAAATAAACCGCTGATTCTCTACACTGCCGCGCTGGATGAGTCACTCGGTGCGCTCCTTGTCCAGAATAATGAGGAGGGAGAAGAAAATGCCCTCTACTACCTCAGTCGAACTCTAGTCGGGGCGGAACACAACTATTCCCCAATCGAGAAGCAATGCCTAGCTCTGATATTTGCTGTGAAGAAGCTGAAGCACTATCTGCTTGCTCATCGGGTTATGCTGATCTCCAAGGTCGACCCGCTCAAACACTTGATTACCAGAGCGAGCCTAGCCGGCAGAATGGCAAGATGGGCTGTTATGCTACTCGAGTTTGACATAGTTTATACTCCTCAGAAAGCAGTAAAAGGGCAAGCTCTTGCAGACTTTCTCGCTGCTCATCCCATACCAGAAGGATCGCCGCTAAATTGTGAGTTACCCGACGAACAAGTGCTGCACCTCGAGGAAGACGAGCCATATTGGGAGCTCTGCTTTGATGGGGCCTCATCAATAAGGAGCTCCGGCAGATCAAGCGTCCCGGAGGTAAAAGCGGGGATGGGATTGGTGTTTACCACGCCATCAATGGGAACCCTACGACGTTCTTTCGCTCTCACCGAGTCTCGGACAAACAATGAAGCTGAGTATGAAGCTCTGATAGCTGGTTTGGAGCTCGCCATAGAAATGGAAATCCGTCGGCTACGAGTTTACGGTGACTCCCAGCTCGTCGTCAACCAAGTAAGCGGCGATTATAAAATATACAAACCCGAGTTAGCTCGGTACAGAGGACGAGTGGTGGAACTCATGAAACGGTTCACTCACATTGAACTAATGAGAGTCCCTAGAGCGTTGAATGGAAAGGTTGATGTACTCGCTCGCTTAGCCAAGGAGCTGGCCGATCCTGACATGGACGAAATTCTGATCACAGTCAGGAGCCGACAAATTCTATCCCCAGTATCTCTACGAGAAGAGGAAAGCGCGGAACAGAAGAGCAGTCCTGCCGAAGAAGCTTCGATCATCTAAGACGAGCCCGATTGGAGAGAACCCTTCATAGAGTACCTCCGATACGACAAGCTGCCCGAAGAAAAATCTGCGAGGATTCAGCTGAAGAAAAGAGCTCTCCGATACGTGTTTGCAAATGACACATTATACCGCAGGTCATATGACCAACTCTGGCTCAGGTGCCTGTCATCGGCCGAAGCCCAAAAAGTCATGAAAGAAGTTCACTCAGGTGTTTGCGGTGCTCACCAATCTGGCCCTAAGATGCGACTGCAAATTAAACGGCTTGGGTATTACTGGCCCACCATGATACGGGATTGTGGAGAGCATGCAAAGAAATGTTATATCTGCCAAATTCATGGTGATTTTATTCACAAGCATCCCAATCTATTGCATTCTACGGTGGCGTCGTGGCCCTTCGAAGTCTGGGGCACCGACATTGTTGGCCCAATTGATCTTCCGTCATCCAAAGGCCACCGGTTCATATTGGCTGCGACAGACTACTTCTCCAGATGGGCTGAAGCTGTCCCGCTAAAAGAAGTCATAACAAAAGATATTCTGACATTCTTCCAGCATAATATTCTATACCGCTTCGGTACACCAAGAAAAATTATTTCCGACAATGGGCCTTCTTTCAAGAGCTTCAATGTCTCAAGGTTCGCGACCCAGCACAAGATAGACTGGAGATATTCCTCCATCTATAGTCCAAGAGCCAATGGGCTAGCCGAAGCCTTCAATAAGACTCTATGCAAGTTCCTGAGGAAAAATGCTTCAGCCAACAAGAGAGACTGGAATCTCAAACTTCACGAGGCGTTGTGGGCATATCGTACCATGCACCGTACTCCAACACAGTCCACTCCATACTCATTGCTCTTCGGAGTGGAGGCGGTCCTCCCCCTCGAAGTCGAAATTCCAAGCTTAAGAATGGCCGTTCAGCACGAGTTGACGGAGGAGGAAAACGTGCTCCTTCGACTTGAAGAGCTCGATGCCCTCGAAGAAAAGAGGCTCGCGGTACAGCAAAATCTGGAGCTATACCGAGCCCAAATGTCACGGGCCTATAACAAGATAACTCGTCTCCGCGCTTTCAAGAAAGGTGAATTGGTGTTGGTCCTCAAAAGACCGATTATCCCCAATCGACATGCCAAGGGAAAATTCGAGCCAAACTGGGAAGGACCATATGTCATCGAGAAAGTGTTCGACGGAGGATCCTACCAACTAATAAGTGCCGAGGGAGAAAGGCCCATGCCACCCATCAATGGCCGATATCTCAAGAAATACTACACGTAAATGCTCCAAGTCGCAGGCGAATTGAGCACATCAGCCCTACGGTCTGGATCATACATCCTGTAAAACCGTATACAATCCACGGGCGTAAATGACCCCTATCTCTCCCAAATCCTGCCGGTGAGACTACTTTTAAAGTACCATCAGCGGCAAAAAAAAAGGAAAAAAAAAAGAAAAAAATAATAAAAGAAATAAAAAAATAAAAAAAATAAATAAACGGTATGTCCACAAGCAAAACGGGCACGGATGAAAACCCGAAAGGGCTCCGTGAGTAAAAACGGCAGGACTACCGGCGAGTCTGTGAAAACCCGAAAGGGCGCAAACTCGTGAAAGGAGATGAAATACACTCGCAAAGTCCTCTCGACCTTGTGAGGAGAAAACCCTGCGTGAGATCATTACGACTCACAAAGGAGCAACACACTTAGGAATCCTCACGATTCCTAAGGAGAAAATACACCTGCGGGATCCTTACGACTCGTAGGGAGAAAATGCTTTTATGGGACCCTCACGGCCCATAAAATTGAAAAGCCTTAGGTGATAGGGACCCAAACCTGTCTCCTAAGCCATCGTTCCCCAACGGGCAACGGCAAATGATGAGTCGCTCCTGGTATTTCGCTTCAGTGTTAGCGGTGCTGATGCCGACCAAAAACCCAAATCCCAAGTCCTCCCAAGGCAAATGATGAGCTGCTCCTGGCATTATTCCAGTGCAGTAATGCTGATGCCAAACAAGATCCAAATTCCAAGTCCCCAAACGGCGAATGATGAGTCGCTCCTAGTACCACATTCCAGTGCAGCGATGCAGACGCCAACCAAAATCCAATTTCTCAAAATTCTCCCAGCCCTACGGTGGGTCCCCAAGTTGACCATCGTATACAATCCACGGGCTCAAATAATTCTCATCATACCCATGCCCCACTGCAATCACCAGTTACGCGGCTGGTCTCCTCTTTGGGAATGATGCTCCATTGATAAGACCCACTCATGTGTCCTCACGATATATGAGGAGAACAAACCTTTGTAGGATCCTTACGACTCATAAAGGAAAAACACACTTAGGAGTCCTCACGACTCCTAAGGAGAAAATACACCTGCGGGATCCATACGACTCATAGGGAGAAAATGCTTTTATGAGACCCTCACGGCCCATGAAATTGAAAAGCCTTAGGTGATAGGGATCTAAACCTGTCTCCTAAGCCATCGCTCCCCAATCCCCAAATGGTGAATGATGAGTCGCTCCTGGTACCATATTCCAGTGCAGTGATGCAGACGCCAACCAAATTCCAAATCCCATACCCCAACGGCGAATGATGAGTCGCTCCTGGTACCATATTCCAGTGCAGCGATGCAGACGCCGACAAAGTCCCGAAATTTTTCCGGCCCTACGGTCTGGATCATACATCCTGCAAAACCGTATACAATCCACGGGCGTAAAACAATCCCAACCTCTCCTAAGTCCTACCGGTGAGACCACATTCAAAGTCCCCCCAAAAAAAAGGTTGGGATAATGCCGATGCAAAAACCAAAATCCCAAAATCCTCTCAATGACAGATGATGATTCGCTCCTGGTACCATATTCCAGTATAGCGATGCTGATGTCAACCCAAATCAAAATCAACAAGTTAACATCCACTCCGACACCGCAGAAAGCGGAGCAAGTCAGAATCCAATCTCGACACCGCAAGAAGCGGAGCAAGTCAAGTTTACCCCTGACACTGCAAGAAGCAGAGCAAGTCAAATCAAGCATCGACCGTCCAAGTCACAAAAAGGGCAGAACCGACCGTCCACGTCGCTAAAAGGGCAGCACCGACCGTCCAAGTCGCAAAAAGGGCAGAACCGACCGTCCACGTCGCTAAAAGGGCAGCACCGACCGTCCAAGTCGCAAAAAGGGCAGAACCGACCGTCCACGTCGCTAAAAGGGCAGCACCGACCGTCCAAGTCGCAAAAAGGGCAGAACCGACCGTCCACGTCGCTAAAAGGGCAGCACCGACTGTCCAAGTCGCAAAAAGGGCAGAACCCACCGTCCAAGTCGCAAAAAGGGCAGAACCGACCGTCCACGTCGCTAAAAGGGCATCACCAACCGTCCAAGTCGCAAAAAGGGCAGAACCGACCGTCCAAGTCGCAAAAAGGGCAGAACCGACCGTCCACATCGCTAAAAGGGCATCACAGACCGTCCAAGTCGCAAAAAGGGCCGCATCGACCGTCCATGTCATAAAAAGGGCAGTGCCAGCTTTAAAAGGTGGGAACCGAATCAAGTCGCCTCCATGTGAAAGAAGATCCATCAATTTCATGCACACGACCTACATATGTGGTGTGTATTTATTGATGGGGGGCAATTTGTTGGGGTAAAAATTTACACCCCGGTTGACCAAGTCAAAATCAAAGTCAACCCCAAACTAAGCGGGCCCGAGCCCAGATCCAGTGGGCCCATGCCCGGGTCGAGCCCGAACATGAAGCGGCCGGCCTCCCCCCATGCCAAGATAAAATTTTGTAATAAATAATTTTGTTTTATTTCTTTTGTTTTGTTTTATGGATAAATGTAAGAAAAATAGGCATAAAGCCAAATTTTTGTAAAGCCTATGGCTTATGTGCAAAAAGAAATAGCACATGAGCCATGGGATAGGCAAAATGCCATTTTGTGAAGCCCAAGGGGCTATGTGTATAGTGTGTAGCCTATAAAGGCAAGGATAATGAAATATCCCAACAACTTCTTCTCTCTCTAAAAAAAAAGTTTCAGATCTGAGATGTTTCTTCCTTCTTCAAGGTTCCAAGACCTTCTCATTTCTTTTGAATTAAATCAAGAGTTTTACTCTTCCTTTTCAAAAACATAATAGTTTTTCACCACAAAACCCACAAAGGGGGACTTGGATCTGTCTTTAGATCCCCAAAAGGAGAGATTTTGAGATCTCACATCTATTGATCTTCAAGATCCAACTAACAGAGAAGGAAGAAGAAGAACCTATTTCACTAAACCCCAAAAAAAAAAACACACTCAGGAGTCCAACTCCTCTCTGATTTCTCTTCTGAGAAATTTTTTTAGGCTAAAAGCCTCTTTTTCTCGCCGGCGCTCAAGCGCAGAGCGCCCGCGTGCCGACACGTGGCGCGCTTGCGCTCCAGCGCAAGCGCAAGTCGCCCCCGTGCCGACACGTGGCGCGCTTGCACTCCAGCGCAAGTCGCCCCCGTGTCGACACGTGGCGCGCTTGCTCTCAAGCGCAAGTGCTCGAGCGCAAGTTGCCCCCGCGCCGACACGTGGCGCACTTGCGCTCAAGCGCCCAGCGCTCAAGCGCAGAGCGCCCACGTGCCGACACGTGGCACTCTAGCGCCTGAGCGCACAGCACCTAGGCGCACAGCGCCCAAGGTGCTGTCCCCACGCATCCTTTGGATGTCTTTTCCCCTTTTTATATATATATACATGTATATCTGTACATATGTATACATATTTACACACACACATACTCCGCGACATTGTCCCTGTTAGAAAAAAATTTCTAACGGGGCGCTGCCCCGCACCCCGCAAGGGGGCTGCTAGCCCCCTTGACCCCCAGCCCGCTATCCGGGTAGCGGGACCCCCGTAAAAACTCTGCGTGGCTCCCGATATATCCAAACCCCCCTTTCAAAACACAACACACGTATACTGCATATTGAGTTCGCATGACCATTTTAACCCGTTAGTCGGAGGTTCTCTCGCCCCAAAGGCGAGGGGTAATTAACGGCAGCTTAGTCCGCGGCTGCCGGAGATTTGGGTCCCCACAATCAATAAACCCCTGCCTACCCTAGGCAGGGGGAATCTGTAGTATACGCCTGACAAGCGCGCGCGTATTCCCATCTCAATGGGGTGACGAAAAACACCCTACACTTATCTGCAGAACAAAATAAAGGGGATCTGGCCCCACTTTCTGAGACCATCACGTGCTCCCACGTGATTCCCCCCTCTGTTAACGTTTAACACTAAACTGATAATTTGGTTACCAGTGTTTAACACTGTTATTTGTTAGTGTTTAACACTAATCTGAGAATCACGATTTCTAGTGTTTAACACTAATTTGATAATCTTATCTCCAGTGTTCAACACTGTTGGTATTTAGTGTTTAACACCAGCTTTAGCCCAATTGGCTAATTTTCTAGAGGCAAAGCCTCTCCTTCAATTGAATCTCAAAATTGAGGAATTAAAGATGAAAACAATGTGGACTAAAACCAGACAAATGTCAGAGAGTCCAATGGAGTGTCAAACTTAGTTGGACTTAGCCCAACTTGGCCATAAGTCCTCAATTCAGACTTAACTGAGCTAATGGGCTCATAATATAATTAATTGGTCTTGGTTCCAAATTGGACTACAGATCACTTAATCTACCTTGGTTCAAGGGTACATCTCTTCACTCCTTTGATATTTGTCATTGTAATCCTTCAACGTCTTCAAATAGGTGACGGGTCCCAACGACCATACATTTTACGGACTGTGGGGTCCTTAAACTCATGGACTATGATGTCCTTAACCTTGACCGAGATGTCTTAAAACTAACAACGGACTGTGGGGTCCTTAAAGTCATGGACCATGATGTCCTTAACCTTGACCGGGATGTCTTAAAACTAACAACGGACTATGACGTCCTTAACCTTGACCGGGATGTCTTAAAACTAACGATGGACTATGGAGTCCCTAAATCTACGGACTATGATGTCCTTAACCTTGACCGCAACGTCTTAAAACTAATATTGGACCGCAATGTCCTTAAACTACTTATCGACCCCAATATCACTAAACTAAACAACAGGGCCCCCCAATTGCTCTCTTGTTGGATCTAAACGATCCTGTTGAGTTGATCTTAGTCTAAAAACTAGACTAACGTATGCTTAACTAATGTTTAAGTTGATCTTAGTCTCAAACGAGGCTAACGTATCCTTAAACCCAAACCCCCAAACCCAAATCTAAGATAATACGTATTTGGACTAGTCCACGCCCTACGAGCGACAACATAACTTAGTCTCCGTATACAATCCACGGGCAACCACAAACAAAACAAACACCCACGACACAAAGTGACCATAAGGAGAAGGAGAAAGTTGTTACCGCGATGCGGTAGCGTAATTAACTGCAGGGGCTTGCGCCTGCAGGGAAGAGCGTCCCCACAATCAAAAACCCCTCAAGCGAGGGGGAATCTGACGAAGTCTGCTACATCGGCCGCATCCGTTTAAACCTTCGATACATGGTGCCATAAATCAACTTGGCATCTTCGGAGAGGTGGACGGATAGCTCCAATTAGCATCTGCCCCGAATTTCAGGCAAGACGTCCCTGTCGCGCCGTCTTTCGGAGGGGAACAGAGCCCATCACTTTTACCGACGAGGATCTCCACGGGACATCCTTGCCTCACAATGACCCCTGGTGATTACAGCGTGGGTCCACTACTTCGAGGTTCAAAGGATACTGGTCGACTCGGGGAGCTCGGCAGACATCCTCTTCTACGACTGCTTCCTACGTATAGGGCTTAGCCCGTCAGACCTGAGGCCGACCTCTCACATCCTATCGGGGTATACTAACCACTCCATCCCGGCGGAAGGAGTGGTCACCCTCCTACTTAACATTAGGGAGGCAGGCTGTACACGTATCGTGCCTGTGGAGTTCATCGTCGCCAGAATTCCATCGGCCTACAATATCCTCCTGGCACGCCTGACGCTAAACTCCCTCCGGGCCCAGATATCGACCTACCACCTCGCGATTAAGTTTCCACTCGACCAAGGCGGAATAGGCCGGGCCTACGGGAACCAGCAAACCGCAAAAATTTGCTTCGCAACGACATCTATGCCCGAGGAGCGAGGCGATGACCTTGAAGGTACGGAGAATTTCAGGGAGTCCTTGGATACTCGGGACGAGCAAAAAGAAATCCGAGGAGCCCCGGTGGAGCCGCTAATGGAGGTTCCCCTCGTCGAAGGGGACAACGAACGAACCGTCCAAATCGGGTCACTCTTAACAGGGGTCCGGCGCGACAACCTAGTCCGCTTCCTCAGAGAGAACTCGGATGTGTTCGCTTGGACGCCTGCCGACATGCCCGGGATCGACCCCAAAGTGATATCACACAAGCTCGGGGTCGACCCTACGGCCCGACTCGTCAGGCAAAAGAAACGAAGATTCGCTCCGATCAAACAAAGGCGACCGAGGACGAAGTTGACAGGTTGCTCGCAGCCAACTTCATTCGAAACGCGACCTACTCAGAATGGCTGGCGAATGTGGTAATGGTTAAAAAGGCGAACAGGAAGTGGCGCATGTGCGTCGACCTCACCGATCTCAATAAGGCTTGCCCGAAAGACAACTATCCCCTCCCTAGGATAGATCAGCTCGTCGATAGCTCGGCAGGCCATAAATTACTCAGCTTCATAGATGCTTTCTCCAGCTACAGCCATGTTAGTTATATGTATGCCCTAGAGGCCATTACTGTATATACGTTGTATATTGTAGTGGATGCTTGGACATATATAGGGAGGACTCTCTTGCTCGACATGATAGTATGCTATCTGGTTACTCTTTATCTTAACATGTACTCTGATTGTCTCTATGTCACATGTTGATAAAGTCCTTAGGATGAGTACTTGACTACCAGGACTATGATGCAGATCATACTAGTGGGGACAGTGTAGTCGCCAAGTACATCTTTCAAATGTTCCTAGTCGTGGGAGTACCGAGACAGGGCATCGATACTCCAGAGTAGACTAGCGTATGCGCTTCTTGACCCATATGATGGGCGATGGATGATCTTATATCCATTAGTGTTTGACATCAGAGAAGGTATACGGTTGCTCAGTGGAGACTGGGTACACTGGACGGACTCACCGAGAACTCCCAGATGGTATTATACCTCACGTCAGATGGCAGTTCTCTGGTGACACTGGTACAGGTTAGTCTGTAGACCCGAGATCGTCATAGAGTCTTGTGTGATTCCTACTGTGCTTTGATTTCCATCATACCACGTCTAAGAGGGCGTGCAAAAAGGTGGCTTTTGGGTACAGTCCCGAATCACATGGAGGCAATGAGCGATAGGAGGGGTTTCGTCTCTCCCGGTATAGGGAGTTGATGTTGCGCTGTGTTCGATTGGCTATAACTGGAAATCCCTGGCCAGGGTTGCTGAGATTTACTGGTAAGTGTTATCAGTAGTTTTTCGAACTGTTATAGACCTCATATCGACACGACTTATCAAGCTACCGGGGTCTGACGTTTACCATCCCTAGGCGAGATATGCGACATATCAGACGAAGAGACCGGACTGTACGGGAGTGTTACTGGTTGGATTCACGGGAGAATGTACAGGCTTGCTTGTTGATCTTCTGATTGCTTAATACCTGGGTGGCTGTTACGTTTAGCTGACCGCTTGCAGCTTGTGGGTGTTTGATATGATCATCACCTATTGCCGGCGTATTGACGATTCTTTAGAGTCCTACACAGAGGTTTCCTGGCTCAGGCAAAACGGAGTAGGAGCACATATGTGATGTGCGGGACCGAGAATAATATGTGTATGCGATACCGTGTTAGATTCTCGCGATATGAGATATCGGCCGGGTATATGTGATATAGCCGGGTCATCGGATCAAGTGTTGATTCGATGAACTGATACAGATTATATTAGTCGGTTATTTGTGAAATAGCCGGATTATCGGATCAAGTGTTGATTTGATAATTTAATGTATAATTATATATTTGATATATTAAATTACATTAACTAATATAAACTCACTTAAAGATTCTTTTTCTCACTCGGGTGATACATTGATATATATGTGAATATGTTAATTGTATTATTTTATTTTGTTACAATAAATATTGTATATGTGATATATAATATTATAACATGTTATGGTTATAAATGCAACATGTTTTGTGGAGTTTAAATATGGTTAGGGTTTGGATTAGGGTTAAGCTTTCATGAAACTTTCAAGAAGTTTCTTGAAGCTTTGACTTTGACCTTGATATTTTGTGATATTTTGCAAAGATATTTCTTTAACCCAACCCAACCCTTTAACCATAGTTAAATCTCTACATGGGTTAAGTCTTCATACTTAACCCATGGTTGCATTTCTAACCAAATACTTGATTCATTATTCATCACAAAGAGATTTGCTTCTTCTTCTTCTTCCTTTCTTGATAAAAAGCTTTCTAGCTTTTTGCAAAGTGATGTTAATGAGTGAGAAATCGAAAACAAATGAGAGCTAAATTCCTATTTCATCATCCTCATCTATTCTAACCGCTTAGATTCGGGTGTTTGCTTTGCTAATACTTGATTAGCAAAGCAAGAGCTTGGGTTTGAGTTTTTTCAAGGTAGACCATCTTAGTTATCGAAGATCGGAAGCAAGCTTGCATCTTTCTCTTCATGGAGCCTCTCTTGAGTCTGGGTACTCGATGATCGCAGCGAAGGGACCTCAACACGGAGCTTTAGAAGCGAAGGAACGGACTACAAAGGTTGTAATCCCTAACTCTTAGAAGTAAAGTTGTTTACTTGCATGTTTAACCCTAATTATCTAGCAAAGATCCTCGCTTTGGATTGTTCGGCACGTATAAAATTAAATCGGGCATGGTTGATGCCTTATAGACCCTTGTGACAGTGCCTAGCAACCCTACAAACCAGATCCATATGACTCCGGTAGACGAAGAACTCACCGCATTCACAACGGACCGGGGGGTATACTGCTATAAAGTGATGCCCTTCGGCCTCAAAGGGGCTACATACCAACGCTTGGTCAATAAGATGTTCAAACCACAGATCAGGAGGAACATGGAGCTTTACGTCGACAACATGCTCGTTAAATCGACCTCGTCAGATGAGCACGCCAAAGATCTTGGCAAGACTTTCGACGTCCTCCGCAAATACAAAATGAAGCTGAATACTAAGTGCGCGTTCGGGGTCACTAGTGGAAAGTTCCTCGGATTCATGGTTACCCACCGAGGAATCGAGGTTAACCCGGATAAAATTAGCATCATCCTCAACATGGCCGCGCTAAAGACCAACGTCGAAATCATGCGGCTCATGGGGAGGGTAGACATCCTAAGTCGTTTCATGTTAAGATCCGGGGAAAGGTGCCTCCCATTCTTCAAAGCCCTGAGGAAGATCCCAAGGTTCGAATGGTCAGAGGAGCGTCAGATCACTTTCGAACAATTGAAAATGCGCCTAGAGACTCCCCCACTCCTCACCCGGCCAGCTGAAAGAGACGAGCTATCGCTATATCTAGCAGTGTCCGATCAAGCTGCAGGCTCGGTGCTCGTCCGAGAGGTCGAAGGAGTTCAGAGGCCAGTCTACTATGTAAGCCACATCTTTAAGGACGCGGAAACAAGGTACCCGGACATAGAGAAGATTGTCCTGGCGCTTATAGTGGCCTCAAGGAAACCACGGCACTACTTCCAGGCACACACCATCCCCGTTCTCACCGAGCGCCCTTTAAGGGCTATTCTCGCCTCCCCCGATTCTTCTGGTCGTTTGGAGAAGTGGAGGTGGGAGTTGTCCCAATTCGACATCAAGTACTGCCCGAGGCAGGCTATCAAGGCACATGTCTTGGCCTTTTTTATCATCGAATGCGCTATCCCCAACAAAGAGGCAGTGTCCGTGCCGGCCCCCGGATCTCAACCTTCGATCGAAAAGGGGCCCGACTCCATTCCTGATCGGGTCCTTTACATCGACGGGTCATCAACCGAGGAAGGCTGTGGTTTCGGCCTCATCATTCGGGGACCGAACGCGGCAGAGATGGTATATTCCTTAAAGCTCGGGTTCAAAGCCTCAAAGAACACCGCGGAGTACAAAGCTTTGCTCGATGGACTGCGAATCACCTCCGGAGTAGGGCCGAAGACGATTCGAATCCGCAGTGACTCCACCCTGGTCGAAGGCTAAGTAACCGGCCATTTCGAGGCGTGGGAACCTCTGATGGTGAAATATCTAGCCGAGGTAAGAAGACTACGGAAGGACTTCGACGAAGTTCAAGTGGAGCAGATCCCCCTGCACCTGAAAGCCCAGGCCGACGCCCTGAGCAAGCTAGCTTCCTCCTACACGGCCAACAACAAGCGAAATATCCTCTTCGAGGTCCTGCCACGGCCCAATGTGGAAGACAGAGCGACACCACTCCAAGTCTACACAGCCCGGGAAGAAGTCCGGGATTAGAGGAAGCCTCTCGTGGAATTCCTGAAGGAGGGTACGCTCCTAGTAGATCGACGGGAAGCCCGCCGCCTCCGAGACAAAGCCCGCCATTTCGTCTGGAGCAGAGGGAGCCTTTACAAGAAATCCTTCACTCAACCCCTGCTTCGGTGCGTCGATCCTCATGAAGCCGACTACGTTCTCCGTGAGGTCCACGAAGGGGTCGGTGGAGCACATCAAGGGGGCCGCACCTTAGTCCAGAAGACTCTCTTCCAAGGATAATATTGGCCAACCATCTATCAAGACGCCCAGAAGCTCGTCAGGAGGTGCAAGAGCTGCCAACTCTACGACAGCATACCCCGCCTTTCGGCGACCGAGCTGACTACCCTGTCCTCCCCCTGGCCGTTTGCCCAGTGTGGAATAGACATGATAGGCCAACTCCCTACCGGTACAGATGGGCATAAATACATCCTTGTCGCGGTGGACTACTTTACGAAGTGGATCAAGGTCGTCCCCATCAGAAAACCGGACGCCACCACGACTATCAAGTTCCTGCAAAACAACATAATATTCCGGTTCGGGATCCCGAGGTGTATCATCACCGACCATGGGACGAATTTAAAAAACGAAAGAGTTAAAGGATTCTGCAGCGAATACCATATACTGATGAAGTTCGCCGCGGTTGCGCACCCCCAATGCAACGGGCAGGCCGAGGTAGCTAATTGGGACGTCATCCGAGGCCTACAAGCTCACTTGGAAGGACGACAGGGCAGTTGGGTTGACGAATTACCCCGGGTCTTATGGGCCTTGCGCACATCGAAGAAGACCCCCACTGGAGAGACCCCCTTCAGCCTCTGCTACGGCACCGAGGCAATGGTCCCAGCAGAGACCGGGTTACCCAGTTACAGGGTCGAGCACTTCAACGACAAAGCGAACACCTCGGCCCTCCAGACTAATTTGGACATCTTGTTGGAGAAGCGGGACCAGGCACAGATCAGAGCTACCGCTTATCAACAGCAAACCGCCCGCTACTACAACGCACGAATCAAGCGTCGCGCCTTCAAAACCGACGATTTGGTCCTAATGCGGAACGAGTTCGTTGATCAGGGCAAATTGCACAAGTTTTCTCGGAGGTGGAACGGCCCGTTCCTCGTCTCCGAAGTCTTGCCCGGCGGGGCCTATCGCCTACAAGACGCTGCAGGTCGCAAATTTCCACGGCCTTACAACACCGAGAAGCTCAAGTTGTACCTTTGAAAAGTATATCTATGAATACATGTTTCTTCTTTGACAAAGCGATGTAAAATTTTCCCAAGTTTTTTAATATTAAGAAGGAACTTCCCCTATGTGTTTCCCTCTTTCTCGGTTCAAAGCTCACGGATTTTGTTTCGCGAAAACACTCAAATGCGCCCAGAAGACAAAAAGCTAACAATAGAACATCTCAAAAAGGAGAGCCTTATTTATTTGTCAATAGATATTGTGGGCTCCTCAGCCATACATAAAAATTAAAATTACAACAGAGAGGGAACGGGGTCAAGGAAACACTGCTGGTGATACTCCGTGGAGATCTCCGGCAGCCGAGCCCTTGCCTCTTCAACTTGCCCCCGATGATGCTGCCCACGAACTCGGGACGCCACGAAAGAACCGGGTGCTCCACCTGCCGAGTCTTGGCTTACGATCCGTCTCTTTTAGAAGCACTCCAAAATAAGGGCCGCAGATCGGTCGTGCCTGGCTTTCGAGATGAGGTCGATGACGTAGATCATGCGCACTTTGTTGAGCGCCTCGTCCAGCAGCTCCTCGGAGAGGGGGTTGTACAGCCCCGGGGACCTCCTCCAAATTGCGTACATCAGCAATTGGAGGAGGGGCGACCGGCGAGGAAGTAGACGGCCGATGTGATCCTCTAGGCGCCGGACCACGCCCGGGTACCTCTCATCGAAAACGGACTGGTCGTACAGGTAGACGTCATTAGGGCCTCCACAGTGTCACGCCCCGCTTCCCAAAATACGGATTACGAGGGTAGACAAGGCCAGCCATGCTTCTACGGTCAAGGAAAAGTCCTGCCGTAGTCACACTTCGGCTTCTAGTTTATCATGGTAAACAGTAAATGATGCGCAGGTAATGAGAAATGCAGTAACTGAAAGGAACAATATAAAGACTGACCTGAAGTGGAACAAACGAATATAACTCGGAATGGCAAGTAAAGAAGTCTGTGATGCACTGGTCCAGACTAAATCTTCTCCTCACACTGAGCATGCATACTCAGGTCGTCAGAGCGACACAATAGCAATATATTATATATAAAATCAATTGACAGTTCTAACAGTGGTAATGGATATGAATAACAGTAAATCAATGACAGCATGAATATGAATGTGCAGTAATCAATGCAGCGGAACAGTAAAGCAGTATAACGATATGTCACGTATGCCAACACAGTATATAAGGAATATAAATGCCAGTATCCCTATCAGTCTCTAAGTCTCACGGTACAGGTCACTAAGCCTATCGTCAGTCCAAGTGTGAGAGTCAACCACTCGCGAGTGTCCTCCACCCAAGGGTAGAACCCAAGGGCAAGGGACCACGGGCCCAACATGTAACAAGAATATCACGGTGTATATATCACATACCCTGTAAATCTCCATATAACTCCCTAAATATATAAGCCGGCATGGGACTCCCGAGATTCTGTTGAACTCACACTTAAACTACCCCACACTCCGTGGTCTACACCAAACGCTAACCATCACCCTAAATACTAATCGATCCGTGACAAGTCTGCGCGAGAACTGGAGGCAGGACCTCCATCAAGCACGTCCCGACTAATACCTAAGATAAATGGCAGTGTCGGATGCCTTATCTGTGACACCCGTGCAAGCGCTTCCATAAGTGTCCTATACCACTTATAGTCACGCGTACACGCATCCCACAGACGTCGACAATGCAATAGAATAATAGGGTCACTGATTGTGTACAAGTACGAATCACTTTCACTTAATCACAGATACACGAACACTGACGTACTTGCCACAATCATCACTAAAATCTAACACTGGGTAAATGCACGATATCACTAGGTTATCACTACAACGATATGTGTATGATATGATGCGTGAACAGTATAAGAAGCACAATTAAGGTATCATAAAAACAGTAGTCTATCACTTGCATGATTTATTATGAAACGTACGTATATATTTTAGCGAAACGATAAACATGTGGTATTTAGTGTGTTCAGTTAGCCATCCATCTAATTTGGTTTCAAGCCAATCGGGTTCCAGGATTATTAATTATAACCACTTCATTTTAAGCGTTCGGGCTGGAAATCTGGTTTCAGAATCAGAAGTCTGTTTCGCAACGCATTTTAATCCCAGTTGGAATCAGATTTTAGCGACGCTACAGTTGGATAAAATCTAGGGTTTTCAGTAAGGTTTTCAACGCAATAGACGGATCTTTGATCGCGTCTGTACGTCAGGAGATATACACTGTTTATTATTAATATGTCAATTCTGATTCTGTTGGGACTGTTATGCGTCCCGATCTTTTAAATTATAGAATAAATAACAAATGGTCACGAAACAGAATGAAATCAATTGTGTTGTCTAGATAACAAGTTTACCTACAATAAACAGCGGAGTTCCGCAATCTAAGAGTTAAGGAAATCCTATGGTATCCAATACGGAACAGCAAGCACGACTGGAGTCGCTCTGGACTGCAGTCCAGAGTCGCACTCCGATACAATTATCATCACGGTTTAAGTATAGGAATGTCTGGAAACTAGCATAGGGTTAAAGTTCGTCGAGTTGGCTTCGATTTGAGCCCTCAAACGCACTATTCTAGTATGTATATGATTTATGGTGAATTTAACGGTTTTCAGGTACAATAGAATTACAGTTTTACGGTTAAACTTGGGGGTAGTTGTTTTGGTCATTAACGATCGAATTATCCAACGAAATTCATACACTAAGTTCACAGCTATACGGGCCAAACAATACCGTTTAGTTCCGCCAAATTTGATGGGTATTTTCATTGGGAACAAATGTCGAACAGGTATGGTACAATATTAATCCAAAAGTGTAACACTATGATTTATGAAATTAACGATTATAACCAGGATATATAGCATGTAAGCAAGTAAAGAACTTGCCTGGAGACGTCTTGGTGATGCTCGGCAATGATAATGGCACGAAAGCGCGATGAATGGCGCGTGCAAGGTTCGCGGCCTCGGCTCGTGCTCGTGCTCAGGTATGGGGTTTGCTGTGTGTTCATGCGATGTTGTGTCTCCTTTGATGGTTACAGCGGTGCTCAGGCGATAGCCGACGGCTGCAGTTGGGGGTGAGGTGATTGCTTGATCGATTAGAGAGAAAGGAAGAGAGATAAAGTAGCAGAGAGAGAGAGAGTGAGTGAGAGAGAAGACTGAGAGAGAGAGAGAGAGAAGGTGAGAGAGAGGGAACTGAGTGAGTAAGAAAGAGAGACAGAGTTAGAGATTTAGAGAGAGAAAGACAGAGAGAGAGAGAGAGATGCAGTGAGTGAGAGATCGAGAGAGAGGGAAATAGAGAGGTAGAGTGAGAGATTGAGAGATGAGAGCTACGAGAGAGAACTGGGAGAGAGGGAGAGAAAGAGACTGAGAGCGAGAGAGCTGAGAGAGAGACAAGCAGTGATGATGGCGGTGGTCGACGATGCAGTGGGCTCGTCGGCGGGTAGCAAGTGGCCGGCTCAGGTGAAATGGGTTGGGCGCAGGGGTGCTCGGCAGGGGCTCGGGTCGACGAAGGTGGAGTCGTGTTGGTGGGGGAGGACTGAGCGAGGATTGCCGTCGTCGTCGACGAGACGTAGAGAGGGGCTCGCCGGCGAGGGGCGCAGGGCTCGTGTTCGGTGTGCAGGGAAGTGGGAGAGAGGAAGTGGGTGCTCGTGATCGAGGGTGGAGGTGGTGGTGGTGATCGGGGATGATCGAAGAGGAGGGTGCGGCAGTGGTGGTCGCGGCGTTGAGAACTGGTCGTCGTCGTCGTTGCCGGTGAAAAGGAGTGGGTGTGGGAGTGGATGAGAGAGGAGGAAGAACAGGAAAGAGAGGAGGGGAGCGAGTGATTGAGGGTGTAGGGGGGTAGAGGGGAGAGGGTCGTGGGGGAAAACGCACGCGTCGTGGGTAACGCTCGCACGAGCGAGGGCGACGGCGGAGGCGAGAAACGCGCTCGCGAGCGGGAGTAAGGGAAAGAGCCGTTGGAGGATTTAAAGAGGAGATGAACAGTAGCTAAGCGGGTCGGGTTCGTTGGGGAAACGGGTTAGAGAAAGCGAGTGAGAGGAGAAGAAGTGGGCTGGGCCGAGATAAAAATTTTAATTTATTAAGAGAAAATAGGTTGGGCTGAGAGACTGTGGGCCGGGAAAAATAGAAAAGAGGAAAAAAGAAAAGGCCGGGCCGCAGAAATAATTGAAGAGAAAAAGGGAATTTTAGATAGAGAATTTTATGGAGTGGCCTGGGGGAGTGGGCCGGGCCAAAGGAATTAAAAATAAAAGAATTAGAGAAAAGGGAACGGGCCGGGAACTGTTGGGTTAGGAATAAAAAAATTGATTAGGGAAAATAAATAGAAACGGGCCAGAGGCTTAACTAAAAATAAAATAAAATAATTATTAGTGTGGGCTGGTTCTGTGGGTTCGTTCAAAAATAGGTTTATTTAAAAAGAAAGAATGGGCTGATGAGGGAAAACATAGGCCGAACTTTGAATAGATTTGGAGGGTTTAAACTAAATAGTTTTGAAGAACTTGGTTTGTTAATGGGCTGGAGGAAGGTAAGGAAAAAGATGAGAATGGGCTTGGGTTTGGAAATAAATAAGGATAGGGAAACTAGGGAAAAGGGCGGAAATAGCAATTACAAGAATCTGGGAAAGAATATACTAGATAGGTAATAAGGTATTTAAACTAACTAAAATAATTTTGAATGTAACTAACAAACTTGTAAGTGGTAATTTATATAAATACGGACATTGGCGTACAAAAGAGAACCGGGTATTACACACAGAATCCCCAAGAGCCCAAATTTGCACACGCATGGGCACGAATCCTGGGATTCGCTCAATTCTTCCAATACCGTACTGCCACATGGCGGGTATCCCGTATTTCTCGGCGAATTGAAGTCGGAACGACACGGATCTTGGAACGCCTTGCCTCACCTATGCGTTTCTGCCGCGTGCCGCCCACGACGACCACTCTTCTCGATATTCATACATCTAGGAAGGTCGGGCAGGTCGGGCAGAGACTCGCAAAACCAAGCAGCTTCCCTGCTCGGTCCTGTTTACCCCCAATCAGAGCAAAGCTCTGTTCAAATTCCAAGACGAGAGATGAAGCAATACTTCTGTTTCCCCCAATCAAAGCAAAACTCTGCTTTGAAGTTAAAGTTAAAACTAAAGAAGCAACGCTTCAGATTCCTTAACTGGGCGCAACGCGCCACGTGTCAAAATCAGGCACGCCAGCGCAAGGAGCGCAGCGCATCCAATCAGAGCAAGGCTCTATTTAAAATAAAAATAAAAAATAAAAGAAACAACGCTTCAGGCAACTTGCGCTCTGCGCTGCGCGACACGTGTCAGCGCAACTGCGCTAGAGTTGCGCTAGCGCAACTGCGCTGCGCGACACGTGTCAAGCGCAGGTGTGCTTGCGCCAACTGTGCCAGTACCAAAACTGAATTAAAATTATAGAAAGATCTTTCTGATATTGTTAAAACAAGAAGATTATCTTCTGTAAAACAGAAACCCTTGGATCAAAGATCCAACGGTGGGGAAAATCCCTAAATCACTCAGAGAAAGATCTCTTTAACTGATTTAACAAATCAAATGGCACTATATAAAGGCTCCTAAACTCCAAGTCTAAAAGACACAGATTAACAGAGAGAGAACTCACAGAAATCTTCTGAAAACTTTGAGAAAGAACTCAGAAAAAGAAGAAAGGTAAAACCTTTGGAAAAAAAAAGAATTTTATTCTAAAAAGATCAATGATCTAAGAACAAGATCAAAGATTTTCAATAAAAAATGATAATATTAATAAAAAGAAGTAATTTACTTCTTTAGATCATTTGATCTACATAAAGGCATTGCCTTTTGATGAACCATTGGTTCTGGAATCTTAAAAGATTCTTTTCTTTGATCCAAAATTGGATCAAGAGATTAAATAGTGCCCTGCACTTGTAAAATTTGCACTGTTGCGCTCTTAGGTTGGCGCAAGCCACCAGAGAGCGCCACGTGTTAGCTGTTCCCCTCTGAAAGACGGCGCGAGACGACGTAGGGACGTCTTGCCTGAGATTCAGGACAGATGCTATTTGGTTTTATCCGTCCACCTCTCCGAAGATGCCAAGTTGATTTATGGCACCGTGTATCGGAGATTTAGACGGATGCGGCCGATGTAGCAGATTTCGTCAGATTCCCCCTCGCCTGGGGGGTTTTTGATTGTGGGGACGCTCTTCCCTGCAGGCGCAAGCCCCTGCAGTTAATTACGCTACCGCATCGCGGTAACAACTTTCTCCTTCTCCAGAATTTCACTTCGTGTCGTGTGTGTTTGTTTTGTTTGTGGTTGCCCGTGGATTGTATACGGAGACTAATTTATGTCGTCACCCGTAGGACGTGGATTAGTCCAAATCCGTATTTTCTTAGATTTGGGTTTGGGGTTTTGGTTTAAGGATACGTTAGCTATATTTGGGGTAAGATCAACTTAAACGTTTGTTAAGGATACGTTAGTCTAATCTCCAGACTAAGATCAACTTAACAGGATCCATCGCCAGTTTAGGGACATGGTGGTCCATTGCCAGTTTAGGAACATGGTGGTCCAACATTCCCATTTTGGGGACGGATATTAATTTAAGGACGCATTAGTCCATGAGTTTAAGGACACATTAGTCCATGGGTTTAAGGACCCCACAGTCCGTATTGTTAGTTTAAGGACGCATTAGTCCATGAGTTTAAGGACGCTTAAGTCCATGAGTTTAAAGACCCCACAGTCCGTATTGTTGGTTTAAGGACGCATAAGTCCATGAGTTTAAGGACCCCACAGTCCGTATTGTTTGTTTAAGGACGCTTAAGTCCATGGGTTTAAGGGCCCCACAGTCCGTATTGTTGTGTGGTTGTCGGGACCAGTCACCTCTCTGACGACGTTGAAGGATTACAACGACGGATGTCAGAGGAGTTCAGAGATGTACCCTTGAACCGGATGCAAATTGATTTAAGGGAGCAGCCGTGCTCAATCAATTTAATTTGAGGACTTACGGCCAGAATTGGGCTAAGTCCAGTTGAAAAATGTTCAACATTTTTATTTGTAGTTGGCCTGTTAGGCCTTGGCTTGGGCTTTGCCCTTTGTTTAATAATGCATAGCATTAATCTTGGTCTCTGTTGGACCTTTATTTGGGCTCTGCCCCTTTTTAAATGATGCACAGCATCTGTTTTGGTCTGACAGACCTTTGTTTGGGTTCTGCCCTTTTAAAAAATAATGCACTGCATTTTATTAGGCCTGTTAGGCCTTTTTTTATTGGGCTTGGCCCTCTTTAAGTAATGCAGAGCATTAAAGATCTGACAGTGGCCACGTGGTCTGTCAGGCGCTCTGCGCCAATTAATGAGCGCAAGCGCATGTGGAGGTGACACGTGTCGCGCTCTGGTGAGCGCAAGCGCAGTGCGCTGCGCTGTTGCGCTGCTGACACGTGGCGCGCTCTGGTGCAGTGCGCCAATTTAAGAGAGCAATGCTCTGTTTTAGAAGCGCATAGCGCAGTTTGTTCAGGGTCCGACACGTGGCGCTCTCTGGTGGCTTGCGCCAACCCAAGAGCGCAACAGTGCAGATTTACAAGTGCAGGGCACTTTTTAATATCTTGATCCGATTTTGGATTAAAGAAAAGAATCTTTTAAGATTCCAGAACCAATGGTTCATCAAAAGGCAATGCCTTTATGTAGATCAAATGATCTGTGAAGTAATACTTCTTTTTAATCTTTCTGTGGTTGGATCTTTTTGATATTTTTTTTCTTTTTAATTGAAGACCTTGATCTGTTCTTTGATCATTAATCTTTATAGAAGAAAATTCTTCTTTTTTTTCAAAGGTTTTTATCTTTTTTTTCCTCTGAGCTCTTCAAAATTTTCCAGAGGAGTTATGAATATCTCTTTGTGTTAGACTTGGAGTCTAGGGGCCTTTATATAGTGCCAATAGATTTGTTAAATTAGTTAAAGAGATCTTTCTCTGAGTGATTTAGGGATTTTCCCCCACCGTTAGATCTTTGATCCAAGGGCTTCTGTTTTACAGAAGAGAATCTTATTGTTTTAATAAGATCAGAAAGATCTTTCAGAATTTTTCTGTTTGGCGCAAGCGCACCTGCGCTTGACACGTGTCGCGCAGCGCAACTGCGCTGACACGTGCCGCGCAGCGCACCTGCGCTGACACGTGTCACGCATCGCTGCGCGCAGATTATCTGAAGCGTTACTTCCTTTAATTTTTTACTTTAAATAGAGCCTTGATCTGATTGGGTACGCTGCCTCGGGCGCTGCGCTGGCGTGTCAGCTTTTGACACGTGGCGCGTTGCGCGCAGCGCAAGGAATTTGAAGCGTTGCTTTAATTTTTGAATTTTTGAAATTCAAACAGAGCTTTGCTCTGATTAGGAGAAACAAATGCCCCCCACCGTTGTGCTCACGTGGCGCACACGTGAGTGCAGCGGTGGCAAGATCCTGTCCGTTGGATCAACTGAGGAGTTGAAGGGGCGCAAGCGCCTATAAATAAGACCCTTGGCCCTTCACAGATGATTGCCATCTTCAAGAATCTTATTCTCAGAACTTCAGAGCCTTGCTCTTGCTTCCAAGAACTCCAAGAGTTAACTCTTAAAACTTTTTAGGTAAAATTTTTAATTTAAATTAAATTAAATTAATTTTAATTGACAGAGTCTTGCTCTCATAGATCTTTGATCTAAAGAAGACCCCTTTGGGGTTTCACCAACAGAGCCTTGCTCTCATAGATCTTTTTGATCTAAAGAAAACCCCTTTGGGGTTTCACCAACAGAGCTTTGCTCTCAAGAATCTGTTTTAGGGTTTCTTAACCCATGAACAGAGCATTGCTCTTTGGCAAAATATAGATCTTTTGATCTAAAAAAAAAAGAACTCTTAAGGGTTTTTCATGGATCTTTAAGATCCCAAATTTTTTTAATTTTTTTAGGAGTTAAATTTTTAAGGGATTTTCTCATCATTATTACAGAGCTAGCCTCTTTTAAGGAATTTTATTTCCTTAAGACCAGAATTTGACAAGTGTCACTCTGTAACAGAGTTTTGCTCTGAAAGAGGAGATTTTCTCCTTGTCTAGGGATTTCTCATTAATGAGAATATTTTTTTGGGGATCTCCTCATTAATTGACAGTCTCATCCAATGGTGGGGCTGTTTTATTAACTGATGCATTGTCGTCTAGATTTTGTGGGTCCCCTTTGGTCCCCTATCCACTGCATTGCAGTGTGGTATAAATTTTAAAATGCTAAGCGTTGGAATTACAACACTGACGGCTGATTTTTGTCCCTCCGCAGGAAACATGTATGCTGACCTGTCATTCCTGTTTGTTCACTCGGCGGAAGGATTTCCCGAGGCGCCGGTAGACCGGGAGGTATTTGCTCTGATTAAGGATCATGACCCCGAGCACAAGAACCCTCACCTGTGGGGTAGGTAGTATAATGAGATCATCAAGGGTCGTCGAAGCTTCGGTTCCGCGACACCGTCTGAGCCCATCTCATCGATCCCCTATGCGGATGAACCCCCGGTGAAGTATGCCGTAGAGGTCAAGAATTGGAATTCGAAGGATCTTCTCCAGCCTTCGATCGGTGCCATTCCCGTGCAGCCGCCGGCCGTGGACATCTTGGGGCGGCGCATATTTCAGGGTGAGGCACGCCCTTGGGGACAGGCATACAATATTGGATTGACCCTGCAACAACCGGCCGGATATTTACAGTGGGCCAAGTACATCCTATCGGCGAAGAGGACTCATTTGATGAAGATTGGTCTGTACTTGGCAATCTACGTTTCGCTTTTTGAGTACTCCGCTCCTCCAACGTGGTGGATTAAGGCTTTCATCGAACAATGGAATATCCCCACCTACACCTTCCTCATGACGGATAGGGAAGTCTCCATCTCCCTGGAAGAGTTCGCTGAGATCTCGGGTTTGCCGGTGAGGGGGGAGCATTACGAGGAGCTGCTTCTTCCTGACGAATACATCTTCGCCACCAAGCCGCTGGTGTTTGATTTGACGCTTGAGAATGCTATTCAGCACTAGTTTCCAGGCTTGGTGAAGATGCTGAACATATACGAAGGGCTCTAACTGGAATCAGGAGTCCGGGGAGTCAGTTTCGCAGATTTTATCGCCCGCTTCCTTCGACCGGAGATTCTATCAGAGCGGAGTGAAAAGTTCGCCAAGCTCGATGACCCTTTCGGCTTCGGCTTAGATCGTCGACCAATATCGGAAGACGATCAAAAGGATTTCTATCTCCCTGATGCCGCCATCATGCCCTTGTCAGAAATTGCTGCCCCAGGCATCGATGAGGAGACCTTCTTTTTAGGGTTCCTGGGATTGTGGCTGTGCAGCTTCGCGCTCCCCATGCACCCGCGCTACATGCGGCCGTCCGTTTTCTACCCAGCGCATCGGATGGTGGCTGGCCTGCAGTTATCAATAGGAATCACCGGGTTGGCTCACCTATATAATGGACTTAGCATGGCGGCGGACGCTAATGAACCCGGGGTGCAGCCTGCCAATTTCCCGATGCACTACTTCACTTCGTGGATGGAAATGCATGTGCACGGGGTATTCGGCATCCATAAGAGCCCTTCGTTTTTGGAGAGGTGCAGACTCCCAAGAGTCATGCGGCTGATCGGCGCCTCGATCGTGAATGCGCCTCCGGGGGAGGCTAGGGGGTTGCTCCTTCGTCCACACCTGGTTGGAGCGAGGATTTCTTTTATGGATAAAGTTATAACTATCGGCTCAGAAACCTCCAAGTCGGTGGTGGCGCTGCGTGACGACTTCAAGGACGGGGCCTCCGTACTGAAAGCCCGGGAGATTCTTCACCTTTACTCCATTCGGCCGGGCTACCTGGTGTTCAGGCAGAACGAGATGACGCTTTTCATGAGGTATAAGCCCCACCGGTTCGCCCAACAATCAAGCTATAACCAGGGGGTCCCGCTGGAGGCGTTTTTGGAAGAGCCCGCGGCCAGCAGAGAGGGGATACGGAGCGCGATGCACCATTTGATGTGGCTGAACACGGGCTCCCACTTCTTCATCAGCGAGCCAAGCTGCGTCCCCCGGGTCCTTCATGCTTACGTAGCTTGGTACGCGTACGCAATGGGTGCAGTCATCCGAATGGAGAAGCGCATGTTTGTTGACCGCAAGGGTGCGCCTCCCGGCGGCGACCGCAAGGCTCCCCTGAAGCCAAGGACCCCGGTCGTTCCTCCGCTGAAAGATGCTGGAGCTGGGTGTTCATACCATAATATTGCATTATTATATTCCCCATTCTTATTCTTTTTATAAATAAACAGGTGCTTTTAACGCATGTCTGCTACATATTACAGGTTACAGGTTCTTGGATCTAAAACAGTGAAAACGATGAAAAGATGATGCAAAAGTGGACTTTGACCAGCAAACAGAAGACTCTTGATCAAGCCTACATCAAAGATAAAATTCACAAAGTACAAGGCAATCCAAGATCCAAGATTACAAAGCGAACGGTTAAAAGTCCACCGCAGTTATTCACTGGAGATCTGGAAGAAACATAGAAGCTATTTTAATAAAGAACCAAATAATAAGGAAGCCCAAAGATCCAAGGCCCAATACTTCCTTTTAATAAAAGACAGAGACATAAAATTTTACCAAAACTTGAAGTCTACTTTGACTAGGTCTTCCTAAGGATATTTTGGTAAATGTAGACATGCAAATCAATTGTAACCTAGGGTTTCCTATTCTCTATAAATAGGAACTCTACTCATTGTAATTTCTTATGCCTCCCTTCATTAATAAATTTCAGCATTCTTTTGGAGAGCATCATTTTTTGTAAGTTCTTTATTTTCTGCTCTAAGTTAATCTTTCATTCTCTGCCCTAGATAAATGTTCTTAAATTCCCTAATGAGTGAGTAGTCTCCTCGCTTGTTAGGGTTAGATCTGGGGAAGGTTTGAGAGACGGAGATCTCTCATCCCCTTTCTTGCCCGTCATATATTTTCATAGAACTCCATGCATACCTTCTTATTCCGCTCCCTACGGCATTCTACCCACGAGGTAGCGGTGATACCGTAGTATAAAGGCCCGGATTTTAAGGTTTTCCATAGAGGTTAGGGTAAAGATTAAGAAAGGAAGGACAAGGATCTAGAGGAAGAATAATCTTCCCAATCATCCTAATCCCTTTTATTAATAATTACCATAACACCTAATTAGATCTTCATATGGGTATAGAAAGCGGTGAGATTTATTGACTTTCCAAACTTAACCTAGACCTAACCCTAGCAAGATTTAGATATAGATTAATTCAGTTTTTGGATTTAATAATCAATCCGGCTCCCATCGGAATTAACTCGTTTGAGCGAATAGGAAATTCACAACATCCCTGTGGACCGACCCGTACTCACCGGCTAGCTATCAAGCAACGCCGTTCTTGATTGCGGTAATAAATAGTTTTTTAGATCAAATCAAATGGCGTCGTTGCCGGGGATGGCGTAGAACTTTCCTTTTCGCAATTTCGGGTTAATCACAAAATTTAAAAAATCATAAAAATCTGAAAAATCATAAAAAATATAAAAATATATTATCTGTTATTTTTGGAAAGGGTACTTTGTTGTTTGAATCTTGCAGGATATACAATCGAGACGGATCTGGAAATTTCCAGAAAGCAAAACAAAAAGAACCGCGCGATCTGGTGCAGCAGCACAAAAAAAAAAAAAAAACGGCGGATCTTTCCTGCCGCGGAACCGCAGCGGGACACCACTTCTGGCCGCGGAACCGCTGCGGCCTGGTCGGTTCAAAAAAAAAAAAAACAGTGAGCAGAAGCGCGGTAAAAAAAAAAAAATCTGTAAGTCTTCTGATCTCCTCCTCTGCAAATCTCCGATATCTTCTGAAAAATCTCCTGCAGGATTCTTTGCGCTTTAAAAATCTTTCTCTTTCCAAATAACAATCTTGTGCAGGATTTTTGTGCCTCGTTTAAAATAATAGTTGATTGCAAGTAATCTTTTTTGTTGCATATCTTTTCTCGAATATCTTTTTGCAACAATTTTTTTCCAAATAAAGATTCTTTGTGATATGCTTAAAATAATAATTGATTGCAAGTAATATTTTTTGTTTTGCATATCTTTTATCGAAAATCTTTTTGCAAAATTTCCAAATAAAAAGTAAGCGGAAAAAGGAAAATTTTAATTAGAAAATTTGCAAACTTTGAAATTCATAAAATAAAAAGATTTGATTGCAAGTGATTTACTGTTTTGCATATCTTTAATCGGATTTTAAGGGGCTTTTGACCAATTCAGATTGGGTGGGGATTTCATCACCCTTCCCAGGACCCCAGAAATCACATAAGGCATTTGCATTGACCATATCTTAATTAAAAAATACTAGACTCAGCCCTAAGGATTTCGAGCTCAATAGGACAGAGGACTAGTTATAGGCATCGACCGTTTATCCTAACCTGACTTTGCGGTTTCTAGGCAAGTGTGTCAAAGGCTAGTGGTTTTTAATTATGCCCACAGTGTGGTTCCTTCCCACTTACCTGGCACTTACCTGGTCGCAATTGGCGGTGAAGAGGCGGTTTGAGGTCCTATTTCTAGCCCTTTGGAACAGTTAGGAGCTGTCTAGCTGACCTAGGTGACCCTAGATCTAGGACTGATTGTGCATTTCTAGTTATTTGCATTTGTGTCTTAGCCCATTATCGAAAATTTTTGCAAAACAAATAAAAAATAATAATAAAAGGAATTTTTTATAAAAAGACTTGCAACTTTTGTCACTGAGAAATCCTTGCACCACCTACCTTCTTCATCTTTTCTTTCTTCTATCATGGGTACCCCACATAATAAATCACTTGCCGAACTTTGGTATCCCGAACCTAACTTTGCGTCGTACGTCAATTTTTTCGGTCAATTTAAAGACGATCCTTCCTTGCCTAAAATATCTTTGAAAGATCAAATAGAAGCGTCTAGGAGAAACAGTTTGACTTTTCAACCCAATTTGTGTCAACCAAGTCAACCTTTACCACTTCCATATGTTGACACCACTTCTTCAAGTCCTTCTGTCACTCCTAAGCCGATGTCCATTGCTGAGCATATTGCTCAATCTCGCAGCCGATCTTTCACCCCTCTCCACTCATCTAATTCTAGGGATCCGCACGATTATTCACCTTTTTATCCACATGTTCACCGTATCCCTGCCCAATCACCCACTTCCTACCAGTCCTACCCGACCTTCCCACCTTCTCTAGACACTACTTCTACACAGCCTTTTGGGAGTTTCACATATCCAAACAATTTCAAATCTTTTGCCGAAACCCCCTTACCACCAAAGTCTAGTTTGGAAGAGGCGTTGGAGGCGTATATCGCAGCAACAAACAAAATGGTTAGGAATGTGGAAGCGTCCGTGGCCGCCCTTATGCAACCTGCTGAACCGGTAGTTAGTTTCCCGCTAGCCCCAAATTTTTCAATATATGAGGAGGCGGTTGGGCCGAGTGAGAATGGGAGAGGATTTCCAAATCAAACCTACCCATACCCAATTGAAGCCCACAACTCCGGTTTTCCATCGATTGTCCCAAATGATTCATCAGTTAAGGATAAAAATGAGTTGTGTGATTTTGTAGTGTTTGATTTGCCAAATTGTGAGGAACCCCCTTCGAGTGAAACAACACCCAATCCGTTTGACCTTTACACTTCCACTCTAGAATCTACATTGATAAACATCCATTCTTTTGAGGAGGTGTCTAAAGAAATTGACTTTCACTTGATTAAAGATATAGACGCCGGGAATATTTCGGACGATGAACCTGTTGATTTAATTGAAATTTTATGTTCAAATCATCATCCCGAGTTATTAAATGTTTCTCCCGAATCTCATGTGCGTCTTGATTTTGATGATAATGGCATGGATGAGTTGAATATTGAGGAGAATTATGAGTTGAATATTGAGGAGAATAGTGAGGATCATATTGAGGTTGAACCATTTTTCTTTGATGTGTCGGATTTTCCAATTCATCCTCTTGAACCATTACCTAAATCACCTTCCCTCTTTTCCATCGTTCCGACCACTCCTCATTTCACGCTTGACGACTGTGAGCTTGAAAACTTTTCCTTTGAATCTGACACAGTTCTCACAGCCGATGACACGTACGAGTGTTTCACTTTTTCGGACGATGTTGAAGTCTCATCGCCCGAGTTTGAGTCCTTTGCATTTTCAGATGAGTTAGTTAATCCATCAGACTCGGTTGCTTACAGTCGTTTCGAACCATTGATGGAATCTTTCCAGTTCGACACAGTTTACTACGGTGAGAATGAGACTATCCCTAATTCACTCCCTTTCGTCCTTCCTATTGTTCCGACCGTGCAAGTGACCGTTACGCTTTCATCTCAAATACCAAGTTCGGCGTACCCATGTTTTCTTGCAAATCTTGAGGGATTTGACCCCATTTCTCGACGGGTTGATAGGTTAGCGCAATCGCTTTTAACACATCGGTCATCACAAATTGCGCTAATTTATTCACTCGCTTTACACCCTCAAGATCGTACCCCACTTCTTTCTTCTTTCCGCCATTCTTCTCCCCCACCGAGACCATATTCTCTTCTTCCCATTCGGTCTCGTGTGTTTCTCATCTCTTTTCTTTCTACTCCATTCTTTCACCAACTAGACCATTACCACGATAAGATTTTTGAATTGTTGGTGCTAACCTTTGGCTTGTGTAAGGCCAAGCTTAAGTTTGGGGGAATCTTTGTATATATGTATATATTTTTTGTTTTCTTTTCTATAAAAAATTTAAAAAAAATTCAAAACATTAAAAATATAAAAATTGTAAATAAATAAACAGGGGAGTGCCGACATTTTGACCCTCTTGGTTTAGCATGACAGTGAGGACACTGTCAAGTTTAAGTTTGGGGGTATACTCGGTACGTCTTCTTCCTTCGCATTCATTTGTACATATTTTTGCATTTGCATACTTATTTGAAAACCCATAAAAATTGAAAATTTTCAAAAAAAATTATAAAAATTATTGTATTCAATTTTGGCTTATTTGACTAGAGTTTGACAGATAGGTTAACTAGCTAGGAACAACTAAATCTTTGACTTGGTAAATTAAAAACCCTAAAGATAACCTTCCTTAAAGTTTTGCGGTAGAAAGTATATGTCTTTGTAGTTTATTTAGAAATAGGCAAATTTTGAGTTCAGTTCTTGGGCTAAGTTGAAACAAAGGAAAAGTATTGATGTTCTTATTAGAGTATAAGTTTGAAAAATAGTTCCTAGCTTAAGTCTAGATTCTGAAAATGTATACCCTACAATTTGCACAATCACGCACCTTGAAACTTGGAATAGTAGAGGAGACCTTGAAATGCTCTTGTCTAAAGTCCTTAGTATGAAGAAAAAAAAAGTGAATAAAGAATAAAAAAATGGACACTGGTTTTTGTGATTACTTAAGGCTAAAAAAATAGAAAAATATTTAGCGAGGGTGCTTCATCACCTAGTGCCTTAGACCAACTGGTTTGGGAGTCACTGCTAAAGCCTTGGGTGTTACAAGACTAGGAAGTACGCTTTAAAGTGCTAACGCATCTTGTAATCGGTCGTTGGTACCTCAAGAAGTATTAACGGTCGCATGAAGGATGTGTAACCGAAATTTAATTAAAAATTCACCAATTAAGAAGTGCTTTGGACAACGGACAAGGGTATGATTGCTTGATTTGAATTTCCAAGTGTAGGGGTGACTTATACACACACGTAGGGGTATGTGATTGGGATTTAGATGAGAGAAAGGAGTGAAGAATAGAACTTGTATCTTTAGTAGAATTGATAAAAATTCCTAAGTGGAGATGGAACCCTAGAAGGAAAACTTAAGAGATGCCGAAAGCTAAGTAGGTCTACATAACATATATAATCTTAAGTTAAATGATGAGGAAGTGTGAAGAATATGGATGGATAATTTACGGGTCGAAGATAATAGAATTCCTTGTTAGAAAACCTAATTGGAGAATAAAAGTCGATAAGCCGAATTGATAGGATTTTGTGGGTAGTATCCGCTGAAAATCCTCAGGAGACAACACTCCTCCTACTAGGGACACCTAGAGGTTTAACGGCTTGTTGCACGAGCTCAGTGCAATCGCGTTTCCCTGCGAAAGTGCGGTTAGGTTTTATAGAGAATAAAAATAAGTTTGCTCGAGGACGAGCAAAAGATAAGTTTGGGGGTATTTGTTCATACCATAATATTGCATTATTATATTCCCCATTCTTATTCTTTTTATAAATAAACAGGTGCTTTTGACGCATGTCTGCTATATATTACAGGTTACAGGTTCTTGGATCTAAAACAGTGAAAACGATGAAAAGATGATGCAAAAGTGGACTTTGACCAGCAAACAGAAGACTCTTGATCAAGCCTACATCAAAGATAAAATTCACAAAGTACAAGGCAATCCAAGGTCCAAGATTACAAAGCGAACGGTTAAAAGTCCACCGCAGTTATTCACTGGAGATCTCGAAGAAACATAGAAGCTATTTTAATAAAGAACCAAATAATAAGGAAGCCCAAAGATCCAAGGCCCAATACTTCCTTTTAATAAAAGACAGAGACATAAAATTTTACCAAAGCTTGAAGTCTACTTTGACCAGGTCTTCCTAAGGATATTTTGGTAAATGTAGACATGCAAATCAATTGTAACCTAGGGTTTCCTATTCTCTATAAATAGGAACTCTACTCATTGTAATTTCTTATGCCTCCCTTCATTAATAAATTTCAGCATTCTTTTGGAGAGCATCATTTTTTGTAAGTTCTTTATTTTCTGCTCTAAGTTAATCTTTCATTCTCTGCCCTAGATAAATGTTCTTAAATTCCCTAATGAGTGAGTAGTCTCCTCGCTTGTTAGGGTTAGATCTGGGGAAGGTTTGAGAGACGAACATCTCTCATCCCCTTTCTTGCCCGTCATATATTTTCATAGAACTCCATGCATACCTTCTTATTCCGCTCCCTACGGCATTCTACCCATGAGGTAGCGGTGATACCGTAGTATAAAGGCCCAGATTTTAAGGTTTTCCATGGAGGTTAGGGTAAAGATTAAGAAAGGAAGGACAAGGATCTAGAGGAAGAACAATCTTCCCAATCATCCTAATCCCTTTTATTAATAATTACCATAACACCTAATTAGATCTTCATATGGGTATAGAAAGCGGTGAGATTTATTGACTTTCCAAACTTAACCTAGACCTAACCCTAGCAAGATTTAGATATAGATTAATTCAGTTTTTAGATTTAATAATCGATCCGGCTCCCATCGGAATTAACTCGTTTGAGCGAATAGGAAATTCACAACATCCCTGTGGACTGACCCGTACTCACCGGCTAGCTATCAAGCGACGCCGTTCTTGATTGCGGTAATAGATAGTTTTTTAGATCAAATCACAGGGCCACCGCGAGTGCTGAGCCCTCCATGCAGATTGCCGCTTCGTGATACTGTGGATGCGCCACCAGCGCCCCATGCTCCAGTAGAGACGGTAAATGTGGTTTCGCCGGAGTCCGGCGTAGGCGCGGATATCGGGACCCGCTGCCCCAAGGTGCCTGCAAAGCGCAAGTTGATCTTGGGTGCACCCAGGGCTGGCGGGCAGAAGAGGAAGAAGAAGTCGCTCCTCTCTCTCGATGCTATCCTCGGCTTAGAGCCTCAGGCCCCCCTTACCGAAGGTATAAGCGAGTACGGCAGCAATGAGGGTTTCTCGGTAGATCCAGCAGACACCGATCTGGCGGCCGCTATTGCGGCTTCTGAGCGATCAGCCAGACTCGAAGCGATGTTGGCTAAACTCACTCAGTCAAGTAATCATTAGCTGCACTCTTCGTCATTTCATCGCACTTTTATCATTATCTTTGACTAATGCTTTTCTCCATTTTTTTAACAGGTGTCACTACTGAAGAAGCCATCGCTGCCTCTCTAAAAACCTTCCAGTAGGAGGAAAGGAAGCGTGCTTTATCGGGCGTTGGTACGTCTTGCCTCATTAAGTCTTTATTCTCTTTCCTTATGGCCAACCTAACCTCTTCCTTTGTCTCTTTGCAGGGGGTGCGCCAGCCGATGCGGGGACTCTTCCCGGGCCAGCTACTGAAGTCCCGATCTCTTCGGGGCTGCCGCGAGAGAAAACCGATAAGGGATGCCTTGAAGGCTCTAGAGGCATCTCTGTACGTGGATGATGACGCCTCAATGAAAGAAGCTTCGAAGAGGTCTGTCTTGACGGCTCGGGAGGAGAGAAAGCGGTTGAGGCACGAGGCGAAGGAACACAGAGCTGCTCTGGTCGTGGGAGCGGGCCCAAGCACCGTTCCTCGTGCTGATACTCCTTCGGAAGAGCCCCCGGTCGCCTTGTCTACCGCTCACAGACAGGCGGCGCGCGCAGCTAGGGAGGCTAACGATCAGTCCACCTCAGGTAATGTATCTTTCAAGATTTTGTTGTAAGAATTGCAAACCTATCGGTTCTTATATATCTTGTCCTGCAGGGCCAAGTCCAACTGAAGGGAAGGCGGAAACCGTCGAGCCTAAGGGGACAGAGGAAGAGGCACCGGCTGAACCCGAGCCGATGGTGGGCGACGTCGCCGGGGTTGCTGGACCCGAGCTGGGGGCTGAGGAAACTGTGCCAGAGAAGGCCGTCGATGCCGAGCCCGAGGTAGCGGCAAATGAGACGGTTGCTATAACTGAGTCTGGGGCAGCAGCGGACGGAGCGCCTGAGACCGGCGACCCCATGGCGACGGCGGACGAGACAGCAGCGAACGCCGAGCCCGAGGGAGTAGCGGGTGAGACGGGCATGACTCCCGAGGACAAGCCAACCGCTCTTTCTCAAGAGTCTGGTAATGCTCCAATCATTGCTCTCCCCGTCTACGGTCCTCCACCGTCTCCTGGCCTCGCGAGCATGACGACGGCCCCCGTCGAGTCTGGTGATGAGGCCACGGGAGGTGGACTCATGTCGATGGAGGAGGGAGACGCCTCCGTTTCGGCTGGCGGCTCATCAGGTAAATTTCGGGTTACCGTCCTTTTGTTTTTATCTTGCAATCCTTCCTGACAGGTTTATCTTTGTTTTTAACGCAGGTGCGGCCAGTGTTGACGCTCCATTGCTCGACGGAACGCCATCAGCTACTGCCTTGGCGGTAGCCACCTCTCAGCCTTCTCTCGTACCATCGCAGATGTTGGAAGGTATGGATTCGTGACCCATCAGTTTCATCTTTCGGCCGTATAATTCATGTACTAAAGTCGTACTATTGCGTCTTTGCAGGAGTGCTTTTCGATCACCTTTACCAGGTGCTGCACCCGCATTTCTCCTTCCCATCGGAATTCGCTTCTTCCTCCAGTGGCGCTGGTGAGTATAGTTTTCAACTAACTCTTCTTTTTTTCAATAATGGAATTATTTCTGACTTTTCTTCGCCCTGATTGCAGTGCTACAAATCGAAGGAGGAGATAAAAGATCGGTCGCGCCACCGGCCCTCCCGGCTTTGCCGCCTGTTGCAGCTGGTATAGTAAACTATCCCATCGATGACTTTCTTATATTTCTTGAACCGTCATCTGATCGTATTTTGTTTTTTCAGCTGTCGTTCCGATTCCGGTGCCCTTCGAGTCTCGCATCATAATGCCGGCGGGCCCCTTCTTGAGACGACCATCTTCAAAGAATGCTGCGATGAGTTTGGGAATGTTGAGCGGATACGTTGAAGAGCTTGACGCGAACGTTCCCCCATCTGCTGCAGATTTCGCTGCGGAGGTTAATCCGATGTTGGCGACGCTTGTAAATTTTCATAATGAAGGCGTCGTCGAGTTTTGGGTTAATCACTGCAGGGAAATCGAGGCCCGCCTGCATTAATTGGAGTCTATACGTCCTGACCCCGAGATCTTGACCGCGAGCACTCAACGGGCGGCATGGATCGTGCAGAGCGCTCCTTACTTCCGCCACCTCGAACAAGAAATTGCTTCAAGGCGTAAGGAGTGCGGCGAGATTTCGAGCAAATCTGCCCAACTGCACGCTCAAGTGGAGGCAAACGCTGCGCAGCTGAAGGTCATCTTTGAAGGCCTTCTGCGATACCTCTCCGAAGGGTTAACACTGATGTAGCAGCTTGACGTTGTCGAGCGGGATGCACCTAATCAGGAGGCAGCCCAGCAGGCAGCTGAGGAGCAGCTTTCATCCTACCTGCAGCAGCGGGCCCAGGTGGAAGCGGAAGTGGCCGCGGTAGCCGCTCAGGAGAAGGCGCTGAAGGAAGTGCGAGAGCAGCTCGCGGATTTGTTAAAGACACTTCCTTCACAGTAGCTACTTTTTGTATCATTTGTACTTGTAAATAAAAAATGTATATTTTTTTTTATTCTTTAACACAATGTATCTTGTACTCAATCAAATTTATGAATAAGAGATATACATTCTTCAAAATGTCTTGTGTCGTTTCTTTGCCTTCTCCTTCTTTTATTATCCGCATGTTACCTTAGTAAACACGGTTAACAGATGATAGAACGAGCCTCCTGTCTTGGCTTCTTCAGGAGGTAGTGATGGCTTAGGAGGCAGGTTCAGATCTGCTGCCTAAGACTTTTCAACTCTATGAGCCATGAGGGTCTCATAGGGACTTTTCTCCCTACGGATCGAGGGGATCTCATAGGTGTATTTTCTCCTTAGGAATCGTGAGGATTCCTAAGTGTGTTGTCTCTTATAAGTCATAAGGATCTTATAAGAGGATTTACTCCCTTACGAGTCGTGAGGACTTGCAAGTGATAGGTGAAGTTGCCCTTATCCGCCTTTCACGAGGTCAGAGGTTTGACTCTCAGTCATTGATGTACTGTCGAGTCATGGAGCTGGGAAATTCGCCGCGGCTCCGCTTTATTGGCATCGTATATTCCTGTAGAGACACTGATTTCTCTGTGGATCGGCGCGAATTGAGATGCTCTCGTCAAGGACGCTGATTTCCCTGAATCGAGGAGGTTGCCAAGGACGCTGATTTCCTCGGCGTTGAGACGAGTCAAAGTATTCCTGCAAAGACGCTGATTTCCCTGCGAGTCGACGCAAATCGAGGTGCTCTAATCAAGGACACTGATTTCCCTGAATCGAGGAGGTTGCCAAGGACACTGATTTCCCTGGGGTTGATACGAGTCGAGGTATTCCTGCAAAGACACTGGTTTCTCTGCGGGCCGACGCAAATCGAGGTGCTCTCGTCAATGACACTGGTTTCCCTGACTCGAGGAGGTTGCCAAGGACACTGATTTCCCTGGGGTTGAAACGAATCGATGTATTCCTGCAAAGACACTGATTTCTCGGCGGGTCGATGCGAATCAAGATGTTCTCGTCAAGGACACTGGTTTCCCTGAGTCGAAGTATTTTGCCGAGGACACTGGTTTCCTCGAGGTTGAAATGAATCGGAGTGTTCCTGCAAAGACACTGGTTTCTCTGTGGGCCGACGCGAATCAAGAAGCTCTCATCAAGGACGCTAGTTTCTCTGAATTGAGGTATTTGCTAAGGACACTGATTTCCCTGGAGTTGAAACGAATCGAGGTGTTCCTGCAAAGGCGCTGGTTTCTCTGCGGGTCGACGCGAATCGAGGTGCTCTCGTCAAGGACACTGGTTTCCCTGAGTCGAGGAGGTTGCCAAGGACACTGATTTCCCTGGGGTTGAAACGAATCGGGGTATTCCTGAAAAGACGCTAGTTTCTCTGCAGGCCGACGCGAATCGAGGTGTTCTCGTCAAGGACACTGGTTTCCCTGAGTCGAGGAGGTTGCCAAGGACACTGATTTCCCTGGGGTTGAAATGAATCGGAGTATTCCTACAAAGACGCTAGTTTCTCTGCGGGCCGACGCGAATCGAGGTGTTTTCATCAAGGACACCGGTTTCCCTGAGTCGAGGTAATGTGTCTTTCGGGTTTTATATGAGTTACCGTCAAGACTTGGCTCCGTTTTCTGATGGAGCACGGGGAGGAAAGGTGTGATTCCTTCTTTGTTTGTGCCCCTGGATTGTATACAGGGATTGCTGTGATATCGCCTGTAGGGCAAAAGTTTCATTCATTTTTTATATTATTTTATTTCCGCGATGCTCTATCATTTCAGCTTTTATATCGCGAAGGTTGCGATTGCCCAATCATTTCGGTTATTTTTCGCGGTGCCCAATCATTTCGGCTATTTATTTTATTTTTACTCGCTGCTTTTTATTGCGAGTTGCCCAATCATTTCGGCTATTTTGCACGCATACATTTTTTTTACTTGCTGATTTTGTTGCAAGTTGCCCTATCATTTCGGCTATTTCCTATGCATTTTTAGCTCGCTGACTTTTATCGCTAGTGTAGAACTTGGAATCTGGTGTCAATCTCAGCATCAGTATCGCTACAACTGGAATATTGTCAAGAGCGAATCATCATTTGCCATGAAAGGGCTTGGAATTTGATATCGGTTTAGGCATCAGCATCGCTACAACTGGGATATTGCCAAGAGCGAATCATCATTTGCCTCTGTCGATATTGAACAAAGGTGGCTTAGTAAACAGGGTTAGGATCCTGCCGACTAAGGCTTTGACTTCATGAGCCGTAAAGGTTTCACAAAGGTATTTCTCCCTACGAGTCGTGAGGATCTCGTAGGTGTATTTTCTCCTTAGGGATCGTAAGGATTCCTAAGTGTATGTTCCCCCGTAAGTCGTAAGGATCTTACAAAAGGGTTTTCTCCTTATAAGTCGAGAGGACTTATAAGGATTGTTCACCGTATGGACGTATCCCCAATCACGGGTGTGACTTGGTTAGGGAAATGTTTGTTCGCGCCCGTGGATTGTATACAAGGGTCAGTATTGAGCCACTTGTAGGGTAGTATCGAAGGTTGTGGGGGTTGCTAAAGCACAGGTTTAGGTCTCTGTAACTCAAGGCTTTCAAATCTTATGAGTCGTAAGGGTCCCATAAGAGAGTTCTCCTTACGAGTCGTGAGGATCTCGCAAGTGTATTTTCTCTTTAGGAATCGTGGGGATCCCTAATTGTGTTGCTCCCTTGTGAGTCGTAAGGATCCCACGCGGGTGGTTTCTCCTTACAAGGTCGAGATGACCCTGCAAGTGGCCTTTAACAAGGTTGCGCCCTTTCGGGTTTTCACGAACACTCGCCGGTAGCCCTGCTGTTTTTACTCACGGAGCCCTTTTCGGGTTTTCATCCGTGCCCTTTTTGCTTATGGACATACCTTTTTTTTAATTATTTTTTTTATTTTTTTATTTTTTTTATTCCTTTTTTTTTAACGAGGTTGCGCCCTTTCAGGTTTTCACAAACACTCGTCGGTAGCCCTGCTGTTTTTACTCACGGAGCCCTTTTCGGGTTTTCATCCGTGCCCTTTTTGCTTATGGACATACCGTTTTTTTAATTATTTTTTATTATTTTTTTCTAACGAGGTTGCGCCCTTTCAGGTTTTCACAAACACTCGTCGGTAGCCCTGTTGTTTTTACTCACGGAGCCCTTTCGGGTTTTCATCCTTACCCATTTTGCTTATGGACATACCATTTTTTTATTATTTTTTTTATTTTATTTCTTTTTTATCGGCTTTGTGATGTTTCAATCCACCGTAGTTTATCGACATCTCGGTCAACAGCTAGTTTTAGGACGTAGTGGTCCGTCATTAGTTTAAGGACGTTTCGGTCCATCATTAGTTTAAGGACGTTTCGGTCCGGTCAGGAGAAGGCCGGCTACTGCTTATAGAGTTTGGGCTTAGGACGATAGCGAGCGGACATAGTCGTCGCCATCTATCATTGACCTAGGCTGTGGCTCATTAAGCGTAGTATTTCTTTAGGAAGCGACCGTTTATTGGCCTGAAAGGCCTTTCACCGTGCATATCCATGAGTAGATAAGCTCCACCCTGGTAGACCTTGTCTATGATGTACGAGCCTTCATAGTTTGGCTCGAATTTTCCCCGCTTGGCGCGATTGGGGACCATAGGTCTTTTGACCACTAGCACGAGTTCGCCTTGGCGGAATGTCCTCGGCCGGGTCAATCTTTCATATGAGCGCGTCATTTTTACTTTATAAGCCTCCAGATTTTGTTGCGCTATGAGCCGGGTTTCATCAAGGGCATCAAGCTCCTCAAGCCGAAGGTGAGCATTTTCTTCGTCCGTCAGCTCGTAGTGGACCGCCACTCGTAGAGAAGGTAATTCTATTTCGAGGGGGAGTACTGCTTCTGTACCGAAGACTAACGCGTACGGCGTTGTGTTCATGGCCGTCTTGAACGTAGTTCGATACGCCCAGAGAGCTTCTTGCAGTCTCTCGTGCCAGTCCTTCTTATTTCGGGACACCGTCTTCTTCACAATCTTCGTCAAGGTCTTGTTGAAAGTCTCAGCTAGACCGTTAGCTCGGGGATTATAAATTGAGGAATATCTCCAGTCTATATTGTGTTGTTGCGCGAAGCGGCTGATCTTGTGGCTTTTGTAAGCTGGCCCGTTATCGGAGATGATCCATCGCGGAGTTCCAAACCGATAAATGACGTGCGTCTTGAAGAAGTGGAGGATATTCTCCGTCTTCACTTCCCTCAGTGGTATTGCTTCTGCCCATTTGGAGAAGTAGTCAGTCATCGCCAAGATGAATCGATGTCCTCTGGACGATGCTGGTTCGATGGGTCCGATTACGTCGGTCCCCCACATTTCAAACGGCCAGCTGGCCACTGTTGGATGTAGAGGATTTGGGTGTTGATGGAAAGTCCCCATGAATCTGGCATGAGTGGCATTGCTTCGCATATTCAAGACAGTCCTGAATCATCGTGGGCCAATAGTAGCCCATCCGTTTAATCTTCAACTTCATCTTCGGGCCTGCTTGGTGAGAACCGCAGAGTCCGTCGTGAACTTCCTGAACGACTATTTTCACTTCATCAGGTCCTAGACATCTCAACCACAGAGAATCAAATGACCTCTTGTACAGAGTATCGTTGATGAAGGCGAAAGACAGAGCTCGTTTCATGAGCTGATATCTTGAGGACGCATCTTCTGGCGTTCGACTGGATTTGAAGTAGTCTATAAAGAATTCTCTCCAATCTTCAGCCTTTTCCTGGTCTTTTATTTGCATAGCCATTTGCTCAGTCACTCCCTTTTCATCGGATGATTCCGGAGATATTTCTGCTGGGGCCAGCACCCGACGGCTTTGTACCACGATTCTTACGTCATCGAGGTTTTCGTCGGCCAGTTCTTTGGCAAGCTTGGCTAACGCGTCCGCCTTGCTATTTTTTGCACGCGGTATGTTTTCCAAAGTGTAGGAAGGAATTTGGGTCAACAGTTGTTGCACCTTTTCGCCGTACTTCACCAACTCTGGTTTGCACGTTTGGTAGTTGCCATTTACTTGACTGACGACCAGTTGAGAATCTCCGTATATAAGAAGGTTTTCAATTCCCATGTCGATGGCGATCTCGAGGCCTGCTATCAAAGCTTCGTATTTGGCTTCATTGTTCGTCCTCGGCTCTGTGAAGGAGAAAGCAAAGCGCATTATCCCTCCTTGTGGAGTTACGAAGATGAGGCCTACCCCCGATTTGATTATAGGGGTGCTTTGTTTGCGCTTCTTCATGGAAGACGCTCCATCGAAATAGAGTTCCCATCGGGTATCGCTACCGTCGATCGCATCAAACGCATGTTCATCTGGCAGCTCGCAATTCAGAGGAGAATCGGCAGGTATCGGATGCTCAGCGAGGAAGTCGGCGATGGCCTGGCCTTTCACTGCCTTAAGAGGCTGATAGGTTATCGAGAACTCCATTAAGAGCAGGGCCCATTTAGCGAGCCGACCTGTCAATATGGCCTTCGACATTAAATATTTAAGGGGGTCCACCTTCGAAATGAGACGGACTTCATGCGCCAACGCATAGTGCCTGAGCTTTGTTATCGCAAAGATCAACGCCAGGCAGTGTTTTTCAATAGGGGAATAGTTGCTTTCTGCCCCCAGCAGAAGTTGACTTAAATAGTAGAGTGCTCTTTCTTTTCCTTGATCATTCTCTTGCGTCCATAATGCGCCTAAGGAACCTTCGAGGGCGGTTGTATAAAGAACGAGAGGCCTTCCCTTGACCGGAGCAGCCAACACTGGCGGATTCTGAAGGTATTGCTTGATTTCATCCAGCGCGTCTTGGCATTTATTATCCCAGACGAACGGAGTTCCCTTCTTCATTAGGTGGCTATAAGGACGGCACTTACCTGAAAGTGTAACACCCGAGCCCAATACTACTATTTTCTGTTACTGGTTGAGGATTAGATATTACTCATTTCATTTAGCTTGCCTGTTTGACACTTACCGTGAAATTTTATCTGACTAAGTTATTTCTGCATATAACAAATTTTAGCGTCTAAAATGAAATTAAAAATATCTATCTTGGCTTACTCGACACCCCTAGCCGCGTGGTAGCGTCCGTGCATCGAGTTCCCGTCCCGTTCGGTGAAACGGGCGAGTTTGGACGACTACGCGCGCGTACAGGTGTCCGACTTGGGGGTATGCTTTTTAATCATAAAACACCTCATTTTAAAATTTTGGAACCCGTTTAAAATCCTATTATTTAAATTTCGAATTTTTGGACCCAACCCGGGCGCGATTTGGAAATGTTTCATTTAGCGCCAAAATCCCAAATTAATATAATATTCAAACCATATAATATTTAGTTTATATATATTTTCTTAATGTTGAATTAGTATTCAAAATCTATTAAATCTTTAATTTATATCTTTCTTTAACCACTTATTATCTTCCTCAGCCAATCTCGTGGGCACTTAAACCCCGTGGGCCCCCTCCTTTAACTCCTCTCTCTTTCTCTCTCTCTCTCTCTAACCTTCTCTCTCTCCTATATATATACACGTAATCTTTCCTCTCCTCTCTTTCTTTCATCCTTCACGAGAAACCCACCGGCAACCTAACCCTAGCCGCCTTCACCGTCGCCGCCGCAGCCCCGACGCCGGCGCCAACGTCACCGTCGCCCTCGCCTCCGCCTTCTTGCCTCAACCGACCCTGTTTCCTCTCTCCCGAGCACCCTGCGCAGCCGCGGCCACCTGCAGAATTCCCTGCAGTCGCCTGCTCGCCGGCGGCCCCCGTCGTCGCCATTCGCACCACCACCAGCGCCTTCCTCATCACCTGCGCACTCCAGCACCCCGACCACCTCCTCTCCCTCTCCGTTTTCCTTTCCTACGCCGAACTTCCATACCCGAGCCATAACCCTCACGGCTGCGACCTCCTCGCCGGCGCCTCACCGCCGTCGACCTCATCGCCGTCACACCCTCTGCAACCCCAGTAAGTCTTCCCTCCTCTTCCTCCTTCCTTTTCCCCCTCCGGTTTATCCTTTGGCTGTGCACTAATTTCTGAATTTTGTTGTCGCTGTTCGCCGGAATCCGGCCGTGCCGGTGACGTGTCCCGACGATCCAGCGGAGTGCTCTGACCCGTGAGGTTCCTTGGTTCGTTGTTTGGGTTCAGTCCGTGAACCGTGCGTCCGTCGCGTGTTTCCCCGCCGACGTTACGTTCCGTTTTTCCCGGTTCGCGACCCGTCGAGACAAGTATCACTTGCTACATGCTATACTATATATTTATATATGTTTCGACACATTAAACCTGTAAAACTTAACTTGGTATAGTCGTTTCTCATTTGGTTGCAATATGACATTATATCATTTTACAGTTAACATAAAAACTACAGGTTGCTAATTTAAACCTAATAACCAAGTTTACTTGTTAATCACATTTTACTGTTTAATAGATGGTAGTACTTACCCATGTAGTTCTAGTACATTCGGACATTCGTATTCAAGGCCTGATTTAACTGTATTGCATCCATATCTAAACTATTGCACCGCTAAGGGTGCTCAAACCTGTTAATATAATAAAACGGCTGCACTGAATTACTGCACTCTTGTGATTGAATGAAACTGCTTATTGTTGTTTAACTCATTGCTTATTTCCTGCTGTTAATACCCTATTCGATTATATGTCTGTTTGTGAGCACACCCACGATATTGTTACATCTTGACTTGACTTTGTTACACATGGTATATATTAATACACCTGACATGGTACCGTTTACTGTTGACTTGACCTGATGTATCATGACCTGACCTGTTACCTGATCTCGTGCCTAATGCCAACAAATCTGACATGTAGTCCTCATGGACCATTCCTGTTGTCTATCCAGACAAACCTGCTTTTACTTGATCCTGTGTTGGCATTAGTTCTTGATTACTGAATACCTGACTTAACTTGCACATATAACTTGGGGGTATGGGGAAATCAAAGGTGAAACATGACTTGTAACTCAACAGTTCACTACCTGTCCTGAGTGTACACATTCCTGTTTTGTGCCTAGCAGCATGTCTCGGTTTAAGCCGAGAATATTGTGGCCGTGGTCCCGGGTATGTACGGGATACTATCGAGTGTACACATTCCTGTTTTGTGCCTAGCGGCATGTCTCGGCTGCAGCCGAGAATATTGTGGCCGTGGTCCCGGGTATGTACGGGATACTATTGAGTTACATCGACGATTCATCAATTGATTTCAAAGACTTTAGACCAGAAAACCTGATAGAACAGTTTAGTTACCCACTGCACACTACCCTGCACTGCTTATTTCACATTATTGCTTTATTCATGCTTATTTTGCATTGCCTGTTACATTTTCATATTATATTACTGGTTGACATGACGCGCTAACGTCTGGGTTTTGCATGGCCCAGATTCTGTACCACTGTCGCAGTCCGAGCAGGAGTACTTCAGCCAGCAGGCTGAGTTGTGAGTCCAGCAGTGGTTAGTTTTATTTCCTGCATTTATTTCCAGATGTGAGCCCGCGTTATGGGACATACTTTTCAGTATTGTATTGGATCATTTGCTTCCGCATTTATTTATCATTGACTCTTGTTATTCTGGATTATGGACATGTTTTTAGATAGTTTTATCTTGTTCTTGATATCTCTACAGCCGTAATGTGACTGTGGGTGGATACTTCCTACCCACAGATAGCATGGTTGGCTATGTCACGTGCCCAATCTAGCGTACTCTGGGAAGCGGGGCGTGACAGAAAGGTTGGCTCTAAATCGCCGTATGTACGCGAGCTTCCCTTGTAGAGACCGCAATTGCTTGAGAGTCCTTGGCGGAGGCATTTCCATGATCGCCTTGATTTTTGACGGATCTATCTCGATACCTCGGTGTCGAATGATGAATCCTAGGAATTTGCCCGAGGAAACTCCGAATGCGCACTTGAGAGGATTCATCTTCAAGTTGTATTGTCGAAGACGTTGAAATACGATCTTCAGATGCTCGAGATGTTCTTCGTACGATTTGCTTTTCACCACGAAGTCATCGATATAGCATTCGACGATTTCATGTATAAGGTCATCGAAGATCTTCGTCATGGCCCTCTGATAGGTGACACCGGCGTTCTTTAAACCGAAGGGCATCACCTTGTAGCAGAATATTCCCAGAGGGGTCCGAAAAGCGGTGTGCTTCTGGTCTTCGGGATGCATCTTTATCTGATTATATCCTGATGAGCCGTCCATGAAGGAGAAGACTTCGTGAGTGGACGTGTTATCTATCATCAGTTGGGTGACTGGCACTGGGAAATCGTCTTTCGGGCAAGCTTTATTAAGATCCCGGAAGTCAACGCATATGCGTACTGTCCCATTTTTCTTCATCACCGGGACGATGTTGGCGATCCAATCGGGATACTGAACCTCCTGGATGAAGCCAGAGTCGATTAACTTCTTGACCTCGGCGTTGATGCTCATCTCAAGCTCGAGCCGCATTCTCCTCGGCGCCTGTTTGACTGGCTTGACGTCCGGGGATATCGCCAATTTATGTACAACAATTTCTGGATCTAGTCCTGGCATTTCAGAATAGTTCCATGCGAAGCAATCTCTATGCTGCATAAGCACGTCTTTTAACGCAGCCACCCTTTCTTCAGATAGCAGCTCGCTGACGAATGTCGGTCGCGGGTCGTTCGCCGTCCCCAACTCAATTTTTTTGAGGTTATCTATGTATTCCATCCTCCAGCTCTTTCGGTGCTGGTGGAAATTCTGAGATCACCTCGTCGTTGCTGTTTTCGAAGCACCAGGGAAGGTCATCCATGTTCTCGGACCCTTCTTTTGATATTGTTATCATGTGACAAGTACGAGCTCGCTTCCAGGACCGATGTAGATCTGGTTCTGCTCTCGTAGGTTTGGGTTCATGCTTCTGTGGCGGCGTTACCCTCCAGCTGTCAGACAGAGCGAACTTGTCGAGCTGATATTGATCTTCGACCAATTCTTGAAGGTGAAGCAGTCTTCGAGAGGGTGCCCTATTACTCGGTGATAAGAGCAATAATTTGGGTGAGAGACTTCGCCTACTTGTTCGGGGTGCTTGGACTCCGGCAGTGTAACCATCTGGTATTTTATAGCTCGGTCAAGTATCTTCTTCATCTTATCCCGAGGAAAAGAGTATGCTCGACTGATCTTCTTTACAAGGGACAGGTCTGGACCGCTCGATTCCCGCTTGCGTGGCTTCTTAGTCCCGCTTTGTTGCTGTCGAGAGCCTTTTTCGCTTTTCGACTTGTTTCTGCCTCTGCGTCGAGCCTTTTTTATAACAGGTTGACAGGGAGCGGCAATTTCATCTTTCATAGCCTGTTGGAGGAGGCGTTGCGTTTTGGTTTTCTCGTAGATGGCCATTTCGCGGCTGTGGTCGTTTCAGACTTTTTGACCAGCTTCCCTTATAAGTTTGTCCATTTGTTCTTCGAACGACGGACTGGGCACTTTCGCATCAGGAACTTTTTCCGGTTCAGGATTGTCGTCTTCCCATTGAGCATCCCCTTCTTCATTGAAGTTATGTACGACGTAGCAATCGCGGAGTAACTCCCGTTTCTTGGACCGAATGTATCCAAGCCTGATTGTTTCCATCCTCCCACTAGGCAACTTGTGCTGAGTTCCGGGAACGTTCCAGACCCTGTCATAGAATTTGGCTTTTCGAGCGATCTGTTTGAAGGGTATCCCTTGGCGCTTCAACAGCCTTTTCAAGCCTTCTGTATATTATCTAGGCAGACGGATGGGCTGAAGCCTGTCAAGCGTAGGATTCGCGCCGTGCCAGATTTATTTCTCCACTTTGGTTTCTTCAGAGCGGTAGAATAGAATCGCCTTTTCGCTTTCTCGCCTGGGAGGGACATAGAACGTCCGCAGCTCCTCTACACTGTAGGTATTGAGCGCATCCAGTTCTTTATGATGTTTAAGTGGAACTATGGCGACTTGCAGACTTTGCTTTTCATCAGCGGATGTTTGTATTGAAGGCCGAGCAGAGAATATAGCATGGACCTCGTCTTCTGAGTCGCTGCCGAAGATCAGCATGGGAGCAGACGGTCCTGGCTTGTTGTGCTGGGGTGGCCCGGAATAGACTATCTCTTCGTCCTCCTCGGTATCGCTCCCAAAGACCGGAATGGTAGCGATAGCTTTGTTCTCCGGCTTGTGACACCTCTCTGTGTCCTCGAAATCCGGTAAGAAGTATTTTGCATCTTCATATTTGCGGACTTCGTTCACGGAGAACGGGTTCAGTTCTCCCGTCACGGTATACTCGAGACCATCCTTAAAGTATTTCATACACTGATGCTGTGTAAAAGGGATGATGTTGTACTCGTGTAACCAGGGTCGGCCGAGCAAAGCGTTATAGCATGTCTTGGCGTCTATGACGTGGAATTTAATATCTGTGACGAGTAGCCCAAAGCGTAACGTCAGTATGACAGACCCGAGAGTCCTGGATGATTGAGAGTCGAACCCGGAGATGGTGATCTTGTCCCGAGCGAGGTGCTGGACGCTCATGCAGATTTCTTTTAACACCCGTACATTGAGGAGATTGACGGAGGACCCGTTGTCAACCAGGATTTTGCCTATCTTTATATCATGGCAGTACCCTGAGACATAGAGGGGGCGATTGTGCTCGCATGTCCCAAGGAGGAGGTCTTCATCACCGAAAGTGACATCGGTCGTGTGCACTTCTTCTAGCTCATCCTTCATCTTTTCTTCGGCGAGAAAAGCTTGGAATTGCTCTGGCTCCTGTAGCGTCTTGATCAACGAATCTTTTGCTTCTTTTGACAATAAGAGGGTGTCAAGAATGCTGAGCTGAGAGGGTAGCTTCCTCAGGTGTGCCAAAACGTTGTAATCCACCTTATTTTTCTTTGGCGGGTCCTTATCGGTTAGCTCTTCCACGACTTGGTCATCTAGGGCGATATCCTCAGAGACCTTTTCTTTCCCTTTATCTTTTTTATTTGAGGGTCCGAGATTCTTTTCAGGTAGCGTACGATTACGCAGCCGGATATTTTCGCAGGCCTTCGGCTCTTCCTCTTTTCCCGAGGTGGACTCTTTAAAGAGAGGGCTAAGAGCCATTTCCTCGTCAGAGTCACTCCCGAACGTGAGAACTTGCGATCCCCCGGCGTTAACCATGCGACAACCGCCGGTGGTTCTGTTAAGCTCCTCGGTCGTACCTTTCTGCTCCCGACGAGTTTTGCGCTTCTCTCGCTTAAAATGTTGCCGGTGAACAACATACCCCTGCCACCATTTATTGAAAGCTCTGCACTCTTCGGTGGGGTGCGAAATCTTCCGATGATACAAGCAGTAGGAAGGGTGCATTTCCGCTTTGCCAGCAATGTTTCCTTCAGAGGGCGGTAGCTTCATACCCATTGATATGGCTTTAGCAAACCTTTTCCTCGTCTTGAATTTGCTTTTATCTGCGGTGGACGTACTTTGATCCGGCGGGAGTGCTTCAACTCTTCTGTCTAGTTGCCAGTGTTTGGTCCTTTCAAATATGACAGCCTCGCGTTCCCGATTGGCTTTACTTTTCAAAAGAGCTTTGTTGAGGAATGCGTCAATTGCTTCATCCGATGGCCCCAGAAGTTCCGGTTTAGGATCTGCCCCCAGGTTCTCAGCGCAAGGAGTTTCCTCATCGTCTGTAAACGAGTGGGAGATCATATGACAGCTCGCCACGTATTCCTCGGATTCATCCAACGAACTCTCTCCCTCATCTTCCTTTTGAAAGACGTGGTTGAGGAACTCTTGGAGTGTGATGGGAGTCCGTGCTTTCTGGTTATACTCCTCTAGCACGTCAATTTGTTTTTGTAAGTCCGTACGCCTGTCGCCAGGCTTCATGGGTTTCTTGGATTTCTTCTTCTTCTTCTTTGAAGATTTAGACGGATGGTTATGAGTGCTCGGGCCATCACCACCGATCTTCGGAGTTGGGCGCGGCTTCAGCATCCCTTCAATGATCTGAGGTTCCAACGGCTTCTTCCACCTGATCGTCGGGCATGTTTGGAGATCGTTCAGCATCCTTTTAGTTTTGGCTGACAGCACGACTTCCCATGGAGCTTCTTCAACAAGGGAGCACGTTGCCCCCGGCGCATTCACCTTTTTAGGGGTGTGAGGCTGCGGCGGGTTCACCTTCCATCTTTCAGACAACGCGAACTTGCCCTGTTGGTATTGATCTTCAATCCAGTTTTTGAAGACGTAGCAATCCTCGATCGGATGGCCCAATACTCGGTGATAGGGGCAATAATTGGGATCATTGACGTTGTTTGGCTGCGACGGACGTCTTGGATCCGGCAGATTGATAAGTCTGTTGCATAATGCTAGCTCGAACAGTCTTCTCGTTTTATCTTGAGGAAACGAGTAAGGACGTCCTAGCCTCTCCTCAAGGGGTACGCGTGGATGCATATTATTTTGACGGACAACCGGCTTCAAGTTGCTCGGCTGTTGTTGAGCATTGGTGGCGACGATCGCTTTTCCCTTCCCTTTCTCATTTCGAGAGTCCGGCTTTGGAAGAGACGGTCTGTGACCCATCTGGTACATTTGAGCTATCTTGTCGATCAGGGCCTGGAACATGGTTGGTTTAAAGAACATCATGAACTATGAAATAGTTGCATGAGGATCTAAGGTGCCCACGAACATGCCCACCGCCGGCGCTTCTTCAATGCGTTGTTCGCACTTTGACCACAAGTTCCGCCATCGGATTGCATATTGAACCCAAGTCTCGCCCGGCTTTACTCTCGCATTAATCAAAGCCGTTATTGGAGTACGCTCGCTGGCGCTTGCGAAACGTCGGGTAAACAACAACTCCATTTCAACAAATGTCTTGACGGAGTCGTTTGGAAGCTCGGAGTACCATTCAAACGCCGTCTCCGATAAGCTGCCGACGAACTGGCGAAGTAGGAGCTTATCGTCGCCGCCGGTGTTACCGCAAAGAGCCCTGAATGGGCAACATGCTGGTGGGGATTGCCTGTCCCCTTGTAGACATGAAACTTTGGAATCGTGTAGCCCGGCGGATACTTTATCTGATCGTACCAGCTCGGATATGGTCTCCCCGTCTTGACAACTTGACCGGCTGTCTCAGTTGCCTGGTGAACCCGAATCTGCTGAGCTATATATTCATTCAGGTCAGCCTTGGAAATTGTCTCCTCCTTGGCCGTTGAAAGAGCCGGTGGTGGATTCGACGTTTCTCCTCTGTCATCCTCAAGGACGATCGGAGGATCTTCGGCTGGAGGATCTTGCTGGATCATCATACCCACCATGTCCTGGAACAGGAGGGCCATTCGTTTTATATTGGCTGCTTGTTCTGCAGCCTCTTTGTCTTTCTTCTCCAATATTCTCCGAAGGAACTCAGCGTCGGTTTCTTGCTCCTGTCGTTGATCCGAGGATACTTCGGGGCTTTCTTTTAGCCCAGTAAGTGCGGCCATCGCGGTCATCATTTCCTGGAGCTTCTGCTCCTCCTCCTGAGCTTTAGTCACTGACTGCGTAAGCGGTCTATGACCTGTGGATGTACGGCTGTCCTCTTTCCCGGACGCCATGTAGACGGTGTGTACTACAATGCCCCCGGACTTAGGGCGTTTGGGTTCACTGCCTTTGACATTTGCTTCGGGTGTGGAGACTTTCTCCGGCCTTCTTCTCTTGTGAGTAGTCGACATAGAGGGGGCCGTTGCAGTGGGCACCCAGGTAGTTGTCGTCCTTTGCTGTTTGATAGGACGGTTCTTTTCTTCCTGCACTTTCACCCTCTTCTGCCGACGAGAGTGATCTCGATCAATTACTGAGTCCTGAACCAGCCGCCAGACCTTGTAAATTTTGGAGGATAGCCGTTGAGGGGGCTGCTCCGGCTTTGTTTCTGTAACACTCTCCGCAGGTGGAGGAGATCTTTTCAGTGTGGCAGCCGGAGAGTTCTTGCGTACCCTCCTTAGCGGTTCAAAGCTGTTCCCAGTCGGAACAGCGGCATTGACTTCCACCGTTGGAGCTGGTGGAGTTAACCCAGAAGGAGAGTTGCCCCCGGCCTTCCTTACTCGGCGCCGGTGGCGACGTCGAGCGTATCGAGCCGTTGGGGCTGGTTCGGCAATGGGGATGGTTTTGTCTTACCCCCTGTCTAGATGAGGTGCCGCTGGTGGCAGCCTCTTGAAGACTGATGTCTTTTGAGTGGTGGTGTCCAATCTGTCAAAGACAGACCCTCGAGCAGGAACGGGAGCCGGAATAGTCAGCCTTAAAAAGACCGACTCTTTAGCAGGAGAAGCCGTCTTGACGACTTCAGGAATGGAGATGGCAGTCTTCTTTGCGATGGTTACGTCAGGGGTCATGGGCTTCTTGGCAGGCCCATCAGAGTTCAGGTTCAGCCTGGTAAAGACCGAGGCTGCCGGCTTGACATTGGACGACCCGTTGAGAGGGGCCGTGTTAGTAGTGAGCCGATCGAAGACCGACTTCTTTTGCGCTTCCGGTACGGGCACTGGAATGGTGAAGCTTGCTGGCGGGAGCATGGTCCCGAAAAAAAGACCGGTGGTGGCCTGAGTCACTTGTTCCACCGGCATAGCAAGGATGGAGGCCGCTTGAGGCCCATAGGCTACACCTCCAGGTGAGGCGGAGCGTCGGTTGCATTTGCATTTGGAGCAGTTCGAGCAGTTGGATGCCATTGATGCTCGATTTCTGCGCCGGGTAAAAGACCAAATCTTATTAACTTGAAACCCAAAGGCAACCATTAACAAACCACGATTGGTTCGCGAAAGACGACACACAAAGTGTGGAGTGGAAAGAGGAAACGGTCCCACCGGGCGTGCCAGAATCTGTTCCCCTCCGAAAGACGGCGCGAGACAACGTAGGGACGTCTTGCCTGAGATTCGGGACAGATACTATTTGGTTTTATCCGTCCACCTCTCCGAAGATGCCAAGTTGATTTATGGCACCGTGTATCGGAGGTTTAGACGGATGCGGCCGATGTAGCAGACTTCGTCAGATTCCCCCTCGCTTGAGGGGTTTTTGATTGTGGGGACGCTCTTCCCTGCAGGCGCAAGCCCCTGCAGTTAATTACGCTACCGCATCGCGGTAACAACTTTCTCCTTCTCCAGAATTTCACTTCGTGTCGTGTGTGTTTGTTTTGTTTGTGGTTGCTCGTGGATTGTATACGGAGACTAATTTATGTCGTCGCCCGTAGGACGTGGATTAGTCCAAATCCGTATTTTCTTAGATTTGGGTTTGGGGTTTTGGTTTAAGGATACGTTAGCCATATTTGGGGCTAAGATCAACTTAAACGTTTGTTAAGGATACGTTAGTCTAATCTCCAGACTAAGATCAACTTAACGGGATCGTTTGGATCCGACAAAAGAGCATTTGGGGGCTCTATTGTTCCAGTTTAGGGACATGGTGGTCCATTGCCAGTTTAGGGACATGGTGGTCCATTGCCAGTTTAGGAACATGGTGGTCCAATATTCCCGTTTTGGGGACGGATATTAGTTTAAGGACGCATTAGTCCATGAGTTTAAGAACACATTAGTCCATGGGTTTAAGGACCCCACAGTCCGTATTGTTAGTTTAAGGACGCATTAGTCCATGAGTTTAAGGACGCTTAAGTCCATGAGTTTAAAGACCCCACAGTCCGTATTGTTGGTTTAAGGATGCATAAGTCCATGAGTTTAAGGACCCCACAGTCCGTATTGTTGGTTTAAGGACGCTTAAGTCCATGGGTTTAAGGACCCCACAGTCCGTATTGTTGTGTGGTTGTCGGGACCAGTCACCTCTCTGACGACGTTGAAGGATTACAAAGACGGATGTCAAAGGAGTTCAGAGATGTACCCTTGAACCGAATGCAAATTGATTTAAGGGAGCAGCCGTGCTCAATCAATTTAATTTGAGGACTTACGGCCAGAATTGGGCTAAGTCCAGTTGAAAAATGTTCAACATTTTTTTTGTAGTTGGCCTGTTAGGCCTTGGCTTGGGATTTGCCCTTTGTTTAATAATGCATAACATTAATCTTGGTCTCTGTTGGACCTTTATTTGGGCTCTGCCCCTTTTTAAATGATGCACAGCATCTGTTTTGGTGTGACAGACCTTTGTTTGGGTTCTGCCCTTTTTAAAAATAATGCACTGCATTTTATTAGGCCTGTTAGGACTTTTTTTTTATTGGGCTTGGCCCTCTTTAAGTAATGCAGAGCATTAAAGATCTGACAGTGGCCACGTGGTCTGTCAGCGCTCTGCGCCAATTAATGAGCGCAAGCGCATGTGGAGGTGACACGTGTCGCGCTCTGGTGAGCGCAAGCGCAGTGCGCTGCGCTGTTGCGCTGTTGACACGTGGCGCGCTCTGGCGCCGTGCGCCAATTTAAGAGAGCAATGCTCTGTTTTAGAAGCGCATAGCGCAGTTTGTTCTGGGGCCGACACGTGGCGCTCTCTGGTGGCTTGCGCCAACCCAAGAGCGCAACAGTGCAGATTTATAAGTGCAGGGCACTTTTTAATATCTTGATCCAATTTTGGATTAAAGAAAAGAATCTTTTAAGATTCCAGAACCAATGGTTCATCAAAAGGCAATGCCTTTATGTAGATCAAATGATCTGTGAAGTAATACTTCTTTTTAATCTTTCTGTGGTTGGATCTTTTTTATATTTTTTTTCTTTTTAGTTGAAGATCTTGATCTGTTCTTTGATCATTGATCTTTATAGAAGAAAATTCTTCTTTTTTTTCAAAGGTTTTTACCTTTTTTTTTCTCTGAGCTCTTCAAAATTTTCTAGAGGAGTTCTGAATATCTCTGTGTGTTAGACTTGGAGTCTAGGGGCCTTTATATAGTGCCAATAGATTTGTTAAATTAGTTAAAAAGATCTTTCTCTGAGTGATTTAGGGATTTTTCCCCACCGTTGGATTTTTGATCCAAGGGCTTCTGTTTTACAGAAGAGAATCTTATTGTTTTTCTGTTTGGCGCAAGCGCACCTGCGCTTGACACGTGTCGCGCAGCGCAGCGCGCAGCGCAACTGTGCTGACATGTGTCGCGCAGCGCTGCGCGCAGATTATCTGAAACGTTGATTCCTTTAATTTTTTACTTTAAATAGAGCCTTGCTCTGATTGGGTGCGCTGCCTCGGGCGCTGCGCTGGCGTGTCGGCTTTTGACACGTGGCGCGTTGCGCGCAGCACAAGGAATTTGAAGCGTTGCTTTAATTTTTGAATTTTTGAAATTCAAACAGAGCTTTGCTCTGATTGGGGGAAACATCAGTCCCAGAACAAACTGCGCCTTGCGCTTTAAAATCAGAGCACTGCTCTCTTAAAATTGGTGCAAGTCACCAGAGCGCGCCACGTGTCAGCAGCGCAACAGTGCAGCGCACTGTCGCAGCGCACTGCGCTTGCGCTCACCAGAGCGTGACACGTGGCACCTTCACATGCACTTGCGCCTTGCGCTGGCGCAATGCGCCTGACAAGCCACGTGGCGCTCTGTCAGACTAATTAATTCAATGCATTATCAAGGGCAGAGCTCAATGAAAAAGGTCTATCAGACCAAACAAAAGTGCTATGCACTATTAAAAAGGTCAGAGCCCAATTAAGAGGTCCAATGGACCAAAAAAGATTCTGTGCATCATTTAAAAAAAGAGCAGAGCCTAATTAAAAGGGGCTAATAGGCCAAAAAAATGCGCTGCATTATTGAACAAAGGGCAGAGCCCAATCAAAGGCCTAACAGGCTAGATACAAATAGAAGAATTGTTGAATATTTTCAACTGGACTTAGCCCAATTCTGGCCATAAGTCCTCAAATTAAATTGACTGAGCACGACTGCCCTCTTAAATCAATTTACACCCGGTTCAAGGGTACATCTCTGAACTGCTCTGATATTTGTCGTTGTAATCCTTCAACGTCGTCAGAGAGGTGACGGGTCCCGACAACCACACATCAATATGGACTGTGGGGTCCTTAAACTCATGGACTGACGCATCCTTAAACTCATGGACTAATGCGTCCCTAAACTAACATCTGTCCCCAAAATGGGAATGTTGGACCGCTATGTCCCTAAACTGGAACAATAGAGCCCCCAAACGCTCTTTTGTCGGATCTAAACGATCCTGTTTAAGTTGATCTTAGCCTCAAATATGGCTAACGTATCCTTAAACCTTCAAACAGACTTTAGTCCCAAATTAGACTATAGATTCCCCAATCAACTTCGGTTCAAGGGTACATCTCTGAACTCCTCTGACATCTGTCGTTGTAATCCTTCAACGTCGTCAGAGAGGTGACGAGTTCCGACGGCCATACATTCAATGGACCACTATGTCCCTAAACTGGAACAATCGAGCCCAAATGCTCTTTTATCGGATCTAAACGATCCCGTTAAGTTGATCTTAGTCTCAAATTGGACTAACGTCTCATTAACAAACGTTTAAGTTGATCTTAGCCTCAAATATGGCTAACGTATCCTTAAACCAAAAACACCAAACCCAAATCTAAGAGAATACGGTTTTGGACTAATCCACATCCTACGGGCGACGACATAAATTAGTCTCCGTATATAATCCACGGGCAACTACAAACAAAACAAACACCCACGACACGAAGTGAAATTCTGGAGAAGGAGAAAGTTGTTACCGCGATGCGGTAGCGTAATTAACTGCAGGGGCTTACGCCTGCAGGGAAGAGCGTCTCCACAATCAAAAAACCCTCGAACGAGGGGGAATCTGACGAAGTCTGCTACATCGGCCGCATTCGTCTAACCTCCGATACACGGTGCCATAAATCAACTTGGCATCTTCGGAGAGGTGGACGGATAAAACCAAATAGCATCCGCCCCCGAATCTCAGGCAAGACGTCCATGTCTTAGCCGCCTTTCAGAGGGGAACAGGTCCATCCTTGGTGGGTAGCTCTTACCCATCTGCGCTAAGGATCAAAGCCCTCATCGAGAGGCCACTGAGCAGCTTCACTACTCGGACCACCCATGGATGGCAGTTTACTACCCACAGACTCCAATGATCGAAGCCCTCATCAAGAGGCCACCGGGCAGCTTTCCTACTCGGTCCATCCTTAGTGGGTAACTTCTTACCCATCTACGCTAAGGATCAAAACCCTCGTCAAGAGGCCACCGAGCAGCTTCACTGCTCGGACCATTCATGGCTGGTAGTCTACTACCCACCGACGCCAAGGATCGAAGCCCTCGTCAAGATGCCACCGGGCAGCTTCCCTGCTCGGTCCATCCTTGGTAGGTAACTTCTTACCCATCTGTACTAAGGATCAAAGCCCTCATCAAGAAGCCACCGAGCAGCTTCACTGCTCGGACCATCTATAGCTGATGGTTTATTATCCACCGATGCCAAGGATCGAAGCACTCGTCAAGAGGAAAACGGACAGCTTCCCTGCTCATTCCATCCTTAGTGGGTAACTTCTTACCCATCTACGCTAAGGATCAAAGCCCCCGTCAAGAGGTCACCGAGCAGCTTCACTGCTCGGTCCATCCATGGCTGGTAGTTTACTACTCACCGACGCCAAGGATCAAAGCCCTTGTCACGCCCCGCTTCCCAGTATACGGGAAGAGGACGCGGCAAGGCTGCTACGCATTTACTCTGAAGTAAACACGCTGACCGTATCTAAGCAATATAAGTAAAATGCACAAGAGACAGTGACAATAGATATAATTGAACATCAACTTTATTTATTAACATTTTTTTTACAATACATCTGAAAGGTAAATACATAGAATGAAAAGCAATGCCTAAACAGTGGCATAACAGAAATGAAAAATACTGAAATGTAAATGTGTACAAGGAATCTAAAGCTATGGGTCGAAAGCTAGCTGGTCCAAGTTCTCGCTGGTGGGCTCGATCTCCTGAAGGTCCGATCCACCTGACAACATTCCAAAGAAGAAGAAAAGGAATGCCGTTAGCGAATAGTCGTTCAGTAAGTCCCAAAGATGAGGGAGGAATAGAATAAACAGAGAGAGGGTGCAACTTTTAAAGTTGTATTATATTATTAACGCTGTTGTTTGTACCTTGGTACAGAATAGATTACTGTGTACGGGAAGAGTCTCACTATACCAGAGACTGCGGTATACGGAGTACAAGGAACCGTTTAGCCACGGTACAACGACAATGGAAATTCAGGTTAGGTGCCTTATGGTTGCAGTCTCGTGCCACTTCTAGCACCTTCCGTACCAATCTACCCCTTATAAACCCCGCGATATATTGATTGCATTGTTGTATTATTTGTATTGTATATTGAATATGGACGGATGACTTGCCGAAACCATGATATCGGTAATGGAACGGATATAATGGATGATCATGTAAATGGAATATATCCATGGATCGGTTCAGTCAATATAGATTGAATAGCCGGATTCATAGATCCATATTGTATTGTAGTTTAATACTTGAACCATATTCAAGTCAGATTGATTATATTGAGACTCAGTCTGAGTTAGACAATTAGAAAAGAAATTGAAGTCCTGAATTATGTTTTGGTGCTATCGGTAACTGCTGCACATGGACGACAAGATTTGTGTCTTTTTCAAAGACAATTACCGTGTTGATAACACCGTTTGTTAAGTTGTCTACCTTAAATAGGCAAGCACCCATATCTCCAGCTTCCTGAGGCTCAAAAGACTGGTCCCGCTTAAACCTATGTTTACTAGGGTCCTTATTGTAATTTAGTATAACTTGAGGGGGTTTTATCTAAAATAGTTTTGCTATACTTTCAAAATATACCTTAAGTATTTAATTATCGTTTTTAGAGTTTTCATAGATATTTCTTTTATTAAATGTGAAATTTCTAGTGAATATGACCTAGTTTTAAAGTATACGGTATTTATTTGAAATATTGAAATTGTATGATATTTTCTTGTAAATGGAATGTTTTTCTTGAATTTTGGAAATGTTGAATATTATAAATATTAAAAATAGATATTTTGATATTAATTACATATATGTTTATTTATTAAAAATATAAGTTTTATTTATAATAGAAATCATATTTTCTAAAGAAAAAATGTTTTAAAAATTTTTCGAGATCGTATGCTCCCTGCGGAGGTCTGCATCTCACTCTACTAGGTCCGAGGATGTGCGATAATCCGCACCATACCGAACGGGTTCCCCAAAATGGGTTGCATAGACGCAATTGCAAACATTTGTTAAATACACTTCTTATAGAAAAAAAGGTTTTATAAGTTGAAGGTAATTATATGTAAAGTCGTATTTTCTCAAATTTATGTTCCCAAATTCTATCGTGCTGTATTAGATATGTGTGTTGTGAGGAGATAGGTCATTATCTCATGAGTTTTCTAAGGTAATACGGTTTAAAAAGTTTAAGCATGTCGAAATGAAACATGAAGGTATTTTAATATAAAAGTGGAATAAAAATTGCTACAGTTATTATTTTGATGTCAAACTTATTCTATTGCCTTTGTTAATATTTAATGGCCATGACATAAGAGTTTGGTATTATTGTGTTTAAGAAAAATAGAACATTTTAAGGAAAAACCGAATCGGAAGTCGGATTAACTCCGCTTCCGTCGGGTTTTAGGTTTGAATATTTTTAGAATAGAGAAAAGAAGAAGAAGTAGGGACTTACTGGTTGTTAGGCTAGAGGAGGGAAGGAGGAAGAGGTGAGAGGTGCCGGTGCATCATTTCGTCATTGGATTCTCCTCAGATTGCCGTCGGAAGTTCGTCGGAGTTTCGCCCTTTTGCTAACCCCATTTATGCACAAAAAGAACTTGGAAATTTTGTAGAGTTTTTGGTAGGAAATTTCAGTGTGAAGGGGTGTAAAATAGAATGGGTATTTATAGGACAAATTAGGGTTTGGGGTGTGATAAAAAATGCATTTAAATTTGCATTAAAATTGGGATTAAAGGGGTTTTAATATTCTCTGTAAATGTGCAGAAAATAAACAATACTGGAGTTATGGGGGGAGTCCAAGAGTCGCTAGGGTTTAAAAAAAATAGGGTTTGGTCCAAGTTGAACCGGCGGCGCCGGCCCGAGTCATGATCTCGCTGGCCCGATCTATGAGATGGGGGCTCGGCTGATGGGATTTGAACTTTGTTGCTTTGGTTCAGCAGTGCAAGGTCTTACCAGTGAGCTACAAGCTCTTTTTTGCTGTTCAAAATTGAATCAAATTCTAATAGTACTCACAGGAATTGTAAATATCCCAATTGTACATTAACTTTAAATGAATTTTATGGACATAGAAATTGGAGTTGTTACAGCCCTCGTCAAGAGGCCGCCGGGCAACCTCCCTGCTCAGTCCATCCTTAGTTGGTAACTTCTTACCCATCTACGCTAAGAATCAAAGCCCTCGTCAAGAAGCCACCGAGCAGCTTCCCTACTCAGTCCATCCATGGCCGGTAGTTTACTACCCACCAACGCCAAGGATCGAAGCCTTCGTCAAGAGGCCGCCAGGTAGCTTCCCTGCTCTGTCCATCTTTAGTGGGTAACTTCTTACCCATCTGTCTGGCTCATTCTAAGGTGCCAACCGACATACCCTCAGCAAGCGATCGCCACCTCGACTTCGGGGCTATAAGGACGCCGACCCTACACCGGCCTTTATACACTTGACAAATAATTGGGTTTCGGTCGCCGACCCAGCGCTCATCGGGCGAGCAAAATGAAGACATTATCGCGAAATGGAAACATTGCCACAAAATTTTCTGCAGAAGGGCTTTATTCACAACTCGGGAGTCTTTACAAAGGTATTGTGGGCTCCTCAGCCTTACAAAATCGCCCGAAGGCTTACAAAAAACCAAAAAAAAATATATAAAAGAAGGTATGGAGATTCAGGCCTCGGGGCCGGGAAGGACCTCGACGTGCTTCGCGGTAGCGTTGGGAGCCGGGGTGGCGGCTTGAGGGTCGGCGCCCACAACAGGAGCTTCGGCACCGGGAGCCGGGGTGATCGTCTTGTCACCAACACCCCTACTCAGGGCCTTCTCCTCGACGGCGCTTCCGGCGACATCCCCCTGCGTCTCACCCTCGAGGGGGTACTCAAGTCGGAGCTCACCGTCGGGAAACTCCGGCATCAACGCCTTGACCGCGTCGAGGGTCTCATGCCAGACGAGGGCCGAGGTGTCAGCAAGGTCGCCGTAGAATTTATCCAACGTCTTGTAGCTCTCCATCGCCTTCGCAGCCCGGAGGTCAGCGCGCCTCATTCCTTCCTTCATCGCCTCGTTTTCCCTTTTTAGGGTGTCCCTCGTCTACTTCAGAGTGGTGGCGAGCATCCTGGTATCCTCCAACTTGGCCTCAACGACTTTGTTGGACTCCATCAAAGCTCGGATGGACTCCCAGCAGTTGGCGTTCATCCCTTCCTCGGCAGCCACCCGGTCTTCGAGGGCGGCTATCCTTTCCCTCACCTGACGCAGCTCCCGGCTCAGGCTCTCCTCCCGCGAGGAAGACTCGCCCGCTATCTGCAGCGCCAGGGAGATTTCCTCGTGCTCCATGTTGGCGATGAGGGCGCAGTGCCGGAGGACCTGACGAAAATGAAGGGAGGGGTTAAAAAGGTATCCGATCCTGCAAACAAAAAAGCTTAATGAAAACCCGAATGGGAGGCGGATACTAACCTGCACGGCCTCCTGAGCTATGGCCGCGATTTGGGCCTTAAGGGTCCCCCAGGGGATTCTTCCCCCAGCCGATCGCTCCATCTCCAAGAGCAAGCTATCGGCAACAGAAAGCCCTGAGGGCACCTCGTAACAAAGATCCCCTCCTATATGAAGATCGGGGAAGACGGGGCTCGAGACACCGTCCTCTTGCGCCGCTTGAGGGGGGCCACGGGAGGGTCGGCCTCATCCGCCACCTCCACAACCCAGGGTTCCTACTCCCGAGCGTGTTTGCGGCTCTCCCCGTGGCTGGTCTCCAGAGCCTGGGGCATAATGGAACGCTTAGCCGAAGCGGCCGCCGACGGGGCCGGGCCCGAAGCGGGGCGTGACGAGCCGGTGCCTCCGGCCTTTCTTCCCTTCTTCTCAGCCATCGCAGCCAGAAATTTTTGTTTGTCCATCGGCTCTGCAGAGGAGAAAAATACACAAAGGGAGTTAGCGATGCCAGAAAGAGTAGAAGAAGAATATGCGAGTCTAAACAGGTCGCCCAGGCTCCTAACTTACCCACAAACTGAGCGGGGCTGAGCCTGGCCCAACTGAGGGCCTGCTCAGAAAGCAATACATCGGCCCGTTGGACGGGCTCCCACGCCGACACTGCCTTCATTTCGGGATTGGACGACTGCTTCACCCGCGGGCAGTAGGCCCTGTGCCACTGAACAGGCACGGGCTAATCCTCACCCTCGGGCGGACCGACAAATAAGAATTTCTCCTTCCATTCATGGATGGAGGAAGGAACTGCTACGACCCCCGACCCGGCCCCCCCTGTGTTTTCTAAAGGAAACGTATATCCAGCTCGGCTCGTCCTTACGGGTGCCGGGATGATTTTTATAGCAGAGGGAAGAAAGGAGAAGGGTCAGGCTAAAGGGGATTCTTGTAGTCTCAACCGAACCAGGAACCAGAGGAGAATCCTCCACGAGTTCGGCACTAACTGGCCCGGGGCTAGTTGAAAACAATGCAGCGCTACACTCACCTCGGGGGAGAAGGACAGACACATTCTAGCCCAAAAGGCATCCAGGTACAAGGCAATCTCCTTACCCCGCACCTGGTCTGCCCTCTCTCCTTCCCGGCCAAGCAAAGCGAGTAGCCAAGGGGAATGTGGAAACGAGCCCGGATTATTGTAAGCTCGTCCACATTCCTCAGGAGATTAGGCGCGTCACGAGCACTCTTGATATGCGCTTTGGGGACCGTCCCCGTCGCACGGCCCAGGGAAGCATGTCTAACCCTAACTCCCCGGGGGGAATCCGACTCAGACGAGGCAGAGGAAGAAGCAGAGGAAGAAGCGACAGAATACTCCCTAGACTCTACCTCAACCATCTCAACAGACTTCCCAGAAGAAGACATCTAACCTGAGCAAAGGAAAGAGTTCTCCGAGGAAAAGAAGCGAGAAATCCGACCTAAATCGAAGAGCGGCAAGCTAACACACGGAACGATGAGGAAATTATAGCGAAGTGTGGACCCTGTGGGGATCCCACCTCTATTTATAGCATTTGGCAAGCGTATCTAACGGCGCCGATCGTTTCCCGCCAAAACAACGCTTCGTGTTCGACGGCTATCGGCGTTCTACGTGTCTCACGGGCGTTGGACACGTCCCATCAAGCACAAAGGACACCGGCGGCCCGTCACGTCAGCCAACTGGCGTCGGGCACGTGGCCTGGCGCCTCAACGAACGTACGATCGAATCGACGCTTCCCCTTTAATTCACGATCTTTTCTCTGATCCGCTGGCATTATCAAAAAATACGACTAACTGCCCGGGAATCCTCGCCGGCGATGTCTTCAACTAAAAACTTAGCCCGGACGACCGATCAGACCACTCTCGACCCGACCCATGAATAGGTCGGGATGAGAGTGGGGGGCTAATGATGATGCTCAGTACTGAAAACTCCCCATATCATGACACGTGGCAGATGACGTGTCCCAAGGCTTACGGGAAAGGAGCAAGAACGGTACATTGGAGGCATACCTCCGGTCTTCGACCCGAGGATGTCCTCGACCCTCAATGACCTCCAAGAACACTCATGTGCTCGTCCTACAAATAACCATTGGCTCACCTCCGAGCCCTCCTGCACGCTGGGATTCCTCAGCCCTCCCAGCTCGCCTCCGGGCTATCACAGAACTAAGCTTGCTCGGCCTCCCGCTCGGCTCCGAGCCTCCCGCCGAGCTCAGCTTCCTCGGTCTCACCGATCGATCCAGAGCACAGATCATAGACGCCCCCGCCATGGCTCTGCGATTCTTTCCATGCGCGAGATATCCGCCGCCCCACGATCCCGCGTCCCACGCCATCACGTTCCCCCGTTAATGGGCATATCTCGTCATTAATGGAGGATCCCACCATTCGCGCAGACGCGGCTCCAAGAGCGTAACAGCCGGCGTAAATTTCGCACCCACCATCCCATAGTTGCTACTATATAAACCCCCTCTCAGATGACTCAGATAAGGCAATTCTACCTCAATAGGCCGCTACTCTGCTAAAATATCTCGACTAACTTGATCGTCGGAGGGTCCACGGTGGTACAACCTCTCCGGGACTTCCTTGCAGGTAGATCGGCCTCATTCCAAGCCAAGCCCACCGAGATCCACACGCTTCAAGAGACAACCCCCAAATCTAATCTCAGCCATTCATCAACGCACGTCGACAGATCAACGGAAAACAACATCTGAAGAAGATCCTGACCTTCATCAGTTTTAAAGGGATTTTTAGCCTTTTTTTCGTTCAGCAAAGCAAAAGCAACTAAATATGTAAGTTCTCCAAACTAAGAGACGTTTCTTCAATTTTATCATGTAATCGAGCAATTCTCATATGCTCATGTCATTATAATAATCCAAAGCTTGGCACTCAGAAGACATTTTAGAAATAATTGATTATTTATATCTTCACAGGAGCTGCAAACAGTTGATACCAATCACATTTTCATCATTTGCGTCTCATGTATGATTTTGATAAGAGAAGCCCATTCCGAGCAAAAAACTTGACTCTAGGAAGAGCTATTGACTGCCATATAAACTTAAGAGAATTATGCAGCCGCATTTGGTTGCGAGCCCAAGAGAGAAAGGAGCGGGAAGGAGCCCTCTTGGGTATAAATGGGGCCTGCCCCTTTCTTTCTTGCACAACCCCAGCTACATTAAACTCATAAAATTATACCATGAATATTCATTACCTCCAAAGTTTATAAATATGTAGCAACCTTGAACAGAAAAACCTACCAGCGAGCTTCCATATAAAATTATGTCGCCAATTCTATATATAAGTTGAGCTAAATCAATGCATTTCAAATGCAGCAAACACATACTCGTATACAAAATCATTGCATTTTCATACATCCATCACCTAATTAGCAAGAAAGAATTAAAATTGGTATACTGAGAACATGAATTTAAAAAGCATCTGTCAGTAACAAACTCAGGAAAAACAACAGCTTGTACAATAAACATGACTCAGGAAAAACAACTTGTACAATAAATATACAATTCGATTTGTTTTGCTTGTGCACATTAGTTGCTTGTGCACATTAGCAAGCCGTTGTAGGCTTACAACCAAATATGATGTCTCGCAGAGCACAAGGGTCTCCAATGAATTGTTGTGATCTTCAATGTGAGAGGTTGGTGCTCGCCAATCTGCACAAACTACTAATAAAAATGAAGGCATTTACATCCGCGCTTAATTAAATAACGCCACTCAAAATATGATCATAAACACGGATTCTAAGATTTGATGAGTTGTCAAATAATTAAAATAATCGAATGACAGAAAAAATTGCACCTGAGATCATGCGGTTTTCCTCAGAAGCAAAGCCAGCACATAACAGAGTGTTGAATCGACAGTGGATAGCGCAACAATCAATAAGGCTACGAGAACAAGGGTAAGTGCAGCGGTCTTCAACTGCATTAACACACTTACAAATATGAATCATAAAAATACTGAATTTTTCAAGCAGAAATAAAAAGGAGACTGTAAGCTTGCATATGTAACTGGAAGTGCATTTAGAACAGAATTATATCACGACAAACGATGAAGAATGTAAACTACAGGAAATATCAACAAAACAAAGGAAGTTATGAATTATATATCAGGCAGGTATCAACATCAAATCTCTTCGTAATAGCTTGTTAACTTTTACGAAAAAACCATGAGAAAAGCGAAGAAATAGACTGGGAGGCTTTGGTTATTATCTTCCATATTCTTTACGTACGGCGTATATGAATACAAATGAATTCCCACATCCATTTGGGATGTGCATCCAACATGCACACATTGTCTAAGTCATTGTAGATAATGCGATCTAGTTCCAAACCAATAAAATCAATGCAACTTGTTTCAAAATATGCAACTTAAATTTCAGAATCTGAAATATGATTGCATTCACTAGTTATATGCAATATATATGTAATCAATATTTATTAGAATAACAACTGATGATGGAGATAAGTATCTATATTGGGTCATCTTTTGAACAAGTCAATACAATAACGAGTAATGACACCAAGGTCGTTACCAGAAAGGTTGCATGGACACCAGCAAAAGAGGCGCCGTATCTGTGTCGGACGCGTATCGGACACGGATACCTCCACACACGAGTCAGACATGCCACAATCGTGTCCGGCTCCTGAGCAGTTCAAAATCCCTCTTTTCTACCACCAGGCTACGATTATCTTTTCTTATTAATCATCATTCATGTATTTATTTCTAACGCATCCTTGTGTTTATCTTAAAGTGATAACTTCCTCTTAGAAAGTATCAAAACAAATAAAAAGATACAGGGAAATAAGCCCAATGAGGTGATTCTAGTCAAAGAAACTAATCACTTATGTTCGAGGAAATATGATAATATAAGAAGAATGCACAAACCGTGTTTTGAAAAGTAGGCCATTCTATGTATTTCAATTGACTAGGTTGCTCAGCTAGAAACATCGCTAAAGATCTCAAGCTCCTGCAAAAAAAAAAGGAATACCGTAGGCCCTTTCAATTTACATGCATGAGCAACATAAGTGATAATGTATACGCATTAAATTTGTGGGGTACCAGGCTACATCCTTGATCATACTCAACCAAAAGGGATCGTCATTAGACCCATTATCAAAAGATAGGCCTTGATTCCTTCCAGTTGACGCGTATTTTATGCGTGCGGGAATGGGAGAAGCATGAAGAATTGGTTTCTCAGAAACCTGAAAATGAGAAAAATTCAGCAGGAATAGGGAAGAGTTATAAAAATAATCTACTAACTTAAGACACTAACAAAAGTATATGTCCTTCTGAACCTTAGCAAACCCAAAGCGACATTCACTGGATTGATGTATAGAAATAAGTGGTTTACGACTGCCGCAGAAAATTGAACCTAGAAGTAAAACATATTGATTAAACAAGCAATATTAAATATATAATAAGAGACAAAAAAAGATAGAGAGGGATTAAAACCTGGGAGATAGGTTAGACTACTGGCAGCAGTCATCTTTTGAAACCTATTACAAAAACTTCAATTGATATTTTACACAGGATGCATTGAATATTTGAGTTTTAAGACTAGTACCAAATAAAAAAAGTTGTTATTCAAGTATATGCATGAATAAAATCTGATACTATTTCTATTCATTGATGTGCTCAGTGCTCTTTGTAAATACTAGGAAGAAGTGGGAAACAAGATACCAGGATAAGTTAACAAGAAATATTAGATTGGTTTTCTTAGATTGACATATCAACTGAAATACAAGTAAACAATATATTGATATCTTAGGGATAGCTGCACAGAACCCCCCTGTGCTTTATGCCATATAGCACTTGTACGCTGTCAACGGACTTAACCACAAACATCCCTTAACTCATCGACCAAACCATTTTTAAAAAACCAATTGAGGAAAGCTCATGCGATAAGTATTTCCTCTCCAAAGTGATGGGTCACCAGTTCAATTCCCGAGAGGGGGGGACGGGTGTGTGTGTGTGTGTGTGTGTGTGGAGGGGGGGGGGAGGGAAGGGGGGGCACTCAAATTCTAGTCTAAAAACACCAAAAAAAAAGGTTCGCATATTTGATCATTTTTATAAAAAAAAATCATGGATTGCTACAAGAACCCAAGTCGAGATTCAGACTTAAATTTAAAGCACATGATCATAAATAATTACGTCGTAACAATATTCAGATGTTTCTCTCTATTACACTTAACAAGGTTAGCATATCACCTCATTCAAACTAAATTTAAAGTGCTCATTGAGACAATAAATCAAACAGCTGGTATGCATGACAAAAACCCATTATACAAAGGATTTGTAATAATCATAGCAGAAGGGAGCAATTGAAAATGCATGAAGTCTGATAATTATATAGATTCACAATCGAAGAAGTGGAAGTGTTTCCATACCAGAGAGAGAGAGAGAGAGAGGAGGCTAAAGAAAAAATGAGGGGGAAACAAAGGGAACCAGTATCGGGTGTTGGATGGATGGGTTGGGCCTCAAGAGCGCTTCAAACCTAAGCCCATGAGAAATTTCTCAGCCCGCCAAATGTTATATGTCTGTGCAAAAGAAAGATAAGAGATGAAATGTTTCGCTCATCCTTTTGATTGCTTGACCGGATACATATGACCGACATACCAAATAATTATGAAAGAAATTGAGGGGTGAAAAAAAAATGGAAGGGAAACAAAAGGCATAAGGCTTTTTAGGATATAGAGTTAAGTTTTCTAGCTTGTAGTTTCATAAAACCAACCAGATTTAATTTTAAAATACTAACTATACCTTATTTAGCAATCATTTCGGAGCTGACACAACTATACTTATCTCATCTTCAAAGGTGAGAAAACTGCAGTTGTATAAACTCCAATCTGATCAATGTTATTTAAACTCTGCTTTGGAGTTTGAGACTTGAAACTACGGTTTGCATCCCTCAAGCTACATTTAAAAATAAAACCTGGATATCTGAACTCCATGGTCAGACATGCCCTTAATTTCAGTAATTTCCTTCTTCCCCTTATTTCCTCTCACATTATAAATCACAATGCTAGTAATAAGATGAAATTGAGCGTAGGTCGGGAAAAACTAAAAAAAAACAAAAACCTTGCGATAAAAAAACAGTGGGCTTAAAATCCCTACCTGTTTTTCTTCAATATTACTATATTACATCTGTTTGTTTTTAGCAAATTACTTGTCAAACCATTGCCCGTATCTTGCTTTTAGCGGATACAAACAACTATTTTATTTCCAATAATTATCCATATTCGTATTCAAATACATCCACGACAACCGAATACTGATATAACATCTATAAAAAATTTCTCCCCTTTGAATCAATCTGATCCATTACCCGCAATTACATGTGCCAGATAACCCATTTTACATGGATAAAACTGGAGCAAAAGACCAAGGGCCTGTTTGGTTGCAGGATTATGGATTTGGATTTGGATTTGGATTTTGGATTGTGGAATCCCGGGATTCCATAATTTTGTGTTTGGTTGATAGATTTAGAATTCCAGGATTTCTTTGTTTTTTATAGGGGCCTACCACAAAACAAAGATTCTTGAATCCTAAAAAATTTCAAGAATTTTCAAGGATTTGTCACTATTCACTGTACTTTTAGATGGGACCCGTGTACTTTATTTATTTAATAATCCGCTCTCTATCTCACTCTAAAATCTTCAAATTAAAATCCCATCATTTTCTCATCAACCAAACAAAAATTACAAGAATCTACAAATCCCATACCAGAAATCCAAAACCAACCGAACAATAAATTACCAAATCCAGAAATTTCAACCCTGTTATTTTGGAATCCTAATCCTGCAACCTAAGTCACTTGATATTTGCATATATACAAGAGAAAAAATACCAAATACATTCTCTTTCGTCTCTCTCTCTCTCAATATAACCGCGGGCAAAGAACCCTAGAAGAGACATACTTCTCCCACAGTAAGTTTCTCCTCTCATCTTCTCATGTCACTCTCAATACCATTCAAACGTTAAAATAAAAACCCTAATTTTATCAAATAGTTTTCTATCCTCGAACTTTTATTTTTCTATTTTGATCGATGATAGAAAAACTTAAAATAAAATTAAAACATGATCCCAACAGAAAGCGATTTGTTAAAAGATCGCAGCTTTGCGCCCCAATAAAAATCTCAATTTTTTTGTCGATCTTCATCTATTAGCGAATCAAAAATCCTCCATTTACCTATGATTTTTGAGAGTTTTTTTTTGCCCTGAAAATCTTCGTTTGAGAAATTTGTCAGTTTTTTGAGCGGCTCATGTTGATTTAGCTAGCAGAAAGCAATGTGGTTGATGGGTTGATTGAATTTGGGGGAAAGATGGAGTTTTTGCCAGCAATCCAATTTTTATTTTTCCTATAATGTTTGATTGAAGGGTGTTTTTACCTTAATTTTTTTTCATTTGGCTAAAGGTTTAGGCTGTGTTACAACATGCTCTTCTTTATTCTGCTTACTTGGGTGAAAATTAGATTATATGTAGTTGATTAGATCAATTTCTTTTGCTAATTTATGCTTCATTGGTTGCATGCGTGTTTTGCTTGAAGAAGGCAGTGTGGTTGATGCTAGAGCATAATCCGTGACTAATTTCTTTGCATTACTACTTAAAAATCTTGCGTCGATGGATAATGGTAGAGGATTGGGACAATTGGATACGGGAAACTGGGGCTACTATGAGCAACCATTGAAGAACAACCTCGCATTGCAGCTCATGTCGTCGTCCATGGACCAAAATAGAAAGCCTCTTCAATCAAATAACACAAATGTCCCATTACAATATGCAGGAGATACCTGGTGCCTTAACAATATTAATACAAACAATGATACCTTGAAGTTCCTATACCCATTCCCTCAATACCCCAATTGTACATTCAATTTCTCTTCATCCCACAACCTCCAAATGCCTCAACCTTCTACTGTGTCGATTGAATCCGAGGCTGAAGACGAAAAGGAAGCTCCTTTAAGAAAGAGGTCTCAAGGCCCGAATCATCATAAGTCACCGAAGTTGAAGAAACCAAAGAAAGATACTTCCCCACTAGAGAAAGAAGCAAAGAAGAGCGAGGAGTTGGTGATTAATGGAATTGATTTGGATTTATCGAGGCTCCCGACTCCGATTTGTTCATGTACTGGGAAGCCGCGACAATGCTATAGGTGGGGAGTTGGAGGTTGGCAATCGGCTTGCTGCACAAAGAATGAGTCGACGTATCCATTGCCATTGAGCACAAAACGGCGAGGGGCCCGCATTGCGGGTCGAAAGATGAGCCTTGGAGCTTTCAAGAAAGTGCTGGAGATGCTCACAGGTGAAGGGTATAATTTATCTCATCCGATTGATTTGAAGCCGTTTTGGGCCAAGCATGGGACAAACAAGTTTAAGACGATCAGGTAAAAAAGCTGCTCAATGTTGAGAATTTTGTGTCTATTATGAATCAGTGACTGAGTGCATTGGTACTCGAATATAGTTTATAGCATGACTTTCTCTCTTATTTGAGTTTCTGATGTTCGGTAGCTGTTTGTTGATGTCAACCCTTCTGTGTTTTTTTCATAATGCAGGTTAGGGAACATTTCCATTTGATGTGCATTTCTTTATAATTAGTGGATATACAATTCTCATAGTTTTGATTTCTCATATAAAAAAAACTTTTTTCTTTTAATAATTATGGCTTTTTGCAGGCAATCTAATTCCGATGACAATCATGTTTAATGTACAAGTTGTGTTAAATTCTGAGTGAACTGCATTTTTATAGTCATAATATCGATTGCCACTTCAAGATGCGGCACTTAATGTCATTGTGTTTGTTATATGCTCTATTATTTCATGGATATGTGTCTTTTTCGCTGTATATACTTTGTTTCATCAGTAATGTCAGGAATAAATACCCTCTCGGAGGAAACTTCAACATTACTTGATTGTGGACATTGTACATATCTGTTTCATAAAGGAATTCAACATTATTTCTTAGCCAAAAAAGTTTAACCTATTTACGTTATTTTAATTTCATACACCCAGATATCTAGTGGATGTATTGATTCTATTAATATTATCTGTCCTTTCTCTACAACTCGCCTAGAAGTAATTTATATAACAACTTTTTTTTATTCAGTAACTTATATAGAATGATGTCCCAGGGGTGCATGCTGTTTGTTGATAATGCTGTTTAATCTGATAAGCTAAATGAGGAACAATTTCCAAACTAGAAAGCTAAGGGCAAGTTTTAGAATGTAAAAATGATTTAAAATTATCATAATTAAAACATACTAAACGGGTGCAATTTTAACAAATTGTGTAATAAGTGTACTATGGAGATTAATGGCAGGATGAACACCCAAAGCGACAATATTCGGTAACTTTAGATATATCATGATGGTGAAATCAAGTAGAATGCGATAATAGAATATGTTAGAATACTCGTAGTGTACATGGGTTTATTATATGTAATTAGATGCTTAATAGGGGTGTAATAGCAAGATGTTTTTTGCTTATGTAAAGAGGGGAATTAGGCTTAGGCCGATCTATCCATTACATTTTCCTTAATCTTCTATCTCTTTATGGTATCAGAGTAAACTAATCTGAGCCACTCATTTCTAGTGATTTAATCCTAACCAATCATCACCATCTGTTGGCTATAGTGCCCTCAAGTCAATTATTGGATCGCATGCACGTGATTGCAATGATTGAAAGATGACCTATACCGGTAGAACAGTCTTACTCGATATGATAGTATGCTATCTGATTTGTCATTATCATCGTGTACATACTTCATGTGACATTACAAATCACCATTACATGTTGATAGAGCTCATAAGATTCTTGCTTGATTACCAGGGGTATGATGGCGATCATATACGTGAGACTTGGGTTCTTTACAAGCACATCCTTAAAAGTTCCCTAGTCGTAGGAGTTTCGAGACCGGGCATCGATACTCCAGAGTAGACTAGTGTATACGGATCGAGACCCCGACGAAAGACGGTGACCGGTCTCATAAGCCATTGGTGTCAGTTGGTTCACCTAAGATGTATACATGTGCTTATTGGGTTATGAGTATACCGGACGGATTCACCGGGAACATGCTAGTTGGTATTATACCTATTGTCAGATGGCAGTTTCCTGGTGACATGTGTACAGATTAGTCTATCGACCTGAGATCGTCATTTGTCTCGTGTGAGCTCCCACTGTGTTTTGATTACTACCATACCACGACTCAAAGGAGCGTGCAAACAGGTTTTAGTTGGGTACAATTCCGAGCCACATGGAGGCAGTGAGCGGATTGTCTGGGGATTCGTCTCTCTCGGTATATTGGGTATTTCTTTATTTATGGCTATTTATTTATTTATGGTTGTTGGGTGTGAATAGTGTAATTGATATCTGTGTTTGCATTCGATCCGACCCACATGCTGGAAATCCGTCTTGATTCCTCTTTATGATTTATCCCAGCTAGTTATGAGAATCCGCGCACTTTCATATTGTTTATACTGCATACTTGCATTGTATCCGGCATCTGTATTTTTTTATAAAACAAATAAAGTCAAATAAAATATTTTAAAAAAATATCTAGCATGGCCTGTACCATACCCCAACCCTGTTGTAGCATCCGTACATCGTGTTCTCGTCTCGTTCAGTGAAACAGACCCGTTTAGATAGCTACGTGCAAGCTACGTGTATCCGTTTTTGGGGGTATGCATTTTCGTTATCCGGATATTATATTTTGTTTTTGGTTAACACGTATATTATCCGTATTTTCAAATCATAATTTTAGACCCAACCCGGGTATATTTTGGAGTACTTTTGTATTAGCCAAAAAAACTCAAATACAGTTAATATTTTAATCCTAATATAACAAACTGTTAATATATTCGTTTATATTATGTTAACTAAAAGAAATATTTTTTTAAAAATCAAAATCCTATTCTATCCTAACAAACTCTTTCTGTCTCTTCCTATATAAATATATAATTCTTTTTAAAAATCCTTTTATAATACATATACATCCTTAACCCACGTTTCCTTTAAACCCACGGTTCTTCTTCATCTATTTTTCCCACCTCCTCCATGAGAAAACCCAAACCCACACCTCGCCTCTGCGTCGCCGCCGACACCCTCGCCTTCATTCCAACCTCACCTTCCCCTCACCTTCGACCACCTCGTCATCCTCTCTCTCTTTCCCAAGCCTCTACAACTTCCCGTTGCAACCCACGACCTAAGAAAACCCTAACCTCGCGACAACACCCTCACCACCAACCTCCTCGGCCGCACGTCTCGCGACCGCCTCATCATCACCTCCGACTCCTGACACCACCACCGTCATCAACTTCATCCACGACAACTCGGATCTTTCCCGCACACCCCACGACACCAAGAACCGCGCCTGCAACCCTCTGCCTAGCCCACGTTGCCGTTGCCGGCACCCTCACCGCCGACCAGCCTCGTCGACGTCCCCTTGCCACTTCCTCTGACCCGAGACAACCTCATTGAACAGTCACAACATTTCTCTTTTCTCTTCTTCTTCTCTCTTCTCTTGTTTTCTTGATTTCTTGGGTTCCGGTCGTCACCAGAGCCGTGACCGTCACCGACGATCCAGACGATCCAGTAGACATTCTCATCCAGCGTGGTCACTTCTTGCTTTGCCTGGTCCTGTTCCGTACGCGCGCGTGTGCATTGCGATATTTACCCGACGCCGGAAGCTGCGTACGCACCCCGTATTGAGATCCGATCAGGCAAGTTTATCTTGCTACATGCTGTGTTATTATATTTGTATCCAAATGAATAAAATATCACATGTTTACTGCATTGTGCATCTTATGTTACAGTTTTACAGTTTTACAATATCCGTTCCTATCCGTACAGCTTATTACATATCTAGCTGCATGCAATTTTATCTTGTTACAGGTTATGCAACGTATTTTACATCCATAGGTATAAAATTATTACATGTTCATTGCATTTCACATCCATGTTACAGTTTACCGTTTCTCCGATATCCGTTCGTATCCGTGTTATTGATTATATATCTAGTTACATACCATGTCATATTATATCATGTTACCGTTATGTTAGCACCCCATGCTTGATAATGTGTATCATACTTAGTCATGGGGTTGTAGATGTGATCCCTGATAAACACTTGTGCATCCGTGTTTTACTGTGCATCCATACTTGCTACTTGTTACTTTTGGGCATCCGTTTGATACATTATGCACTATCTGCCATGACCTGATACACCACTGCTTGACTTGATACCTGATCTTGTTACTAATGCCGACAATCTTGACCTGTTGTCCCGACGGACATATCATGTTTATTCAGATAAAACCTGTACCTGCTTGATCCTGTGTTGGCATTAGCTCTAGATTTATCAATACCTGACTTGAACACATAACCTTGGGGGTAAGGTGAAATCAATGATGCAACCTGACTTGTAACTCAACAGTTCGATACTTATACTGATCAGTTTTACGGGCTAGGCTAGCCCCGGGATGCTGCTGCTGACATCATTCATCTGTACTTGTTTCCTGTTTAATGCCTAGCGGCATGTCTCGGTTTCAGCCCGAGAATCTGAACCGTTGTCCCGGACATGCACGGGATACTATTGAGTTATATCGATAATTCATTAAATTGATTTCAAAAACTTGAGAGTAATTAATCCAGTAACATAGATTACTCACCGCATGCATATACACTTCACCGTTCCATATTTGTGTTACTGTTATACATTTATTACTGTTCATACTCATGCCCGCATATCTTGTTACTTCCTGATTATATTTTATTGTTTGATATTATGGCGCACTGACGTCCGAGTTTTGTATGGCCCAGATCCTCTGTCTCTTTCGCAGGCTAATCAAGAGTATTTCAGCCGATAGGCCGAACAGTGAGGAGCATATTGGTGTTCAGTTTAGTTTAGTTTTCTTTCCCCACTTTCATTTCCTGATGTGAGCCCGTATTTGGGATGTATTTCCAGATGTTACTGTTATTGGATTTATTGCTTCCGCATATTTATATTTCTTGACTCGTTTATTCTGGCATATGGACATGTACTAGATAGTTTATTTTTATTTTACCGTTCTTGATATCTTATAGACAGCCGCATTGTGACCGTGGAGGGATGTTTCCTAACTACAGGTAGCATGGTTAGCTCTGTCACGTGCCGATCTTAGCCCACTCTGGGAAGCGGGGCGTGACATGGTTTGTTTGGTATCAGAGACATAGGATTTAGGTTAATCGGGTTTGATTCTTTTGTAGTTGGGTATTGGACCCAATACACAAATCAGAAAACCAGTAATTAGGAACATGTCCTGCCACATTGTTATCGTGACTCTTGAATCTTATCTTTTTCTTGACCCTTGTCTTGACGATATGCAAATGACCTTGCATCTCGACTCGAAATCCTTTTGGTTCCCTATTGTTTCTCCTTTCCTATTCCTTTGATTATGATACTGGGATTTGAGCGACTTGAACAGAGTTATATGATTGTAACTATGAACTGCAACATGGTTACAATGCGGTACTCTATTTAAATAACTTGGAGTCCTAGTCTTGATTCACTTCCTTATTTTATGGTCATTATATTACCTTACTTCTCTCGGTTTTATTGCTTACCAGTTTATGTTTTATCGCAAGTTTGAATCTTGTTTATCATGCTGATCCTTTTCGGTGTCTTGGTTTCAGGATCATGGCGGACAAGAATTTGCGGTCGTACCAGAGGCGTGTTGATGACGCCACATTGCTTGGAGTAATTCGTGGGATGCTGGAGAACCAGAAGCGGCAAACCGAGCTGAATCAGCGGCGAGCTGAATCAGCGGCAAGCTGAAGCTTTTCAGGAAGGTTTGCGGGCAGTTCAGCGGTCCGTAAACACTGTTGCAGCTAAATCAGTACAGCGTGTGGGTACCGTGGCGGATTTCAGGAGACTTGGTCCGTCCACTTTTACTGGTTTGGAGGAGCCGTTGCCAGCAGAGCAGTGGCTAGTCGATATGAAGAATCTACTCGTTGCAGCACAGATTCCGGAGGACCAGAGAGTGGATGTTGTACGCATCCAATTGGTGGACTATGCCCGCGAGTGGTGGCTCGTGGAAGAGACCCGTTTGCCCAAGCCGATCAGTTGGGCAACTTTCTCGCAGAGTTTCTTGGAGAAGTTCTTTCCGCAGACTGCACGGGAGGAAATGGAAAGATTTATCGGTCTGAAGCAGAATGGCGGATCTGTGGATGCGCATGCGGCTGAGTGGACACGGCTCAGTCGATTCGCAGGACCTTTAGTTTCCAACGAGTCTGATAGGGCACGAAGGTTCATGCGCAGTTTGGATGTGGAAATCCAGAGGCATATTATATCTCTGGGATTGACCACTTTCTCGCAAGTTCTCAAGACAGCTAGAGAACAGCAGAGCCTATTGATGAAGACCAAGGGTACACAGCAGCAGGCCGTAGTGGTACGGAAGCTGGCGTTTATGCCAAACCAAGCTCCTATATGCAGAGGTATCCCGGTGGACAGACGTGGCGTGGTACCGATGAAGAAGCCCGTCGTAGCTGAGCAGAGAAGGAGCGTGATTTGTGATTTTTGCTTTCTACCCGGACACCTAAGGAGAGATTGCCGAAGGATGCTTGGACTTTGTTTGGTTTGCGGATCAGCTGATCATACTATCAATGCTTGCCCGTCGAAGCTTCGTTTGAAGGAAGATGCTCAGAAGCCATTGCAGAGGCAGATTCAGGGGCAGAAGCAGATAACTCAGGGGCCTAATCAAGCTCGAGTCTTTACTCTGACGGTTGAAGAGGCCAAGGCTTCAAATGAAGTCGTTTCAGGTATCCTACTTGTTCATGGTTTTTCTGCATTAGCATTATTCGATTATGGTGCATCCCATTGTTTTATGTCATCCAAGTTTATTGCTGCACATTCGATTTCTTGCACGACCCTGTATTGTTGTTGGGACATACACACCGGGAACGGGAAAATTATATCTAGTAGTGAGTGCAAGGATTGTTCGGTTGTTATCTGCGGACGAGAGTTTGCAGATTTCTTGGTGATTGACACTGGAAGTTATGACGTCGTCTTGGGAATGGATTTTCTCGGCACTTTCCACGCTCACATTGATTGTAGGGCAAAAAAAGTGATTTTCTAGATTCTCGGACATCCGGAGTTTGTATTTGCTGGAGGTAGCAGTTCTGTCGGGCTAGTCGAGTTTAGGGTTAGGCCGACAAGCGCCGTTCTTTCGTCGATGGAAGTTGACAAGGAGGAAGCGCCAGATATAGTTCGAGAGTTCATGGACGTGTTCGAGGACATCTCGGGTTTACCGCCAAAGCGAGATGTGGAGTTCGCTATTGATTTTGTTCCTGGTGCAGCGCCAATCTCAAAGACGTACTATCTAATGGCACCAGTGGAGTTGGAAGAAGTAAAGAAGCATGTTACCGAATTGCTAGAGAAGAGTTGGATTCGCAGCAGCAATTCACCCTGGAAAGCTCCAGTTCTTCTAGTCAAGAAGAAAGATGGCACACGGAGGATGTGCATCGGTTATCGAGAATTAAACCGGGTGACTATTAAGAACAAGTACCCGATCCCTTGCATTGGCGAATTATTCGAGCAACTTGGTGGCACGAGGGTATTCTTGAAGCTGGATTTGCGATCCGGATATCGTCATGTTCGAGTTAAATCGAAGGATATTTGCAAGACTGCGTTCCGAACTCGATATGGACATTACGAGTATTTAGTGATGCCATTCGGAGTCACGAATGCACCGACGATATTTATGGACTTGATGAATCGAATCTTTTCACCGTTCTTGGACCAGTTTATAATGGTGTTCATCGATGATATTCTGGTCTACTAGAGGAGCCTAGAAGAGCATGCAGAACACTTGAAGATCGCACTGCAGATGTTGAGGCAAGAAAGAGTATATGCAAAGTTATGTAAATGTGAGTTTTGGGTTGAAGAAGTGAAGTTTTTGGGACACGTTGTATCCGGAGATGGAATCGCTGTTGATCCTGAAAAGATTGCAGCAGTTCAAGATTGGCTGATTCCGAAGAATGTAGCGGAGATCAGAAGTTTTCTTGGACTTGCTGGATATTATATAAGATTCGTAGAGAATTTTGCTCGATTGGCCAAGCCTTTGACCAAGCTTACGCGGAAGAATGTACCGTTCGTATGAATGGATAGTTGTGCGTCAGCTTTTGAGGTGTTGAAGCAAAAGTTGATAACCGCTCCTATTTTGCCCGTACCAGACGGTTCCGGAGGATTAGTGTTTCGCAGCGACGCATCCGGGAAATGTTTGGGATGTGTTTTGATGCAGCATGGGAAAGTTTTAGCCTATGCATCGAGACAGTTGAAGACCCATGAGAAGAATTACCGAACTCATGATTTGGAGCTAGCAGCTGTGATTTTCGCTTTGAAGATTTGGAGACACTACTTATTGGGTGAAAGGGTCGAAGTATTCACCGATACAAAAGCCTAAAGTACGTGTTCACGCCAAAAGAGCTCAACATGAGGCAACGTAGATGGTTGGAGCTGACGGCTGACTATTATCTTGATCTCAAGTACTATCTGGGGAAAGTTAATGTAGTGGGATGCGCTTAGTCGGGTGCCAGCAATTCGGATGTTGACTGCACAGAATGAGCTTATCGAAGATTTTCGGAGATTCGAGCTGGAGATCATGTTACCGTATTTTTCAGGACAGTTGATACAGCTGTAAGTACAGTCGTCGTTGATCGATACTATTAAAGCGGCGCAGTCACAGGATCCAAAATTGCAGAAGTTTCGAGAACAGGTTGAAGTGGGACTTTGAACGGACTTGTTGATTCATGAGGATGGTTCGTTGCGATATGGTAGCCGTTTGTGTGTGCCGAAAGGAGACATTCGTGAAGAAGTTATGAAGGAGGCGCACAGTTCCGCATATTCCGTACATCCAGGAGGCACGTACATGTACCGTGATCTACGACAGCATTTCTGGTGGGAAGGCATGAAAAGGGAGATCGCCCGTTTTGTAGCGAAGTGCTTGGTGTGTTAGCAAGTTAAGGCTGAACATCAAAGGGTAGCCGGTTTATTGCAACCACTTCCGATTTCTCAATGGAAGTGGGAATATATAGCCATGGATTTCGTGACAGCTTTACCGCGGAATCCAAAGGGTAACAATGCAGTTTGGGTGATGGTTGATCATTTGACCAAGGCAGCTCATTTCATACCGTTTCGAGTTGGTCAGTCAACGGAAGCGTTAGCAGAGCGGTACATGCAGGAGATTGTGAGATTGCATGGAGTACCTGTAAGCATCGTTTCCGATCGTGATACCCGATTCTTATCGTACTTCTGGAGGAGTTTACAAGAAAGTTTAGGAACGCGATTGAAGTTTAGCACTGCTTCTCATCCCCAGACAGATGGCCAGTCGGAGAGAACAATCCAAACTCTTGAAAATACGTTGAGAGCTTGCATGTTGCACTTCAAGGGTTCATGGGAGGATCATCTACACTTGGTGGAGTTTTCATACAATAACAGCTTCCAGGCGACTATTCATATAGTTCCATTCGAAGCATTGTATGGTCGTAAGTGTCGCTCACCCATTTGTTGGGATGATGTTGGAAAACGGAGATTGTTGGGACCGGATCTTGTCGTGCAAACAGTAGAGAAGGTTAATACTATCCGGAATCACATGAAGGCAACACATGATCGGCAGAAGAGTTGGGCCGATATATCGAGAAGATCTCTAGAATTCGCTGTTGGTGATCTTGTATTCTTGAAAATATCACCGACTAGAGGAGTGATTCGTTTTGGGAGTCGAGGCAAGCTTAGTCCTCGATTCATAGGGACTTTCGAGATTATTGAGCGTGTTGGAGAAGTGGCTTATCGATTGGCTTTACCACCATCTTTGGCGAGTGTTCATGATGTGTTTCATGTATCTCAACTCTGTAAGTATGTTCGAGATGAAACGCACGCGCTAGATCATTCGGAGCTGACCGTAAGGGAAGATTTGACCTATGAGGCACGACCGATATCGATTGTTGATCGAAGAGAAAAGGTTCTCAACAACAAGGTTATCCCTCTCGTACTTGTTTCATGGGGAATCGCTCGCATGGAGAATTGACTTGGGAACGAGAAGACGAGATTCGACCGAAGTTTCCACATCTCTTCTCGTAAATTCATGCTTGTTTATCTTTTCTTGTTCCGGGAATTTCGAGGACGAAATTCTTTTTGTAGTTGGGTATAATGTAACACCCTAGTTCATTTATACCAGTTCTTTTGGGTATTGCTTTATTTATGGCTATTTCTTGATTTATTGTTGTTGGGTGTGAATAGTGTAATTGATATCTGTGTTTGCATTCGACCCGACCCGCATGCTGGAAACCCGTCATGATTCCTGTTTATGATTTATCCCGGCAAGTTATGAGAATCCGTGCACTTTCATATTGTTTATACTGCATACTTGCATTATATCCGGCATCTGTATTTTTTATAAAACAAATAAAGTCAAATAAAATATTTTAAAAAAATATCTAGCATGGCCTGTACCATACCCCTAACCCTGTTGTAGCATTCGTACATCGTGTTCTCGTCCCGTTCAGTGAAACGGACCTGTTTAGATAGCTACGTGCACGCTACGTGTATCCGTTCTTGGGGGTATGCATTTTCGTTATCCGGATATTCTATTTTGGTTTTGGTTAACACGTATATTATCCGTATTTTCAAATCATAATTTTAGACCCAATCCGGGTATATTTTGGAGTACTTTTGTATTAGCCAAAAAAACTCAAATACAGTTAATATTTTAATCCTAATATTACAAAGTGTTAATATATTCGTTTATATTATGTTAACTAAAAGAAATATTTTTTTTAAAAATCAAAATCCTATTCTATCCTAACAAACTATCTCCGTCTCTTCCTATATAAATATATAATTCTTTTTACACATCCTGTTATAATACATATACATCCTTAATCCACGTTTCCTTTAAACCAATAGTTCTTCTTCATCTATTTTTCCCACCTCCTCCACGAGAAAACCCAAACCCACGACTCGCCTCTGCCTCGCCGCCGACACCCTCGCCTTCATCCCAACCTCACCTTCCCCTCGCCTTCGACCACCTCGTCATCTTCTCTCTCTTTCCCAAGCCTCTACAACTTCCTGTTGCAACCCACAACCTAAGAAACCCCTAACCCCGCGACAGCACCCTCACCACCAACCTCCTCGGCCGCACCTTTCGCGACCGCCCTCATCATCACCTCCGACTCCTGACACCACCACCACCGTCATCAACTTCATCCCCGACAACCCAGATCTTTCCCCGCACACCCCACGACACCAAGAACCGCGCCTGCAACCCTCTGCCTAGCCCACGCCGCCGTTGCCGGCACCCTCACCGCCGACCAGCCTCGTCGACGTCCCCTTGCCACTTCTTTTGACCCGAGACAACCTCATTGAACAACCACAGCCTTTCTCTTTCCTCTTCTTCTTCTCTCTTCTCTTGCTTTGTTGATTTCTTGGGTTCTGGTCGTCGCCAGAGCCGTGACCGTGACCGTCACCGACGATCCAGCCGATCCAGTGGACATTCTCAGCCAGCGTGGTCACTTCTTGCTTTGCCTGGTCCTGTTCCGTACGCGCGCGTGTGCATTGCGACGTTTACCCGACGCCGGACGCTGCGTACGCACCCCGTATCGAGATCCGATCAGGCAAGTTTATCTTGCTACATGCTATGTTATTATATTTGTATCCATATGAATAAAAATATCACATGTTTACTGCATTGTGCATCCTATGTTACAGTTTTACAATATCCGTTCCCATCCGTACAGCTTATTACATATCTAGCCGCATGCATTTTATCTTGTTATAGGTTATGCAACGTATTTTACGTCCATAGGTATAGAATTATTACATGTTCATTGCATTTCACATCCATGTTACAGTTTACCGTTTCTCCGATATCTGTTCGTATCCGTGTTATTGATTATATATCTAGTTGCATGCCATGTCATATTATATCATGTTACCGTTATGTTAGCACCCCATGCTTGATAATGTGCATCATACTTGGTCATGGAGTTGTAAATGTGATCCCTGATAAACACTTGTGCATCCGTGTTTTACTGTGCATCCATACTTGCTACTTGTTACTTTTGGGCATCCGTTTGATACATTATGCACTATCTGCCATGACCTGATACACCACTGCTTGACTTGATACCTGATTTTGTTACTAATGCCGACAATCTTGACCTGTTGTCCCGACGGACATATCATGTTGTCTATTCAGATAAAACCTGTACCTGCTTGATCCTATGTTGGCATTAGCTCTAGATTTATCAATATCTGACTTGAACACATAACCTTAGGGGTAAGGGGAAATCAATGATGAAATCTGACTTGTAACTCAATAGTTCAACGCTTCTACTGATCAGTTTTATGGGCTAGGCTAGCCCCGGGATGCTGCTACTGACATCATTCATCTGTACATGTTTCCTGTTTAATGCCTAGCGGCATGTCTCGGTTTCAGCCCGAGAATCTGGACCGTGGTCCCAGGTATGCACGGGATACTATTGAGTTACATCGATAATACATTAAATTGATTTCAAAGACTTGAGAGTAATTAATCCAGTAGCATAGATTACTCACCGCATGCACATACACTTCACTGTTCCATATTTGTGTTACTGTTATACATTTATTACTGTTCATACTTATGCCCGCATATCTTGTTACCACCTGATTATATTTTATTGTTTGATATTATGGCGCACTGACGTCTGAGTTTTGCATGGCCTAGATCCCCCGTCTCTTTCGTACGCTAATCAGGAGTATTTCAGCCGACAGGCCGAATAGTGAGGAGTATATTGGTGTTTAGTTTAGTTTAGTTTTCTTTCCGCACTTTCATTTCCTGATGTGAGCCCGTATTTGGGACGATTTCCAGATGTTACTGTTATTGGATTTATTGCTTCCGCATATTTATATTTCTTGACTCGTTTATTCTGGCATATGGACATGTACTAGATAGTTTATTTTTATTTTACTGTTCTTGATATCTCATAGACAACTGCAATGTGACTGTAGAGGGATGTTTCCTAGCTACAAGTAGCATGGTTGGCTCTGTCATGCGTCGATCTTAGCCTACTCTGGGAAGCGGGGCGTGACACAGTTGGTTCACCTAAGATGTATACAGGTGCTCATTGGGTTATGAGTATACCGGACGGACTCGCCGGGAACATGCTAGTTGGTATTATACCTATTGTCAGATGGCAGTTCCCTGATGACATGTGTACAGATTAGTCTATCGATCTGAGATCATCATTTGTCTCGTGTGAGTTCCCATTGTGCTTTGATTACTATCCTACCACGGTTCAAAGGAGTCGTGCAAACAGGTTTTAGTTGGGTACAGTCCCGAACCACATGGAGGCAGTGAGCGGATCGTCAGGGGATTCGTCTCTCCCGGTATATTGGGGGTTGATGTCGCGGATTGCACGGGTGGCCATCACCAGAAATCTTCGGCCGGGGTAGACGAGAATTACCGATTTAGGATCGGTAGTTTCTCAGTTGGTGATAGGTTTCATGCCGACACTAAATGTCGCGTTATTAGGGGTCTGATTTTATCCACCCCCAGACTCGATATGCGATACTCATAGACGATCGGACGAACTGTACGGATATTGTCACTATCAGGCTCAGTAGGGTTTTAGGATGAGTTCGCTCGTTGGCCTTCCTTTCGCTCAATACCTGGGTAGCCGTTACTTACAGCTAGTGCCACTGATGTGCTTGTGGTTAAACCCACTGCCAGTGTATTGACGAGTTTTTGGAGCCTCACATAAAGGGTTTCCTTGGTTCGGACGAAACGTTGTAGAGGCAGTATAGTTTTATGGCATGGTTCGATCATATACGTGCACTTGTGCATGGAACATGATCGGACTGATAATACTAGTGGGTTTTGGTTTAAGCCGGATCCTACTATTATATTGTTGGATTATTTTCGTCTCGTTGTATTCGTATTCAGTCGGAATACGGATGCAGGTATGTATATACAGATGAGGGGTATTCTTGTAATCCGTTACAAGATTACTTTTGAAGATACCATTTCTTTTTCTAGTATTAAACATTTAGGGTTTTGTTTTATAAATGTTTAATATTATTGTTGAGGTGGAAAGTGTGAGCATGGGTCTTGGCATGGTGCATTTATTATGGCTTGTGCCATGCTTTATTGTTTATTAGTTTTGTTTGTGAGATATTTTTAAGGGGGCAGTTCTTTTCTCATGGAGAAATTCTTGAGTTGCTAACTCTCTCAAAAATAACACAACACATGAAGAAAAGAACAGCCACTTCTTTTCTTAGGTTGCTATTTTCTCATGCCAAGTCTTGAGCTCACACTCTTCACTATACATGGCTTTTTCTTCACCTCCATCCATACCCTTTCATGTGTTGAGAATCCATGGATGTTTTGAGACAAAATGATCACACACACTCTCTCTAGTTCATCTTGTGCATCTAGGCTAGCAAACTGGATATCCGAGTTGCTTCGGTTTTGAAGCGGGAGCCCGTATTAAGAAGCCTTGACGTGGATCCTCTTCTACGAGCGAGACCGGATAGCGAACTTGGGCGAGGCAGCCGCAACGAGCCTAACACAGAGGTTGAAGACCGAAGGACACGGATCGATCGGTATAACCTCTCTAAACACTTTACAGTTTACTAGTATAGGGTTAATGGTTCGATCCGGGAATCGTGTTCCGTTAGCGCCGGGTTTATAAAAGTTTTTGTTCCGCGTTTGGCGACGGATTGATGGCCGGGGCGCTAGCGTAACCTTACATGGTATCAGAGCCAACCCATTAACCGCATACTAGTTGGTTTAGACAACGTTAAACTATCGAAACCGAAACAACTCCAATTCAATATCCTGCACATTCCAGTTTCTGTTGAATTTTATTTGGTCTTCAAAAATTATTTTTCTAACCGCAGAAGACTACTAACATGACCACTTGACTACACCCCAAACACGAACTAATTTCACCTGAAAAAACCCGAGCACAATGCTCCTAAAACCGAGCAGGCCGGCCAAAGGTTTGAGTTTGGGCTTCGTATTTGGGTTGTGGTTTGGTCTCTGGAATGTTGGTTCAGTATTATTGCTAGTTTAGCCCAGTTTGGATTTGGTTTTATCTAGTTGTTTGGGGCTATTCGGGGTTATTTTGAAGTTGATATTTCTAACACTGTTTAAAGTTTACAGTAGTTACATTTCTATCTGCGACCGTGAATGTTATTCGAGCGGTACAACTTGTCTATAGTTCTTTTAGACGGGTTTGTGAACGTGACATTCACGTTGATATTCTGTGTTGTGCTGTGTTGCGGATTGTCATGGTGGATAGCTTGGGTGCAATGATAGTGCAATTTAGTTTTATTTGTACATTTGATATCGCGGGGCGAGCGTCCGACATGTGGACTGCCGTCACTGCCTGTCTGTATGTTATTTGTTTGGGGCACGACCGGGTTGAGGTCGATGTCACCGTTGTACATATTTTCTTTTCTGTATCAGGATTACCCCGCGATGGAGTGCACGGATAGCCGGGTTTTGGAGGGCAACGGGTCCGCATCTCATGGCGTTGAAAAGGAGGAGGCCCCACTCTAGAATTGGCGGGCTATTCGCCGCACTCGTAGGGGTACAGGTTGACCCAAGGAGGGGTGCTCAAGTTACCGGATTCCGTGAGGTGCTGGATGGCCCATTGACTTTGCTGAAGGGGACTGCCTTGCTTCTGATTTTGGCGGATAACTTGCCGTGCTCATAAGGGTCTAGGTTTTCATTGCACATGCTATCCACACGATCAGGGGAACGTCGGGTTTCACTTGTGGCTCAAAGAATACCCGGGGCTCCCAGATTATCTGTATTGTTCTGTGATGCTTATCGCTAATTCTGTGATGTTGCATTTATCATACCTGGAGCGATTATTATATATTGATATATATACTAGTAGATGTATATGTTTTACACCCGCGCTAGTCCACTCCCCGCTCTGTCGTTAGTTAAGCAACCTAACGGGTGATGACGGGACCCAGTGGTGAATGCGGATGACATATACGTACATCATATTTTCGTTCTTTTGTGGTGTGATTAATTGATGGGACCACGTTGATTTTGATCCATGCAAAGGAAAACATACTATTCGATGTTGTTGGAACAATTTTAAAAAGCTGTTATTACAAGGGCGCTTTCTTATGTTTTGCACAGCGGTATTCGGTTATGAATATCCTACACCTCATTCGACGAGGTAAGGGCCGGGATCCCTTCACCCGGAGTGACTTCTTGGGCAGAGGTTTGCGTCAGGGTAATAACTTCACTATAGTCGATTACTTTTTGCTTTGCATCGAGGTATTCAGTTGGAATATCCTGCACTTCATTCGACGAGAAAAGAGCCGAGATCCCTTCACTGGGAGTGACCTCTTTATATTTATAAAAAGCTATCCGGTTCCTTCAACGATATCAAGTTCATTACGTTAAAGGTTTTTCGCCAAAAACCATTCGTAGCCCTCTGTCATTTCAGACGGGTAACACTTAGTATTCATGATATGTATGTTGGCCTTCGTCAATGTATAGTGTATGGTAGCTATTTGTTACTTTTCTGTTGCATATATAGATGTGTTGGTTTGGGACAGTCGTACTACTATTTTGGCGTTCGTCAAGGGTATGTACGGGTGGGTTCAAATTAACCTGGATAATGACGGGTAGAACTTGACATGTGACTTATGATATGTTGGTCTTCGTCAAGGTCATACGAGCATGGGTAGAAATCATATCGGGAGTTTCAAACATACAGGAAACTTGCCAGGCATGCGCATACCTTCTAGAGTGTGATAACTTGAGTGGATTCCATCAAGTTATCATGCGATGATAGTTGGATCCCGATTCCCACTAATGAGTTGGTTTACTCGGATGATTTTAGATGATCCCGACTAATTCTTCTTTCAGGTTTGGAGGAGAATTTGAGGATACAGTGGGAGACATCCTGATTAGATAAAGTGTGACCATTCTGATCTAAGTTAGAGTGTATATTGAGTGTTTCTTTTCTCTCTCTCTTTGGCAGCGACCATGTCCCGACCCTAGACTATAACTCAGTAACCAAGTTAACCGAACCTTCTTAAGATACGTTGAATTTTGGATTGTCAGAGTTGCATACTTCATTGCCACTCCTACTTTTACCCTTTGCTTTTCTCCGGAACATTCCGTATCACTACGAAAATCCACATTTATTGGATATGACCATTGTATAATTACATATGAACTCGAAGAAACTTGTTTCTGATTCGAGGATGGTTTCCGGTTCTGGAGAAAATGAATAGCTATTCAGTTGTCTTTTCCTTTTACATTCTCTCAGGTTGCGAGGGCTCCTAAGATTAGGAGAGGGTACACCTATTGCGCTTATTGGATAGTCTTCTTCCAAACTATAGGCAGGTGCCGAAAGGTGGGTAAGGAAGAAAACTAATCAGCCTAAGTGTGGTGTACAGAAGGTAATAAGTAAAGACAAATAAAGAGATTAGAAAGAGGGCAAAGTAAATTGCGACTGCTATCATTCACGACCAAACCGTGTATATCATCGCCACTCCTACTTCACTTTTGAATTTCTACAGAACACCCCGTATCACTACGAAGATCCACAGTTATTGGATAATCCATCGTATAGTTACATACGAACTCGAAGGAACTTGTTCCAATTCGTGGATGGATTCTGGTTCAGGAGAAATAGAATAAGGTTTATTCAGTTGTCTTTTATTTTTACCTTCTCTCAAGTTGCGAGTATTCCTAGGATTAGGAGAGTACACCTGTTACGCTTATTGGATAGTCTTCTGTCAAACCATAGGCTGGTGCCGAACGGTAGAGAAGGAAAAAAAACCATTTAGCCTAAGGATGGTGTACAGAAGGTGATGAGTAAAGACAAATAAAGAGATTTGGAGAGATGGCAAAGAAATATACGGTTATAGTCATGAATCTGATTAATGGAAGATGCATTACTAGGAATACCCGGACACCCCTTCGAAACATTTTCATGTTTCAGTTTCACTATGCGTTAATTGAAAACCTGATTTCTCAATTAGATCCTTACTCCAGGATATGTATTTACCAGGTTTGATTCTCACATCTGTATGGTTTTACAGAGGATGAGTGGGAGTAATTTATTGGGAATTAGGTGATTATATCCTCATTATATCGGAATTCGTTGTAATTTGTGATATTTGAGGAAGTCACCTGGGGTTTTGCCTGACGGCAAATATTTGGTTTTGAATATCCGTTATGCACCAATTTCAAACTGATATATCCGCACGTTTATTTTATAAAGTGAGATATTACTTTTTGAAATTATGTCCATGATATTTACCTATATCAGTTGATGGTTAGGTAAGGAGTATTAAACAGCAGTGTAATTCTTCTTAACCATAGTACAGCTTTCAACGTACGGCGCACATGGTTTGAGTTATTCAACTCAGTAGACTTATACAAAGTATTGTATGTTGTCCAGTGTCCATTAGGGCAGAAGGGTTGGTGTTCGTACTATATTCTGTTTACTTGTGACTTCTCCAGCCTTAGACAAGTATTTCGTAGAAATGCAAGGTCCCAGTTTTGAGAAGTTATAGGTACAAGAATAAAGTAGAGAACCACGTGATGCAAGTATCAGTATTCTTCAAGATGATCGAAAATGAAGATACTTATGTTTGGTATTCAGTTGATAGTAGCGGTTTTGAGAACTTGCTTCTCTTTCAGGTTACTCATATTTGGATGCGCTCCTTAGTTGAGTAATACTGATCGATCTCTTTCCATTTAGTTGACATGCACTGGAGGCAGCTGCATTATTTGAATATGGTTCCAATTAAATCAGTGCCTCTGTTTCCATATTATATATAGAATTGTTCATATCTTAACGATGTTGAGGTATATGGAGTTGTTCGGTTTATACTTAAAACCAGACTCTGGATAACTCAAGGCACGTTTCTGTAATGGCAGTTTGTGGGTTATCCCAAGCGATGACGATGGTTAACTTTCTACCATCTGGAAGATCAATAATGATATTGTTCTTGACTCGCTACAGTTTTAGTAAAATGTATTTTTTTAGAAAACAGTAGTGCGAGTATGGTAGAACTGGAAGTGATTCGAGAACCACAAATGATTACTGAAAATTTAATAGAGCCTAAAGATTCAATTATGTTTGACATTCTATTAGCCACTCCGTAGATATGGTGGGTAACCTTAGGCACCCGAAAGGTACTTCGGTATTCTCAAAGACGGTGACAAGGAGGTTCTTGTTTACCCAAACTTGACACTACTGTTGTTCCAGACTATGAGGCCCGGCATGAGGATGAGTATAGCGTCGTTCTAAAACAGCTTTAGAAGTGCACATGTATATGATTCTGCCAGAGGGTTGTAGTCAGCGGAAGCATAGTGGACAAGTTGCTTATGTCTATTTATAGACTAAAGCAGGTATAGCGGAGATAGATCATCTATTTTTGATGTGACAGTCATAGGCTTTGACTTCATCAGAATAGGAGATGGATCTGTTCAGAAGTAGGGTGTGATGTTCTGGCATTTGGATGACATACATTTTGTAGGAAATGAAATTCCTATACTACTATCGATTATACTGTGGTTGTCACACAGTGGTTTCTCCACATAGAATTTAGATATTATATCAGGCATTCTGGTTACTAGATCTATGGTTTTAGATCTAGATTTGGGCAGTTTCCCAATTTGGGTACTTAGACAGTATTCTAAAGGTGTTTTAGAATAGACGACTCCTGACATGGTAGTGTACCAGCAGGTGATGGAGTCACTCTCTCTAAAGATGTCTTACAGATTAAAGGGGAGAAGGATGTGCATGATTGACATATCACTTGTTTAGGCAATTGAGTCAATCATAAGATGTCAAGTACCACACCAGATGTTTTTGCACTAGATTCAATAAGTTGGTATATTAATCCAATTCCGGAGAAACGTTCGGAAGCAACTTATGAACATAAGTGAATGTTCTACGGATTTGGTAATGACAGCCTCCTTCGGGAGACGGTTATCATTCCAGGCTTCCAAGGTGACCTGGATGACAGAGTGACTGTCAGAGTTATAGTTTTTCCCTCTTTTGAGGGGCAGTAGTTTGGACAGGTGGTCCAAGCGGATACTGGGAAGGCATGGTGCAGGATACTGATTAAATTCAGTTGACGATACAGTCTAAGAAGTTTACTGGATTTGGAGTTCATTTGTGAACTGGGTCCCATCAGATATTCAGACATATTCTAAGACATATATTGCTCATTTCTGGAGATAGTTTTCTCCGCGAACTTGAGATAAAGAGAGACATAGAAAGAAACATTGGAGCAGATCCATTCACTGAGGCTATTTCTCGAACACAATAGTTTTACAAACGAGCTTTGTGAAACTGATTAGTAGAGAAGTTGGGTGTGCGGTATTACACGGGCTGTGAGTATGCGACATTGCAATAATTAGCCTTAAGTGCAAGTGGGAGATTGTTGGCTATAGTGCCTTCAAGTCAATTATTAGATCGTAGGCACGTGATTGGAATGAGTGAGGGATGACCTATACCGGTAGAACAGTCTTACTCGAGATGATAGTATGCTATCTGGTTTGTCTTTATCATCGTGTACATGCTTCAGGTGTTATTACAGATCATTATTACATGTTGATAGAGCCCATAGGATTCTTGCTTGACTACCAGCAGTATGATGTCGATCATATACGTGAGAGTTGGGTGGTCTATAAGCACATCCTTAAAGGTGTCCCTAGTCGTAGGAGTTTCGAGACTGAGCATCGATACTCCAGAGTAGACTAGTGTATACGGATCGAGACCGCGACGAGTGGCGGTGGCCGGTCTTACAAGCCATTGGTGTCAGTTGGTTCACCTAAGATGTATACAGGTGCTCATTGGGTTATGAGTATACCGGACGGACTCGCCGGGAACATACTAGTTGGTATATACCTATTGTCAGATGACAGTTCCCTGGTGACATGTGTACATGTTAGTCTATCGAACTGAGATCGTCATTTGTCTCGTGTGAGTTCCCACTGTGCTTTGATCACTACCCTACCACGGCTCAAAGGAGTCGTGCAAACAGGTTTTAGTTGGGCACGGTCCCGAGCCACATGGAGACAGTGAGCGGATCGTCAGGGGATTCGTTTCTCCCGGTATATTGGGGGTTGATGTCGTAGAGTGCACGGGTGGTCATCACCAGAAATTCTCGGCCGGGGTAGATGAGAATTACCGATTTAGGATCGGTAGTTTCTCAGTTGGTGATAGGTTTCATGCCGACACTAAATGTCGCGTTATTAGGGGTCTGACTTTATCCACTCCCTAGACTCGATTTGCGATACTCATAGACGGACCGGACTGTACGGATATTGTCACTGTCAGGCTCAGTAGGTTTCAGGATGAGTTCGCTCGTCGGCCTCCCTTTCGCTCAATACATGGGTAGCCGTTACGTACAGCTAGTGTCACTGATGTGTTTATGGTTAAACCCACTGCCAGCGTATTGACGAGTTTTTAGAGTCCCACATAGAGGGTTTACCTGGTTCGGGCGAAACGTTGTAGAGGCCGTATGGTTTTATGGCAGGGTTCGATTATATACGTGCACTTGTGCACGGATTATGATCGGACGGATAATACTAGTGGGCTTTGGTTTAAGCCGGATCCTACTATTATATTGTTGGATTATTTTCGTCTCGTTGTATTCGTATTCAGTCGGAATACGGATGCAGATATGTATATACAGATGAGGGGTATTCTTGTAATCCGTTACAAGATTACTTTTGAAGATGCCATTTCTTTTTCTAGCATTAAACATTTATGGTTTTGTTTTATAAATGTTTAATATTATTGTTGAGGTGGAAAGTGTGAGCATGGGTCTTGGCATGGTGAATTTATTATGGCTTGTGCCATGCTTTATTGTTTATTAGTTTTGTTTGTGAGATATTTTTGAGGGGGGCAGTTCTATTCTCATGGAGAAATTCTTGAGTTGCTAACTCTCTCAAAAATAACACACAACACATGAAGAAAAGAGCAGCCACTTTTCTTGGGTTACTATTTTCTCATGCCAAGTCTTGAGCTCACACTCTTCACTACACATGGCTTCTTCTTCACCTCCATCCATACCCTCTCATGTGTTGAGAATCCATGGATGTTTTGAGACAAAATGATCACACTCTCTCTACTTCATTTTGTGCATCTAGGCTATCAAACTGGATGTCCGAGTTGCTTCGTTTTGAAGCGGGAGCCCGTATTAAAAATTCTTGACGTGGATTCTTTTCGACGAGCGAGACCGGAGAGCGAACTTGGTCGAGACAGCCGCGACGAGCCCAGGACAGAGGTTGAAGACCGAAGAACACGAATCGATCGGTATAATCTCTTTAAACATTTTACAGTTTACTAGTATAGGGTTAATGGTTCGATCCGAGAATCGGGTTCCGTTAGCGCCGGGTTTTAAAAAGTTTTTGTTCCGCGTTTGGCCACGGATTGATGGCCAGGGCACTAGCGTAACCTTACACCATCATCACCACCAAAATAACACAAACCTTAACCGTCGCCACTACCACCCTTCGACCATCGCCGGAGCCTCGCCGGACCTCCATTGACTTCACCTGACCTCACCGGAGACCCTATGACAAGGATCGACGCTGATTGAGCTCCAGTTCCTCAGATCGAGGTCATCTTTCGTCTCCAGAGCCTCGTCTGAGCTTGTTGATCGTCGAGGAGCCGCACCTGACCGTTGCTGGAGCTTTTGTGCCTTCGATCAATGTCGATCCAGCCCTAGGTAACACAAATTGAAAAGCCTATTCTCTCGTCGACTCCAGATTTGATGACTTCTTGGCTTCGGTTTGCTTGATGAGGGCTCGACTTGCATTTTTCCCTTCGATTTGAGCAATTTGAGTTCGATTTTTCATACGGTTCCCTCAGATTTGATCTTGTGTGCCTTGGGTCTCCATTTTGAGCTTGAAATCTTCAAAGTTCTTGGCTTTTTCTTGTTTGATTTGGGTGTTGGTTTATTTTCTGCGCTTGGGAGATTGATTTTTTGTTAATTAATTGGAAGTTATTGCGGTTGTGAGTTTTGGACCGATTTGAAGGATTTCTTGATTTGTTTCGGGCTGATTTGTCATGGATTGTATTGGTTGTGTTGTTGAGGAGTTTGCGCTCTCGGAGATTATGATCCGATTGAGTTTGGTGTTTGTTTGATTTGTGGTTGGTTGTTGTTTGGATATCGGGAGATCAATTGTTATTTCTTTCTTGATTGAGAGTGGTTCTTGGTTGAGTAGTATAGTTTGGAGACGAAAGTAGATGGAAGGTTGATCTTCTCGACAAATGTATTGGCCACCAAGATGGTGGATTTTAAGCTTGATGAACAAAATTTTCACGATTGGAAGCTCATGGTGGAGCGTTATGTTAAGAGACGGAGGAAAGGCAATCACTTGACGAAGTCTCCGCCTGATCCGATTACCGTCGATTGGAAGGAGGATGATGCACAACTGAGTCACTTCATGCTTAACTCGATGGAGCGATGGATCATGGACGGGTTTGTGCACTTAGGATCCGTGAAGGCGATTTCGGACCAGCTCCACGAGCTCTATTCATCGTAGTAGAGCCTCTCGAAAGCTTATAATTTGATCCCCCAGCTGTACAAGATTCAATAAGGAACCCGCTCGCTGCACTCGTATTACTTAGAGTTTTGTCGCCTCGCTCAACGAGTCTTGGAGTTCCCTATCACAAGCGATGTCACAGAGATGAGGAGGCGACATGAGGCCCTTATAGTGATCATTTTTCTTGGTGGGCTACAGTCCGAATATCACTCTGCATGTCCGGCCTTACTTGGAAAAGAGGATATTACTCTTGTGACTACTTATCATACGTTCCACCAGATTTTTCAGTCCAAGATTACCGATGAGCAGTATGCATCTGGTGAGCATAGTGCCCTTATCAGGCCGGAGAGTTCTCACACTTATTTCTCTTCGCGAGGGAGGAGGAGCAGGTTGTGTAGGAGCAGGTTGTGTAGGAGCCGGAGGCAGAGGCTGAACAAAGCCTCGTTTTTGTGACTACTGCCGTCAGGAGTACCTATTTGCAATATCTGCTGGAAGTTAAATAGGAGGCCTTCTTAGCCTTCTCATATTGCTGCCCGTGCATCTTTTGCATCCTCCACGACTTTTATGAATTCAACAACATTCGAGAGTTCCGTCAAGTTTATAAAGGAGGAGATTGCTCGATTAAAGATTCTTATGACCTTGCCCACTTTTAGTTGCCAGGCTGAATCGGCTGCATCTCGAGATTCAGCTGTGACCACTTTGGGTCTTTCAAGTGGTAACCATATATCTTTTATTATCCTGACTTCTGTGTGTCGTCCTTGGATGATTGATACAGGAACGACATAAGGAGAGAGAGACATTGTCTTTATATAGGCTAAGGTCTGGGTGTATCCCAGTAATCTTAACGAATGGCACCACCTTTGCTATAGAGTATGGTCTTTTTATGCCACGTCAGCGTTATCTCTTTTTGTCTTATATTTGTCTGGCTTTCCTTTCAACTTACTCTCTATTAGCCAGCTGACTCGAGATTTGAACCGTGATGCCACTTTCTTTTCTGGTAGATATGTTTTCCAAGAGCTTGGGACGTGGTGGACGATTGGCACAGGGACTGAGGTTGACAGGTTGTACCACTTCGATGAGCATTAACACCCCATCCCCTGCCCAATAGCATCCATATCTGCATTTGATGCCCATTTTCGGTTTGGTCACCCTTCTCAATAGACCTTGAAGATGATTGTTTCCTTTCTTAGTACTTTATCTCGTTTAGAGTGTGCGTCTTATGAGTTGGGTAAGCATCATCGCTCTAGCTACCTATCTCGTATCAATAAGAGAGCTGACCTTTTACTTTAGTATATTCGATATTTGGGGGCTATGCCCTGTTGCTCAACGAGGCTTTCGCTACTCTGTGATCTTTCTTGACGATTTTTCTCGAGTCGTGGTTATATTTGATGAATTCTCGAAATGAAATGTTTTCTCATTTCCAGATATTCTGTTATGAAGTTTAGACTCAGTTTGGGGTCACAGTTGGTATCTTGAAGAGTGAGAATGCTAAGGTGTATTTTAGTATGCCCTTTAAGGAGTATATGGAGAAACTTGGCATTGTTCATGAATCTTCTTGTCCTTATACCCCCAACAAAATAGGGTGGCAGAAAGGAAGAATCGACATTTGTTAGAGGTTACTTGCACCCTTTTGTTTCATATGCGAGTGTCTAAATCCTTTTGGGGATGCAGTTATTACTGCAAATTACTTGATTAATCGTATGCCTTCCTCTGTCCTAGATGGACAGATTCCTCATTCTACATTGTCTCTTCGGTGGTCTCATTCTCTATTCCTCTACGGGTTTTTGGGTGTTTTGTTTTGTCCATGATATACAACATGAGGGCACTAAACTGGAACCTAAGGCCATATGCGTCTTTCTTGGGTACTTTCAGACTCAAAAGGGATATCGTTGCTATAGTCCCGAGTTACGTCGTCGGTTTATATCGGCTAACGTGACTTTAAATAAGTCCACCCATACTTTTCTATATATCATACTCATATAGACATGAACAGTGACTTTCCTTTAGATATCTTATATTTTTTGTTGCAAGACAGTACCCTCTCCGAGTCGGTTGATTCTCCACCCACTATGCTGGAGGTCACTTGTACTATTTCTATTGACCCACCTCACATTCCTGATTCTTACTGTTGGGCCCCACACCACCGGTTACAAGGGTATATGCTCGTCGGGGCCGTACAACTCCTAAGCCTCAGCCTTCTGCTGTTGATCTCCCAGAGTCTCAAGTTTCACCGGAGGTTGACATTGATCTTCCTATTGCCCTACGGAAAGGAACCCGCAGCTGCATTTCCCATCCCATAGCTCATCATGTGACTTCTCATTTATTTCCAGCATATCGGGCGTTTCTTTCGTCCCTCGACTCACATACTTTACCCAAGTACCTCTCCGATGCTATCTCATTAAGGATGGACCGATGCGATGATTGATTAGATGCTCGCCCTTGAACGGAGTCGGACTAGGGATTTAGTTTCTCTTCCGATTGGGAAGATGGCAGTAAGGTGTACTTCATCTTGATGAGACTCTTTTCCGCTTGAAAGTACGTTTCGTTGCTAAAGGGTATTCACAGACCTATGACATTGATTATGAGGAAACCTTTTCTCTTATGGCCAAGATGACTTCTGTTCGTTTGTTTATATCTCCTGCAGCTACCAATCATTGGCCACTGATGTGAAGAATGCGTTTCTTCATGGTTCTTTGGTTGAGGAGTATATGGAGCAACCGCCTGGGTTTGTTGCTCAGAGAGAGTCTGGTCTAGTTTGTCGATTGAAGAAATTATTGTATGGCTTGAAATAGTCTCCTTGAGCATGGTTTGGGAAATTTATGGAGGTGGTTATTTCGTTTGGCCTCAGACGGTGTGTTCATGACCATTCGGTGTTCTATCGTAATAACACCAATGGCCTTCGCATTCTTTTGGTGGTATATGTCGATGATATAGTAATTACTGGCGATGATGCGGCCGGTATTGCACAGCTTAAGCACCACCTTCAAACGAAGTTTCAAATTAAGGAACTTTATGAGCCTTAAATATTTTTTGGGTATCGAAATTGCTCGATCGAAGAATGACATTTATATCTCGCAGTGGAAGTATGTGCTTGATATGCTAACTGAAGTAAGGATGTTAGAATGCAAACCCTTAGAGGTTCCAATGGACCCTAATACTAAGCTGCTTCCTGGACAAGACGACTTTATTGAAGATCTCGGATGATACCGACGGTTGGTTGGTAAGCTGAATTATCTTACCGTCACTCGACCTGATATCTCACACCCTGTTAGCGTTGTGATCTAATTTATAGCTGACCCTCAAGTAGCTCATGGGATACGGTGATTCAAATACTTAGCTATTTAAAGAATGCTCTAGGGAAGGGTCTACTGTACCCAGATCATGAACATTCTAGAGCAGCAGATGCAGATTGGACCGAGTCTCCATCCGATCGAAGATTTATTATAGGATATTGCATGTTTGTAGGAGGTAACTTGGTCTCTTAGAAGAGTAGGAAGCAGAGCGTGGTGTCCTGCTCCAGTGTCGAGTCTGAGTACCCGGCCATGGCGAATACCACTTGTGAGTTTGTATGGATTCGTTTCCTATTTGGAGAACCTGGCTTTGAGCCCACTTCCTTCACCCGGTTATATTGTGATAATAAGGCTGCAATCTATATTGCCTCTAATCCTATGTTCCATGAGCGAATGAAACACATTGAGGTGGATTTCCACTTTGTGAGGGAGAAGGTTGAAGATGTGATCATCGATACCCACTATATTTAATCTGCTCATTCGTAAGCAGTTAGCAGATTTATTCATTAAGCCCCTAGGAAGGAATAAAGTGTTGTTTATTTGTAACAAGCTGGGCATGTTTGATATGTATGCTCCAGGTCTAGAGGAAGTGTTAGAATATCCGTAGTGTATACGAGTTTATTACATGTAATTAGATGCTTAATAGGGGTGTAATAGCAAAATGACTTTTGCCTATATAAAGAGGAGGATCAGGCTTTAGGCCAATCTATCCATTACATTTCCCATAATCTTTTCTCTTTCTCTCTCTTTAGAATCAAAACAAGTTGATTGAAGTAGCAATTTACTTCTAGAGGAGTAAATAATTGTGATCATTGAACACCCTTGAAATTAAAGAATAATTCTTTTTGGTGACCATAAGAGCAACATGGATTGAAACATTGGAAGGATCAGTATGTCCAAATGAGTGTGGCTTGAATAGGAATGTTGAGATGGATGGGGGATAATACTCTAAAGATTGATAAGAAATGAGTGTGTACGTAAAAATTTGTGTTAGGTCCTTCGAAGCATATGCAAGGGAGATGGAGTTGAAATGTTCTTTTTTTACATGCGCAACATATACCGATAAAAGTAAAATAGGAGTAATAGAATCATGTTTATTGGAACAATGTGAATAAAGAGTTGTCAATTTAAATGAACATGGTGGAGGCACTAAAAATATATTATTCTTAACTTAATTGAGAAGATGACGCATATTGAATGGAAGAAAAAGATTCATTTGGTTGAGCCAAAAGTTTGAGATAAAAACTACGTGCACAGAATAAGACGCCATATAGTGGGAAATGGCGTAGATGACCGTGATGATGAATATTTTTTGATATAATCGTTGAATACTCCACTGCTCGTTGGAAGCCGACACACATTAGAAATTACTCTCAATTTATTAAAATTGTAATGCAACTGTTGACTATGGACCCCTTTCGTTTGGGAAAGGCTTCGATGATGGTCATGATAATGGCGTGTTTGTAATATGGAAGGGCGAGGTGGAAAACTTTCAGAGTACTATTTAGCTATTTGTTTGCAAATGTATAGAGTTTGTCAAACATAATTTCTTGTCTTTCTTGAAGGTAATATAAGGAACCCCAACTTTTGCATACGACTAACGAGACCAAACTTCAAAACTATGATTTTTAGTTCAGGACTCTTCTTATCAACATTAAACCTAGGTTAAAAAGGATTCCAATGAACAATAGCTCAGTTGGTATCGCATTTCCCCTCATGGGGAGAGTGCGGGAGAGTGCGGAGATTGATCTCAAGTGGGTAAGTGACCACAATTTAACGCTTTTGGGGCAAATTCGTGGGTCTCCGTGCATGTGTTGTGTGCATGGGTTAGGGTTACGGACCAGTCCAAAAAAAAAGGAGAGCATTAAGCCTAGCTTAGAAAGGATTGTGATTCCTACAACTCACAACCCGTACCTTTAGGATATTGATGTTTAATCATCGAGATACAAAATCGATGCCTTGGCCTCTAGGAAAGAGAGGAAACCTTCGTATCTGCAATTTACCGATTGTTCTTGACATTTATATCCTGATGGTTTTATCACAGATCCCTGGACCAGTGATGTTTTCTCTATTTAGTTCGTCAAATCCTGAATCCTCTACCCTGTTTTGTTACGTGCAGTCTGCGTGTATTTCCTTAAAATGTATTTGCCCTAATTAATCTGTTTGTTCTTCTTTTCCTAATTTTTGTATTGCTTTGGATCTGACCTTTAATGCCAAGAATCTGGACCTGAAAACCCAAATCTTCATATAAGTGATTTCCCAATGAATTATTTCAGTAAAGTGATCCCCCAATGAGAAACCTTGTGTTATGTATGACTTTTGGTATTATCGTAGTCTTTTCCTGTCATTTTTGAATCAAAACTTCACTTTGAGGCATCATCATGATAGCACAGCACACAGCAATACTGAAAATAGTCTTTAAGCTTTTCCAAAAGGAAGCAAGGAGAAATCTGCAAATAGTCTTTTAGCCTTTCCAAAAGGACGCAAAGAGAAATCTGCATGGTATTATTTGAACAACAAGTGTTGCAGATGAATGATTGAATCACTAGAAACAAAGTTGAAGAAACTTGAAGAAATGGGAAGACAAGCAGTGTTTCTCCCTTGGAATATAATCTGAGACATGTTTCTAGCTTTGTTTGGAAATGATAGTTGATATGCTTGGTTCCTTTTGGAATTGTGAAGTACGAGGACCATATAACATTTCATGACATTGATGAACATCACTGTAGTGATTTGGTTTGTGTATAAAGAAGCTGCACAATGCCGGTAAAATAAGGGATCCTTTGTTGTTGGTGGTGTAGTAAAGCCATTTGGCTGTTGCAAGATCTTTGAGCAACTAGTGGCACTGTAAAATGTTGCCTCATTTTTTCTCTCCTTTTGTTTCTGTGGTGTTTGGCTATAGCTGGTCATGTGATTTTTGAGTGTTCTCATCTACTTTCATGATTTAGTGAATTTGATCATAGATCCTTTAGTTACTGGGTGCTGTAATTGGTTTAATTTATTGGAAATTTGTGTTAATGATATATTCTGTGGATATATTTTATATGCCAGTGATACCAAAATAACAAAATTTGATTGAGACATTTAAAGCTTGAGCTTGACCTTTTTTTCTTCTCGGCATTCTTTTTTGATATTTGACTTTGCATGGGTTGACAATATGTTAATTATCCTATATTTTGGGCCAAACCTGTAATGCCTCAATCGTTGCCTGTACGATGTGGCAAGACTTTCTTATTTGATTCCTGCATGTCGTATAAGATTTAGTTATTTTTGCGAGGTTAATAGCGCTGTGGTTGACTGTTGCGAGTTTGCTGCGGCTGTCCAAAGGGTGCAAAAATGTGTTGGGAATGCCTTGCATGATTCATTATAATGGGAACATAGAGCATGATTGAGAATCTCCATACAGCAAAATGCAAACTTACTGATCACACACAATGAGACCTTCCAACTGTATCCCAGCCCTAAAAACCTCTACACATGAAATTTTGAATCACACCTTACAAACTCTTCACTTCATGAAAATTAAATAAAAGTCATCAACAATTAACATCACAAAGATACACAAGCAAGAAATCACGATGTCAATCACATGAGCTCTATCAAGTTCCCATTCCATTGCATGCTCCCATTACAATGCACCATCGACGCCCACGTGCGATCCGAAGCTGAGCACAAGAACGGTTTGTTGTGATACCTGTGCAAGGATTTGAACTCGTCTTCGAAAACCACCCAGTCATTTGTAATCACTCTCTCCGAAGCCGGAAAAATCTCCATCTTCACCTCTTTTGGTTTCATTCTTCTCTCAGTTCCTTTTTCTTCATCTTGCCGAATTTCGCCTGCATTCACCAGTCTTTCCAAATCCATGATATCCTCGTCCGGAATTCTCTCAACAGGAGGGAATTCCATTGCATTCAGAACTCCCAACGAATTACATACTTCGAAATAGTTCATAAGCCTGAAGCCCTGCTCGCTCGCTTTCCTCAAAATGCTCATCGCCTTCATCTTCTACGCTTTCACGTAGGAATTATTCGACTCTAGGACACCCTCCCTAGGACACCCTTAAGGAAAGAGGCGACCCCGTAGCAAATTCTTCTATATACCTTGAAAATCTTGATGACAGCACAATCCATGGCCTCGAGAATCAGACCATTGTCCATTCCATCCGCATATGGTCTTATCTGCATCAAAAGATCAAGAAGGTGCTGTAACTTTTTGACCTGAATTATACCGAAATCACCGTCTTCGTCTTTAGGATTCATTGACAGAAGGATCGTGCGGTTATCAAGAAAGTGAAAATAAGCACGGACAAATGCCGAAACCCCCCACGAATGACTCGGCGATCGATCAGAAAAGTTTGATAGATCGAACTGCGGTCGACCGTTGCAGAAATTAGAGCCGGATGAGACGAGAAGCAGGCCATGGGCAAGAAGAAGAGATTTAAGGGCGATGGGCCATGAGTGGGTCCGATCAGCTTGACGGGCGATGGCCCACATGAGCGGGGCCATGAAGGAAGGTGACGCACGTGCCCACGCGAAGACGCGGCGGGAGTTCTCGTAGTCGATGCTGCGGTCATTGTGGCTCGTGGAGCGGATGATAGTGGTCTCCATATCGGAGTTCCGGAGATCTTTATGCGACACCGAGACCCTCGCCATGCAAATGCTGTGTCCGTCCTTCATCGTTGCGGCCGCTTGCCTCCACCATTCTTTAGGAGAAGTCATGATGGAAAGTAAAGCTTTCAAATTTCTTAAACAACCCCCCCCCCCCCGGCTCTCTCTCTCAATGCATGCCACTTGATTGTGTCATTGAGAGGTTGAGAAAAGAGGTGAAGGTTTGTTGGGCCTTTTTCTTTTGTTCTTTCTTGTGTTGAACATGTTGAGAAAAGGGTGGGAGAAGTTGAGAATTTCTTGAGGTTTTAAGGTTTGTTGGGCCTTTTTCTTTTGTTCTTTCTTGTGTTGAACATGTTGAGAAAAGGGTGGGAGAAGTTGAGAATTTCTTGAGGTTTTTGAAGTTTTGGGGTGTAGGTTTTGGTCGGAGAGGGCCAAGTCAAATGCTAGATTGTTTTTAAGGGGATGTTTTATCTTTTTCTTCCAACTAGAAGCTAAAAGAAGCAATGAAAGCAAGAGGCAAAACCGAACGGTTTTGGCTCTACACAACTATTTTGGGAGCTGGACAATGGTAAATGTAGACCAATTAGTAGATGAAGACAGCTACTGAAAACATGCCAATTGGTTGGTAATTTTTTTTTCATATTCCGCCCTACATATGTCTTGTGGTTATGAGAGAGAGAAAATAAAATCATGACCAAACTATACGGAAAATATCAAAAAATTGCCAACTCTTTCTCTTCAGTCAGTATGCATTGCATCCTTTATACCAAATAATTTCTTTGGATTAAGAGAGTCCGGTTGTTTGAATAGCTATGTTTCATGAATGGTATAACAAGAAGAGATAGAAAAAAAAGGAAAGAAATGATCATCAGATTCTCTTCCTATTCTGACTATTACGTAGGTGTTATGATATTAAATTTATATGACCGGTTTGGTCGGAATAATAACCGATGCACATGATCAATGGTATTATGATTTGATAACCGATACGCTTTTAATGTCAGCTCATGTCTATATGACGACCACCTGCCATCTAAATTCATATTACATGCAGGGAATGAGATTGGAATAAAGAACCCTCTCTAAATAACGGGTCACCATCCACAAAGAGTATTAAACTTTTATCTTCAAACTTGACAATTTTTTCCAAAAAAATAAAAATAGATCAACCTTGACAAAGGATGATTAGTTTATTTGGTTTACTATTTTTTTTGAAGTAAAATGCAGAGTAAGATGTGCTACCCAATAAAATAAATTTTAAAAAAGTAATAATTACAAGACAAATTAATCATGCATCGAGATAACCGATTATTGATTGAATGCATATCTTATGGTTTTTATTTGTGGAAGGAGAATATATCGGTGTTATCTTCCACACAAATGCAATCATACGATATAAGCCCTAAACCTCACAATAAAAACTCTTGATGCACAAAAATACAAAAAAAAGTACAACGAAAAAGAAAAAATACCACTACAATTTATTTTAAATATTGGCTGCCGCTAAATTTGACTATGTTGCAAAATTATGTGCTTTGAAGGAAAAATCTGTATTTACTCGTGGATAACTCTATCTAATTTCATTGAAATATCATGTGCCTTTTGAAATAAGTATACCTAAAGAATCAAATTTTTTCATTTTTTCCGTTCTTATCTAGTAGATGAATACTTTTAATGGTATTGCCATTCTTAATAATAACTCCACAAGAACCGGCTACATTCATAAAAGCATTATCATCAAGAGATTTAGACCGAAGTTTTTGAGGAAGGATTCAAATCTAATTTCTGTTTGGAATTCTTCAACGAAGTGGTGGATCCACGCGATAGAGAAATATGTTTACTGAAAGCAGTAGTAATCGATTTTCACTACTATATACAGTCATTATTAGAGACCGTATGGAACGGTCTTCAAAAAATAATGAACGGTCGCTGATGTATATGAGCGACCGTTTATATTTTAAACGGTCACTAAAAAACGATCGCTAATAATTATATTAGCGATCGTTAATGAACGGTCTCTAATACGAATGCTCGCTAATAGATGTATCAGAGACCGTTTCCACCGGTTGCTAATTAGCAGACACATGGATATCTCAACGAATTTATCTGTTTCCTCATATCAGCGAACGGTCGCTGATGAGGTATTAACGACCGTTCCTGTAGCTTATACGGTCGTTAATAACAATTTTTCCTGAAAGAATTACAGAAAAATGTTATATTCAATACAATAATACACAATATATTACGTCACAATAGCGTTTCGCATACAAATCAATATATATGCACAATCCACAACATATCCAACAAGATCAACAACAAATACGAATACACACACATACAAATCAACATATAAATATTATCCACGATATATCTACCAATATCAATAACTCAATCAAACGCATATAAATTAAATTTTTAATAAATAAGCATACATAAACTAAATTGTTTTGAATACGAACAATACAATACATACACTATATATATATATCCAACAAAACAAAAAAATCTCGAAATCACTCGCAATCACAACTCACTCAACCCTGTGAATCGAAATAAATAAATATATAAATATATGAACTCAAATCATAATTTTCGAAACAATGTTAGCTATGCGCGCGCACACACATATGCTTGCCTCACTAACTCCCGCCACTTCTATCGTCAAAACATAATCATTTCGCCGTTAACTTATAAGAACCTTACGAATACACAACATGAATTTTAAATATCAAAACTCAACACAGTTTAATCGTATGCTCAAATTTCTGTAAAAAACAACTATACATACCTCATTAACTCCCACCGCCACCACCGCCACGAGAAGCTCGTCTTGAATAGTATCGATTCACATCATTGAAGTCCTCCTGCGAAAAAAAGTTACCTAATAACACTCCATGTGGGGTTGGCTGATCAGGGTTATACGGTTCCTGTGACGGAGGGTTAGGGTAATAAGGATCTTGTGGCGGAGGCGGAGACCGAGGGTAGTACCCTTCTTGTGATTGCAAAGGCAGTGGATAAGGATAGTACGGTGTTCCCTGTGATGGGGGAGGGTAATACGGTCGCTGCGTCGGAGGAGGGTAATATGCCGGCTGCGGCGGGAATGAACCTTATGCTGACCATGATTGTGGAGGCAGAATATATTGTTGCGAGAATTGTTCCAACCGCACCTCCATTTGAGCTCTCCAAGCTGCTTCATCTTCCGCCATCTTCTTATCTGCTTCATCTCTCCTCCTGAGCTGCTCCTCTAACTTATTGATCCGTTGTGCCTCAGCCGATTGTTGGTTGGAGCGAGCGGTTGAAGAAGTTGAAGTATTTCTTCTGGAACCGGACCACGAAAGACTAACGGGACTACCGTATAGGGGAATACGACCGTGTCCTCTTGACTGAGGGAAAAACTTCTTTATAATAGATATCTCGGCTTCCATAGAAAGAGGATCATCGGTCTGATATTCAGGATTTGATTCCCGATAGCTCCTCTTCTCCTCCTCGAAATCCTCCTTCGATAAATAAAACAATAATTAATTTTCTTTATGAAATTAACAAGCGTAATTAATTTAATTAAAAAGAATTGAAAAATGCAAGCTTACCACATGTTGAGTAGCTATATCCATCATTTCTTCTGATATGCTCTCTCTTATGTGTAATGCCTTCTAAGTCTCAGGGAGGCTCGGGTTTTTCCCAGCCTTCTCCTGTAACGGATATTTGATTTATTTATATGTGAAGATATGTAATGATGAAATTAAAAAATCGAACATTTATGTAATTAAAGATAAGTTAACCAAAGTAGCTCTATATTGATCAGCAGCAACCGATCCACCATAATAATCATCTGTGGTTTTCTCTCGGTTTTGCTTATTCCTTTCTGACACTTCCTATTTATTCAGAAGATAATATCTCTAAATGTAATTTAATCTAAATTCGGTATTCAAATTATTTAAGTATATTTTTAATTGCCTTTGTTTCGGGTGTATCACAATGCAATAGGAGAAACACAAACTGATCCGCAGGGATGATGGAGGGAAGAGTGGCAAAATGTTTCCAATTATTTGTAAATTTCTCCGACTTTTTGAATTTTTTCTTTAATCTTTGACGTCATCTCTTGAATATTTGTGACATCTCATACCGGATATGCGTCCAATGTCCGTCTATATTATCTTCTAAGACGAAATATTTATGTAATACAAATTAATAAATATATTATTTAATAAATTTATAATATATAACAGGTATGCATGTAATGTTGAAATATAGTTGAGTTATGCATTACTAAGAGTGGGCACCAAGTCCATACGTATGCTTCATAGGGGTTATCTGCAAATGTGAAGCCCATGTTTCAGAAGTCGGTGTTGAGGACGAGAATACCGATATAACAGTGGAAATGTGTACCCCACATACCCGGACCTACGGGCTTCCCACCTACCCATTGCGGAATTGCCCTTTTTCCATGCATATCGTATTTCGTAATTTTTTTGCAACACCTCTTCCGTGGTGTTCAAACCGGACCGGATTATCCCCCGCAGCCCATGCCTCATCAATACTCGTGTCTGCTGCTTCTATCATCATATCGATTTGAGGTCGAGCAGCAGCCCACCGCGCCATTGCCTTCGCATTGTCCCTATCGCGATACGGTTTTTTATTTTGTAAATCCGAGAAAGAGGCAATGCATGAATCCACTCATCGGTGACGGGATCCGAGAACGCCCCAGGTTCCCTACTCAAGTCCGTGCACTGCTCGTCTATATGTGCATACAGATCATGCTGCACTGATGCACCTACATCCTCCTGATCGGATGTACCTACACATTTTAATTTATTATAATCAGTGCAATAATTATTTGAATAAAATAATACGGTCAATGATTATTTAAAACTCGTAAAATATGCATCTACTCTCAGTATCAGGCTATGTCGAGGATGTAGTATCTCGATATCTTTTCTTTGAAGAAAATGCTTTGGCAAATTTTCCGAATATGCCTTTTCGTCCCATCTGTTTCATGCAAGAGTAATGACCATGCAAAATATATAATTTGCATAAATCATTAAGCTAACAAATCAATACATTATAAGTGATTAGAACTGCTAGGTTTTTCATATCATTTACATGCAAGTGATTATAAGTTTTTACAACTGCAAAGTTTATAACATATATCAATTGATTATAATTGTTTACAACTGCAAAGTTTTTCATATGTCAACCGGATCTGGTTTATCAAAGTCAATCTCGTCGGTAGAACTATCGAAAAAGGATTTAGGAGGTGCCAGCAATGCAATCCAAGTTTCTTCACGATTAGGATTTTTGAGATGGAAACACTGCTCAGCTTGTGAATCTAACATGAACTTATCATCTCGATAAATTTCTTTATTGAGATTGACAAGCTGAAAGCCGTACTCATCGATCTGGATGTAAGCGCACCAATGAACTTTGAATATAACAAATCTTTCTTGCTCATTATTCCCGTAAAATAACTTTATTATATTCTCCAGCTAATCGTAATATTCTTTTTTTCCTCCCTGCGGTCTTTGATCATGGGAACTTGAGAAGCACGTTTGTTCAAAAGGACAATAAATCTCATTGTTTTGGGTAGTCAATTTCTTGGTTGTAAGAAATTTTAGGTCATTAATACAATATGAACCGTATCGATTCACTTTTACACTAGGATATTTAGATAGTCGCACTATTACATCTGGGAATTGCATCCCTTTTTCTATGTCTGTAGGGTGTTTTTCGTCACCCCATTGAGATGGGAAATACGAGTCGCTTGTTAGGCGCATTACAGATTCTCCCTGCCTAGGGTATACCGGGGTTTATTGATTGTAGGGATCCAAATTTCCGGCATCCGCGGACTAAGCTGCCGTTAATTACCCATCGCCTTTGAATCGAAGGAACTTCCGATTGACGGGTCAAACTGGTCATGCAAACTCAGTGTGCCGTGTGCGTATGTGTGTGTCTTGAGGGGTTTTGGGTATATCGGGGGCCTCACAGAGTTTACAGGGGTCCCTTTATCTGGATAGCGGGCCGTGGGTCAAGAGGGCTAGCAGCCCCCTTGCGGGATGCGGCGTAGCGCCCCGTTACAATTTTTTTTAACGGGGGAGGTATTTTTAATGTGGAGTGCATTGGAAAAGAGGGGCGAGGAGTGTCCTAAGAACGCATGCGAGGTGCGTAGCGTTGGGTGCCAGCGGTTTATTGCTTGGCGTGTGGGCGCTAGGCGCCAGCGCCACATACGTCCAGCATGTGGGCGCTGGGCGCCTGCAGGAAAAAAAGGGAACTTAACCCCAGGATTAGGAGTTGAACTCCGAGGGACTTTGGAAGCTCCCAGAAAAAGGGACGATTTTTATCTTTATGGAGTTAAACTCCCATAGGATTTTTGAGTGGAGTTAAACTCCAAAATATTTAGATTTGGAGTTAAACTCCTAAAAGACCTGGATTAGGGTTTCTATGAGTCATTGGCTTTAAAAAAATTTGGCTTTATGGCCATTTTTCTTATATTTATTCATAAAAAATATATCAAAATTATTTATTACATAATTTTCATTTTGGCATGGGACAGGCCGGCCGCTTCATGTTCGGGCTCGACTTGGGCATGGGCCTACTTGACCTGGGTTTGGACCCACTTGGCTTGAGGTTTACTTTGAATTTGACTCGGTCAACCGGAGTGTAATTTTTGACCCCAACAAAGTGTCCCTATCAATAAATGCACACCGCGTGTATGTGTTGTGTGCATGAAATTGATGGATCTTGTTCGTGGGGGGTTTGATTTCGAGGTGGAATATCATTCTGGGGGTGGAGCATCATTCCGGGAGCATAATTAAGGGGATTAGAGCATAATTCCGGGATCAAAGCATCATTCCGAGGAGCGGAGCATAATTCCAGAATCGGAGCATCATTTCGAAATGCGGAGTATAATTCCACAGTCGGAGAATATATTCTGAGACGAAATATAGTTTCGACGCAGGGTTCCGGGGTGAAGCATAATTTCGACACGAGGTTCCGGGATGAAGTATAATTTCGACACGGGACATGTGTATCCGAAGCATAATTCCGTCACAGAGCAGACATTTTGACCAAAACATAATTCTGATGCAGAGGTTGATTCCCTGACGAAGTATAATTCCGACGGGAAAGGAAGATACTCCTAGACGGAGCATAATTCTGGTATGAGGCACTTCTGAGAAGAAGCATGATTTCGACACAGAGATTGTTGGTTGACTTGATTTCGAGACGGAACATAATTCTGACAGGGAGGTCGTTGGTCGACTTGATTCCGAGGCAGAGCATAATTCTGACAGGGAGGTCGTTGGTTGACTTGATTTGGTTCCCGTTTTGACGACGTGGATGTCGATACTGCCCTTTTAGCGGCATGGACGGTCGATATTGCCCTTTTAGTGACTTGAACGGTCGGCGCTGCCATTTTAGCGATATGGACGGTCGGTGCTTCCCTTGTAGCGACTTGGACAGTTGATGCTACCATTTTAGAGACGTGGACGGTCGGTGTTGCCCTTTTAGCGATTTGGACGGTCGTTGTTTCCATTTTTGCCACATGGGCGGTCGGTGCTGCCATTTTAGCGACGTGGACGGTCGGTGCTGCCCTTTTAGCGGCTTGGACGGTCGTGCTGCCCTTTTTGCGACTTGGACGGTCAGCGCTGCCCTTTTTACGACTTGGACGGTCGGTGCTGTCCTTTTCGCGACGTGGATGGTCGGTGCTGCCCTTTTACCGACTTAGACGGCTAGTGTTGCAATTTTTACGACTTAGACGGTCGATACTGCCCTTTTTGTGAAATAGACGGTCGGTGCTGCCCTTTTTGCGATGTGGACGGTCGGTGTTGCCTTTTTAGCGATGTGGACGGTCGGTGGTGATTTGACTTGCTCCGCTTCTTACGGTGTCAGGGATCGGATTTGACTTGCTCCGCTTTCTGCAGTGTCAGGACTGGATTTGACTTGCTCCTCTTCTTACGGTGTTAGAATTCGACTTGTTTCCGAGGTGGAGCTTGATTCCGCTAAGGAGGTCCTTGGTTGACTTGATTCCAAGGCAGATCATAATTTAGACAGGGAAGTCGTTGGTTTATTTGATTTAGGAGTTTCTTATCCGTCCACCGAGGCTTTTGAGTCTGGGACTTGGAATTTGGATTTTTGTTCGGCGTCAGCATCGCTACACTGGAATATGGTACCAGGAGCGAATCATCATTTGCCGTGGAGAACATCGGATTTGGGTTGGCATCAGTATAGCTACACTGGAATATGGTACCAGAAGCGAATCATCATTTTCCATGTGGGGGTTTCCCTCGTTCCCAGTTTAAATACATTAGGGTCAACTGTTCCCAGTTTAACGACGTGGTTGTCATCTGTTCCTAGTTTAATGACTTAGGGGTCTATTGGATCGATTTGGAATTTCGGGGTTGGGGTCGGCATCAGCGTTCCTAAGACTGGAGCACATATGCCAGGAGCAATTCATCAGTTGCTTTTGCTTGTTGGGGAGCGATGGCTTAGAAGACAGGTTTAGGTCCCTATCACATAAGGCTTTTCAATTTTATGAACCATAAGGGTCCCATAAAAGCATTGTCACCCAACGAGTCAAAAGGATCTCGTAGGTGTATTTTCTCCTTAGGAGTCGTGGGGACGCTCAAGTGTGTTTTTCCTTTATAAGTCGTAAGGATCCCACGAAGGTGTTTTCTTAAAAGTCGAGAGGATCTTGTAAGTTTTGTTCTCCTCATGTATCGTGAGGACACATGAGTGGGTCTTCCCAAATAGAGCATAATTCCGATGGCGGAGACTGGCCGCGGGACTGGTGATTGCGGTGAGACATGGGAGTGATGAGGATTATTTATGCCCGTGGATTGTATACAGTAATCCGTTTGGAGATCGGCCATAGGGCTGGAAGAATTTTGGGGAATTTGGAATTTTGTTGGCGTCTGCATCGCTAACACTGGAATGGTACCAGGAGTGACTCATCATTCACCTTTTGGGCATTTAGATTTTGGTTGGCGTCTGCATCTCTACACTGGAATATGGTACCAGGAGTGACTCATCATTCGCCATTTAGGGATTTGGATTTTGGTTGGCGTCTGTATCGCTGCACTTGGAATATAGTACCAGGAGTGACTCATCATTCGCCATTTGGGGATTTGGATTTTTGTTGGCATCTGCATCGCTGCACTGGAATATGGTATCAGGAGCGACTCATCATTTGCCATCTGGGAATTTGGATTTTGGTTGGCGTCTGTATCGCTGCACTGGAATATGGTACCAAGAGCGACTCATCATTCGCCATTTGGAGGTTTTTTTTACCGCGATTACTCTATCATTTCAGTTTTTCTTATCGCGAAGGTCGCGATTGCCTTATCATTTCGGCTATTTATTTGCGGCTGCCCCATCATTTCGGCTTTATTTTCATCTTTATTTTACCCGCTGATTTTTATTGCGAGTTGCCCCATGATTTCGGTTTTTTTTAAATTTTTTTTTACGTTCCCAGTTTAACGACGTGGTAGTCGACTGTCCCCAGTTTAACGACGTGGTGATCGACTGTCTGGATCGCTGCTTTCTTGACTCTTGAGGTCATGGCATTCTTTTGGACCAATTTCAGTGGTTCAAAAGAGTTAGCGAGCTTTACAGCCGATTCCGCTGTTGTTGCGGGGTAACCCTGTTCTTGGAACTTCATGAAGTTTAGCCTAGCAGGAGCCCTGGCCCTTTTGTTGGCTCTGTATCTGAATATTTTCTGTCTTAGCTTCTCGATTTTGAGGGCTTGACGGGCATCCGTCATCTAGGAAGCCATTGTGAGTCGATTGACGGGGAGTTTTGTAACGACTCTGAATTTACTGTATAAAATTTTTCAGTTTAATGTACAGAAAGGAGTTTACAAGCCCGAGTACAAGTTATATTTTGTTTAAAAACAACAAAAAGTAACTTGTAGCTCACTGGTAAAGCCTTGCACTGCTGTGACATAGCCCCCGTGTTCGAATCCTATCAGACTTTTTTCCGATTTTCTTTTTAAACTTTTTGGAAGCCCAAAAGTTTACACCTGCAATGCACACAAAAACGAAAAGACAGAGAAATCAAACATGTGCAAAAGAACACTGATATGAACACGTGGCTCCAATCCACCGGCCCCTTCCCCTCAATTGACAGGAGGAAATGCCCCCATGGCCGGCACCGACAGTCTCCCCAAGCCTAATGAGGCCCGGGCTTTGCACACACGACCCATCCCCTATCACTAACTCCTCTGCACTGTTTGATTGCTATGCAATCAAATAGAGACTTTTAATTTCACCTTTAAACCAAATTTTAATGTATTTTAATTCACCATTTTAATTCCAAAACCCTAATTCCACACAATAAATACTACCCCATGTCTTAGCCCTTCATCATTCTAAAAATTATAGCCAAAACTCTCAAAATTTCTCAAGTATAAGTGGAGTAGAAGAGGAGTTAGCAAGCGATCAAGTTTCGGCGAGGATCGAAGCAAATTCCGGCGATTCCGCGACGCCACGACGACAACCCATTCTTCTTCTACCTTCTCTTAACCAAAATATCTAGTAAGTTCTTTTCAATCTCTCTTTTTCTTCTTTGAAAATCTCTTTTCAAAACATATGTCGGAAGTGGAGTTAATACCGACATTTTCTTCTAAACCCTAGAAAGTTCACTTTTTCTTACATATTTTTCATCCATATTCTTACACCATATTTGTAATCATAAAACCAATGTTTAGAACCAACTTTTAATCAAAAATATCATGCAAAATAACTTTAACTTAACATTGTTTCCCCAATATTTAAACCTAATAAAAGAGCAAAGCTCTATTGGATTTAATGGGGCAACACCTCACGTGCTCCCTACAAGGGCGCTAGTACCAGAGCCAATCTTATAGGATTAAATCCTATAGTGGCACCTCACGCGCTCCTCACGTGGGGCCAATGTGCAATGCATAAAAGAATTTACTACAGAAGAGTTAAACTCTTATATGGCACCGCACGTGCTCCTCACGTAGATGCCCCCCTTTTAACATCGCTTAGCGCCGCACGAGAAAAACATGTAGGCGCCAATGTGCAAAGCACATAAGTACCTATCATAAGAATTAAATTCTTAAGTGGCATCTACGTTCGCCACACGTGAGCGCTGGCGCCCAGGTAGAATTAAATTCTACGTTTTCTTAACAAAAAGTTGGGATACTCTCTGATAAACAGAACCGTTGGATAAAAAATCCAACGGAGATGATAAATCATCAAAATATATAATTTGGAGAAAACATCTCCCAAATCTTTCTAAATAAGAAAGATACTCTCGGTTGGATCAATGATCTAACAATAGAATAAAATTCTATTTTTTAGGAATATATTCTCTCAATTTTTCCAAACAAAAAGATTGCTCTCTTTAAAACAAAGAATTCTTGAATTAAAATTCTAATGGTGATTAAAAAATCACCATTTTACAGAATAAATTCTGTATATGGTAAAATATTTCCCCAATCTCGTTAAAGACAAGAGAACATATTCTGTGAAAAGAGAAGTCCTTGGATCAAACATCCAATGGTGGGTAAAATTCCCCAACTCAATTTTGAATCCAATTAAATAAATTGGAATCTCTCAATGAGAGATTTTCTAGTAACAAACTTGCCTCAACTATATAAAGGACCCGAGATTTCAAGTCTCATATAGAAAAAAAACCCCATAAGCTTCTGAAAAATACAGAAAGCTTCCAAAAACAATAGAAAATTCAATCCTCAAAGAGAAAGACTTCCCTTTCAAAAGAAACCTAGGTAAAAGAAATTTAGAGATCAAAATATCTCTTTTTACCTATTTTAACGGTTTAACCATTCTCAAAGAACTTAGTTCTTTCTCTGGATCAAAGATTCAAAAGGCAAGTCTCCCATAAGTTGAGAATTTAATTCTCATCAGGAGAATCTTGTTCTTGAGAATAAAAAATTCAGAAAAGAATTAGGTCCAAAAGAAAAACAAAAGGAAAAAGAACCTATAAGAGAACTTAGTTCTTAAAGAAAAATCTGATCCCGGATCTTCAAAAACAGAGATCTTGGTGATCATTAATGGTTAAAATGCCATTAATAGAGATTTAATCTCTAGAAAAAGAAGAAAGACTAGCGCCTCACATGCTCCTCATGTGGGCGCCCCTTTTTAATAGCGCCTCATGTGAAAAACACGCGGCGCCCAAAACAGAAGGCCGGCGCCTCATGTGAAACACACGTAGGCACGGAATAAAAGTTCTCAGCACTCCATATGCAACCGAAGACAGCTAAGTGCTTAGCACTGATTGGGCAGCGCCCAGCGCCGCACGTGCTCCTCACGTAGGCGCCATACAAAAAGTGCTGAGCATTTCATATGTAGCCAAAATGACTGAGTGCTTGGCACTGATTGGGCAGCGCCCAGCGCCGCACGTGCACCTCACGTGGACGCCATATAAAAAGTGCTTAGTACTTCATATTTAGTAAAAATGACTAAAAGTGTTCAACATTTATTTGGCAGCGCTCATGACCGAATGCTTCACATGACACCCATGCGAGTGTCAGAGCGTCAAATAAGTGCTTAGAACTTTTGCATAAAAAGAAAAGAGCTAAACAAACAGAGCCCAAATAAGTGCTTAGCACTTTTGAATAAAAAAGAAAAAGAGTGGTCAGACTAAGCCCAAATTGGTTAAGTCTTTGAATTTTCTTGCAACTGAGCCCAAATGCTCTCTTGATGGATCTTAAGTAAAAATGATCCTTAAAAATATTCTTAAACTGATCTTAGTCTCAAACATGATTAATGATCTCTCATTGATGATATCCAAAATGATATTCATCCCATATCTTCTAATGTAATCGCAGTCTTAAATATGACCAATGATTCGTAGGTCCACTACAACCCCTTTTCCTCTCAAATATGGGATTTGGTTCAAAGGTACACCTTTCCACACCTCTGATACATGTCGTTGTAATTCCTCAACGTCTTCAGAGAGGTGGCGGGTCCCTACAACCAACAAATCCTTTCATCATATATTGATGCACTTCCAAATTGACGTGCACACCTTAAAACCACGCCTTAGATATGGCGACATTGGACCAAAATATTCTTAAACTAACATTCGTCCCCAAAATGGGAATGTTGGACCGAAATGTCCCTAAACTAAAATTTCGCCTCAAACATGGCGATAATGGACCAAAATGTCCCTAAACTAAAATTTCACCTCAAACATAGTAATAATGGACCGTGATGTTCTCAAACTAAAATAATTGGGCCCAAATGCTCATATGTTTTAAGTCGATCTTAATCTCGAACCAGATTAACGGTCCTTAAATAAAACAAACCAAAATCTAAGATATACGGATTTGGACTAATCTGCGCCCTATGGGCGACGATATATAGGCTCTGATACCACTGTAAGTCTACGTTATCCACCCCGGTTCTTACGGGGAGGCGGAAAGAGTAAAAATCGGATTTTTATCACAAGGTAATATAGACTAACCATGATGGATCTTTGCTAAACAAAAACTAACAGGCTAGCAAAGTATTTAGAACTTCGATCCGGAAAAAATCGCAAAATACATCAAATTTCAGTGTTTTTTGCCGATTTTAAAAACAGGTCTAAAGATATTTCCACAGATCTGAAAATTACGTGCAGGGTTTTTTAGGAACACCCAAGAAAAACGAGCCCATGACTCGATCAGACCGCCGCAGAAGCGCGGCGAAACCAAGCGTTTCACCGCGGATCCGCGGCCGAGTCGACTCGGTCGCGACTCGTTTTTCCTGCAGTGTGTTCAGCTTGATGTTTTATGATTTTTAAGATACTTTGTTTCTGCCCAGATTCTCCAGAGAACAGTGTTGTGTTTGGGGTAGTTTCAAATTGGAATATTGATCGAAATTCTATAAACTTTAGCTAGTTGGTTATATCTGTGATGTGATATATGTACTAAACGTCGACTAATCGCTATACGTCGATTAATAGGGGTTGTACATATCTGTGATCTGTGATGTTGGATTGTTTATATGAACTTGTTGGATTGTCGCGGATGAATAGCCGGGGTTGTGAGATGAGAGTTTATTTATCTTTCATTTGATGTAAATTGTAAATTGATGTAATATTATTTTTATGGCCGCACATCCGGGTTGGGCTTATAGCCGCCATTGTATATTATTTCTTTTACTGTTTTTGCTCCTAGGATAGACCCAAGGTGGGGTGCACAAACTACCGGGTACTTTGAAGTGCCGAGTGGCTTACTCACGTTGTTGAGGGATGTTGCTTCACTTCGGATACTTGGCGGGTAGTTTGCCACACCCGTAGGGGTCTAGGGTGGGGTGTGGCTATTCATCACGACCGTGTAATCCGTCTTTCGTTGCAGGCTCGAATGAAACGCGGATTCCTAGCATATCCAATGTGTTCATCTGTGATCTGGAATGTCTATCATTGCATCTGAAGAATGTATATATCTATATATGATATCTAGTAGGCGTTACTTATGTTTTGCATCCGCGCTAGTCCAGCCCCCGCTCTGTTGTTAGTTAAGTAATCTAACGGGTGATGACTGGGCCCCGTGGCGAATGCGGATGGTATAAGCGTACGTCATATTTTCGTTGTTTTCTGCAATGGTGGGATTAATTGATAGGACACATTATATTAATGCAAAAAAAAACAAACCAAAGTTAAATCGTTGGAACAATTTCAAATCCACTCGGTTGCTTTTCAAAACAGAAAACTTTTAAAAACGTGGAGCTTAAACCACTCCTTTTAAAAGCTATCAGGTTTCTTCGATTATATCAAGTTCACTACGTTCACGGTTTCGTCAAAACCATTCGTAGCCCTTCGTCATTTCATATGGATAGTCAATAGTATTCAAGCTGTGTTTGTTGGCCAAAGTCAAGGCATAGTGATTGGTAGCTATTGGATATTCATATGTAGCATATATAGATGCGTTGGTTTGAGACAGTCGTACTGCCTTGTTGGCCAAAGTCAAGGGTAGGTACGGGTGGGTTCATATTAACCTGGAAAATGACGGCTAGAACTTGACATGTGACTTATGATTTGTTGGCCAAAGTCAAGGTCATAAGAGCATGGGGTAAAATTCCACATTGGGAGTTTCTAAAGAAACTGAAACTTGCTAGTGCTGCATACCATTTGGAGTGTGATGATTCTGGTAGGATTTCTTCAGCTTTATCACACGATGATATTTGAATCCCGATCCTACTGTGAGTATATGCTACTCCTCGGGAAACTTTCTCACTTAACGATCAATGCTATAAACCAAGTAGGTGTCTAGAAAGGTGTCAGCGGGGCTACGCCCACAGGAAAAAGAGGTTACTTAATTAAGGAACTTCGCGAAAGCGTTGTAAAACCTCCCTCGAAATACCAACACTGGCCTGGCTGAACGGTTAAGCAAGTATTGTACGGTGAGATCGATCCTGATTAATTCTTCTTTTATGGTTTGAGGAAGAATTCGAGAAACAGTGGGAGCCATCCTGTTTAGACAAACTAAAAACCACTCTAAACTTGCAAGAGCATCATGCTAAAGTGTTTCTTCTCTCTCTTCTAACTGCAGTGACCAAACATCATGACCAGCCTTAAGTTACTACTAGATAAAAATATACCGACAGGGCCAAACTACAAAGATTGGCTCAGGAATGTCAAAATGGCAATCACTTATGACAAGTTGGAGTATCTCCTTACCACCAAAGCCCCCACTGTCCCAGGTCCTCAATCCAGCGTCGTGGATAAGGAAATCCGTAAGACCTGGGAGATTGACTGCGCGAAGGCCAAGTGCCTCGTGCTTGCCTCTATGGACAATGAACATCAGAGGAGGCACGAGAATATGGACCTTGAATCCATATTTCTCCATACTAAGGAACTATATGGAGAGCAATCCCGTATCGCCAGCTACAAAGTCCCGAAAAAGTTGTTTTCAGCGAGATTGGCTGTCGGATCATCTGTAGCGGAACACATGCTTAAGATGATTGGCTATATTGAAGAGCTCGCGGACCTCGGGACCACGTTAGAGAACGAGATCTACACTGACTTGATTCTCCAGTCCCTTCCTTCCACTTACGCCCAGTTTATCCTGAACTTCAACATGCAAGGAAAAGAAGTTGAACTTCCGGAACTCCTCAACATGTTGAGGAGTGCAGAGGGCACCCTACAGAAAGTAAGGGAAACACCCGCTTTGTCTGTTGGAGGACCTTCCTCTTCTAGGTCCAAGGCGAAAGCCAAAGGAAAGAAAAAGAAGGCCCCCACCAAACCAAGGGGCGGTGTTAATAAAGTGAAAGCCAAGGGAAAGGCAAAGGTGGCAAAGGTAGCGGGACAGCTTGTGGGGAAGGAAGAGTGCTTTTATTGTCATAAGAAAGGACACTGGAAGAATGATTGCAGGGCTTGGAAGGCCAAAAGCCAGGACCCGAAGCAAGTTGTGGCTTCGGCTTCAGATGTGTATGTTATTGAAAACTGTCTATCAATCAACTCTACCTCCTGGGTATTGGATACCGGATCGGGATCTCATATCTATAATTCTTTGCAGGCACTGAGAAAGCGTAGGGTTTTGAAGGCAGGTGATATGACCCTCAGAGTTGCGAACGGAGCAGGCATGAATGTTGAGTCCGTGGGGGACTATCACTTGGGATTGACAGATGGACATGTTTTGGTTTTGCACGACTGTTATTTTGTACCCAGTGCGACTTGTAATATCATATCTGTATCTTTAATGTCTAAAGAAGGTTATGATTTTGCATTTGTAAGCAATGTTATAAACATTCACCTTAATCATATTTTGATTGTGTCCGGTACATAAGCAACGGTATATACGTATTGAACCAACCACAGATTTTCAATATCCAGAATACACACAAAAGAAAGTCTCCAGAATTAAATCATGCTTTCTTATGGCATTGTAGACTGGGTCACATCAATGAGACAAGGTTGACTAAGTTACATAAAGAAGGATATTTGGATCCGTTCGAATATCAATCATATGCAACTTGTCAATCATGTCTCAAAGGAAAGATGTCAAAGACTCTGTTCACTGGACACGGAGTAAGAGCGAGCGAGCTATTGGGACTCGTACACAGCGATGCATGTGGTCCAATGTCTACACATGCGCGAAGTGGTTATTCTTACTTCATTAATTTTACGGATGATTTTTCAAGGTATGGACATGTCTTCTTAATGAAGCATAAATCTAAAGCCTTTGAAAAATTCCAGGAATACAAGAATGAAGTAGAAAAACAAACATGCAAAAGTATCAAGACTCTGAGATCTGATCGAGGTGGTGAATACTTGAGTGCCGAGTTCCTGGGTTACCTAAAAGAGAATGGAATTCTCTCTCAACTTACTCCTCCATACACCCCACAACATAATGGTGTATTGGAGAGACGGAACAGAACCCTATTGGATATGGTACGTTCCATGATGAGTAAGGCTGAGTTGCCGCGATCTTTCTGGGGATATGCACTAGAATCAGCTGCATATCTTTTGAACCGGGTTCCAACTAAGTCAGTGCCTACCACACCATATCAGATATGGAGTGGGAAGAAACCCTATCTTAAACACATTAAGACATGGGGATGTCCAGCTTTTGTCAAAAAGCAGCATGCAGACAAACTCAAGGCACGCTTAGTACGATACAAGTTTGTGGGATATCCAAAGAACTCCAAGGGATATTTCTTCTATTACGCAGAGGAACAAAAAGTATTTGTTTCTCGTCATGCCTGCTTCTTGGAAACTGAATTCTTAGGAAATCAGATAAGTGGGAGCGCAATAGAACTGGAAGAAATTCCAGAATCACAAGCTATTACTGAAAGGTTAGTAGAACCAGAAGGTTCGAAAGAACAGGACATTCTTGCGCCGCTCCGCAGAAGTAGTAGGCAGTCTCATCCGCCCGAGAGATACTATGGTTTTCTCATAGACAGGGATAGAGAGGATTGCATCATTGATAATGATGAGCCCACTAGCTTCCAGCAGGCCATTCAGAGCACTGACTCGGTAAAATGGCTGGATGCAATACGGACCGAAATGGAGTCCATGTACACCAACAAAGTATGGACTTTGGACGTTGCTCCAGAAGGGGTAAAACCCGTAGGCTGCAAATGGATCTTCAAAAGGAAGATTGGTGTAGATGGACAGGTTGAGACCTATAAGGCTAGACTTGTTGCAAAGGGTTTTCGTCAAAGTCCTGGTTTGGACTATGACGAAACCTTTTCTCCAGTGGCTATGCTCAAATCCATTCGGATCGTTCTTGCCATTGCTGCCTTCTACGATTATGAGATTTGGCAGATGGACGTAAAGACCGCTTTTCTAAATGGAAATTTAGAGGAGTGTGTCTATATGGACCAGCCAGAGGGTTTCATTCAGAGTGGGAGCAGCGGGAAGGTGTGCAAGTTGCTTAAATCCATTTATGGACTGAAGCAGGAATCGCGGAGTTGGAACATCTGTTTTGATGAGACGGTCAAGGAATTTGGCTTTATCAAAAATCCAGATGAACCATGTATTTATAGTAAAATTGTAGCACGAACTTTCGTATTCCTCGTTTTATACGTGGATGACATTCTCTTGATAGGAAATGATATTCCTATGCTACAGTTTGTCAAAGGGTTCTTGTCACACAGGTTCTCCATGAAAGACCTGGGTGATGCTTCTTACATTCTGGGGATCCGAATCTATCGTGGTAGGTCCAAAAGGATATTAGGACTTTCGCAGTCCAGGTACATCGACGCCATACTGAAAAGATTCAGTATGGAAGATTCCAAGTGCGGTAATTTACCGGCTTGTCACGGGATCATTCTCTCCAAAGAGAGGTCTCCCAAGACTGATTTGGAAAGGGATCGCATGTCTATTATACCCTAAGCCTCTGCGATAGGTTCTATAATATATGCGATGTTGTGTACTAGACCAGATGTAGCTTATGCACTGAGTGTGGTAAGCCGGTATCAGTCAAACCCTGGGGAGAAGTACTGGATAGCGGTAAAGAACATTCTGAAGTACCTGAGAAGGACTGAGGATATGTTTTTGGTTTACGGCGGAAAGGACCTCCAGATGGAGGCCTTTGCTGACTCCAGCTTCCGGAGTGACAAGGATGACTCCAAATCCATGTTGGGTTATGTCTTTACCCTCAATGGAGGGGCGGTGTGTTGGAAGAGTTCCAAACAGGAAACTATTGCTGACTCGACGATGGAAGCGGAATATGTCGCAGCATCTGATACCGCAAAAGAAGCCATCTGGATGAGGAAGTTCTTGACAGAACTTCAGGTAGTTCCATCCATTGTTGATCCAATACCTCTGTATTGTGATAACAACGGGGCTATAGCTTTAGCAAAGGAACCCAGGTCCCATCAGAAGTCCAAACACATCTTGAGGCGGTATCACCTGATCAGGGAGATCGAGGTTCGGAGGGTTGCTACAGAAGATAACACTGCAGATCCACTCACGAAGGCCATACCCCAGGCTCAGTTCGAGTGGCTGATCGAGATGATAGGTCTTTGATACGCCAGTACATGGCCCTAATGCAAGTGGGAGATTGTTAGTATATATGCCCTAGAGGCCATTACTGTATCATACTAGTTTGTATATTACTTAATGGAAGTTTGGGATATTCACAGTTGTATAGACAATCTTGCTCATAATGGTAGTATGCTACTTGGTTTGTTTCTACTTCTATATGTACATATGTTTCTTTTAGCATATCGCTTATACATATTAGTGGAGCCCCTAGGCTCTTTGCTTGATTACCAGCGTTGTGATGGCAGTCACACTAGTGGGGGCTGGGTAATCTATAAGCACATCCTTATACAGGTCCCTAGTCATAGGATTATCGAGATGGGGCGTCGATACTCCGGAATAGACTAGTGTATATGCTTCTCATCCCAGGAGGGGAGATGGTCTGTCCCACAGCCATCAGTATGTCGTACTGGAGATAGTATGCAGGTGCTCGTTAGGTTACGAGTACACTGGACAGGACTCGCTGGGAACTGTTGGTTGGTATTATACCTATCGTCAGTTATCAGTTCCCAGGTGACATGAGTACAGCTTAGTCCGTTGACTTGACACTGTCACTTCGCCTCGAGTGTGTTCCCACTGTTCTTAGATTACTACCCTACCACGGCTCAAATGAGTCATGCAAACAGGTAGTAGTTGGGTGCAGTCCCGAAGCATTTGGAGGCAGTGACGGTTAGACATGATTCGTCTCTCCCGGTATTGGGAGTTGATATCGCGCTGTGTCTAGGAGAGCCATTACACAAAGTCCCTGGTCAGGGCAAGCGAGATATACTGGTAGCGTTTCCAGTGTTTTTCTCAGGGTGTTCTGGGCTACACTCCGACACGACTTGTACCGCTATTAAGAGACTGACGTTTACCGCCCCTAGGCCCGACATGCGATACTCTCAGACGAACAGACCGGACTGTATGGAGATTGTCACATTCAAGCTCAGTAGGAGTTCGGATGGGTTCACCTCATCGGTCTTCTTATCGGCATCTACCTGGGGACCATTACGTATAGCTAGTACCGCTTGCGGCCTGTGGTTAAACCCACTGCCAGCGTAGTGTCGAGTCTTTAGAGTCCTACACAGAGGGTTGTTCGCCTTTGGGCAAAACAGAGTAGAGGTCGCATGGTTTTGCGACGGGGTTCGTTCACATCCGTGCACTTGTGCACGTTTGGTGTCCGGGCAGTTATTACTAGCGGGCTTTGGTTTAAGCCAGATCCTAGTATTTATTTTGGGATTGGTTTTGTCTCATTGTATTCGTGTTCCTCGGAACACGGATGCGGGTGTGTATGCACAGTTGACAGAGGCGGAGGAATCTCATTAGGGTTTTTGACAGTTGATTTTTTCTAAACCCTAATGAGAATGAGAAATATGATTAATAATATTAATTAAGGATAATTGTGCTATGGTTGAGGTTGGGTTGACCATTTGACTTTTGTTGACTATTTGACCATGATGATTTCTTTTGCAAGATGCTTCTGGATTCTTGCAAATTGCATTAAATGTGAAATGATAATAGTCACTTCAACTATCCATCACAGTTTGCTTAATTATTATTATTATTTTTCATATTCTCTCATATGAGAGCATGGTTGTAAATTCTATTCTCATTCTCTCATGCTCATTCTCTTTCTTGCATTGCTCTCCCTCTCCCTCTCTCTCAAAAGCTTAAGCGTTTCATGTGTTGAAAATCCAAGCTTTGTGAGATAAAACCATCAAGACAACTCTCTACTCATTCTAGGGTTCTTAGTCTAGCAAGCCAAGCACTCTAGTTACCTCTTGGTTGAGGTAGGAGCTCAAGGTAGAGGCCTTCAGGTGAATCTTTCTTCGGCAAAGAGAAGACGAAGAGGAGGAGCCGTCTACACCACTCCAAGGAGCAAGCAAGAAGGAGGACCACAACAAGAAGAGAAGGAGTTCAAGATCTAGGTATAACATCTAACCTAGTAGCTAGAACTTGTAGTTAGTTTGTTAGTTTTTGTTTATCAAAGATCCATCATGGTTAGTCTATGTTACCTTGTGATGAAAATCCGATTTTTACTCTTTCCGCCTCCCTGTAAGCACCGGGGTGGGTAACGTAGACTTACAATAAACTAGTCTCCGTATACAATCCACGGACAACCAAAATAAACAAAAAACACACACATGACACGAAGTGAACTTCCAGAGCAGAAGAAAGTGTTTATCGCAATGCGGTAACGTAATTAACTGCAGGGGCTTGCACTTACAAGGAAGAGCGTCCTCACAATCAAAAACCCCTCATAAAATGAGGGGGAATCTGATAAAGTCTGCTACAACGGTCACGTCTATCCAAACCTCCGATATATGGTGCCTAAATCAACTTGGTATCTTCAGAGAGGTGGACGGATAAATCCAAATAGCATCTGCCCCCAAATTCAGGCAAGACGATCCATCCCAGTTCATCTCTGTTTCCAGTGGTAAACAGATTCTGGCACGTCCGGTGGGACCTTTTTCTCTTTCCACTCCACATTTCGTATGTCGTGTTTCGCGAACGAAATTGCGGTTCTCTATGGTTGCCCTTGGATCTGAGGTACTAAAATTTGGTGTCTTGCTCCTGTGTTGAAGAAGGGAAATCGATGGCTTCCCAATGCACTTCTTGCAACATCAACACTTGCTCCACCCCAACTGGAGGAGTGACATACGTGCCCAGCGCGACCTCTATTTTCTCAATGCCGGTGGGGATGTTAGGTCCACGTTACCCACCCCGGTTCTTTTGGGGAGGCGGAATAGGTAAAAATAAAAAATTTCTAACTAGGTAACATGGACCATCCATGAAGGATCTTTGCTAAACAAAAACTAACAAATTAAACTACAAGTTTTAGCTACTATGTAGAATGGTTATACCTAGGTCTTGAACTCCTTCTCTTCTTTTTATGGTTCTCCTCCTTGCTTGCTCCTTGTAGTGGTTTGAACGGCTCCTCCTCGTTGTCTCCTCTTTGCTGTAGATAGATCCACCTGAGGGCCTCGAACTTGAGCTCCTACCTCAACCTAGAGATAACTAAGGTGCTTGGTTTGCTAAACCTAGAACCCTAGAATGAGTAGAGGGGATTTATGGTGGTTTTGTCTCAAAAGTTTATGATTTCCAACTCATGGAACACTTAAATTTTGAGAGAGGAAGAGGGAGAGCTTTCTTTCAAGAGAGAGAAAGAATATGATAGAATATGAGCTCTCATTTTGCAACCATGCTCACATATTTGGAATAATGATAATAATAATAATAATTAAGAATTATGATGGTTAGTTTATGAATGACCATCATCATTTCATCATTTAATGCATTTTGCAAAGAACAAGAAGCATCTTTGAAATGGAATGATGATGGTCAACAAGTCCACAATGGTCAACCGGTCAACAAAGTCAACAAGTCAACAAACGTCAAATGTTCAACTCAACCATGACACAATAATCCTTAATTAATATTATTAATCATATTTCTCATTCTCATCAGGGTTTAGAAAAAGTCAACTGTCAACAACCCTAATGAGAATCCTCAGCCTCTGCCTCAGTCAACTGTGCATACACATCCGCATCCGTGTTTCGAGGAACACAAATACAATGAGATAAAACCAATCCCAAAACATATACTAGGATCTGGCTTAAACCAAAGCTCACTAGTAATAACTGCCCAGACACCAAACGTGCACAAGTGCGTGGATGTGAACGAACCCCGTCGCAAAACCATGCGACCTCTATCCTGTTTTGCCTAAAGGCGAATAACCCTCTGTGTGGGACTTTAAAGGCTCGACACTACGCTGGCAGTGGGTTTAACCACAGACCGCAAGTGGTACTAGCTGTACGTTATGGTCCCCAGGTAGATGCTGATAAGAAGACTGATGAGGTGAACCCATCCGAACTCTTACTGAGCTTGAATATGACAATCTCCGTACAGTCCGGTCTGTTCGTCTGAGAATATCGCATGGCGGGCCTAGGGTGCGGTAAACGTCAGTCCCCTAATAGCGGTACAAGTCATGTCGGAGTGTAGCCCAAAACACCCTGAGAATCTACTGGAAACACTACCAGTAATTCTTGCTTGCCCTGGCCAGGGACGACTATGTGTAATGGCTCTCCTAGACACAGCGCGATATCAACTCCCAATACCGGGAGAGACGAATCCTGTCTAACCGTCACTGCCTCCAAGTGCTTCGGGACTGCACCCAACTACTACTTGTTTGCACGACTCAGTAGAGCCGTGGTAGGGTAGTAATCTAAGAACAGTGGGAACACACTCGAGGCGAAGTGACAGTGTCAAGTCAGCGGACTAAGCTGTACTCATGTCACCTGGGAACTGTTAACTGACGATAGGTATAATACCAACCAACAGTTCCCAACGAGTCTTGTCCAGTGTACTCGTAACCTAACAAGCACCTGCATACTATCTCCAGTACGACGTACTGATGGCTGTGGGACAGACCATCTCCCCTGCTGGAACGAGAAGCGTATGCACTAGTCTACTCTTGAGTATCGATGCCCTGTCTCGATAATCCTACGACTAGGGACCAAAATAAGGATGTGCTTATTGACTACCCAGCCCCCATTGGTGTGATCGCCATCACAACGCTGGTAGTCAAGCAAAGATCCTAAGGGCTCCATCAATATGTATTAGCGATATGTTAAAAGAAACATATACACATATTAAGATAGAAACAAACCAAGTAGCATACTACTATATCGAGCAAGACTGTCGTAAACCTGTATATATATCCCAAGCCTCCAAAATGTATTTTACAAACTAGTACTATACAATAATGGCCTCTAGGGCATACAATCTAACAATCTCCCACTTGCATTAAAGGCCAGTAATTGGTGTACCGCATACCCAACGTCTGCTCAAGGCCAGCTGCTGGCGTACCGCATACCCAATAGCTCAAAAAGTCGCTCGAACTGTGTTTTAGGGAAGGCCTTTGTGAATGGATTCGCCGTGTTGTCTTTTGTGTCCACTCTTCGTACCTCGATCTCCTGGCGACACGGCGGATCCATTCGCAATACAAAGGCCTTTGTAAATCTTTTAAGATATGGCCTTTTTCCATTCCATATTTCGAATGGAGTCTTAGGCACTGATTTAGACGGAACATCATTCAATAGATATGCCGCTGTCAAAAGCGCATATCCCTAAAATGAAAGAGGCAACTCAGCACTACTCATCATGGAGCGAACTATATCCAATAGGGTACGATTCCTCCGCTCCGATACACCGTTGTGCTGTGGTGTATAAGGGGGAGTAATCTAAGAGAGAATACCATTCTCTTTTAAGTAATCTACGAATTCCGTGCTTAAGTACTCCCCTCCCCTATCTGATCGGAGGATCTTGATACTTTTGCCAGTCTGGTTCTCTACTTCGTTTCTGAATTCCTTGAATTTCTCAAAAGCTTCTGATTTGTGTTTCATCAGATACACATATCCGAATCTAGAGAGATCGTCAGTGAATGTGATGAAGTACGAGAACCCGCCCCTTGCATGTATAGACATCAGACCACATACATCACTGTGTATGAGTCCCAAGAGCTCTGTTGCTCTTTCTCCAAGTCCGGTGAACGGAGATTTGGTCATCTTTCCTTTGAGACAAGACTGACAAGTTTCATAAGATGAAAACTCGAACGTATTCAAGAGTCCATCTTTATGTAACTTACTTAGTCTTTTCTCTCCGATATGATCAAGTCTACAATGCCACAAGTAGGATTCATTCGTATCTGAATTCTTCCTCTTGCGTGTGTTTTGTATATTGAGAACTGTATTCTGATTTAGAACGTAGATACCATTACACAGTGTACCTTCTGCAACCAGTACCTTATGAAGGTAAATGTTCATGATATTTCTATCAAGAACAAAGTTATATCCATCTTTATTGAGTAAAGAAACTGATATGATGTTGCAAACCATGGAAGGTACATAGTAGCATTCGTTCAAAATCATAGTATTGCCATTTGGCAACACTAGGTGATATTCACCGACGACTGTAGCATTAACTTGTGCTCCGTTCGCTACCCTGAGTGACATATCACCAGGTACAACTTTCCTACTTTTTCTCAGTCCCTGCAATAGATTACAGATATGAGATCCTGATCCGGTATCAAGTACCCAGGAGGTAGGGCTGACCGTAAAGCAGTTCTCAATTACAAGAACACCTGAAGTAGATGCAAAACTATGCTTCTTCTTCAACTGGGTATCCTTGGAATCCATACAATTCTCTTTCCCTTGCTCATACTTGTAACTGTTGTCATAAGTTAGAGCCGAACCGATGTTCCCCAGCCCCGAATAAGAATTCGGATCGGTCAAGCGATACATTTTATTATCTTGATTAGGACGTGAAATGGTTGCTATCTGGAGAGAGAGAAAAGAAACACTCAGCGTGCGCTCTTGCAAGATTAGATTGGTTTATTAATTTATCTAATCAGGATGCCTCCCACTGTTTCCTCAAATTCTTCTTCAAACCTTTAAAAGAAGAACTAGTCGAGATTAATTGCACGTCACAATACTTGCTTAACCTTTCAGCCAGGCTAGTGTTGGTACTTCGAGGGAGGTTTTCCAACGCTTTCGCGAAGTTCCTTAATTAAATAACCTCTTTTCCCTGGAGGCGTAGCCCCGCTAACACCGTTCTAGACACCTACTTGGTTTATAGCATTGATTGTTAAGTGAAATAATCTCCCGAGAGTAATCCGACTCATCAGTGGGATCGGGATCCAACTATCATTGTGCGATGACCTAGATGGAATCCACTCTAGTCACCACACTCCAGAAGGTATGCTAAATCTGCAAGCTTCAGTTTCTTTAGAAACCCCCGATGTGGATTTTTGCCCCTAACGGTTTATGACCTTGACTAGGTTAACAAACCATAAACCGTTAGTCAAGTTCTACCCGTCATTATCTTGATTGCATTAAACCCACCCGTACGTGCCCTTGACTAGGTTAACAAGGCCGCACGACTGTCCTAACCAATCACATTTGCAATGCACAGAAAAATATCACTTCGCTACCGTTCACTACGCCTTGACTAGGTCAACAAACGCAGCACGGATACTAAATAATACAAATCCGAAATGACGGAGGGCTATGGCTGGGTATTTGGCGAAAAACCCGTTAACGTAATGAACTTGATATCGTTGAAGGAACATGATTGCCTTTTTTTAAAATATAATGGCGAAAACTTTTGCTAAAGCGGTCACTCCCTGTGAAGGGTGTAGGGTTCCTCGGCACTCTTGTGGAGTCTCACAAGTGATCAAACATTCACAAATCAAAAATTCCTAATGCCTACAAACCCTAATACGGATCGTTAACTAGATATATAGGCGAAGCAAGCATGTAATCGAATTAAATGCTAAGGGAAAGTGACTACAACCTTTGTAGATCCGGTCCACCACGTCCTAAGCTCCGCGATGATCTCTCTCCGCTGTCCAAATCGAACCCTTGACTCTAGCATTGGCATCATCGAAGAATGGGCGGGCTTGATCGTCGGTTCGATGCCGAAGATGATCTACGTCGAGGCATCACAAGAACAAGCTCCGCCTTCGCCAAGTCAAGAAACTTGTGAAGACAACACACTCTACTACATGGCAAGTAGTAGAGGATGAAGAAATAGGAAGTGGGTAGACTTTAGATTTGGATTTCTCACTTGATTTGGCTAGTTGCCATTGAAGCTATCAACATCTTTCTTCTTGAAGAAGAAGAAGAAGAAGATGATAATATATGATAAGTTATTATTTAAAATAAAAAACCATATGATACTTATCATGTCAACAACCATGGTTTAGTGTAGAGATTTAACTAGGGTTAGATGAGTGGTTAGGGTTAGACATGAGACAAGAATGGTGGACTTATTCAAAGCTTCAAGAAGCTTCAATGTAAAACAAAGAAAGCCACCATCCTTTTCTTTTGCCAAAAAGAATGAATAAATAAATAAATGGATAAAGAATTAAAAGAAAAGAAACCCTAACCATTCACTAATCATGGTTTAAGTCTTTACACAAACCCAAGGTTGCATGTATCATCAAACATGATACAAACAAGTGCACAAGAATATATCACATATACAATGTGCATCATCAAGTGAGAATATCCTCATAAAGTGAACCAATACTAGTTAATGTAAAGTAATATATCAAATATATAATTATGCATTAAATCATTAAATCAATACTTGATTTAACGATCCGGTCATATCGCATATAACCGACTAGTATTCAATGTATCGGCTTCTCGAATCAATCCTTGATTCGATAACCAGGTTATATCGCATATAACCAATCGATACATTCGTCGCGAGAATGGAATACGGTATCACATACACGAATTATTCTCGGTCCCGCACATATCTCATATGCGCTCCTATTTCATTTCGCTTGAGCTAGGAAACCTCTGTGTAGGACTCTAAAGACTCGTCAATACGCCGGCAGCAGATGATGATCATATCAAACACCCACAAGTCGCAAGCGGTCTGCTAAACTTAACGGCCACCCGGGTATTGAGCGATCAGAAGATCGACGAGCAAGCCCGCTCACACTCCTGTGAATCCAACCAGTAACACTTACCGTATAGTCCGGTCTATTCGTCTGATATGTCGCATATGTCGCATATAGTCCGGTCTGTTCGTCTGATATGTCGCATATCTCGCCTAGGGGTGGCAAACGTCAGACCCCAATAGCTCGATAAGTCATGCCGACTTGAGGTCCATAACATTCGTGAAACTACTGATAACTCTTACCAGTATATCACTGCAACCCTGGCCAGGGATTTCCTGTTATGGCCAGTCGAGCATAGCACAATATCAACCCCCAATACCGGGAGAGACGAATCCCCTCCTATCGCTCATTGCCTCCATGTGAATCGGGACTGTACCCAAAAACCACCTGTTTGCACGACTCAGTAGAGCCGTGATAGGGTGGAAATCAAAGCACAGTGGGAGACACACAAGACTCTATGACGATCTCGGGTCAACAGACAAAGCTGTACCAGTGTCACCAGAGAACTGCCATCTGACGTGAGGTATAATACCATTTGGGAGTTCTCGGCGAGTCCGTTCAGTGTACCCAGTCTCCACTGAGCACCCGCATACCATCTCCGATGTCAAACACCGATGGATATGGGATCATCCATCGCCCATCGCATGGGTCGAGAAGATATACGCTAGTCTACTCTGGAATATCGATGCCCCGTCTCGATATTCCCTCGACTAGGAACATTTCAAGGATGTACTCATGGACTATCCAGGCCCCGCTAGTATGATCTGCATCATAATCCTGGAAGTCGAGTACACATCCTATGGGCTTTATCAACATGTAACAGAGAGACGAAAAGTATACACGTTAAGACAAAGAGTAAACAGATTGCGTACTATCATGTCGAGCAAGAAAGTCCTACCTATATATGTCCCAGCATCCACCACAATATACATCCAATGTACAGTAATGGCCTCTAGGGCATACATATAACTAACAATCTCCCACTTGCACTAGGGCCATCTGTAGCAGTGGTTGCAGTATCACATACTCAACCATCCCCTAAAAGTCTCTCTTTGGGAAAATGCCTTTGTGAGTGGATCCGCCGTGTTGTCCTCTGAATCTTCTCTCCTAACCTCGATCACCCTGGAGATCAACTATGTCCATGATCAGGTGATGCTGCCTCAGAATTTGTCTGGGTCACTGATGGCACCAGGGTTCCAGGGCCGAAGCCACACTTCCATTGTCATACAATGGCAGGAACCTAGTTCATCTTATGAACCAATATACACCCAAACTGCCTCTTTGGTAGTATCTTTAATAGCGATGTTACCAGCCTTTATCGTCTAGTTTGTCACGGTATCTAGCTTGGAAATCTTCCAACATACCGTCCCTTTACTGAGGGTAAAGACAATGCCTGTGACTGACATTCAGTCGTCTTTATCACTCTGGAACCTTTCCAGTGATTCTCCCCAGGATCAATTGATACCATCTCACTTCAACTAGTGAGTATCCTAACATCCAATTAAATCTATCTCATAGATCCAAAGCTTAGGATTTAGTAGGTATGACTTTGATCCTATATGGAAAATCATTGTGATAAGCGGAGATTGATCGAGCGTAGCATAGGAAACTCCTTCCCTAACAAGAGTATGTCATCCACGTATTCTACGAGGATCGTCACCATACTCCCTACTACCTTTTTGTTTATACAAGATTCATCTACCATTTTGATGATGTCAACTTCTTTGACTAATCCATCAAAATAGATGTTCCAACTCCGCTATGCCTACTTTATCCTATAAAGCATCTTGCACACGTTTCCGCTGCTCCCACTGTCTACGAGGCCCTCTGGCTGTGTTCTTATAGACATTCTCTTCTAAATCATTATTTAGAAAAGTTGTCATGGCACCCAACCACCAGATATCGTAGTCATGGTATGTAGCCGTGGCAAGTAGGATCTGGATGGACTTAAGCATAGTCCCTGGAAAAGGTTTCATCATTATCCGTGCCTGGTTGATGACGAAAACCTTTAACAAGTCTAGCTTTGAAAGTCTCAACTTGTCCATCTACACCAAGTAATCTTCTCAAGATATACTTGCTCCTGATGGGGATTTAACCCTTCAGATATCGCAACCAAAGTCCATACTTTGTTGGTGTATATGGATTCCATCTCAGATCACTAAGCATCCAGCCATTCTTACAGAGTCCTTACTCTCGATGGCCTGCTCGAAATTGGTTGGGTCATCATCTCATGATGCAATCCTCGCTCCCACTGTCATCGAGAAACCGAGGTATCTCTCAGGTGGGTGAGGAACCCTACTGGATCGGCGGAGAGGCTGAGGTTCGTCGGAAACTATTGAATCCTTTGGTTCTGTCAAATCATTAGCAGTTTTGTACAGCTGGAACCTTTCCAGTTCTACAGAACTGATCTTGCCTCGATCTTGTCCGGATTTTGCTTTTGACATAGGCCGGACAATCCCAAATCTTAACTTACTTAAGAGATAGGATCTTCCCATACCATATCTCATATGGAGTGGTAGGCATTGATTTGATTCAAACCTAATTCAATAGGTATGCAGCTTCTCAAGTGCATAACCCCCAAAAAGGAAATAGGTAACTCAGTAGTACTCATCATAGAGCACACCTTATCATATAGGGTGTGATTGCTCCGCCCCGATATACCATCGTGCTATGGTTTATACGGAGGAGTAATGCTGAGAGAGAATCTCATTTTCTTTTAGAATAGTCCAGGAATGCTATGCACAAGTATTCTCCTCCCTGATCTCATCATAGGACATAATACTTATACCCGTATTTTGGTTCTCTACTTCCTACTTATATTCTGTGAGTACCTCAAAAGGTTCGGACTTATATTTCAACAGGAATATATGACTGAATCTTGAGAGATTATCAGAGAATATAATGAAGTATAAAGAACCAGTCCTGGCATGTATAGACAGGAGACCTTACATACATCATCATGTATCAGTCCCAAGAGTTTACCAACTCTTCCTCTGTTTCCAGTAAACAGAGCTGGTGTCATTATATCTTTGTGACATGACTGGCAAGTTTCACAAGATGTAAATTCAAACTGATTTAAATATGCATCTAAATGTAACTTCAGCTAGTCGGGTCGCATTGATATGACCTAGTCTACAATAACTCAAGAAGAATTCGTTCATTTCTGAACTCTTCCTCTTGTGTGTGTTCTGTATACGAGGAACTGTAGTTTGATTTAGAACGTCAATACTTTTAGATAACGTGCCTGAACCGATCAACTTTTGATATAGGAAATGTTCAAAACATTATCCATCAATACAAAATTATATCCTTTCTTTACTAATAAAGAGACTGATATGATTTTGTATATCAGGTTCGGTAATAGCATTTGTTCAGAATCAATGTATTCGTAATACAGGGTGACAGTGACCAACAGACTTGGCTGCAACACTTGCCCCGTTTTCTGCCTCATGAAACTTATCACCCGTTCTCAGTTTTTCTACCCTCTTGTAGCCCTATGTAACAGATTACATATCTGGGATCCTGATCCGGTATCATATACCCAGGATGCAGAGGATACTGAGAAACAGTTCTTTGTAATGAACACACCCGAAGGAGATGCATCATATGCACTTTCTTCGTTTGGGCGGCATAGGAATTCTGGTATTCCCCAATTTCCTGCTCTGTCTTATAACAATTATAAGTTGGAGCGGGACCAACGTTCCCCAGCTCAGTATAACAAGCGGGTTCGGTCAAAATTCCGTATTATTATCTTGATTAAGGCGTGATATGGTCGCTACCAGGAGAGAGAGAGAAGAAAACACTCTGCGTGCGCTCTTGCAAGATTAGATTGGTTATGTATTTTATCTAATCAGGATGTCTCCCACTGTTTTTATCAAATCTTCCTTCAAACCCTAAAAGGAAAGACTAGCCGGGATTAATTACACTCTACAAGTTCGTTAATCTTTCAGCCAGGCCAGTGTCGGTACTTTGAGGGAGGTTCCCCGTGCTTTCGCACGGACCTAATTACAGTAAACCTCGTTTTCCCAGAGGCGTAACCCCGTTGACACCTTTCTAGACACCTACTTGATCGGCTAATTGCAAAGTGCAAAACTCTCCCAGGAGTAACAATTACTCGCAGTGGGTATCGGGATCCAACTATCATATAGAAGGTATGCAATCTCATTGCAAATTTCAACACTTGAAACTCCCGATAAAGGTTTTTACCCCTAGCACCTATGACCTTAACTATGGTCAACAAATCATAAGTACTAGTCAAGTTCTACCCGTCATTTCGTGATTAATTAGACCCACCCACATGACCCTTAACTAAGGTCAACAAAGTCACGCGACTGTCCTAACTAATCGCATCATATGCGGTGTAGGAAGACATCACTTAGCTACCGTACACTGTGCCTTAACTATGGTCAACAAACACAGCACGAATACTAAGTACTCTACTTCCTAAAATGACGGAGGGTTGCGGCTGGTTTTTGTGAAAACCTTTAACGCTTTGAACTTGATCTCGTTGTGGAATCAAATGGTTTTTAAATGGAATGTTTTTGAAGCTTTTCTAGTTTTGCTAAAGGGGTCACTCCCGGTGAAGGGATCGTCGGCCCTTTCCTCGTCGAATGAGGTGCGGGATATATCATATATATCACTGTGCAAAGCGGAAACTATAGAAGCGATCAAAGACAAACCGAGGGTTGTAGCATCTGCCAGTTATTGCTAAAGGAGTCACTCCCGGTGAAGGGATCTCGGTCCTTTCCTCATCGAATAAGGTGCAGGATGTTTTATAATGAACACCGCGATTCAAAGCAAGAACTGTAGCTACCTGTTATGTTTTGAAATTCGATTCCACAACATCAATTAGGTTTATTTTCTTTCATTAATCTCATTAATGAATATCCCATCATTTAAGTCCACCTAAACATCACAGATAAATATAACGTACGCTTATGCCATCCGCATTCGCCTCGATGTCCCGTCTGCACCGTTAGGTTAGGTAACTAACGGCAGAGCGAGGCAGGGCTAGCGCGGGTGTAAAACATAAGCAACGTTTATATAATATATCATATATACTATATATAATATCTGTCACAGAACATCACATGATCACATCACAGATAAAACACAGCAGAAGAAACATATGAAATATTGGATATACTAGGACGTCCGTGTTTTCAATACGAGCCAGTATAAAACACGGATTCCACGGTCGTGATGAATAGCCTATCCCACACCCCTAGACCCCTACGAGAGCGGCAATCAACCCTACCAATTCTAGGGTTAGGAGACCCGGACTCGACTCCTCGAGTTGGTCTCCCACTGGACCCCAGAACCCGGTTACTTGTGCTCCCCTCCTTGGGTCTATCCTAGTGCAGAAAAGTAAATAATATACAAATGGTGACAACATCCGCAACCTGGAAGTGCCCCAATAAAAGAATATTACATACAAGTTTTTACATGAATGAAAATGAAAAAACACTCATCTCACATAAAAACCCCCGGCTATTCAAACACGACGATCCAATATAACATATCCAGCAACACATAACATCACATGTCATCAACGTAAGTAAATATGCGCATCCCAATTGTCGTTGACATATAGCAACAAAACCGGCGATATCACATATTACACTTACGGTCACAGAAAAGAAAGTGTAAAACTACAACGGTTGGAATCCACAACCACCTCAGATATCGCATGCCTGATCAAATGAATTCTTTAGACATCGCATGCCTAACAATTATAAACCCCGCATTTTAGTCTCATTATCGAAAATAATTTTCAATATCAAGTCGGGCAATTCAACAAGATTCCCAAAAAACTGATCGAATGCTCGTCGCAAACTTTAGTAGGCGGCCGCACCCCCGATGCCGTCGACGAAGTGCACCAAGGCGGAACACCGCTACCGCGAGCACCCGAACGGATGCTTTCGGCGATGGGGTTCTCCTACAGTCACTTAGTCGGGGCTATGGGGTGAGGCTGTCTATTAAGTTTACCCGGCGAGTATCCGCGTACGCTACGTGATTGCGACGGACTTTTGATCACATCAAAATTCCGTGGCAACCGATCAAGTGAGACTAAACTGCTATGTTTATAACATTCATCCAGTCATTTCATAACTATTTGCGAATTCCAAGTATTGTATCACATTCCGGATAAATAGAAAATGCTAAACTTTTCGATCGAACAATCGAACACCCAAGTTTTCCCGATACAGCTCAACACATGAAATAAGTCTAACAACATTCAGTTCGTGCCTCAGTACCAACGGTCCAGCCGTAGAAGGGTCAAGCCAACGCCTCACATGTGGCACGCCGTACTGCCCTAAACCCGAAGGTTCAAAGGGCAGTTCAAGACGGTCACATAATCGAGTTAAGGTTTGTTGTCTTCTAGAGGGTCCATCGCGTTACTTGCACTACTTAGAACGTCGTTAAACTACGGAAAAATCCAACAATTGGAAATTTCCCGGCAGGGGAAAAAGTGGGTATTTATATCCGGTCGAACTTTTTAACATATTCTAAGATTTATCCGAAAAAACACACCGACAAAATTAGACAATCCGATCGATACACCGAGTTCCCAATACAACCCAGAAAATGCAACTCTGGAAAAATTATTAAAAATCCCCAGGAAAACCAGCACAGACAACTAAGAGTTACTGTGCAAAATAAAATGCACAAAAAGACAAAAGGGCCGCGGATCCGCCGCATGAGCCTCCTGTAAGGCCGCGGATCCGCGCCTCCTTTATGGAATCAAGCCCTCGAATTTTACAGTAACCCTTATATCTTCCTGCTGATTTTTCTGAATATTTTTAATCTACAAAAATCCACATTTTACAGAAAAGTCCAGAGAGCATTTTTCAAGTCGGGTTTTGGGTCGATCGGACTTCTGATTCCGTCGGGACTTCGCCTAAGGCTCTAGCTAGGCTCTGATACCACTGTAGGGTTCCTCGGCACTCTTGTGGAGTCTCACAAGTGATCAAACATTCACAAATCAAAAATTCCTAGTGCCTACAAACCCTAATACGGATCGTTAACTAGATATATAGACGAAGCAAGCATGTAATCGAATTAAATGCTAAGGGAAAGTGACTACAACCTTTGTAGATCCGGTCCACCACGTCCTAAGCTCCGCGATGATCTCTCTCCGCTGTCCAATCGAACCCTTGACTCTAGCATTGGCATCATCGAAGAATGGGCGGGCTTGATCGTCGGTTCGATGCCGAAGATGATCTACGTCGAGGCATCACAAGAACAAGCTCCGCCTTCGCCAAGTCAAGAAACTTGTGAAGACAACACACTCTACTACATGGCAAGTAGTAGAGGATGAAGAAATAGGAAGTGGGTAGACTTTAGATTTGGATTTCTCACTTGATTTGGCTAGTTGCCATTGAAGCTATCAACATCTTTCTTCTTGAAGAAGAAGAAGAAGAAGATGATAATATATGATAAGTTATTATTTAAAATAAAAAACCATATGATACTTATCATGTCAACAACCATGGTTTAGTGTAGAGATTTAACTAGGGTTAGATGAGTGGTTAGGGTTAGACATGAGACAAGAATGATGGACTTATTCAAAGCTTCAAGAAGCTTCAATGTAAAACAAAGAAAGCCACCATCCTTTTCTTTTGCCAAAAAGAATGAATAAATAAATAAATGGATAAAGAATTAAAAGAAAAGAAACCCTAACCATTCACTAATCATGGTTTAAGTCTTTACAAAAACCCAAGGTTGCATGTATCATCAAACATGATACAAACAAGTGCACAAGAATATATCACATATACAATGTGCATCATCAAGTGAGAATATCCTCATAAAGTGAACCAATACTAGTTAATGTAAAGTAATATATCAAATATATAATTATGCATTAAATCATTAAATCAATACTTGATTTAACGATCCGGTCATATCGCATATAACCGACTAGTATTCAATGTATCGGCTTCTCGAATCAATCCTTGATTCGATAACCAGGTTATATCGCATATAACCAATCGATACATTTGTCGCTAGAATGGAATACGGTATCACATACACGAATTATTCTCGGTCCCGCACATATCTCATATGCGCTCCTATTTCGTTTCGCTTGAGCTAGGAAACCTCTGTGTAGGACTCTAAAGACTCGTCAATACGCCGGCAGCAGATGATGATCATATCAAACACCCACAAGCCGCAAGCGGTCTGCTAAACGTAACGGCCACCCGGATATTGAGCGATCAGAAGATCGACGAGCAAGCCCGCTCACACTCCTGTGAATCCAACCAGTAACACTTACCGTATAGTCCGGTCTGTTCGTCTGATATGTCGCATATCTCGCCTAGGGGTGGCAAACGTCAGACCCCAATAGCTCGATAAGTCATGCCGACTTGAGGTCCATAACATTCGTGAAACTACTGATAACTCTTACCAGTATATCACTGCAACCCTGGCCAGGGATTTCCTGTTATGGCCAGTCGAGCATAGCACAACATCAACCCCCAATACCGGGAGAGACGAATCCCCTCCTATCGCTCATTGCCTCCATGTGAATCGGGACTGTACCCAAAAACCACCTGTTTGCACGACTCAGTAGAGCCGTGGTAGGGTGGAAATCAAAGCACAGTGGGAGACACACAAGACTCTATGACGATCTCGGGTCAACAGACTAAGCTGTACCAGTGTCACCAGAGAACTGCCATCTGACGTGAGGTATAATACCATCTGGGAGTTCTCGGCGAGTCCGTTCAGTGTACCCAGTCTCCACTGAGCACCCGCATACCATCTCCGATGTCAAACACCGATGGATATGGGATCATCCATCGCCCATTGCATGGGTCGAGAAGACATACGCTAGTCTACTCTGGAATATCGATGCCCCGTCTCGATATTCCCTCGACTAGGAACATTTCAAGGATGTACTCATGGACTATCCAGGCCCCGCTAGTATGATCTGCATCATAATCCTGGAAGTCGAGTACACATCCTATGGGCTTTATCAACATGTAACAGAGAGACGAAAAGTATACACGTTAAGGCAAAGAGTATCCAGATAGCGTACTATCATGTCGAGCAAGAAAGTCCTACCTATATATGTCCCAGCATCCACCACAATATACATCCAATGTACAGTAATGGCCTCTAGGGCATACATATAACTAACAAAGGGATCTCGGCTCTTTCCTCGTCGAATGAGGTGCAGGATATTCCAAACTGGATACCTTGATGCAAAGCAAGAATAATCGACTATAGTGAATTTATTACCCTGGCGCAAACTTTTGTCCAAGGGGTCACTCCCGATGAAGGGATCTCGGCCTTTACCTCGTCGAATGAGGTGTTGGGCATTCAACCGAATATTTTTATGCAAAACAAAAGAGAACGTCCTTGCAATAACAGCATTTTGAAAATTGTTCCAACAACGTCTTTTAGGTTTGTTTTTTTCTTTGCATTAATATAATGTGTCCCATCAATTAATCCTACCATTGCAGAAAACAACGAAAATATGACGTACGCTTATGCCATCCGCATTCGCCACGGGGCCCCATCATCATTCGTTAGGTTACTTAACTAACGACAGAGCGGGGGCTGGACTAGCGCGGATGCAAAACATAAGCAACGCCTACTAGATATCATATATAGATATATACATTCGTCAGATGCAATGATAGCCATTCCAGATCACAGATGAACACATTGGATATGCTAGGAATCCGTGTTTCGTTCGAGCCTGCAACGAAAGACGGATTACACGGCCGCGATGAATTGCCAAACCCCACCCTAGACCCCTACTGGTGCGGCAAACTACCCGCCAAATACCCGAAGTGAAGCAGCCTCCCTCAACAACGTGAGTAGGCCACTCAGCACTTCAACGTACCTGGTAGTTTGTGCACCCCATTTTAGGTCTATCTTAGGAGCAAAAACAGTAAAAGAAATAATATACAATGGCGGCTACAACCTCATTCCGGATGTGCGGCCATAAAAATAATATTATATCAATTTACATATTATATCAAATGAAAGATAAAGAAACTCTCATCTCACAAAACCCCGGCTATTCATCCGCGACAATCCAACAAGTTCATATACACAATCCAACAACATTACAGATCATAGCCGGGGTTGAAAGTCCACAATGGTCATATACACAATCCAACAACATTACAGATTTTTACCTATTCCGCCTCCCCTGATGATGGTCAACAAGTCCACAATGGTCAACCGGTCAACAAAGTCAACAAGTCAACAAACGTCAAATGTTCAACTCAACCATGGCACAATAATCCTTAATTAATATTATTAATCATATTTCTCATTCTCATTAGGGTTTAGAAAAATTCAACTGTCAACAACCCTAATGAGAATCCTCTGCCTCTGCCTCTGTCAACTGTGCATACACACCCGCATCCGTGTTCTGAAGAACACAAATATAATGAGATAAAACCAATCCCAAAACATATACTAGGATCTGTTTTAAACCAAAGCCCGCTAGTAATAACTGTCCGGACACCAAACGTGCACAAGTGCGCGGATGTGAACGAACCCCGTCGCAAAACCATGCGACATCTACTCTGTTTTGCCCAAAGGAGAATAACCCTCTGTGTGGGACTCTAAAGGCTCGACACTATGCTGGCAGTGGGTTTAACCACAGGCCGCAAGCGGTACTAGCTGTACGTAACGGTCCCCAGGTAGATGCCGATAAGAAGACTGATGAGGTGAACCCATCCGAACTCCTACTGAGCCTGAATGTGACAATCGCCGTACAGTCCGGTCTGTTCATCTGAGAGTATCGCATGGCGGGCTTAGGGGGTGGTAAACGTCAGTCCCCTATTAGCGGTACAAGTCGTGTCGGAGTGTAGCCCAAAACACCCTGGGAATCTACTGGAAACACTACCAGTAATTCTCGCTTGCCCTGGCCAGGGACGACTATGTGTAATGGCTCTCCTAGACACAGCGCGATATCAACTCCCAATACCGGGAGAGACGAATCCTGTCTAACCGTCACTGCCTCCAAGTGCTTCGGGACTGCACCCAACTACTACCTGTTTGCACGACTCAGTAGAGCCGTGGTAGGGTAGTAATCTAAGAACAGTGGGAACACACTCGAGGCGAAGTGACAGTGTCAAGTCAGCGGACTAAGCTGTACTCATGTCACTTGGGAACTGTTAACTGACGATAGGTATAATACCAACCAACAGTTCCCGACGAGTCCTGTCCAGTGTACTCGTAACCTAACGAGCACCTGTATACTATCTCCAGTACGACGTACTGATGGCTGTGGGACAGACCATCTCCCCTGCTGAGATGAGAAGCGTATGCACTAGTCTACTCTAGAGTATCAATGCCCTGTCTTGATAATCCTACGACTAGGGACCAAAATAAGGATGTGCTTATAGACTACCCAGCCCCACTGGTGTGATCGCCATCACAACGCCGGTAGTCAAGCAAAGAACCTAAGGGCTCCATCAATATGTATTAGCGATATGTTAAAAAAAACATATACACATATTAAGATAGAAACAAACCAAGTAGCATACTACTATATCGAGCAAGACTGTCGTAAACCCGTATATATATCCCAAGCCTCCAAAATGTATTATACAAACTAGTACTATACAATAATGGCCTCTAGGGCATACATATCTAACAGGGGCAAGTTACGCAAGTCATTACTGGATTGTTCTTTAGGACTATGCTCCCACCAGTGAGTTTCGGTGCCTTAGCGCCGCAAGAGGAAGCTCCCAAAAGGTCAGTATTCGATCGACTGGCAACCAAAACGGCCCCTCTCAACGGGCCATCCAAAACTGACGTCTCAGTCTTCAACAGGCTGGGCAAGAACCCAAACGGTCCCACAAAAAGGCTCGTGACACCTGAAGGGGCTACCCCAAAAAGGATAGCCCTCCCAACTCCTGCTACGGGCGAAGTCGTCAAAGGTGCTTCACATACCAGAAAGTCGGTCTTTGAAAGATTGGCCGGCCCTCCTCAAACCCTGCCAAGGACATCAGTCTTCAACATGTTGACGCCAACAGCAGCCCCTCAGCAAAGCCGGGGTCATGAAGAAGCCGCTTCCAAGACTGAGGCGGTCCCGTATGAAAGACACGCTCGACATCGTCACTGGCGCCGAATGAGAAAAGTTGGGGGCAATTCTCCCTCTGGACTTACCCCTCCAGCTCCAATGGTGGAAATTGACGCTGTTGTTCTAATCGGGAACAGATTTGAGCTGCTCAGGAGGGAACGCAAGAACTATCCAACGACGGTGCTAAAGAAATCACCCCCGCCTGCAGAAACCACAGTGTAGGCAAAACCGGAGCGCCCCATCAATGACTCTCTTCCCAAATTCACAGGGTCTGGCGGAAAGTCCAGGACCCTGTGATAAAAAAAGATTACTCTCATCGACCAAAGAAATCGAAGGCTCAGCTGTTAGTAGATATTGCACATCCTCACAACACTTGTGGGGAGGCGGAAGTAGCAAACCATAATTTTGAAGCATGCAACATCGACTTTTGAACCCGGATCGTATCCTAAACCATAACTAGTACCCTATCTAGGAGTTTTAGCTACTATGATAGGGATTATACCTTCTTGAAACCGGTCCTTCGGGTCTTCTTTCCGCTACGTTTCTGAGCTCCTTGGGTGCTTGGAATGATCTCGATCTCCGGTCACCGCTAATCCATAGATGATCCACCGAGAGCTTTGGATCAAGCTTCAACCTCCACTAAAGAGGTAACTAAGAAGTCAAGCTTTTGCTAAGAGAGACTACTTAGATGATGTAGAGATAATCAAGTGGATTATTTGATCTCAAAACCTATGTTTCACAACTCATGCGAAGGATTAGGGTTGTGATTGAGGGAGGAGATAATTTGGAGAGAGAATGAGAAAAAATGAACTAAGTATTGAATAAAAGAATGGCTAAGGATTTTGAATTATTGAAGCATGGATTATTTTACTCAAAAAATAATCAACCATGCCTCAATAGTAAATCCAAATGAATATAATAATCCTTAGCCATGCTTTCATCCGTGCTTGGAAAGGTCTCTAAATTCCACCTTATTAATTTCATTTTCATAAAATAAAACTCATATGCTTTCCACTTGCAGCTTGACGGTGCAGCGGCGGGACCAGAAGTGTTGAGGTGTCTCCTTCTAGAAGCCTTTTCTTGTACAATTACAAAAATGCCCCTTACCGTATACCATATAAATATACCCGTATTTGTATTTCAAAAAATACAAATACAATGAGATACCAATAATCCAATAATATAATACCGGTATCCGGCTTAAACCAAAGCTTACCAGTATTATCCTTCCGAACATCATTCGTGTAGCCAGTACATGTATATGATCGAAACCCTGTCGTAACACCTTACGGCCTCTACATCGTTTCGCCTGAACCAGGGAAACTCTCTGTGTGAGACTCTAAAGACTCAACAGTACGCTGGCAGTGGGTTTAACCACAAGCCCGTCAGCGGCACTAGCTGTGCATAACGGCTCCCCAGGTACATGTTGAAAAGGTGGCCGACGAGCGAACTCATCCTAACCCCAATGAGCCTATAAGTAACACTTACAGTACAGTCCGGTCTCTTTGTCTAATACATCATATATCGAGTCTAGGGGCGGTAAACGTCAGACCCCAGTAACTTGATAAGTCATGCCGATATGTGGCTCATAACGGTTCGAGAAACTACTGATAACTCTTATCAGTAAATCTTAACCCTGGCCAGGGAATTGCTGTTATAGCCAATCGAGTATAGCACAACATCAACTCTCTATACCGGGAGAGAAAAAATCCCTCCTATCGCTCACCGCTTCCATGTGATTCGGGACTGTACCCAAAATCCACATGTTTGCACGACTCTGATGAGCCGTGGTAGGAAGGAAATCAAACCACAGTGGGATCCACACAAGATACTATGACGATATCGGGTCTACAGACTAACTTGTACAAGTGTCACCAGAGAACTGCTATCTGACGATAGGTATGATACCAACTAGGAGTTCTCGGCCAGTCCTGTTCGGTGTACCCATTCTCTAATGAGCAACTGTGTACAACCTTTGATGTCAAACACTAATGGTTGTGGGATCAACCATCGGCCCCATGCAGGGTCAAGAAACGTACACACTAGTCTACTATGGAAATATCGATGCCCTGTCTTGATATTCCCTCGACTAGGAACTGTTAAAGGATGTGCTTGCGGACTACGCAAGCCCCACTAGTATGATCTGCATCATAGTCATGGTAGTCAAGTAAACATCCTAAGGGATTTATCAACATGTATACAAGATATGACATACTAAGTAGAATATATCACTTGTTAAGATAAAGGTAAACCAAATAGCGTACTATCATATTGAGCAAGATTGTTTTTGTACATACATATCCTTAGCATCTATACAATAAAGGTCTCTAGGGCATACATATCTAACAATCTCCCACTTGCACTAAGGCCTTTAGTTGGCGCAATAAGTATCCGCTGTCTGCATTATAGCCAGTTGCTGGTGTACCGCATGCCCAACATCTCGAACAGTCTCTCGAACTGGACTTGAGGGATGGCCTTGGTGAATGAATCGGCTGTGTTATTTTTTGTGTCCACTCTCTGCACCTCGATCTCCTGGCGATCCACGATCTCCCTAATGAGGTGATACCGCTTCAAGATATGTTTGTATTTCTGATGGGACCGTAGTTCCTTTGCCAAAGCCATGGCTCCATTGTTATTACAATACAAATGTATTGGATTAGCAATGGATTGAACCACCTGAAGTTCAGAAATGAACTTCCTCATCCAGACTGTCTCTTTTGCGGCATCATTAGCAGCAATATACTCAGCTTCCATCATAGAGTCGGCGATGTATCTTTCTTGGAACTCTTCCAACAAACCGCCCTTCCATTGAGGGTAAATACAAACCCTGAGATGGACTTGCTGTCATCCTTATCGCTCTGGAAACTGAAATCGGTAAAGGCCTCCATTTGCAGATCTTCGTTACCATATACCAAGAACATTTCTTTAGTCCTTCTCAAGTACTTAAGAATGTTCTTCCAGTGTCTTCCCTGGATTGGATTGATACCTGATTACTGCACTTAGAGCGTAAGCTATATCTGGGCGAGTACATAACATCGCATATATTATAGATCCTACCGCCGAAGCGTAGGGTATAATACTCATGCGATCCCTCTCTTCATTAGTCTTTGGAGACATCTCTTTGGACAGGGTGATCCCGTGACAAGTGGGTAAATTACCTCCCTTGGAATCTTCCATATTGAACCTCTTAAGTATGGTGTCTATATACCTTGATTGGGACAATCCCAACAATCTCTTAGACTTATCTCTATAGATCTTAATGCCCAGAATGCATGAGACATCACCCAGGTCCTTCATGGAGAACCTTTGCGATAAGAATAGTTTGACCGATTGTAGCATAGGAATATCATTTCCTATCAGGAGAATGTCATCTACATACAATACGAGGAATGTGACTGTACTCCCTACAATTTTTTTTTATAAATGCAAGGTTCATCTACATTTTTGATAAAATCAAACTCTTTAATTGTATCATCAAAGCAGATGTTCCAATTTCGTGATGCCTGTTTTAATCCATAGATGGATTTAAGCAATCTGCATGCCTTCTCGCTGCTCCCACTATCAATGAAGCCTTTCGGCTGATCTATAAAAACACATTCATCTAAATCACCATTTAGAAATGCTGTTTTAACGTCCATCTGCCAGATTTCATAGTCGTAGTAAGTAGCAATAGCAAGCAGGATTCGAATGGATTTAAGCATTGCAACTGGAGAAAAAGTCTCATCATAGTCCAATCCTGGTCTTTGACGAAATCCTTTTGTCATAAGCCTAGCTTTATAGGTCTCTACCTGTCCATCTACACCAATCTTTTTCTTAAAGATGCACTTGCACCTTATGGGTTTTACTCCAGAAGGTGCAACCTCCAAAGTCCATACTTTTTTGGTGTGCATGGATTCCATTTCGGATCGCATGGCATCCTGCCATTTTACTAAGTCACTACTCGTGATAACTTGCTGAAAACTAGTAGGGTCATCAACATCTATCATGAAATCTTCTCTATCATCATCAATTAGAAAACTATAGTATCTATCCGATGGGCAAGAAGTTCTACTAGATCCACGGAGTGAGTGAGGCTCGTTGGGTTATATTGAAACTTCAGGTTCAACCAAATCGTCAGTATTTGTTTGAGGCTCTGAAATTTCTTCTAGCTCTACTGTATTGCTAACGGTATCATTTGTAAAAAACTCATTTTTAAAAAATGTGGCATATTGAGAAACAAACACTCTTTGTTCCTCCATATGGTAGAAAAGATACCCATATGAATGTTTGAGATACCCCACAAATTTACACAAAACCGACCGTGTCTCAAGTTTGTCTGGATTCTTCTTTTTAACAAAAGTAGGACAGCCCCATATCCTAACTCGTTTAAAATATGGTCTCTTCTCATACCATATCTCATATGGAGTGGTAGGCACGGTTTTAGTCGGAACCCTGTTTAATAGATATATTGCAGTCTCCAATGCATGCCCCCAGAACGAAAGTGGTAACATAGCATCACTCATCATCGAACATACTATATCTAATAGGGTACGATTTCTCCATTTTGAGACACCGTTGTGTTGTGGTGTGTACAGAGGAGTGAGTTGAGAGAGAATCCCATTCTCTTTTAGGAAATCTAGAAATTCTGTACTTAAGTACTCTCCTCCTCGATCTGATCGAAGTTTCTTGATACTCAATCCAGTTTGTTTTTCTACTTCAAGTTTATACTCCTTAAATTTTTCGAAAGCTTCAGACTTATATTTCAACAAGAACACGTGTCCAAATCTCGAGAAATTATCAGTAAAAGTTATGAAATATGAAATCCACTTCTTGCATGTGTAGACATTGGTCCACATATATCACTATGTATGAGGCCTAAAATTTCGGTAGCTCTCTCTCCGTGTCCAGTAAACGGAGTTTTGGTCATTTTACCTTTGATGCAAGACCGACAAGTCGCATAAGATTTATATTTAAACGGATTTAAATATCCATCTTTATGTAACTTGGTTAGTCTTGTTTTGTTAATATGACCAAGTCTACAATGCCAAATGAAAGCTTCATTTATCTCTGAAATCTTCATTTAGTTTGTGTGTTGTATGTTAAAAATAGTGTGTTAATTCAGGACGTAAATTCCGTTATTTAATGTGCTATACCCAATCAATTGTTGATTTAGGTTAATGTTCATAACATTACTTTGTAACACAAAATTATATCCTTCATTGTCCAACAGAGATATAGATATTATGTTACACAACATACTTGGCACAAAATAACATGAGTTCAAAACCAATATATACCTTGAAGGCAACCCCAGATGATACTCCCCTACGGATATAGCTGAACATTTGATCCATTTCCAACACGGAGAGTATGATCACTTTTCTTCAAAACCTTGCTATTTCTTGTAGGGTTCCTAGGCACTCTTGTGAAGGTTCATAAGGCATCAAACATGCCCGGATAAAATTTTAGACGTGCCGAACAACCCAAAGCCGGGATCTTTGCTAGATAATTAGGGTTAAGCATACAAGATTACATCTTTTAAGCTAAGTGTGAGGGATTACAACCTTTGTAGTCCACTCCTTCGCTTCATAAGCTCCGAGTAGAAGTCCCTTCGCCGCGATCCACGATCTCCCAGACTCAAGAGAGGCTCCACGACTCGAACGATCCATGCTAGCTTGAAGTGTTCCAAATCTCCGATGATCTACGTCGAAGTTGCAAAGACTCAAGCTTTCTCACTCTAAAGAGATGAACACACTAATCTCATGGGCTAGATGAGATGTCATAGTCCCAGTAGTCGAGTACAGATCCTAAGGGCTTTATCAACATGTGAGAGAAAAACAGTAAACCAATACAAGTCAACATGTTAAGATAAAGTGAAACCAAATAGCATACTATCATGACGAGCAAGAAAGTCATCTCTATATATATCCAAGCATCCATTATAATATACATCATATGTACAACAATGGCCTCTAGGGCATATACATAACTAACATTTCTCAATCCCTACACACAATTGTAGATATGAGATCCTGACCCGGTATCTAATACCCAGGAAGCTGAGTTAATTGAAAAACTGTTTTTGGTAACAAACACACCTAAAGCGGAAGCGTCAACATGCTTCTTCTTCTTGAGATCGGCAAGGTACCCAATGCAGTTTCTCTTCCAGTATCCAGTCTTATGGCAGTAGTAGCATTCCCCTTTTCCCGATACCGCAGCTTCAGTCTTGTCTTTCCCCTGTGCCTTTTTCACTCCACCTCTCGGTTTGATGTGATTCTTCTTCTTCTTTCCCTTAGCTTTAGTTTTAGGGACGGAAGAGGAAGATGGCCCAGCTGAAAGTCTACCCTAGCACCACCATGAGGTTTTAGTAGCATCAAGCATACCAAATTTTAATTTTATTAGGTGCTAAGTTAGACTAATAAGATCTTTACTAGAATATTAGGGTTTAAAACTATGATGATATAAAAGCTAAGAGAAGGGAAGATGGTTATACCCTCGTAGATCGAGTCCTTCTCTTCTTAGGCTCCGGGTTGTAGTCTACGCGACTCCACTAGGCTCATCTACAAGTTGAACGAGTCTCTTTCGTGATCTTCGCGCTGAAGTCGATTCATCCGAAGTCCCTCTAGCTTAAGCTACCTCTACACTAAACTCTTTTAGTGTAGGAAACATGCTACACTTGATCGCTAGTCAAGTGTAGGATGAAGGAGTAGGGGTTTTGAAAGCTCACAAATGATCTCACAAGCTCAATGATTCACATCACATGTGAGGGTTTTGAGCTTGGAGATGAGGTGAGAATGATGAAGAGAGCAAGAGAGCAAAAGTTCATGAAAATGGCTAAGGCATAAAAATGACCAAGTGAAGAATGAATGGCTACTCATTATTTTCACACATTATTGAAGCATGAATGATAAATCAATAAAAAATGCACCATGCTTCAATAGTGCAAAGAAAATGAGTAAACAAATGAAACACCATGCCTTGAACCATACCCAAAATATCTCCTCAATTACACCTCATTTTTCTATTTTCTTAAAATAGAAAATCAAGCCATGCTTCATTTAATAATATATATTTATATATATCAAATATACATTAATATATATATATATATTAATAAATCTATTAGTGAGCTAATAATATTAGTTAATATATAATTATATCAAATATAATTATTCATCAAATTATTAAATCAACACTTGATTTAATAATCCAGTTATATCATATATGACCGACTAATATCATTTATCTGTTTATCACATTATCAAATCAACACTTAATTTGATAATCTGGTTATATCACATATAACCTAACCGATAACAGATAACTGCCAGATTACAATACGGTATCATATACACGTATTTAATCAGGCCCACGCACATATCACATATGCGCCCTATTTCGTTTCGCTTGAACCAGGAAACTTCTTTGTGGGAATTTAAAGACTCGTCAATACGCCAGCAGTAGGTGATGATCACATCAGTCACCTACAAGCCGTCAGCGGTATTAGCTGGACGTAACGGTTACCCGGGCATTGAGTGATATGAAGATCAACAAGCAAGCTTGTCCATATTCTCCATGAAGCCTATCAGTAACACTACCGTACAATTCGATCTCTTCGTCTGATATGTCGCATATCATGTCTAGGGGTGGTAAACGTCAGATCCCAGTAATGCGATAAGTCATGCCGATGTTTGGCCTATAACGGTTTGAGAAACTATTAATAACTCTTATCAGTAAATCTCAGCAGCAGCCATGGCCATGGACTTCCAGTAATAGCCAATCAATCATTGCGGAACATCAACCCCCAATACCGGGAGAGATGAAACCCCTCCTATCGCTCATTGCCTCCATGTGATTCGGGACTGTACCCAAAATTCATCTGTTTGCATGTCTCCTTTGAGCATGGTAGGATGGAAATCGAAGCACAGTGGGAGCCACACAAGACTCTATGACGATCTCGGGTCTACCGACTAACCTGTACCAGTGTCACCAGAGGACTCCTATTTGACGATAAGTATACTACCAACTAGGAGTCCTCGACGAGTCCTGTTAGGTGTACCCATTCTCCAATGAGCACCTGTATACAATCTTTGATGTCACACACCAATGGTTGTGGGATCAACCATTGCCCTATAAGGAACAAGAAACGTACACACTAGTCTATTCTAGAATATCGATACTCTACTCTCGATATTCTCTCGACTAGGAACTGATTAAAGGATGTACTTTTGGACCACCCTGGCTCCACCAGTATGATCTCATCATAATCCTGATTATCAAGTACATATCCTAAGGGCTTTATCAACATGTAAAAGAAAGACAGTAAATAATACCAGTCAACATGTTAAGATAAAGAGTAACCAGATAACGTACTATCATGTCGAGCAAGAAAGTCCACTATATATATGTCCAACTATCCACTATAATATACATCACATGTAAATAATGGCTTCTAGGGCATACATATTCCTAACACCAGCAACAAGAGATGGAGTTTTTGCTACTTTTAGCGTGCTCTTTGCACTCCTCAACATATTGAGAAGTTCAGGAAGTGACTTCTCCAAATTGTGTATGTTGAAGTTCACTATAAACTGAGCATAGGCAGGGGGAGAGACTGTAGAACTATATCAACATACTGTTCATTCTCCATTGTCCATACCAGGTCCTCTAGTTCCCCAATAAGTCCTATCATCTTTAGCACGTGATCACCTACAGATGTACCAACAGCCATCCTCATGTGAAACAACTTTCTTGAGGCCTCGTAACACAGGGCACGAGATTGCTCCCCATACATGTCCTTTGTATAGAGAAAGATGGATTGCACATCCATCTTCTCATACTGGTTCTGATGTTTGTTGTCCATCGAAAAAAACGCGAGGCATTTGGCTGTTGCGCAATCAATATCCCATGTCTTGCAGATCTCTTTATCCGCAACCGAAGAATCAGGGCCTAGGGGGATGGGCTGTAGCAGTAAGGACACATGCAACCTTATCATAGGTAAGGGCAATATTCACGTTCCTTAGCCATTCTTTATAATTTGGTACCGTGAGTTTATTTTTGTCTTATAGAAACTTAAGTCCCGATATTGGTATATGCCATTAGGAGAGAGAAAAGAAAACACTCAGCGATTGCTCTAGCATGATTAGATTGGTTATTAATCTTATTTAATCGATGTCTCCCACTGCTTTTTATCAAATTTTCCTTCAAACCTTAAAAAGAAAACGAGCCAGGATTAATTACATTCTACAAGTTCGCTAACCGGTCAATCAGGCCAGTGTCGGTACTCCAAGGGAGGTTCCCCATGCTTTCGCACGGACCTAATTAAAATAAATCTCGTTTTCCTAGAGGCATAACTTCGTTGACACCTTTCTAGACACCTACTGGATTAGCTAATTGTAAAGTGTAAAACTCTCCTGAGAGTAACTATTACTCACAGTAGGATCGGGATCCAACTATCAAATAGAAGGTATGCAATCTCATTACAAATTTCAACACTTGAAATTCCCGATATTGTTTTTACCCCTAGCGTCTTATGACCTTAAGTATGGTCAACAAATCATAAGTGCTAGTCAAGTTCTACCCGTCATTTCATGATCGATTTAGACCCACCCGTATGACCCTTAACTATGGTCAAGAAAGTCATACGAATGTCCTAATCGATCGCATCATATGCATTGTAGGAAGAATCACTTAGCTACCGTACATTACGCCTTAACTATAGTCAACAAACGTAGCACGAATACTAAGTACTCTACTTCTTAAAATGGAGGAGGGCTATGAATGGTTTTGATGAAAACCTTTAACATAATGAACTTGATATCGTTGTAGAATCTAGTGATTTGAAAAGGAGTGGTTTAAGCTCCGCTTAAAAATCGAGTAGTTTTTTAAAAACAAACCGAACAGCTTTTGCTAAAGAGGTCACTCCCGGTGGAGATCTCGGCTCTTTCCTCATCGAATGAGATGCTGGATATTCATCAAGGAATACCGCTATGCAAAGCAAGAACTAGGGAGGCTATCATGATAAACCGAGTGGGTTGTAGCATTTACAAGTTTTGCTAAGGAGGTCACTCCCGGTGAAGGGATCTCGGCTCTTTCCTCATCGAATGAGGTGCTGGATATACATCAAGGAATACAACTATGCAAAGCAATAACTAGAGCTACTTTTTTGAAATTTTTTGATTCTACAACATCTTTAGGTTTCTTTTCTTAACATTAATCTCATCAATGTTTTCCCATCATTTAACCTTATCATTGCAGAAAAAGAAACGAAAATAGAACGTACGCTTATGCCATCCGCATTCGCCATGGGGCCTCGTCATACACCCTTAGATTACTTAACTAACGGCAGAGCGAGGGCTAGACTAGCATGGTTGCAAAACATAAGCAACGTTTATTATATATCTCATATATATATATCCATTCGTCTCACGCAATAATAAGCATTCCAGATCACAGATGAATACATTGGATATACTAAGAATTCCGTATTTCTTTTGAGCCCTGAATGAAAGACGGATTCCACGTTCGTGATGAATAGCCAAACCTTACTCTAGGCCCCTACGGGTGCGGCAAACTACCCGCCAAATTCCCGAAGTGAAACAACTTCCCTCAATAAAATGAGTAGGACACTCGGCACTTCAAGAATCTGGTAGTTTGTGCACCCTACCTTGGGTCTATCTTAGGAGCAAAAATAGTAAAAAGAAATAATACAACAGTGGCTACAAGCTCAACTTGGATGTGCCCTACAAAATAATATTACATCACTTTTACAAATTACAAGAATGAAAGAAAAGAAAACACTCTTCTCACATCCCCCGGCTATTCATCCACGACGATCCAACACATTCATATACACATACCATCATATGATACATATATGTGCAACCCCCACTAATTGTTGTATATGTAGGGTTCCTAGGCACACCCAAGAGGTTCCACAAGGCATCAACCATGCCAAATTCAAAAATTTATGTGCCGAGAAACCCTAATGAAGATCGTTAACTAGAGGATAGGCGAAACTAAAATCTAGCAAACAACTTTACTACTAAGTGAATGGGATTACAACCTTTGTAGATCCGGTCCTCCACTTCTTTAGCTCCGTGTTGACGTCCCTCCACTGCAATCATCGGAATCCCGGACTCTAGCGATAGTTTCGTCGGAGAAATAAGCGGGCTAGGTCGTTGACTTCGATGCCGAAGATGATCTACGTCGGGGAGACTCAAACTCAAGCTCCATCTTCACTAGGTCATGAAACTTGTGAAGATAACACACTCTACTACATGGCAAGTTGTAGAGGATGAAGAAATAGGAAGTGGGTTCACTTTGGATTTGGATTTCTCACTTGATTTCATCACTTGAAATTTTCTAGCAAAGGTTTTCTTCTTCATGAAGAAGAAGAAGAAGAAAGAAAAAGAATGAATAAATAATAATAGAAAATTAAGTGAAGCTTATCATAATGCAACCATGGGTGAAGTTAACACATGTAGAGAATAAACTAGGGTTTAGGTATAATGGTTAGGTTAAAGGAAAAAACAAAATGGTCAAAGATGCTAAGAAGCTTCATGAAGGTTAAAGCAAAGAAAGAAAACCACCATTTTATTTTTTGCTAAAAATAAATAAGTAAAATAAATAAATAAGTCAAAACCCTAACCATTAATCTAAACATGGTTTAAAGCATATACACACCCAAGTTTGCATGTATCATCAAACATGATATAAACTAGTGCACAAACATATATCACATATACAACTTGTGCATATCAAGTGAGAAAATCAATCTTAAGTGAACCAATACTAGTTAATGTAAAGTAATATATCAAATATATAATTATACATTAAATCATTAAATCAATACTTGATTTAATGACCCGGTCATATCGCATATAACCGACTAATATCTAGTGTATCAATGTATCGATTGAACACTTGATTCGGTAACCCGGCTATATCACATATAACCGTTCGATGATACAAATCGCGAGAATAGAATACAGTATCACATACTGGTATTATTCTCGGTCCGGCACATATCTCATATGCGCTCCTATTTTGTTTCGCTTGAGCCAGGAAACCCCTGTGTAGGACTCTAAAGACTCGTCAATACGCCAGCAGTAGGCGGTGATCATATCAATCACCCACAAGCCGCAAGCGGTCTGCTAAACGTAACGGCCATCCGGATATTGAGCGATCAGAAGATCAACGAGCAAGCCCGCTCACACTCCTGTGAATCCAACCAGTAACACTTACCGTACAGTCCGGTCTCGTCGTCTGATATGTCGCATATCTCGCCTAGGGGTGGTTAACGTCAGACCCCAGTAGCTCGATAAGTCGTGTCGATATGAGGTCTATAACAGTTTGAGAAACTACTGGTAACACTTACCAGTAAATCTCAGTAACCCTGGCCAGGGATTTCCGGTTATAGCCAATCGAACACAGCACAACATCAACTCCTTATACCGGGAGAGACGAATCCCCTCCTATCGCTCATTGCCTCCATGTGAATCGGGACTATACCCAAAAACCACCGTTTTGCACACCTTCTTGGACGTGGTAAGGTGGAAATCAAAGCACAGTGGGAATCACACAAGACTCTATGACGATCTCGGGTCTACAGACTAACCTGTACCAGTGTCACCAGAGAACTGCCATCTGACGTAAGGTATAATACCATCTGGGAGTTCTCGGCGAGTCCGTCCAGTGTACCCAGTCTCTACTGAGCACCCGTATATCATCTCTGATGTCAAACACCAATGGATATGGGATCATCCATCGCCCATCTGTATGGGTCGAGAAGGTATACGCTAGTCTACTCTGGTATATCGATGCCCCGTCTCGATACACCCACGACTAGAGACCTTGAAGGATGTGCTTATGGACTACCATGTCCCCACTAGTATGATCCGCATCATAGTCCAGGTAGTCAAGTACACATCCTAAGGGCTTTACCAACATGTAACAGAGAGACAATTAGTGTACACGTTAAGGTAAAGAGCAACCAGATAGCATACTATCATGTCGAGCAAGAAAGTCCTCCCTATATATGTCCAAGCATCCACTACAATTTACATCCTATGTATAGTAATGGCCTCTAGGGCATACATATAACTAACAATCTCCCACTTGCACTAGGGCCATCTGATAGCAGTGGTTGTAGTATCTCATACTCAACCATCCCATAAAAGTCTCTCTCTGGGAAAAGGCCTTTGTGAGTGGATCCTCCGTGTTGTCCTCCGAGTCTACTCTCGTAACCTCGATCTCCTTGGAGATCAACCATCTCCATGATCAGGTGATACTGTCTTAGAATATGTCTGGATCACTGATGGGACGGACGTTCCTTGGCATAAGCCACAACTCCATTGTCACACAATGGGAGGAACTAAGTTCATCTTATGAACTAATATACACCCAGACAGCCTCTTTGGCAGCATCTTAAGTAGCGATGTATCCAGCCTTTATCGTCTAGTAAGCCACGGTATCTAGCTTGGAACTCTTCCAACATACCGTCCCTTTACTAAGGCTAAAGACAATGCCCGTGACTGACATTCAGTCGTCCTTATCACCCTGGAATCTTTCCAGTAATTCTCCCCAGGATCGATTGATACCATCTCACTACAACTAGTGAGATTCCTAATATCCAAATAGATCTATCTCATAGATCCATAACCCTGGATTTAGGAGGTATCACCTTGATCCTAGGTGGAGAATGCTTGTGATAAGCGGAGATTGACCAAGCGTAGCATAGGAAACTTCTTCCCTGTCAAGAGTATGTCATCCACGTACTCTACGAGGATCACCACCATACTCCCTACTACCTTTTTGTATATACAAGGTTCATCTACCATTTTGATGATGTCAAACTCTTTGACTAACATATCAAAATAGACGTTCCAACTCCGCGATGCCTGCTTTATCATATAAAACATCTTGCACATGTTAACGCTGCTCCCACTGTCTACGAAGCCCTCTGACAGTGTACTTACAGACTCTCTCTTCTAAAATATCATTTAGAAAAGCAGTCATGACACCCAACCACCAGATATCGTAGTCATGGTATGTAGCCGTGGCAAGTAGGATCTGGATGGACTTAAGCATAGGCCTTGGAAAAGGTTTCATCATTAGCCACAACTGGTCTATGATGCAAATCTTTAACAAGTCTAGCTTTGAAAGTCTCAACTTTTCCATGTACACCAAGTAATCTTCTCAAGATATACTTGCTGCTGATGGGGATTTAACCCTTCAGATAAAGCAACCAAAGTCCATACTTTGTTGGTGTATAAGGATTCCATCTTAGATCGCTAAGCATCCAGCCATTCTTACAGAGTCCTACTCCTGATGGCCTGCTCGAAACTAGTTGGGTCATCATCTCATGATGCATTCCTCGCTCCCACTGCCATAGAGAAACCAAAGTATCTCTCAGGTGGGTGAGGAACCCTACTAGATCGGCGGAGAGGCTGAGGTTCGTTGGATACTATTGAATCCTTTGGTTCTGTCAAATCATCATCTGCAGTTTTGTATAGCCGGAACCTTTCCAGTTCTACAGAACTGACCTTGCCTCGATCTTGTCCGGATTTTGCTTTTGACATAGGCCGGACAATCCCAAATCTTAACTTACTTAAGAGATAGGCTCTTCCCATACCATATCTCATATGGAGTGGTAGGCACTGATTTGATTCGAATCCAATTCAATAGGTAAGCAACTTCTCAAGTGTACAACCCCCTAAAAGAAACAGGTAACTCAGTAATACTCATCATAGAGCACACCATATCTCATAGGGTGCTATTGCTCTGCCCCGATATACCGTTGTGCTATGGTGTATACGAAGGAGTAATGCTGAGAGAGAATCTCATTCTCCTTTAGAATAGTCCAGGAATTCTATGCACAAGTATTCTCCTTCCTGATCTTATCATAGGACATAATACTTATACCCGTATTTTGGTTCTCTACTTCTAACTTATATTCTGTGAATATCTCAAAAGCTTCGGACTTATGTTTCAACAGGAACATATGGCTGAATCTTGAGAAATTATCAGAGAATGTAATGAAGTATAAAGAACCGGTCCTGGCATGTGCAGACAGGGGACTTTACATACATCATCATGTATCAGTCCCAAGAGTTTACTAACTCTTTCTCTGTTTCCAATAAACAGAGCTATGGTCATTTAATCTTTATGACATGACTGGCAAGTTTCACAAGATGTAAATTCAAACTGATTTAAATATGCATCTAAATGTAACTTTAGCCAGTCGGGTCGCATTGATATGACCTAGTCTACAATACCTCAAGAAAGATTCGTTCATTTCTGAACTCTTCCTCTTGTGTGTGTTCTGTATACTAGGAACTGTAGTTTGATTTAGAATGTCAATGCTTTTAGATAACGTGCCTGAACCGAACAACTTTTGAAATGTTCAAAACAACGTTCAACAATGCAAAATTATATCCTTCTTTAATAAATAAAGAGATTGATATGATTTTGTATATCAAGTTCGGTATCTAATAGCATTTGTTCAGAATCAATGTATTGGTAATACAGGGTGACAGTGACCAACAGACTTGGCTGCAACACTTGCACCGTAATCTGTCTCATGAAACTTATCACCCGTTCTCAGTTCTCTACCTTTCTGTAGCCTATGTAACAGATTACATATGTGGGATCCTGATCCGGTACCACATACCCAGGACGTAAAGGATACTGAGAAACAGTTCTATATAACGAACATACCCGAAGATGATGCATCAACATGCACTTTCTTAGTTTGGGCGGCACGGGAAATCTGGTATTCCCCAATTTCCTGCTCTGTCTTATAACAATTATAAGTTAGAGCGGGACCAACGTTCCCCAGCTCAGTATAACAAGCGGGTTCGGTCAATATATCCGTATTATTATCTTGATTAAGGCGTGACATGGTCGCTACGTGGAGAGAGAAAGAAGAAAACACTCTGCGTGCGCTCTTACAAGATCAGATTGGTTATTATTTTATCTAATCAGGATGGCTCCCACTGTTTTTATCAAATCTTCCTTCAAACCCTAAAAGGAAAGACTAGCCGGGATTAATTACACGCTACAAGTTCGCCAATCTTTCAGCCAGGCCAGTGTCGTTACTTTGAGGGAGGTTCCCCGTGCTTTCGCACGGACCTAATTAAAGCAAACCTCGTTTTCCTAGAGGCGTAACCCCGTTGACACCTTTCTAGACACCTACTTGATCGGCTAATTGTAATGTGTAAAACTCTCCCAGGAGTAACAATTACTCGCAGCGGGTATCGGGATCCAACTATCTCATAGAAGGTATGCAATCTTATTGCAAATCTCAACACTTGAAATTCCTGATAATATTTTGCCCCTAGCACCCTATGACCTTGACGGAGGTCAACAAACCATAGGCTACTAGTCAAGTTCAACCCGTCATTTCTTGATTGAATCAAACCCACCCGCACGGCCCTTGACGGAGGTCAACAAGGTCGCACGACTATCCTAATCCAATCTGCATCATATGCATAAACAGATAAATACTAGTTAGCTATCGCACACTACGCCTTGACGGAGGTCAACAAACATAGCACGAATACTAAGTAGGACTTATCTGAAATGACGGAGGGTTACGACAGGTTTTTCTGATAACCTATTGTGTAATGAACTTGATATCGTTGTAGAATCAAATGATTTTAAAATGGAGTGTTTTTGAGGCTTTTCTAGTTTTGCTAAAGGGGTCACTCCCGGTGGAGGGATCGTCGGCCCTTTCCTCGTCGAATGAGGTGCAGGATATATCATATATACCACTCTGCAAAGCAAGAACTATAGAAGCAATCAAAAGACAAACCGAGAGTTGTAGCATCTGCCAGTTATTGCTAAAGGGGTCACTCCCGGGGAAGGGATCTCGGCCCTTTCCTTATCGAATAAGGTGCAGGATGTTCTACAAGGAACACCGCGATGCAAAGCAAGAACTGTAGCTACCTGTTTTTGAAAATTCGATTCTATAACATCTTTTAGGTTTCTTTTATTTCATTAATTTCATCAATGAAGTCCTATCATTTAAGTCACCTAAACATCACAGATAAATACGACGTACACTTATGCCATCCGCATTCGCTCGATGTCCCCTCATGCACCGTTAAGTTAGGTAACTAGCGGCAGAGTAGGGCAGGGCTAGCGGGGGTGTAAAACATAAGTAACGTCTATATAATATATCATATATACTATATATAGTATTTATCACATCTCATCACATGATCACATCACAGATAACGCAGCAGAAAATAACATATGAAATATTGGATATATTAGGACGTCCGTGTTTTATTTTGAGCCTTAATAAAACACGGATTCCAAAGTCGCGATGAATTGCCAAACCCACACCCCTAGACCCCTACGAGAGCGGCAAGCAACCCTACCAATTCTAGAGTTAGGAGACCCGGACTCGACTCCTTGAGTTGGTCTCCCACTGGACTCCAGAACCCGGTTACTTGTGCTCTCCTCCTTGGGTCTATCCTAGTGCGGAGAAGTAAATAATATACATCAACGGTGACATCTTCCGCAACCTGGAAGTGCCCCAACAAAAGAATATTACATACAAGTTTTTACATGAATGAAAAAGAAAAACTCTCATCTCACATAAAACCCCTGGCTATTCAAACGAAACGATCCAATACAACATATCCAGCAACACATAATATCTCATATCATCAACGTAAACAAGTATGCGTATCCCGATTATCGTTGATGTATAGCAACAAAACCGGCGATATCACATATTACACTTACGGTCACAGAAAAGAAAGTGTAAAACTACAACAGTTGGAATCCGCAACCTCCTTAGACATCGCATGCCTAATCAAATGAATTCCTTAGACATCGCATGCCTAACGATTATAAATCCCGCATTTCAGTCTCAAAATCGAAAAATGTTTTCAATATCAAGTCGGGCAATTCAACAAGATTCCCGACATCCTGAACGAATGCTCGTCGCAAACTTTAGTAGACGGCCGCACCCCCGATACCGTCGACGAAGTGCACTAAGACGGAACACCGCTGCCGCGAGCACCCGAACGGATGCTTTCGTCGACGGGGTTCTCCTACAGTCACTTGGTCGAGGCTATGGGGCATGGCTATCTATTAAGTTTACCCGGCGAGTATCCGCGTACGTAATATGATTGCGACGGACTTTTGATCACATCAAAATCCCATGGCAATCGGTCAAGTGAGACTAAACTGCTAGATTTATAGCATTCATATTAGTTATCACATAACTACTTGTGGATTCCAATTATTGTATCACATTCCAGATAAATAGAAAATGTTAAACTTTCCGATCGAACAATCAAACACCCAAGTTTTCCCGGAACAGCTCAACACATGAAATAAATTTAAAAACATCCACTTCATGCCACAGTACCAACGGTCCAGCCGTAGAAGGGTCAAGCCAACGCCTTACATGTGGCACGCCGTACTGCCCCAAACCCTAAGGTTCAAAAGACAGTTCAAGACGGTCACATAATCGAGTTAAGGTTTGTTGTCTTCTAGAGGGTCCATCGCGTTACTTGCACTACTTAGAACGTTCTTAAACCACGGAAAAAATCCAACACTTGGAAATTTCTCGGCAGTGGAAAAAATGGGTATTTATATCTGGTCGAACATTTTAACATGTTCTAAATTTACCCGGAAAAACACAAACAAAGTTAAACAATCCGATTGAAACACCGAGTCCCCAAAACAACCCAGAAAACTCAACTGTTGAGTATAGATTAAAAATTCCCAGAAAATAGAGGCATTACATATGGGGATTACTGTGCAAGCCACGTGTCTTAATTCAATATTATGGCCGCGGAACCGCCGCGAAAGCCAGGGTGGGGCCGCGGTTCCGCGGCGCATTTATTGAGTTAGGGGCACATGCTTAACAGTAACTCCTACAAAACCCTGCTGAATTTTCTGGATATTTTTAATTCACAAAAATCCACATTTTCAGAAAATGTACAGAGAAGGGTATCGATTAGGGTTTCGGGGTTCGATCGGGTTTCTAACTTCGTCTACACTTCGCCTAAAGCTCTGGCTAGGCTCTGATACCACTGTAGGGTTCTTAGGCACACCCAAGAGGTTCCACAAGGCATCAACTGTTAGTTATATGTATGCTCTAGAGGCCATTACTGTACATAGGATGTATATTGTAGTGGATGCTGGGACATATATAGGGAGGACTTTCTTGCTCGACATGATAGTATGCTATCTGGTTGCTATTTATCTTAACGTGTATACTGATTGTCTCTCTGTTACATGTTGGTAAAGCCCTTAGGATGTGTACTTGACTACCTGGACTATGATGCGGATCATACTAGTGGGGACATGGTAGTCCATAAGTACATCCTTCAAGGTCCCTAGTCGTGGGTGTATCGAGACGGGGCATCGATATACCAGAGTAGACTAGCGTATACCTTCTCGACCCATACAGATGGGCGATGGATGATCCCATATCCATTGGTGCTTGACATCAGAGATGATATACGGGTGCTCAGTGGAGACTGGGTACACTGGACGGACTCGCCGAGAACTCCCAGATGGTATTATACCTTACGTCAGATGGCAGTTCTCTGGTGACACTGGTACAGGTTAGTCTGTAGACCCGAGATCGTCATAGAGTCTTGTGTGATTCCCACTGTGCTTTGATTTCCACCTTACCACGTCTAAGAGGGCGTGCAAAACGGTGGCTTTTGGGTACAGTCCCGAATCACATGGAGGCAATCAGCGATAGGAGGGGATTCGTCTCTCCTGGTATAGGGAGTTGATGTTGTACTGTGTTCGATTGGCTATAACCGGAAATCCCTGGCCAGGGTTGCTGAGATTTACTGGTAAGTGTTACCAGTAGTTTCTCGAACTGTTATAGACCTCATATCGACACGACTTATCAAGCTACTGGGGTCTGACGTTAACCACCCCTAGGCGAGATATGCGACATATCAGACGACGAGACCGGACTGTACGGTAAGTGTTACTGGTTGGATTCACAGGAGTGTGAGCGGGCTTGCTCGTTGATCTTCTGATCGCTCAATACCCGGGTGGCCGTTACGTTTAGCAGACCGCTTGCAGCTTGTGGGTGTTTGATATGATCATCACCTGCTGCCGGCGTATTGACGAGTCTTTAGAGTCCTACACAGAGGTTTCCTGGCTCAAGCGAAACGAAATAGGAGTGCATATGAGATATGTGCGGGACCGAGAATAATGCGTGTATGTGATACCGTATTCTATTCTCGCGATGATTGTATCGATTGGTTGTATGCGATATAACCTAGTTATCGAATCGAGGATTGATTCGATAAGTCGATACATTGGATATTAGTCGGTCATATGCGATGTGACCGGATCGTTAAATCAAGTGTTGATTTAATGATTTAATGTATAATTATATATTTGATATATTACTTTACATTAAATAATATTGGTTCACTTAAAATGTTTTTCTCACTTGTTTGTGCACATTGTATATGTGATATATTTTTGTGCACAAGTTTGTGTCATGTTTGATGATACATGCAAACTTGGGTGTGTGTTTATGTTAAACCATATTTAGTTTAATGGTTAGGTTTTATATTTATTTATTTATTTATTTATTCATTTTTGGAAAGGATAAAATGGTGGCTTTCTTTTCTTTCTTTGCTTGAAGCTTCTTGAAGCTTCAAAGCATCTTTGAAAGTCTACCATTTTGTCTTGATCCCTTAACCTAACCATTCAACTAAACTATAGTTTATTCTCTACACTAAACCATGGTTGCTAAAATGATAAGAATGAATTTATTTTCTTTTTCCATTATTCTTATCATATTCTTTTTCTTCTTCTTCTTCTTCAAGAAGAAGAAACCATTCTAGCTTCAATGGTGCCTTGAGAAAAAGAGTTAGAAATCCAATTCTAAAGTAAACCCACTTCCTATTTCTTCATCCTCTACCACTTGCCATGTAGTATAGGGTGTTTTCTTCACAAGTTTCATGACTTGGTGAAGTTGGAGCTTGATCTTGAGTTGCCTCGACGTAGATCATCTTCGGCATCGAAGTCGACGACCTAGCCCGTCCATTTCTCTGATGAAGCCGACGCTAGAGTCCGGGATCCGATGATCGCAGCGAGGGGACATCGTCATGGAGCTAAGGAAGTGGAGGACCGGATCTACAAAGGTTGTAGTCTTTTTCACTTTGCAGTAAAGTTGTTTACTAGCTTGTAGTTTCGCCTATTCTCTAGTTAACGATCTAGTTTAGGGTTTCTCGGCACCGGATTTTTTTTGAATTTGGCATGGTTGATGCCTTGTGAGACCTCATTAGTGTGCCTAGGAACCCTACAGTGGTATCAGAGCCTAGCTAGAGCCTTAGACGAAGTGTAGACGATGTTAGAAATCCGAACGAAACACGAAACCCTAATTCATACCCCTCTCTGTCCAATTTTTGAAAATGTGGATTTTTCCTGATTAAAAATATCCAGAAAAATATGCAGGGTTTTTTTATGAATTACTGTGCAAAATGGGGTCCTAACTCCGTTAAACCGCCGCGGAACCGCGGCCGTACCCCACGTGGCGCGGCGGTTCCGCGGCCATACTGTTGATTCTTTGACCACACTTTGCACAGTAATGTTTATATTTGACTCCTGTGTTTTCTGGGTAATTTTAATCTTTACTCAAGAGTTGAGTATTCTGGATTGTATTGGGAGTTCGATGATTCGATCGGAATCTTTAACTTTGTCTGTGTTTTTCCGGATAATTTAGAATATGGTAAAAAGTTCGACCGGATATAAATACCCACTTTTTCCCCTGTCGGGAAATTTCCAAGTGTTGGATCTTTCCGTGGTTTAATAACGTTCTAAGTAGTGCAAGTAACGTGATGGACCCTCTAGAAGACAACAAACCTTAACTCGATTATGTGACCGTCTTGAACTGCCCTTTGAACCTTCGGGTTTGGGGCAGTACGGCGTGCCACATGTGAGGCGTTGGCTTGACCCTTCTACGGCTGGACCGTTGGTACCGAGGCATGAACTGGATGTTTTTAAACTTATTTCATGTGTTGAGCTGTTTCGGGAAAACTTGGGTGTTTGAATGTTCGATCGGAAAGTTTAACATTTTCTATTTATCTGGAATGGGATACAATACTTGGAATCCACAAGTAGTTATGAGATAACTGATATGAATGTTATAAACATAGCACTTTAGTCTCACTTGATCGGTTGCCACGGAATCTTGATGCGATCAAAAGTCCGTCGCAATCACGTAGCGTACGCGGATACTCGCCAGATAAACTTAATAGTCTGCTACACCCCATAGCCCCGACCAAGTGACTATAGGAGAACCCCGTTGCCGAAAGTATCCGTTCGGGTGCTCGCGGCAGCGGTGTTCCGCCTTGGTGCACTTCGTCGACGGTATCGAGGGTGCGGCCGCCTACTAAAGTTTGCGACGAGCATTCGATCAGGATGTCGGGAATCTTGTTAAATTGCCCGACTTGATGTTGAAAAGAGTTTTCGATAATGAGACTAAAATGCGGGGTTTATAATTGTTAGGCATGCGATGTCTAAGGAATTCATTTGGTTAGGCATGCGATGTCTAAAGAGTTTGCGGATTCCAACTGTTGTAGTTTTACACTTTCTTTTCTATGACCGTAAGTGTAATATGTGATATCGCCGGTTTTGTTGCTATATGTCAACGACAATTGGGATACGCATGTTTACTTACGTTGATGACATGTGATGTTATGTGTTGCTGGATATGTTATATTGGATCGTCGTGTTTGAATAGCCAGGGGTTTTTATGTGAGATGAGTGTTTTTCATTTTCATTCATGTAAAAGCTTGTATGTAATATTCTTTTATTGGGGCACTTCCAGGTTGCGGAAGTTGTCCATTTGTATATTATTTACTTTTTCGCACTAGGATAGACCCAAGGAGGAGGGCACAAGTAACCGGGTTCTGGAGTCCAGTGGGAGACCAACTCGAGGAGTCGAGTCCGGGTCTCCTAACTCTAGAATTGGTAGGGTTGTTTGCCGCTCTCGTAGGGGTCTAGGGGTGTGGGTTTGGCTATTCATCGCGACCGTGGAATCCTTGTTTTATACTGGCTCGTATTGAAAACACGGACGTCCTAGTATATCCAATGTTTCATATGTTTCTTCTGCTGCGATATCTGTGATGTGATCATTTGATATGTTCTGTGATAAATACTGTATATAGTATATATATGATATATTATATAGATGTTACTTATGTTTTACACCCGCGCTAGCCTTGCCCTGCTCTGCCGTTAGTTACCTAACCTAACGGTGCATGAGGGGACATCGAGTAAGTGTATGTCGTATTTATCTGTGATGTTTAGGTGATTAAATGATGGGACTTCATTAATGTGATTAATGAAATAAAAGAAACCTAAGATGTTGTGGAATCGAATTTTCAAAACAGGTAGCTACAGTTCTTGCTTTGCATCGCGGTGTTTCTTGTAGAACATCCTGCACCTTATTCGATAAGGAAAGGACCGAGATCCCTTCACCGGGAGTGACTCCTTTAGCAATAACTGGCAGATGCTACAACTCTCGGTTTGTCTTTTGATTGCTCCTATAGTTCTTGCTTTGCACAGCGGTATATATGATATATCCAGCACCTCATTCGACGAGGAAAGGGCCGACGATCCCTTCACCGGGAGTGACCCCTTTAGCAAAACTAGAAAAGCCTCAAAAAACACTCCATTTTAAAATCATTTGATTCTACAACGATATCAAGTTCATTACGCAATAGGTTTTCAGAAAAACCTGTCGTAGCCCTCCGTCATTTCAGATAAGTACTAGTTAGTATTCGTGCTGCGGTTGTTTGGCCTCCGTCAAGGCGTAGTGTACGGTAGCTAACTAGTGCTTATCTGCTAGCATATGATGTGATTGGATTAGGGTATTCGTATGGCGTTGTTTGGCCTCCGTCAAGGGTCGTGCGGGTGGGTTTAATTCAATCAGGAAATGACGGGTTGAACTTGACTAGCGGACTATGGGTTGTTTGGCCTCCGTCAAGGTCATAGGACGCTAGGGGCAAAATATTATCGGGAATTTCAAGTGTTGAAATTTGCAATGAGATTGCATACCTTCTATGAGATAGTTGGATCCCGATACCCGCTGCGAGTAAGAGTTACTCCTGGGAGAGTTTTACACATTACAATTAGCCGATCAAGTAGGTGTCTAGAAAGGTGTCAACGGGGTTACGCCTCTGGAAAAACGAGGTTTACATTAATTAGGTTCGTGCGAAAGTACTGGGGACCTCCCTCAAAATACCGACACTGGCCTGGCTGAAAGATTGGCGAACTTGTAGCGTGTAATTAATCCCGGTTAGTCTTTCCTTTTAGGGTTTGAAGGAAGATTTGATAAAAACAGTGGGAGCCATCCTGATTAGATAAAATAATAACCAATCTGATCTTGCAAGAGCGCACGCTGAGTGTTTTCTTCTCTCTCTCTCCAGGTAGCAACCATATCACGCCTTAATCAAGATAATAATACGGATGTATTGACCGAACCCGCTTGTTATAATGTGCTGGGGAATGTTGGTCCCGCTCCAACTTATAATTGTTATAAGACAGAGCAGGAAATAGGGGAATACCAGAATTCCCGTGCCGCCCAAACGAAGAGAGTGCATGCTGATGCATCATCTTCGGGTGTGTTCATTACGGAGAACTGTTTCTCAGTATCCTTTACGTCCTGGGTATGTGATACCAGATCAGGATCCCGCATATGTAATTTGTTACATAGGACTACAGATAGGTAGAGAACTGAGAACGGGTGATAAGTTTCATGAGACAGAAAATGGGGCAAGTGTTGCAGCCAAGTCTGTTGGTCACTGTCACCCTGTATTATCAGTACATTGATTCTGAACAAATGCTATTAGATACCGAACCTGATATACAAAATCATATCAGTCTCTTTATTAGTAAAGAAACGATAAAATTTTGTATTGTTGGATAATGTTTTGAACATTTCCTATATCAAAAGTTGATCGGTTCAGGCATGTTATCTAAAAGCATTGATGTTCTAAATCAAACTACAGTTCTTTAGTATACGGAACACACACAAGAGAAAGAGTTCAGAAATGAATGAATCCTTCTTAAGGTATTGTAGACCAGGTCATATCAATGCGACCCGACTAGCTAAGTTGCACAAAGATGCATATTTAAATCTGTTTGAATTTACATCTTGTGAAAACTTACCGGTCATGTCACAAAGATAAGATGACCACAGCTCTGTTTATTGGAAGCAGAGAAAGAGTTAGTGAACTCTTGGGATTGATACATGCTGATGTATGAAAGTCCCCTGTCTACACATGCCAAGACCGGTTCTTTGTACTTCATTACATTCTTTGATAATCTCTCAAGATTCAGATATATGTTCCTGTTGAAACACAAGTCCGAACCTTTTGAGATATTCACAGAATATAAGTTAGAAGTAGAGAACCAGAATACGGGTATAAGTATTATGTCCTATGATAAGATCAGGGAGGAGAATACTTGTGCATAGAATTCCTTGATTATTCTAAAGGAGAATGAGATTCTCTCTCAGTATTACTCCTCTGAATACACCACAGCACAACGGTGTATCAGGGCGGAGCAATAGCACCCTATATGATATGGTGTGCTCTATGATGAGTACTACTGAGTTACCTATTTCCTTTTGGGGATGTGCACTTGAGAAGCTGCATACCTATTGAATTGGGTTCAAATCAAATCAGTGCCTACCACTCCATATATGATATGGTATGGGAAGCGCCTATCTCTTAAATAAGTTAAGATTTGGGATTGTCCGGCCTATGTCAAAAGCAAAATCCGGACAAGATCGAGGCAAGGTCAGTTCTGTAGAACTGGAAATGTTCCAGCTATACAAACTGCAGCTGATGATTTGGTAGAACCGAAGGATTCAATAGTAACCAACGAACCTCAGCCTCTCCGCCGATCTAGTAGAGTTCCTCACCCACCTGAGAGTTACTTCGGTTTCTCTATGACAGTGGGAGCGAGGATTGCATCATGAGATGATGACCCAACTAGTTTCGAGCTGGCCATCAGGAGTGAGACTCTGTAAGAATGGCTGGATGCTTAGCGATCTGAGATGGAATCCATGTACACCAACAAAGTATGGACTTCGGTTGCTATATCTGAAGGGTTAAATTCCCATCAGGAGCAAGTATATCTTGAGAAGATTACTTTGTGTAGATGGAAAAGTTGAGACTTTCAAAGCTAGACTTGTTAAAAGTTTGCATCATTGACCAGGTATGGATTATGATGAAACCTTTTCTGAGTAGCTATGCTTAAGTCCATCCAGATCCTACTTGCCACGGCTACATACCATGACTACGATATCTGGCGGTTGTGTGCCATGATTGCTTTTCTAAGTGATGTTTTAGAAGAGTGCGTCTATAAGTACACATCCAGAAGGCTTCGTAGATAGTGGGAGCAGCGGAAACGTGTGCAAGATGTTTTATGTGATAAAGCAGGCATCGCGGAGTTGGAACATCTGTTTTGATGAGTTAGTCAAAGAGTTTGACATCATCAAAATAGTAGATGAACCTTTTATATAGAAAAAGGTAGTAGGGAGTATGGTGGTGATCCTCGTAGAGTACGTGGATAACATACTCTTGATAGAGAAGGAGTTTCCTATGCTATGCTCGGTCAATCTCCGCTTATCACACGGATTCTCCATATAGGATCAAAGTGATACCTACTAAATCCTGGGTTTTGGATCTATGAGATAGATCTAATTGGATATTAGGATACTCACTAGTTGTAGTGAGATGGTATCAATTGGTCCTGGGGAGAATCACTGGAAGGGTTCCAGGGTGATAAGGACGACTGAAAGTCAGTCACAGGAATTGTCTTTACCCTCAGTAAAGGGACGGTATGTTGGAAGAGTTCCAAGCTAGATATCGTGGCATACTAGACGATAAAGGCTGGATACATCGCTACTTAAGATGCTACCAAAGAGGCAGTCTGGATGTATATTTGTTCATGAGATGAACTTAGTTCCTCCCATTGTGTGACAATGGAGTTGTGGCTTATGCCAAGGAACGTCCGTCCCATCAGTGATCCAGACATATTCTAAGGCAGTATCACCTGATCATGGAGATGGCTGATCTCCAAGGTGATCGAGGTTAGGAGAGTAGACTCAGAGGACAACACGGCGGATCCACTCACAAAGGCCTTTTCCCAGAGAGAGACTTTTATGGGATGGTTGAGTATGAGATACTGCAACCACTGCTACAGACGGCCCTAGTGCAAGTAGGAGATTGTTAGTTATATGTATGCCCTAGAGGTCATTACTGTACATATGATGTATATTGTAGTGGATGCTGGGACATATATAGGGAGGACTTTCTTGCTCGACATGATAGTATGCTATCTTGTTGCTCTTTATCTTAACGTGTATACTGATTGTCTCTCTGTTACATGTTGGTAAAGCCCTTAGGATGTGTACTTGACTACCTGGACTATGATGCGGACCATACTAGTGGGGACATGGTAGTCCATAAGTACATCCTTCAAGGTCCCTAGTCGTGGGTGTATCGAGACGGGGCATCGATATACCAGAGTAGACTAGCGTATACCTTCTCGACCCATACAGATGGGCGATGGATGATCCCATATCCATTGGTGCTTGACATCAGAGATGATATACGGGTGCTCAGTAGAGACTGGGTACACTAGACGGACTCGCCGAGAACTCCCAGATGGTATTATACCTTACGTCAGATGGCAGTTCTCTGGTGACACTGGTACAGGTTAGTCTGTAGACCCGAGATCGTCATAGAGTCTTGTGTGATTCCCACTGTGCTTTGATTTCCACCTTACCACGTCCAAGAGGGCGTGCAAAACGGTGGCTTTTGGGTACATTCCCGAATCACATGGAGGCAATCAGCGATAGGAGGGGATTCGTCTCTCCCGGTATAGGGAGTTGATGTTGCACTGTGTTCGATTGTCTATAACCGGAAATCCCTGGCCAGGGTTGCTGAGATTTACTGGTAAGTGTTACCAGTAGTTTCTCGAACTGTTATAGACCTCATATCGACACGACTTATCAAGCTACTGGGGTCTGACGTTTACCACCCCTAGACGAGATATGCGACATATCAGACGACGAGACCGGACTGTACGGTAAGTGTTACTGGTTGGATTCACAGGAGTGTGAGCGGGCTTACTCGTTGATCTTCTGATCGCTCAATACCCGGATGGCCGTTACGTTTAGCAGACCGCTTGCGGCTTGTGGGTATTTGATATGATCATCACCTGCTGCCGGCGTATTGACGAGTCTTTAGAGTCCTACACAGAGGTTTCCTGGCTCAAGCGAAACGAAATAGGAGTGCATATGAGATATGTGCGGGACCAAGAATAATGCGTGTATGTGATACCGTATTCTATTCTCGCGATGATTGTATCGATTGGTTGTATGCGATATAACCTAGTTATCGAATCGATGATTGATTCGATAAGTCGATACATTGGATATTAGTCGGTCATATGCGATGTGACCGGATCGTTAAATCAAGTATTGATTTAATGATTTAATGTATAATTATATATTTGATATATTACTTTACATTAACTAATATTGGTTCACTTAAGATGTTTTTCTCACTTGTTTGTGCACATTGTATATGTGATATATTTTTGTGCACAAGTTTGTGTCATGTTTGATGATACATGCAAACTTGGGTGTGCGTTTATGTTAAACCATATTTAGTTTAATGGTTAGGTTTTATATTTATTTATTTATTTATTTATTCATTTTTGGAAAGGATAAAATGGTGGCTTTCTTTTCTTTCTTTGCTTGAAGCTTCTTGAAGCTTCAAAGCATCTTTGAAAGTCTACCATTTTGTCTTGATCCCTTAACCTAACCATTCAACTAAACTATAGTTTATTCTCTACACTAAACCATGGTTGCTAAAATGATAAGAATAAATTTATTTTCTTTTTCCATTATTCTTATCATATTCTTTTTCTTCTTCTTCTTCTTATTCTTTAAGAAGAAGAAACCATTTTAGCTTCAATGGTGCCTTGAGAAAAAGAGTGAGAAATCCAATTCTAAAGTGAACCGACTTTCTATTTCTTCATCCTCTACCACTTGCCATGTAGTATAGGGTGTTTTCTTCACAAGTTTCATGGCTTGGTGAAGTTGGAGCTTGATCTTGAGTTGCCTCGACGTAGATCATCTTCGGCATCGAAGTCGACGACCTAGCCCGCCCATTTCTCCGATGAAGCCGACGCTAGAGTTCGGGATCCGATGATCGCAGCGAGGGGACATCGTTACGGAGCTAAGGAAGTGGAGGACCGGATCTACAAAGCTTGTAGTCTCTTTCACTTTGCAGTAAAGTTGTTTACTAGCTTGTAGTTTCGCCTATTCTCTAGTTAACGATCTAGTTTAGGGATTCTCGGCACCGGAATTTTTTTGAATTTGGCATGGTTGATGCCTTGTGAGACCTCATTAGTGTGCCTAGGAACCCTACATCAACCATGCCAAATTCAAAAAATTTTGTGCCGAGAAACCCTAATGAAGATCGTTAACTAGAGGATAGGCGAAACTAAAAGCTAGCAAACAACTTTACTACTAAGTGAATGGGATTACAACCCTTGTAGATCCGGTCCTCCACTTCTTTAGCTCCGTGTTGACATCCCTCCGCTGCGATCTTCGGAATCCCGGACTCTAGCGATTGTTTCGTCGGAGAAATAAGCGGGCTAGGTCGTTGACTTCGATGCCGAAGATGATCTACGTCGGGGAGACTCAAACTCAAGCTCCATCTTCACTAGGTCATGAAACTTGTGAAGATAACACACTCTACTACATGGCAAGTTGTAGAGGATGAAGAAATAAGAAGTGGGTTCACTTTGGATTTGGATTTCTCACTTGATTTCATCACTTGAAATTTTCTAGCAAAGGTTTTCTTCTTCATGAAGAAGAAGAAGAAGAAAGAAAAAGAATGAATAAATAATAATAGAAAATCAAGTGAAGCTTATCATAATGCAACCATGGGTGAAGTTAACACACGTAGAGAATAAACTAGGGTTTAGATATAATGGTTAGGTTAAAGGAAAAAACAAAATGGTCAAAGATGCTAAGAAGCTTCATGAAGCTTAAAGCAAAGAAAGAAAACCACCATTTTATTTTTTGCTAAAAATAAATAAGTAAAATAAATAAATAAGTCAAAACCCTAACCATTAACCTAAACATGGTTTAAAGCATACACACACCCAAGTTTGCATGTATCATCAAACATGATACAAACTAGTGCACAAACATATATCACATATACAACTTGTGCATATCAAGTGAGAAAATCAATCTTAAGTGAACCAATAATAGTTAATGTAAAGTAATATATCAAATATATAATTATACATTAAATCATTAAATCAATACTTGATTTAATGACCCGGTCATATCGCATATAACCGACTAATATCTAGTGTATCAATGTATCGAATCAACACTTGATTCTGTAACCCGGCTATATCAAATATAACCGTCCGATGATACAAATCGCGAGAATAGAATACAGTATCACATACTGGTATTATTCTCAGTCCCGCACATATCTCATATGCGCTCCTATTTCGTTTCGCTTGAGCCAGGAAACCTCTGTGTAGGACTCTAAAGACTTGTCAATACGCCGGCAGTAGGTGGTGATCATATCAATCACCCACAAGCCGCAAGCGGTCTGCTAAACGTAACGGCAACCTGGGTAATGAGCGATCAGAAGATCAACGAGTAAGCCCGTTCACACTCCTGTGAATCCAACCAGTAACACTTACCGTACAGTCCGGTCTCGTCGTCTGATATGTCGCATATCTCGTCTAGGGGTGGTTAACGTCAGACCCCAGTAGCTCGATAAGTCGTGTCGATATGAGGTCTATAACAATTCGAGAAACTACTGGTAACACTTACCAGTAAATCTCAGCAACCCTGGCCAGGGATTTTCTGTTATAGCCAATTGAACACAGCACAACATCAACTCCCTATACCAGGAGAGACGAATCCCTTCCTAGCGCTCATTGCCTCCATATGAATCGGGACTGTACCCAAAAACCACCTTTTTGCACGCCCTCTTGGACGTGGTAAGGTGGAAATCAAAGCACAGTGGGATTCACACAAGACTCTATGACGATCTCGGGTCTACAGACTAACCTGTACCAGTGTCACCAGAGAACTGCCATCTGACGTAAGGTATAATACCATCTGGGAGTTCTCGGCAAGTCCGTCCAGTGTACCCAGTCTCTTCTGAGCACCCGTATATCATCTCTGATGTCAAACACCAATGGATATGGGATCATCCATCGCCCATCTGTATGGGTCGAGAAGGTATACGCTAGTCTACTCTGGTATATCGATTCCCCGTCTCGATACACCTACGACTAGGGACCTTGAAGATGTACTTATGGACTACCATGTCCCCACTAGTATGATCCGCATCATAGTCCAGGTAGTCAAGTATACATCCTAAGGGCTTTACCAACATGTAACAGAGAGACAATCAGTGTACACGTTAAGGTAAAGAGCAACCAGATAGCATACTATCATGTCGAGTAAGAAAGTTCTCCCTATATATGTCTAAGCATCCACTACAATATACATCCTATGTATAGTAATGGCCTCTAGGGCATACATATAACTAACAGTTTAGCAATTAATGGACGTTTCTCAACAGATATCAAACCGAAAAGCGGAAAAACGATGTTAAATATTCGACTTTGAAACACTCCGAATTTCCCTAACACTTAGACAACATCACATGCAATATGGGAAAAAAATAAACAATACCATAAATCTTAAAACCAAGTGTACAGAACACCTTAAAAAACCCAAGCCCAAATCTCTACAGTGGACCGACAAGACCGGGAAAATCAGGGTTTTGGCCGGCGAGATTTTGAGTGTTTAGGCTCATTTTTTGAGGGTGTTCAAGTTATCTCATAACAAGTCTTCTGCACATGTTTAAAATTTTTTCAGAAGACTTATAAAAATTTCCAGAAACTTGGTTTTTGATTTTACGTTTTCGGAGTTGTTTCGGTTTCGAAACTTTAATCATCGTCTAAAATACTAGTTTTTGTTTAGTTAGGCTCTGATACCATATTAGTAGATGTTCCACATCCTCACAACACTTGCGGGGAGGTGGAAGTAGCAAACAATAATTTTGAAGTATGCAACATCGACTTTTGGACCCGGATCGTATCCTAAACCATAACTAGTACCCTATCTAGGAGTTTTAGCTACTATGATAGGGATTATACCTTCTTGAAACCGGTCCTTCGGGTCTTCTTTCCGCCGCGTTTCTGAGCTCCTTGGGTGCTTGGAATGATATCGATCTCCGGTCACCGCTAAGCCATAAATGATCCACCCGAGAGCTTTGGATCAAGCTTCAACCTCCACTAAAGAGGTAACTAAGAAGTCAGGCTTGCTAAGAGAGACTACTTAGATGATGTAGAGATAATCAAGTGGATTATTTGATCTCAAAACCTATGTTTCACAACTCAGGTGAAAGATTAGGATTGAGCTTGAGGGAGGAGATAATTTGTAGAGAGAATATGAGAGTGAGAATGAGAAAAAAATAAACTAAGTGTTGAATAAAAGAATGGCTAAGGATTTTGAATTATTGAAGCATGGATTATTTTACTCAAAAAATAATCATTCATGCCTCAATAGTAAATCCAAATGAATATAATAATTCTTAGCCATGCTTTCATCCATGCTTGGAAAAGTCTCCAAATTCCACCTCATTAATTTCATTTTCACAAAATAAAATTCATATATGAGGTGTCTCCTTCTAGAAGCCTTTTGTTGTACAATTACAAGAATGCCCCTCACCGTATACCGTATAAATATACCCGTATTCGTATTCCGAAAAATATGAATACAATGAGATACCAATAATCTAATAATATAATATTGGTATCCGGCTTAAACCAAAACCTACCAGTATTATCCTTCCGAACATAATTCGTGTAGCCAGTACACGTATATGATCGAAACGCTGCCTTAACACCTTACGACCTTTACATCATTTTGCCTGAACCAGGGAAACGCTCTGTGTGGGTCTCTAAAGAATCGACAGTACGTTGGCAGTGGGTTTAACCACAAGCCCGTCAGTGGCACTAGCTGTGCGTAACGGATACCCAGGTACATGTCGAAAAGGTGGCCGACGAGCGAACTCATCCTAACCCCAACGAGGCTATAAGTAACACTTACAATACAGTCTGGTCTCTTCATCTGATACGTCGCTTATCGAGTCTAGGGGTGGTAAACGTCAGACCCCAATAACTTGATAAGTCATGCCGATGTGTGTCTCATAACGGTTCGAGAAACTACTGATAACTCTTATCAGTAAATCTCAACAACCCTGGATAGGGAATTGCTGTTATAACCAATCGAGCATAGTTCAACATCAACTCCCTATACCGGAAGAGAAGAAATCCCTCCTATCGCTCACCGCCTCTATGTGATTCGAGACTGTACCCAAAATCCACCTGTTTGTACGACTCTAATGAGCCGTGGTAGGGAGGAAATCAAACCACAGTGGAAACCCCATAAGACACTATGACAATCTCGGGTCTACAGACTAACCTGTACAAGTGTCACCAGAGAACTGCTATCTGACGATAGGTATGATACCATCTGGAAGTTCTCGGCGAGTCCTGTTCGGTGTACCCATTCTCTAATGAGCACCTGCGTACAATCTTTGATGTCAAACACCAATAATTGTGGGATCAACCATCGCCCCCATGCAGGGTCAAGAAACGTACACACTAGTCTACTCTGGAAATATAGATGCCCTGTCTCGATATTCCCTCGACTAGGAACTGTTAAAGGATGTGCTTGTGGACTATGCAAGCCCCACCAGTATGATCTGCATCATAGTCTTGGTAGTCAAGCAAACATCCTAAGGACTTTATTAATATGTATACAAGATATGAAATACTAAGTTAATACATCATATGTTAAGATAAAGGTAAACCAAATAGCGTACTATCATATTGAGCAAGATTGTTTCTGTACATACATATCCCTAGCATCCTATACAATAAAGGCCTCTAGGGCATACTTATCCAACATCGGCATCTACACAGGTGCCTGTTACAACGGCTCCTTCAATTTCGACCTCTCACAAAAGGATGAGGCCAGAGAAAATCCCACCGCCGGCAGCAAATTCTAAAGGCGATGGACCCAAACACCCCAGGTCTGGGGGCATGACCGTACATATGGTCTACATAGCTTCCGGGAAAGAAGAAAGCCATGCTTCCGTAGGCCATCGACCGCAAACTCGGTCGCTGACAAAAGCTCAGGAGCAACAAAAAAACTCCAGGAAATGCTGACGAAAATGGCAGCGCTTACCAGACAGAAAGAAAGTCCGGACAAAGAAGCCGAACAACCCCAGGAGCAGGAGACCGATATAGAGTTCCTGTGAAGGGTGCTTGAAAGAAAGATAAAGGATCCACTAAACAAGCTGCTAACATGAAGCAGATGGCGCTCTTGTTCTATGATATGGTTGGAATGATGATCCAGCCAGAACCCCCAGCCGAGGATCCGCCGATAATTATCGAGGATGACAGAGGGGAAACATCAAATCCTCTTCCGGCCTCATCGGCAGCCAAGGAGGAAACAATCTCCAAGGCTGCTCTTGATGATTATATCGCTCAATAAATATGAGCTCATCAAGCTAATGAAGCCGCATGCCAAATCGTCAGAACTGGGCCACCGTAACCAGATTGGTATGATCAAATCAAGTACCCACCGAGATATATGATCCCCAAGTTCCATGTATACAAAAGGATAGGCAACCCTCATTAGCACGCCACACAATTCGTAGCTCTGTGCGGCAACACTGGACGCGACGACAAACTGTTTCTTCGCCAGTTCGTTGGCAGCCTGTCAGAAACGGCCTTTGAATGGTACCCGGAGCTCCCAAATGACTTCGTGAGAACATTCATAGAGATGGAAATGCTGTTCATACAGTGGTTCGCTAGCGCAAGCGAGCGCACCCCGATCACGGCATTAATCAATGCCAGGGTAAAGCCAAGAGAAACCTAGGTCCAATATGCGATCCGGTGGCGGAACCTATGGTCAAAGTGCGAACAGCGCATCAAAAAATACCCCACCATGTGCATGTTCATTAGGACCTTTGATCCTCAAACGACCGTGTTCCAGTTCATGATGTTCTTCAAACCAACAACCTTCCAGGCTCTGATTGATAAACTGGCCCAAATGGACCAGATGGGCCACGAGCCTTCCTCCTCAAGTAAGGACCCTCGAAACGCCAAAGGTAAAGGGAAAGCGGCCTTCGTTGCCAACGCTCAACAACAACCGAGTGGCCCAAAACCGGCTACTCGCCAAAACAATGCACGTCCATGCATATCCCTAGAAGAAAGGCTAGGACGCGCTTACTCGTTTCCTCGTGATATGACGAGGAGACTATTTGAGTTGGCGGTGCATAACAAACTCATCACATTACTAGACCCACGGCGTCCACCGCAACCTGGCGACATCAACAACCCTAACTACTACGCCTATCACAGAATGGAGAGCCACCCAATTGAGGATTGTTACGTCTTCAAGAACTGGGTCGAGGACTAGTATCAACAGGGGAAGTTCGTGCTATCTGAGAACTGGAGGGTGAACCCACCACAGAAGCACACTCCCAAAAAGGTGGATGTGCCGGGGGCATCATGCTTGCTTGTAGAAGAAACTCCATGGGAAGTCATTCTTTCAGAAGGATCTACAGGCTATTGGGTTCCTAAGCACGACAACAAGGTTTCGGGTAGCATCATCCATGCCAAGTTAAAATTTTGTCATGCTTAAACAACCCTAAACAAGATCTTTAACTAGAGAATCATACGAAATCGAAACACAAACAACTTTACAACTAAGTGATTAGGGATTACAACCATTGTAGTCCACTCCTTCACTTCATAAGCTCCGAGTAGTGGTCCCTTCGCTGCGATCCAAGAACTCCCAGACTTTTGAGAAGCTCCACAAGGTGAATGATGCATGCTTTCATGTAGTCTTCGAAATCCAAGATGATCTACTTCGAGAAAACACGAACTCAAGCTATCTCTTCACTAATATAAAATTAGTGAAGCCAACACACTAAACTATATGGCTAGTATAGAAGAGAATGATGAAGTAGGAATTTTGCTCTCTTTAGTTATCTTTTTCTCACAATATTTCATCACAAAGAAAAAAGCTAGCAAGCTTTTTTGAGGAGGAAGAAGATGAAGTGATGAAATGAATAATTGTGTTGAGGTTAGAAATGCAACTATGAGTTAGTATCATGGCTTAACCCTTATAGAGAATAGACCATGGTCAAAATTATTAGGGTTAGGTTAATAAATATCTTAGCCAAAACAAAATTGGTTGACTTAGTCATTGTTCTACAAGCTTCATCCAAGCTCATGACTAATTCATCACAATTTTGAATTAACTAAAATAACCTACAATAATCACATATCATGGTGTGATTCTCATACACACAAGTTGTATGTATAACCTAGCATGTTACAATTATACATATCACATATATATAATTATGTAACAATAGAAAACAATACAATAAACATATATCACATTTATGTTAAATGTATCCAAAATGAGAAAAAGAAATACTTAAGTGAGCATATATTAGTTAATGTAATTTAATATATGAAATATATAATTATACATCAAATTATTAAATCAACACTTAATTTAATAATCTGACTATATCACATATAACCGACTAATATAATATGTATCATTTTATCGAATCAACACTTGATCCGATGACCCAGCTATATCACATATAACCGGCCGATATCACATATCGCAAGAATAGAATATGGTATCACATACACGTATTAATCTCGGTCCCGCACATATCACATATGTGCTCCTACCCCATTTCGCCTGAACCAGGAAACCTCTGTGTAGGACTCTAAAGACTCGTCAATACGCCGGCAGTAGGTGATGATCATATCAAACACCCACAAGCTGCAAGCGGTCAGCTAAACGTAACAGCCACCCGGGCATTGAGTGATCAGAAGATCAACAAGCAAGCCTATACATACTCTTGCGAATCCAATCAGTAACACTACCGTACAGTCCGGTCTCTTCATCTGATATGTCGCATACCCAGTCTAGGGGTGGTAAACGTCAGACCCCAGTAACCGATAAGTCGTGTCGATGTGAGGCTTATAACAGGTCGAGAAACTACTGATAACACTTACCGGTAGATCTCCATATCAGCCCTGGCCAGGGACTTCCAGTTATAGCCAATTGAGCACAGCGCAACATCAACCCCCCAATACCGGGAGAGGCGAAACCCCTCATATCGCTCATTGCCTCTATGTGATTCGGGACTGCACCCAAAATCCATCATTTTGCACGTTCTCATGAACGTGGTAAGGTGGAAATCAAAGCACAGTGGGAATCACATAAGACTCTATGACGATCTCGGGTCTATATACTAACCTGTACCAGTATCACCAGAGAACTGCTATCTGACGATAGGTATTATACCAGCTAAGAGTTCTCGACGAGTCCGTTCAGTATACCCAGTCTCTACTGAGCACTCATATACCATCTTTGATGTCAAACACCAATGGATGTGGGATTATCCATTGCCCATCATATGGGTCAAGAGGCATATATGCTAGTCTACTCTGGAGCATCGATACCCTGTCTCGATACACCCTCGACTAGGAACAGTTATAGGATGTACTTGTGGACTACCTTGGCCCCACTAGTATAATCTGCATCATAGTCCTAGTAGTCAAGTACACATCCTAAGGGCTTTATCAACATGTGAGAGCAAGACAGTAACACAATACAAGTCAACATGTTAAGACAAAGAGCAACCAGATAGCATACTATCATATCGAACAAGAAAGTCCTCTATATATATATCCAAGCATCCACTATAATATACATCATATGTACAACAATGGCCTCTAGGGTATATACATAACTAACAATCTCCCATTTGCACTAAGGCCAGCTGTTGTAGTATCTCATACCCAACATCCCGAAGAGTCTCTCAAATTGTATCCGGGGTATGGCCTTCGTGAGTGGATCTGCAGTGTTGTCCTTCATGTCAACTCTCCTGACCTCGATCTTTCGGCGATCAACTATCTTCCAGATCAGGTGATACCGCCTCAGAATATGCCTGGATCTCTGATGGGACCTGGGTTCCTTGTCCAAAGCCACAGCTCCATTGTTATCACAATACAAAGGTATTGGATGCTCAATGGACGGAACCACTCCAAGTTCTTTTATGAACTTCTTCATGTAGACAGCCTCTTTGGAAGCATCGTTGGCAGCGATGTATTCAGCCTCCATCGTCGAGTCTGCCACGGTTTCCTGTTTGGAACTCTTCCAACAAACCGCCTTTTAATTGAGGGTAAAGTCAAATCCCGAGTGCGACTTAGAGTCGTCCTTATCACTTTGGAAGCTCGAATCGGTAAAGGACTCCACCTGGAGTTCTTCGTTACCATACACCAAGAACGTCTCTTTAGTCCTTCTCAAGTACTTGAGAATGTTCTTCACAGCTGTCCAGTGACTCTCTCCTGGATCTGCTTGATACCTACTCACTACACTTAGTGAGTATGCTACATCGGGTCTGGTACATAGTATCGCGTACATGATAGAGCCTACTGCCGAAGCATAGGGTATCTCTTGTATGCGAACTCTCTCCAAATCAGTCTTGGGAGACATCTCTTTGGAGAGAGTGAGTTTAGAGATCGTGGGTAAATTCCCATGCTTGGATTCTTCCATACTAAACCTCTTTTGTATGGTGTCAATATACCTGGATTGGGACATTCCCAGTATTTTTTAGATCTATCTCTATAGATCTTAATCCCCAAGATGCAGGAGGCATCACCTAGATCTTTCATTGAGAATCTTTGTGATAAGAAGAGCTTGACCGAGTGCAGCATAGGAACATCATTTCCTATCAAGAGTATGTCATCCACGTACAATACGAGGAAGACAACCTTACTCTCTGCCACCTTCTTGTATATACAAGGTTCATCTACGTTTTTGATGAAATCAAACTCTTTGACCACCACATAAAAACAGATGTTCCAACTCCGCGATGCCTGCTTTAACCCGTAGATGGATTTAAGCAGCTTGCACACCTTTCCATTGCTCCCACTGTCTACGAAGCCTTCTGGCTGAGTCATGTACACGCACTCTTCCAAATCACCATTTAGAAAGGCGGTCTTAACATCCATTTGCTAGATTTCGTAGTCATGGTATGTAGCAATAGCAAGTAGGATCCGAATGGACTTAAGTATAGCCACTGGAGAAAAAGTTTTATCATAATCCACACCTGGTTGTTGACGAAAACCTTTTGCAACAAGTCTAGCTTTGAAAGTCTCAACTTTTCCATCTACACCAAGTTTCTTCTTAAAGATCCATTTGCTCCCAATGGGTTTTATCCCTTCAGGAGAAACTTCCAAAGTCCATACTTTGTTGGTATACATGGATTCCATCTCAGATCGCATTGCATCCAGCCATTTCATAGAGTCCCCACTCGTGATGGCCTGCTCGAAGCTAGTTGGGCCATTATCTTCCACTATGCAATCCTCACTCCCAGCGTCTATGAGAAAACCATAGTATCTCTCAGGTGGATGAGGAACCCTACTAGATTGGCGGAGAGGCTGGGGTTTGTTGGGAACTATCGAATCCTCTGGTTCTACTAAATTTTCAGTTGTAGTTTGTTCTGCTAGAACTTCTTCCAGCTCTACCTCTTCGCCACTAATTTCTTTCGCAAGAAATTCCTTTTCTAAAAAGGTAGCATGTTGAGTAACAAACAACTTTTGTTGTTCACAATGGTAGAATAGATATCCATTTGAATGTTTAGGATATCCAACAAACTTACAAAGAACTGATCGTGCCTCGAGTTTGTCCGGATTTTACCTTCTAACATAGGCCAGACAACCCCATATCTTAACTAGTTTAAGACACGGTCTCTTTCCACTCCATATCTCATATGGTGTGGTAGGTACAGATTTAGATGGAACTTGATTCAATAGGTATGCTGCCGCTTCAAGCGCATAACCCCAAAGGGAAATAGGTAACTTAGTGGTGCTCATCATAGAGCGCACCATATGTAATAGGGTGCGATTACTCTGTTTCGATACACCGTTGTGTTGTGGTGTATACGGAGGAGTAAACTGAGAGAGAATCCTATTCTCCTTTAAATAGTCTCGGAACTCATTGCTCAAGTATTCTCCTCCTCGATCAGATCGAAGGATTTTAATACTTTTACCCTTTTGGTTCTTGACTTCGTGCTTATATTCTTTGAATTTCTCAAAAGTTTCAGACTTGTGTTTCAACAGGAACACATGTCCGTATCTTGAGAGATCGTCAGTGAATGTAATGAAGTATGAGGAATCATCCCTGGCATGTGTAGACATGGGACCACATACATCACTATGTATCAGTCCCAAGAGTTTCGTAACTCTTTCTCCGTGTCCACTAAACGGAGTTTTGGTCATCTTGCCTTTGAGACATGACTGGCAAGTGTCATAAGATGAAAATTCGAACGGATTCAAATATTCATCCTTATGTAACTTAGCTAGTCGTCTCGTATTGATGTGACCTAGTCTACAATGCCACAAGATGGATTCATTCATTTCTGAACTCTTCTTCTTGTGTATGTTTTGTACATTAAAAACTGTAGTTTGATTTAGAACGTATATGCCATTATTTAACGAGCCTGATCCAATCAAATTTTGATTCAGGAAGATGTTCATAACATTATCCTGTACTACAAAATTATATCTTTCTTTACTTAATAAAGAAACTGATATAAGATTGCATATCAGGGTCGGAATGTAATAGCATTCGTTCAGAATCAATGTATTACCATTTGGCAACACAAGGTGATATTCGCCAACAGTTTTGGCTGCAACATTTGCACCATTCCCTGCTCTTATGGAATGATCACCCATTCCGAGTTACCTACCTTTCCTTAGCCCATGTAACATATTACATATGTGGGATCCCGATCCGGTATCTAATACCCAAGATGTAGAGTGAACTGAGAAACAGTTCTCGATAACAAACACACCCGAAGAAGATGCATCGACATGATTTTTCCTCGTTCGGGCGGTGTGGGAATCCATATATGTCCCTATTTCCTGCTTTGTCTTATAACAATTATAAGAAAGAACGGAACCAACGTTCCCCTGCTCAGTATAATAAGCGGGTTCAGTCAATACATCCATATTATTATCTTGATTAAGGCTTGACATGGTCGCTACCTGGAGAGAGAGAGAGAAGTGTAGGGTTCCTAGGTATCCTAGTGAGGTCTCACAAGGCATCGAACATGCCATTTTCAAAAATTCTAGGTGCCGAGAGACCCGACTACGGATCGTTGGCTAGAAAACTAGGCGAAAATGCAAACTAGTTAACACTTAACTAAGGGATACGGATATACAACCTTTGTAGATCCGTTTGTCCACCTCCATAGCTCCATGAAGAAGTCATCTCCGCTGTCCAAAAAGAATCCGGGCTCTAGCGTCGACTTCATCGGAGAATAAGCGAGCTAGGTCGTCGATGTCCATGCCGAAGATGATCTACGTCGAGGCATCGCTAAATCAAGCTCCAACTTCACCAAGTGATGAAACTTGTGAAGAAAACACACTCTACTACTTGGCAAGAGGTAGAGGATGAAGAAATAGGAAGTGGGTAAACTTTAGAATTGGATTTCTCACTCTAATTCATCAATCACCATTGATGAGGTTTTGTTTCTCTTCTTTTGTTGAAGGAAGAAGAAGAAGAAAAGATATGATAAGATTAATTAGAAAAAGAAAAGAAAAACCATCCTTATCATAACTTGACCATAGTTAAGTGTAGAGAACTAATCATGGTTTGATGCAATGGTTAGGGTTAAGCTAAAAACAAAATGGTCATCAAGTCAAAGCAATCATGAAGCTTCATGAATGTACAAAAGAAAAAGCCACCATTTTATCATTTCATTTCCTTTTTCCAATAAGAAAAAGATAAATAAATAAATGAATAAAATGAATAAGCAAATAGCAAACCCTAACCATTCCATTAACCAAGGTTTAATTCTATATACTTAACCAAAAAGGCATGCATCATCAAACATGATACAAGCTTGTGCACAAAATCATATCGCATATGCAATGCGCACACCCGAGCGAGAAAATCCATTTAAAGTGAACCGATACTAGTTAATGCAAAGTAATATATCAAATATATAATTATGCATTAAATCATTAAATCAACACTTGATTTAATGATCCGGTCATATCGCATATAACCGACTAGTATCATTAGTAACAACTTATCGAATCAACACTTGATCCGATAACCCGGCTATATCGCATATAACCGAGCAATGTCACATCGCGAGAATCAAATACAGTATCACATACTAGTATCATTCCCGGTCCCGCACATATCTCATACGCGCTCCTATTTCGTTTCGCTTGATCCAGGAAACCTCTGTGTAGGACTCTAAAGACTCGTCAATACGCCGGCAGCAGGTGATGATCATATCAAACACCCACAAGCCGCAAGCGGTCTGCTAAACGTAACGGCCACACGGGTATTGAGCGATCTGAAGATCGACGAGCAAGCCCGCTCACACTCCAGTGAATCCAACCAGTAAAACTACCGTACAGTCCGGTCTGTCCGTCTGATATGTCGCATATCTCGCCTAGGGGTGGTAAACGTCAGACCCCAATAGCTCGATAAGTCGTGTCGATATGAGGTCTATAACAATTCGAGAAACTACTGGTAACACTTACCAGTAAATCTCAGCAACCCTGGACAGGGATTTCCTGTTATAGCCAATCGAACACAGCGCAACATCAACTCCCTATACCGGGAGAGACGAATCCCCTCCTATCGCTCATTGCCTCCATGTGACTCGGGACTGTACCCAAAAACCACCGTTTTGCACGTCCTCTTGGACGTGGTAAGATGGAAATCAAAGCACAGTGGGAACCATACAAGACTCTATGACGATCTCGGGTCAACAGACTACTCTGTACCAGTGTCACCAGAGAACTGCCATCTGACGTGAGGTATAATACCATCTGGGAGTTCTCGGCGAGTCCGTCCAGTGTACCCAGTCTCTACTGAGCACCCGTATATCATCTCTGATGTCAAACACCAATGGATATGGGATCATCCATCGCCCATCTGTATGGGTCGAGAAAGTACACGCTAGTCTACTCTGGTATATCGATGCCCCGTCTCGATACACCCACGACTAGGGATTTTGAAGGATGTACTTATGGACTACCATGTCCCCACTAGTATGATCCGCATCATAGTCCAGGTAGTCAAGCACACATCCTAAGGGCTTTACCAACATGTAACAGAGAGACAATCAGTATACACGTTAAGGTAAAGTGTAACCAGATAGCATACTATCATGTCGAGCAAGAAAGTCATCCCTATATATGTCCCAGCATCCACTACAATATACATCCTATGTACAGTAATGGCCTCTAGGGCATACATATAACTAACAATCTCCCACTTGCACTAGGGCCATCTTTAGCAGTGGTTGTAGTATCTCATACTCAACCATCCCATAAAAGTCTCTCTCTGGGAACAGGCCTTTGTGAGTGGATCCGCTGTGTTGTCCTCTGAGTCTACTCTCCTAACCTCGATCTCCCTGGAGATCAACCATCTCCATGATCAAGTGATACTGCCATAGAATATGTCTGGATCACTGATGGGACCGGCGTTCCTTGGCATAAGCCACAACTCCATTGTCACACAATGGGAGGAACATAGTTCATCTCATGAACCAATATACACCCAAACAGCCTCTTTGGTAGCATCTTAAGTAGCGATGTATCCAGCCTTTATCGTCTAGTATGCCACGGTATCTAGCTTGGAACTCTTCCAACATACCGTCCCTTTACTGAGGGTAAAGACAATGCCTGCGACTGACATTCAGTCGTGTTTATCACCCTGGAACCCTTCCAGTGATTCTCCCCAGGATCGATTGATACCATCTCACTACAACTAGTGAGTTTCCTAACATCCAATTAGATCTATCTCATAGATCCAAATACCAGGATTTAGGAGGTATCACTTTGATCCTATATGGAGAATCTTTGTGATATACGGAGATTGACCGTGCGTAGCATAGGAAACTCTTTCCTTATCAAGAGTATGTCATCTACGTACTCTACGAGGATCAGCACCATACTCCCTACTACCTTTTTGTTTATACAAGGTTCATCTACCATTTTGATGATGTCAAACTCTTTGACTAATCCATCAAAACAGACGTTCCAACTCCGCGATGCCTGCTTTATCCTATAAAGCATCTTGTACACGTTTCCGCTGCTCCCACTGTTTACGAAGCCCTCTGGCTATGTACTTATAGACGCACTCTTCTAAAACATCATTTAGAAAAGCAGTCATGACACCCAACCACCAGATATCGTAGTCATGGTATGTAGCCGTGACAAGTAGGATCTGGATGGACTTAAGCATAGCTACTTGAAAAAGGTTTCATCATTATCCACACCTGGTTAATGATGCACACTTTTAACAAGTCTAGCTTTGAAAGTCTCAACTTTTCGATGTATACCAAGTAATCTTCTCAAGATATACTTGCTCCTGATGGGGATTTAACCCTTCAGTTATAGCAACCAAAGTCCATACTTTGTCGGTGTATAAGGATTCCATCTCAGATCGATAAACATCCAGCCATTCTCACAGAGTCTCACTCCTGATGGCCAGCTCGAAACTAGTTGGGTCATCATCTCATGATGTAATCCTCGCTCCCACTGTCATAGAGAAAAAGAAGTATCTCTCAGGCGGGTGAGGAACCCTACTAGATCGGCGGAGAGGCTGAGGTTCATTGGAATCTACTGAATCCTTTGGTTCTACCAAATCATCTGCTGTAGTTTGTATAGCTGGAACATTTCCAGTTCTACATAACAGACCTTGCCTCGAGCTTGTCCGGATTTTGCTTTTAGACATAGCCCGGACAACCCCAAATCTTAACTAGCTTAAGACATGGGCTCTTCCCTTTCCATATCATATATGAAATGGTAGGCAACTGATTTGATTGGAACCCTATTCAATAGGTATGCAACTTCATATGTGCATAACTCCCAAAAGGAAAAAGGTAACTCAGTATTACTCATCATAGAGCACACCTTATCACATAGGGTGTAATTGCTCCGCCCTGATATACCATCGTGCTATTGTGTATACAGAGGAGTAATACTGAGAGAGAATCTCATTCTCCTTTAGAATAGTCCAGTATTTCCGTGCTCAAGTATTCTCCTCCTTGATCTCATCATAGGACATAATACTTATACCCTTATTTTGGTTCTCTACTTCTCGCTTATATTCTGTGAATATCTCAAAAGGTTCGGACTCATGTTTCAACAGGAACATATGCCTGAATCTTGAGAGATTATCAGAGAATGTAATGAAGTATAAAGAACCGGTCTTGGCATGTGTAGACAGGGGACCTTACATACATCAACATGTATCATCCCAAGAGTTCACTAACTCTTTCTCTGTTTCCATTAAACGGAGCTATGGTCATCTTATCTTTGTGACATGACTGGCGAGTTTCACAAGATGTAAATTCAAACTGATTTAAATATGCATCTAAATGTAACTTCAGCTAGTCGGGTCGCATTGATATGACCTAGTCTACAATACCTCAAGAAGGATCCGTTCATTTCTGAACTCTTCCTCTTGTGTGTGTTCCGTATACTAAGAACTGTAGTTTGATTTAGAACATTAATGTTTTTAGATAACGTGCCTGAACCGATCAACTTTTGATATAGGAAATGTTCAAAACATTATCCAACAATACAAAATTTTATCGTTTCTTTACTAATAAAGAGACTGATATGATTTTGTATATCAGGTTCGGTATCTAATAACATTCGTTCAGAATCAATGTATTGGTAATACAGGGTGACAGTGACCAACAGACTTGGCTGCAACACTTGCCCCGTTTTCTGCCTCATGAAACTTATCACCCGTTCTCAGTTCTCTACCTGTCTGTAGCCCTATGTAACAGATTACATATCTGGGATCCTGATCTGGTATCACATACCCAGGACGTAAAGGATACTGAGAAACAGTTCTTTGTAACGAACACACCCGAAGATGATGCATCAGCATGCACTCTCTTCTTTTGGGTGGCACGGGAATTCTGGTAATCCCCAATTTCCTGCTCTGTCTTATAACAATTATAAGTTGGAGCGGGACCAACGTTCCCCAGCTCAGTATAACAAGCGGGTTCGGTCAATAATCCGTATTATTATCTTGATTAAGGCGTGATATGGTCGCTACCTGGAGAGAGAGAGAAGAAAACACTCAACGTGCGCTCTGTCAAGAATAGATTGGTTATTATTTTATCTAATCAGGATGGCTCCCACTGCTTTTTATCAAATCTTCCTTCAAACCCTAAAAGGAAAGACTAGCCGGGATTAATTACACACTACAAGTTTGCCAATCTTTCAGCCAGGCCAGTGTCGGTACTTTGAGGGAGGTCCCCCGTGCTTTCGCACGAACCTAATTAATGTAAATCTTGTTTTCCCAGAGGCGCAACCTCGTTAACACCTTTCTAGACACCTACTTGATTGGCTAATTGTAATGTGTAAAACTCTCCCAGGAGTAACTCTTACTCGCAGCGGGTATCGGGATCCAACTATCTCATAGAAGGTATGCAATCTCATTGCAAATTTCAACACTTGAAATTCCCGATAATATTTTGCCCCTAACGTGCTATGACCTTGACGAAAGCCAACAAACCATAGCCCGTTAGTCAAGTTCAACCCGTACATTTCTTGATCGAATTAAACCCACCCGCACGACCCTTGACGAAAGCCAACAAAGCCGCACGACTACCCTAATCCAATCGCATCGTATGCTGGCAGATAAGCAGCATATAGCTACCGCACACTGCACCTTGACGAAAGCCAACAAATGCAGCACGAATACTATATACAACTTATCTGAAATGACGGAGGGCTACGACAGGTTTTTCTGAAAACCTATTGCGTAATGAACTTGATATCGTTGTAGAATCAAATGATTTTTAAAATGGAGTGTTTTTGAGGATTTTTTAGTTTTGCTAAAGGAGTCACTCCCGGTGAAGGGATCGTCGGTCCTTTCCTCGTCGAATGAGGTGCGGGATATATCATATATATCACTGTGCAAAGCAAAAACTCTTAAAAGCAATCAAAAGACAAACCGAGTGTGTAGCATCTGCCAGTTATTGCTAAAGGAGTCACTCTCGGTGAAGGGATCTCGGTCCTTTCCTCATCGAATAAGGTGCAGGATATATCACATATACCGCTGTGCAAAGCAAGAACTGTAGCTACCTGTTTTATTTTGAAATTCGATTCTACAACATCTTTAGGTTTCTTTTATTTCATTAATCACATTAATGAAGTCCCATCATTTAAATACCTAAACATCACAGATAAATACGACGTACACTTATGCCATCCGCATTCGCCTTGATGTCCCCTCGTGCACCGTTAGGTTAGGTAACTAACGGCAGAGCGGGGCAGGGCTAGCGCGGGTGTAAAACATAAGTAACGTCTATATAATATATCATATATACTATATACTGTATCTATCACAGAACATCACATGATCACATCACAGATATCGCAGCAGAAGAAACATATGAAATATTGGATATACTAGGACGTCCGTGTTTTCAATACGAGCCAGTATAAAACACGGATTCCATGGTCGTGATGAATAGCCAAACCCACACCCCAAGACCCCTACGAGAGCGGCAAGCAACCCTACCAATTCTAGAGTTAGGAGACCCGGACTCGACTCCTCGAGTTGGTCTCCCACTGGACTCCAGAACCCGGTTACTTGTGCCCTCCTCCTTGGGTCTATCCTAGTGCGGAAAAGTAAATAATATACAAAATGTGACAACTTCCGCAACCTGGAAGCGCCCCAATAAAAGAATATTACATACAAGTTTTTACATGAATGAAAATGAAAAACACTCATCTCACATAAAAACCCCCGGCTATTCAAACACGACGATCCAATATAACATATCCAGCAACACATAACATCACATGTCATCAACGTAAGTAAATATGCGCATCCCAATTGTCGTTGACATATAGCAACGAAACCGGCGATATCACATATTACACTTACGGTCACAGAAAAGAAAGTGTGAAACTACAAAAGTTGGAATCCGCAACCACCTCAGACATCGCATGCCTGACCAAATGAATTACTTAGACATCGCATGCCTAACAATTATAAACCCCGCATTTTAGTCTCATTATCGAAAACTCTTTTCAATATCAAGTCGGGGAATTCAACAGGATTCCCGACATCCTGATCGAATGCTCGTCGCAAACTTCAGTAGACGGCCGCACCCCTGATACCGTCGACGAAGTGCACCAAGGCGGAACACCGCTACCGCGAGAACCCGGACGGATGCTTTCGGCGACGGGGTTCTCCTACAGTCACTTGGTCGGGGCTATGGAGTGAGGCTGTCTATTAAGTTTACCCGGCGAGTATCCGCGTACGCTACGTGATTGCGACGGACTTTTGATCACATCAAAATTCCGTGGCAACCGATCAAGTGAGACTAAACTGCTATATTTATAACATTCATTTAGTTATCTCATAACTATTGTGAATTCCAATTATTGTATCCCATTCCAGATAAACAGAAAATGTTAAACTTTTCGATCGAACAATCGAACACCCAAGTTTTCCCGATACAGATCAACACATGAAATAAGTCTAACAACATTCAGTTCGTGCCTCAGTACCAACGGTCCAGCCGTAGAAGGGTCAAGCCAACGCCTCACATGTGGCACGCCGTACTGCCCCAAACCCTAAGGTTCAAAGGGCAGTTCAAGACGGTCACATAATCGAGTTAAGGTTTGTTGTCTTCTAGAGGGTCCATTGAGTTACTTGCACTACTTAGAACGTCGTTAAACTACGGAAAAATCCAACACTTGGAAATTTCCCGACAGGGGAAAAATTGGGTATTTATATCCGGTCGAACTTTTTTAACATATTATAAAATTTATCCGGAAAGCCACATAGACAAAATCTGATACTCCGATCGAAACACCGAATCCCTAAAACAACTCCAGAAAATTCAACTCTTGAAAAATATCAAAAATACCCAGGAAAACCATCACAGTTAAATAGGAGTTACTGTGCAAACGTCACCTCAGAAAACGACAAACAGGCCGCGCTTCCGCCGCACGAGCCAGGCTCGTGCCGCGGAAGCGCGGCGCTTTAATTGAATTACGGCTACGAATTGCACAGTTACTCTTAGATTTTCCTGCATGTTTTTCTGCATATTTTTAATACTGAAAAATCCCTGTTTTTGAAAATTGGACAGAGAGCATGGGTGTGTTAGGATTTCGGGTTCGTTCGGAGTTCAAAATCCGTCTAGACTTCGCCTAAGGCTCTAGATAGGCTCTGATACCACTGTAGGGTTCCTAGGTATCCTAGTGAGGTCTCACAAGGCATCGAACATGCCATTTTCAAAAATTCTAGGTGCCGAGAGACCCGACTACGGATCGTTGGCTAGAAAACTAGGCGAAAATGCAAACTAGTTAACACTTAACTAAGGGATACGGATATACAACCTTTGTAGATCCGTTTGTCCACCTCCATAGCTCCATGAAGAAGTCATCTCCGCTGTCCAAAAAGAATCCGGGCTCTAGCGTCGACTTCATCGGAGAATAAGCGAGCTAGGTCGTCGATGTCCATGCCGAAGATGATCTACGTCGAGGCATCGCTAAATCAAGCTCCAACTTCACCAAGTGATGAAACTTGTGAAGAAAACACACTCTACTACTTGGCAAGAGGTAGAGGATGAAGAAATAGGAAGTGGGTAAACTTTAGAATTGGATTTCTCACTCTAATTCATCAATCACCATTGATGAGGTTTTGTTTCTCTTCTTTTGTTGAAGGAAGAAGAAGAAGAAAAGATATGATAAGATTAATTAGAAAAAGAAAAGAAAAACCATCCTTATCATAACTTGACCATAGTTAAGTGTAGAGAACTAATCATGGTTTGATGCAATGGTTAGGGTTAAGCTAAAAACAAAATGGTCATCAAGTCAAAGCAATCATGAAGCTTCATGAATGTACAAAAGAAAAAGCCACCATTTTATCATTTCATTTCCTTTTTCCAATAAGAAAAAGATAAATAAATAAATGAATAAAATGAATAAGCAAATAGCAAACCCTAACCATTCCATTAACCAAGGTTTAATTCTATATACTTAACCAAAAAGGCATGCATCATCAAACATGATACAAGCTTGTGCACAAAATCATATCGCATATGCAATGCGCACACCCGAGCGAGAAAATCCATTTAAAGTGAACCGATACTAGTTAATGCAAAGTAATATATCAAATATATAATTATGCATTAAATCATTAAATCAACACTTGATTTAATGATCCGGTCATATCGCATATAACCGACTAGTATCATTAGTAACAACTTATCGAATCAACACTTGATCCGATAACCCGGTGATCAGTCGAAAATATTGCATATTTTAACCGGCAATTTCCTCATCATTTGCTTTCATATAGAAGTGTTCGGTATCCGTATTTCACATATTAGCAAATCGGTCGCAAAATATCAGATTACATGTATTCGACCTTAAAACCGGCATTTCTAGGGAAATTGACTGCATTTCATTACATGGCATATTTTCTATATATCGCAACCCGTGTTTCGAAGTCTGTGCAGGAAAAGAGAAGCTTGCTCGACCATTACATCGCTCGTAAACTCACTAGCTCAGATCTGGTATCAATACAGAAAGGAAAATACAAATCTAAATATCAGAAAAAGCCACAAACAGAAGCCCAAGACCACTGAAGAATCTACAGAGCCCAACCTCCTCAATGAGCCGCGGATCCGCGGCCATAGGCTGGCTTGTGCCTCGCATCCGCGGCTCATTGGTGACATCACCTCTCAAATTTTGTACCACAATGCTTCTTCCAGGGCCCACTGCTCAAAAATGTATCCCAACTTCCATAAGACTCCAGAAACTTCTACCAGATCAGCAAACACTTTGAGTTTCACTAAACTAGCCTAATCATTCTAGAACTTTCCCTAAACCCTAGCTTAAACCCTAAGCTAGCTCCTAACAAACTCCTTCTAGAAACTCTTCAACAAACTTTTGGAGGGAAAGGGAAATTCAAACTTAAACCTAGGGTTTGGGAGCTCTATAAATAAGACCATAGGCTCATGATCCAATAATTATTCAACCTTGGGAATTATTCATCCAATTAGTGAATCTATCCCTAAATCCATATCTCTTTTCATCTCCTTCTTCCTCAAGTCTAGTGACAGGGCTTGTAGGAAACCCTAACCCTAATTCCAATTGAAATCAAGAATCCCGAGTACCCATTAAGCAAGAAGCCTGACAACCTTTAGGAGCGGAGCCGATCTTCAACAGAGCAAGCGATCCGAGCCGATCCACGACTCATGAAGCCGAGCGACGCCCGATCAACAATCTAGATTCTTCTTCTTGTAGTTCTTGAAGCAAATGTAATCAAAATTGTTGAGATCAATAAAGGTGATATTCTTTTATCTTGTTTTCTTTAAATTCCGCATCATGATATCTTTACAATTTGTGAATCTTTTCTGTGTGGTGATGTGTGAATAAAACTCCGCTCGTCGAGGAGTCGAGACGGTTAATAGAATGATGATGTAACATAGCTTTAATCGATTCTTGATTCCTACGATGGTTTGTAAACCCTAGCAAGTTCAAGAACCGACAAACCATTTCGTTACGATGCTTTCTTGAATGATATCGCTCGAAATTGGGGAGTTAGGATCGTTTCTTGAAATTGCTAGAGGCTAGAATGTGAATGATATCGACAACAGAACAAGGGATAAGATGAAACCCTAGTTTCACGAGAAAACCCTAACTCTTGTCGATCATCATCGATCTAGTATCAATCCTTCGAAGGACAAGAATACGAAATCTTTAGATTACATCACGTCTATAGACCCTATCGATTCCTACGAGCATCTTTTAGATTCTTGATTGTTGATTGGAAATATTATCAAAACAACCGATTCTTGATTGTTTATAGTTTCTTGATTCTTGAGTAAAGAATAGTGACACTTGAATACAAATCATTCTTGAATCATGTTTTCTTTTATTGTTGCTTAACTTTTCATTTCAAACGTATCAAAATACAATTGAATTGTGCAATCCTTGTGGACGATCCGCACTCATTCATTAACTACATCCGACACCGTAGTTTGATTGCGGTCAATATAAGTTTTTGATTGTAATTTCTTTACAAGTTTATTTTACACATCAGAAAACGATCAATCAAAATGGCGCCGTTGCCGGGGATCGCGCTAATTCATTTACATTTTTAGTTTGAAGTGAAAGAATTATTACATTTTACTTCTTGAAATCAAAATTCGTACAAACTCTTATACGTGTGTTGTGAATTGATTGCAAGGTGATCTGGAGCTTACTGGGAGTCTGGAAAATTATTTGGGATATACCAGAGAGCTGAGGGAGCCAAGATAAGCTCCCTGAAGAAATCTTGTACAGTGATCTCACTGTGGGAGCGCGGAAGCGCGGCATATACATGCTCATTGTGGCGGAAACGCGGCAGCAGTGAGGGGTCTCTGCAAAATTTTTGCAGCAGGTACTTTCTTGCTCTCTCCCCTCTCCTCTTTTAGCTCCAACTAACCCTTTTTTGCAGGTTTCTTTGCAAATAAATCGCAGCGCCGCAAAAGCAAAATAAAATTTGTGCGTGTTTTGATTTTCTTGGTTGTTTGCATATTAATACGGAAATTTAAGGGGCACGACCAAATCCAAATTAGGTGGGGATTTCATTACCCTTCCTAGGCCCCGAAAATCGCAAAACTTGCATCCACATTGACCCACATTAATTAAAAGAAATCTAGAGATGACTCTAAGGACCGTCGCGCTCAATTAGGACAGAAGAGGGCCGTGGGTAATTCATTGCTTATCCGCGTTTTCTTGTTGTGCCTAAGGCGAGTGTGTCTAAGGCTAGTGGTTTTTAATTAGGCCCACTACTACGTAGTGGAGTACCTTCCCACTTACCTGGCACTTATCCGGCCACACGGGGACAAAGAGGCAGTGGAGGATTCTATCCTGCGACTTGTCTTTTGGCAGTTAGGAGCGGTCTAGAGCCGGACCTAGGTGACCATTAGATTCTAGGGTTGTGTGCTGCATTTGTTTTGTCGCATCATTTTTTCAAAAATCCGTCCCTTTTTCAGAAGCAAGCACCGCATTCATTCATTACCCCTAATTATAAGCTAACGCTGCCACTTGTACTAACCCTTTTTAGTACAAGATAGGCTGGACACGGGATTCTAGTGCCCGTTTAGTCCGCGTACCTTTTATCGACTCCGAAGTCGATATTTCTCCATTTACCTTTTCTCTACCCACTACCACACCCACACCGATGGATCCGAATCCATCGAACTTCTTTGACCCTAATCTGCCGCCGTCCGTTAGTGCGCAGAATCCACCCCACATTTCTCTCCAGGAGAGGTGCTATCCACTTAGAGGTCCTCTTTCGACCTGCTTATCCACACCACCAGCCAATGGGGATAACTTTGAGATTAAGCCCCAGTATATCAATCTTTTACCCAAATTCCACGGACTCGAGACTGAGGACGCTTACGTTTTCATTACCAAATTTGAAAACGTATGCGCAATGATGGGTACGTCACAACTTTCAGTGGATGCTATGCGTCTACGACTTCTCCTATTTACATTGTGCGATATAGCCGAGAAGTGGCTATATAACACTACCGCACATTCTATTACAAATTGGGGAGAATTCGTCGCGGCATTCCTTAAGAAATTTTACCCAATCCAAAAGACAGCTCGAATCCGTAGCGAACTGAATCAATTTGCCCAGCTCCCCGCTGAACCATTCTCTAAATGCTTTGAACGTTTCAAGGATCTATTGGTTCAGTGTCCTCATCACGGCATCCCGAGATGGGAGCTTTGCCGAATCATATATGAGGGCAGTAACCCTAATACTAAACAGAGCCTTGAAAACATGTGTCAAGGTACTTTTATGTCTAAGGATGATGGGGAAGCTTGGCGATACTTAGAAGAGTTCGCCGAAAAGTCCTTACAGTGGGAAAGTCCATCATTTAGGAGTGGCAATAACCAATCGGATGTTTCCATAGGAGTTAGAGCTGACATTTCAGCTTTACAAAAGAAACTTGAGACTATGGAAAACAAATTTTTAGCCGCCTCCCTTAATCAAATGTCACTTTCCAAAACTGTGTGTGGCTGCTGTTCTGATCCGTCTCACTTGACGGAAGAATGTCCGTTTCAAGGTCGTGAGCATACCAATGCCACATTTCAAAGACCGAGAAACGATCCTTTTTCTTCCACATATAATCAGGGTTGGAGGAATCACCCTAATTTTTCTTCGAACCAATCACAATCACAAAACACGGTTCCAAACCAAAACAATTTCCAAAGGGTCCCTCCACCACAACAGCAGCCACAACTTCAATTAAGTCAGCACCCCTTTCAAGCACATAATTTTCAAAATACGGTCAACACACCTGCACTGTCTAGTCCTTTATAGTTGACCGGAACTGATGAATCCTCTTCTTTTGCACAATACATGAATTTGGTCTTGACAAATATCATGCAAGTTTCGGATGAAATGAAATCTTCCGTCGATGACATGAAGAAAAACTCTGCGTCCCAAAACGAGAATATTAAATCGATGGAAGAAGAAATTGCAAGATTAAAAGCCGAACTAAGTGCAAGAGAGAAAGGGAAACTTCCAGCTCAACCCTTACCCAATCCTGGTTATTCACATCATGTGAATACAATCACCACGTTGAGATCTGGAAGAGTGCTTGACAATCATGTTGGGGAAGAAGTTGATGATACTGATAATCCTATTAACACCCCGGCTGAGACCTTTCCACACACACACACTTCTGACCCTACTTCTTCTACCCCACCACCCTCTTCCGAGCCTATTCTCCATTTCCCAAAAGGCTCGCCACTACAGCCCACCTCTTTTACCCCTCCACGGACGATCCCCACTTCTATACTGGGATCGGTTCCACACACACTTCCTTCTCCTATGATGGACCCAGCGCTTATTGCTAAAGCACCTTACCCTAATCGGTTAAGGGCTAACACACCAAGTCCACAAATGGAGAAGATCACTGAGATGTTTAAACAGGTTAACATCAATATCCCTCTTCTAGATGCAATTCAACAAGTCCCTGCATATGCGAAAGTTCTTAAAGATTTTTGCACTAGAAAGAGGAAGAAACAAATGCCCAAGAAGATATTCATGGCAAAGACAGTAGACACAGCTTTCCCCCAACAATTACCGAGGAAACGTAAGGATCCTGGATATCCTACGATTTCCATCTCTATTGGGGAGAAACACATTAACCGTGCTCTACTAGATCTTGGGGCAAGTGTTAACCTGCTTCCTTTCTCAGTTTATGAGCAGTTAGGAATCGGAGAGTTGAAACCATCTCCTTGCACTCTCCAGATGGCTGACCGATCAATCACCAGACCTAGGGGTGAACTAGAGGATGTGTTAATAAAAATCGGGGAATTTATTTTCCCTGTGGACTTTATTGTAATTGATACACAGCCTGTAGCGAACTCACGGAATCAAATTCCGGTGATTTTAGGTCGCCCCTTTTTGGCCACTTCCAATGCTATCATCAATTTTCGTAACGGTTCCATGACCCTATCCTTCGGAAACAGGACAATTGAGATGAACATTTATAAGTTAGGAAGTGTACCCTCCGAACCTACTGTTCAGGTCTGTTCTGTCGACTTAATGGATATCGACAGCAGCGAATTAGATAATCCTCCTGATACCGATCTAGACTCTTTTCATACGTTATTGTTTGACCCAACTATGTATCATACACATACGGACTCTTCCACCGAGATGTCCGGGTCTACAATTAACACGGATTATGAACTGATTTTAGAGTCTGAAGATCACCCCGCACCTTGTGATGACATTATTCTTCGGGGTATAGATGAAACTTTTGAGGAAATCTTCGCTGATGAACTCGCATTTCTAAAAAGCACGGGTGTTGAGATGAATCATATCCAACTCACTGAAATTAAACCTCCACCCCTTCTTCTGAAATGTAAGAAGAATGCGAGTAATCCATCACATACACTGCATCGTCTCCCCAAAATGAGACGCACACACATTCTCTTCCACCACTTACCTTTTCCCCACTTTTTCTTCCACCAACCCGAGCACTGCATTGATAAATTTTTTGAATGGTTGGTGTTAACCTTCGGTCTTTGCAAAGCTTGGCATCGACCAATGTTTTTTGACCCCCACTTGTGATTTTCAAAGTTTAACATTGCATAATTCAAGTTTGGGGGGGTATAATTTTCTGGCTCCTGAAAAGAAAATTTTTACAAAATTTTGAGCAAAAAATAAGTTTGGGGGAGGATCTTCACTTAAATATTTTGCCCCCACTAATAAATTCCTCCCAAGCTTACAGGTTTTTCGAGATTTAGCAGATGGCAACAGTGAGGACACTGTTGAAAATAAGTTTGGGGGAGGTTTGTGCTTATTTTTGCATCATTTGCATATCATCTGCATAAGCACAAAACAATTCTTTTAAAAAAAAAATCTATAAAAATTGAAATTTTTTCAAAACCCATAAAAATTTAAAAATTTTCAAATATAAAAATAATTTTAATATTTACACTTTTTTGTATATAAATAAGATAATGAAAGTTTAGATAGTGAACAATTACATCCATGAGATTGGAAAAATTTTAGAAAACTAAGAAAATTAGAAGTTTTCTTATACGAACTAGTAATAAGTAGTTATGAGCCGTTGTCCCAAGGGGTAGTAAGATGAAGGACGTCACTAATCTGAGGATAAAAATAAGTCTGAAAAATAGTTTCTATTCTGGAAGCCAAACATTTTGAACGTTGCTACCCTGCTATTCGCACTTACACACGTCTTGAAGCCTGGGATAGTAGAGGATACCTTGAAATGCTCTTGTCTTAAAGCCAAAAGTATGAAGGAAATAAAAAATAAAAAATGAAGAAAATATAAAGTGGTGAGAAAAATGAACACTGGTTTTGTTATCACCGAAGGCAAGAAAAATGTATAGCGAGGGTGCTTCTTCACCTAGTGCCCTAAGGCCAACTGGTCTGGGAGTCACTGCTATGCCTGATGTGGTGCAAGACGAGGAAAATACACCAAGTAAGCAAGCACAGGAGTAATCGGTCGGTTAGTACCTCATGAAGTATTAACGGTCGCATGAAAGTGTGTGAGCAATCTCATCTAAATATTCATTAATTAAAAAGTACTGAGGCTGATGGGCAAGAGTATGATAGCTTGAATTGAATTCTCCGGGTGTAGGGATGTCTTTACACACACGCAGGGTTATATGATCGATGTTTGGAAGAAAGATAGGAATGAAGAATAAGACGATGTTTTATTGAGGGAGGACGTGATTTCTGACATCTTTTCATGGCCATTAAGATAGGGCTCATGACAACCGAAAAGCTAGCTTAGTTGAAAACCCTAATTTTCAAAGTTTTTCTTTTACAATTCTTGTCTTTAAATGTAATATTCATGATCTTCCTTTTATTATTGGATTTTGTGGGTGCAATCCGCTGAAAACCCTCAGGAGACAACACTCCTCCTACTAGGGACACCTAGAGGTTTAAAGGCTTGTTGCACATGCTCAGTGCAATCGTGTTGCCTACGAAAGTGTGCTAGTTAGTTTTTCTCTTTCTTTATTTTCTCCTTCTCTTTTTAATAAAACATTCGCTCGAGACGATCGAAATTAAGTTTGGGGGTATTTGATCAGTCGAAAATATTGCATATTTTAACCGGCAATTTCCTCATCATTTGCATTCATATAGAAGTGTTCGGTATCCGTATTTCACATATTAGCAAATCGGTCGCAAAATATCAGATTACATGTATTCGACCTTAAAACCGGCATTTCTAGGGAAATTGGCTGCATTTCATTACATGGCATATTTTCTATATATCGCAACCCGTGTTTCGAAGTCTGTGCAGGAAAAGAGAAGCTTGCTCGACCATTACATCGCTCGTAAACTCACTAGCTCAGATCTGGTATCAATACAGAAAGGAAAATACAAATCTAAATATCAGAAAAAGCCACAAACAGAAGCCCAAGACCACTGAAGAATCTACAGAGCCCAACCTCCTCAATGAGCCGCGGATCCGCGGCCATAGGCTGGCTTGTGCCGCGCATCCGCGGCTCATTGGTGACATCACCTCTCAAATTTTGTACCACAATGCTTCTTCCAGGGCCCACTGCTCAAAAATGTATCCCAACTTCCATAAGACTCCAGAAACTTCTACCAGATCAGCAAACACTTTGAGTTTCACTAAACTAGCCTAATCATTCTAGAACTTTCCCTAAACCCTAGCTTAAACCCTAAGCTAGCTCCTAACAAACTCCTTCTAGAAACTCTTCAACAAACTTTTGGAGGGAAAGGGAAATTCAAACTTAAACCTAGGGTTTGGGAGCTCTATAAATAAGACCATAGGCTCATGATCCAATAATTATTCAACCTTGGGAATTATTCATCCAATTAGTGAATCTATCCCTAAATCCATCTCTCTTTTCATCTCCTTCTTCCTCAAGTCTAGTGACAGGGCTTGTAGGAAACCCTAACCCTAATTCCAATTGAAATCAAGAATCCCGAGTACCCATTAAGCAAGAAGCCCGACAACCTTTAGGAGCGGAGCCGATCTTCAACAGAGCAAGCGATCCGAGCCGATCCACGACTCATGAAGCCGAGCGACGCCCGATCAACAATCTAGATTCTTCTTCTTGTAGTTCTTGAAGCAAATGTAATCAAAATTGTTGAGATCAATAAAGGTGATATTCTTTTATCTTGTTTTCTTTAAATTCCGCATCATGATATCTTTACAATTTGTGAATCTTTTCTGTGTGGTGATGTGTGAATAAAACTCCGCTCGTCGAGGAGTCGAGACGGTTAATAGAATGATGATGTAACATAGCTTTAATCGATTCTTGATTCCTACGATGGTTTGTAAACCCTAGCAAGTTCAAGAACCGACAACCCATTTCGTTACGATGCTTTCTTGAATGATATCGCTCGAAATTGGGGAGTTAGGATCGTTTCTTGAAATTGCTAGAGGCTAGAATGTGAATGATATCGACAACAGAACAAGGGATAAGATGAAACCCTAGTTTCACGAGAAAACCCTAACTCTTGTCGATCATCATCGATCTAGTATCAATCCTTCGAAGGACAAGAATACGAAATCTTTAGATTACATCACGTCTATAGACCCTATCGATTCCTACGAGCATCTTTTAGATTCTTGATTGTTGATTGGAAATATTATCAAAACAACCGATTCTTGATTGTTTATAGTTTCTTGATTCTTGAGTAAAGAATAGTGACACTTGAATACAAATCATTCTTGAATCATGTTTTCTTTTATTGTTGCTTAACTTTTCATTTCAAACGTATCAAAATACAATTGAATTGTGCAATCCCTGTGGACGATCCGCACTCATTCATTAACTACATCCGACACCGTAGTTTGATTGCGGTCAATATAAGTTTTTGATTGTAATTTCTTTACAAGTTTATTTTACACATCAGAAAACGATCAATCACCCAGCTATATCGCATATAACCGAGCAATGTCACATCGCGAGAATCAAATACAGTATCACATACTGGTATCATTCCCGGTCCCGCACATATCTCATACGCGCTTCTATTTCGTTTCGCTTGATCCAGGAAACCTCTGTGTAGGACTCTAAAGACTCGTCAATACGCCGGCAGCAGGTGATGATCATATCAAACACCCACAAGCCGCAAGCGGTCTGCTAAACGTAACGGCCACCCGGGTATTGAGCGATCTGAAGATCGACGAGCAAGCCCGCTCACACTCCAGTGAATCCAACCAGTAACACTACCGTACAGTCCGGTCTGTCCGTCTGATATGTCGCATATCTCGCCTATGGGTGGTAAACTTCAGACCCCAATAGCTCGATAAGTCGTGTCGATATGAGGTCTATAACAATTCGAGAAACTACTGGTAACACTTACCAGTAAATCTCAGCAACTCTGGCCAGGGATTTCCTGTTATAGCCAATCGAACACAGCGCAACATCAACTCCCTATACCGGGAGAGACGAATCCCCTCCTATCGCTCATTGCCTCCATGTGACTCGGGACTGTACCCAAAAACCACCGTTTTGCACGTCCTCTTGGACGTGGTAAGATGGAAATCAAAGCACAGTGGGAACCACACAAGACTCTATGACGATCTCGGGTCAACAGACTACTCTGTACCAGTGTCACCAGAGAACTGCCATCTGACGTGAGGTATAATACCATCTGGGAGTTCTCGGCGAGTCCGTCCAGTGTACCCAGTCTCTACTGAGCACCCGTATATCATCTCTGATGTCAAACACCAATGGATATGGGATCATCCATCGCCCATCTGTATGGGTCGAGAAGGTATACGCTAGTCTACTCTGGTATATCGATGCCCCGTCTCGATACACCCACGACTAGGGATTTTGAAGGATGTACTTATGGACTACCATGTCCCCACTAGTATGATCCGCATCATAGTCCAGGTAGTCAAGCACACATCCTAAGGGCTTTACCAACATATAACAGAGAGACAATCAGTATACACGTTAAGGTAAAGTGTAACCAGATAGCATACTATCATGTCGAGCAAGAAAGTCATCCCTATATATGTCCCAGCATCCACTACAATATACATCCTATGTACAGTAATGGCCTCTAGGGCATATATATAACTAACAAGAAGAAAACACTTTAGCATATGCTCTTGCAAAATTAGATTGGTTATTATTTTATCTAATCAGAATGGCTCCCACTGTTCTTATCAAATCTTTCTTCAAACCCTAAAAGGTAAGACTAGCCGGGATTAATTACACCTTACAAGTTCGCCAATTTTTCAGCCAGGCCAGTGTTGGTACTTTGAGGGAGGTTCCCTGTGCTTTCACACGGACCTAATTAAAATAAACCTCTTTTTCTCAGAGCCATAACCTCGTCAACACCTTTATAGACACCTACTTGATTGGCTAATTGTGATGTGTAAAACTTTCCCAGGAGTAACTCTTATTCGCAGTGGGTATCGGGATCCAACTACCTCATAGAAGGTATGCAATCTCATTGCAAATTTCAATACTTGAAATTCCCGATAATACTTTTGCCCATAGCATGCTATGACCTTGATAGAGGTCAACAAACCATAGTGCACTAGTCAAGTTCAACCTGTCATTTCATGATTGAATCAAACCTACCCGCACGACCCTTGACAGAGGTCAACATGGTCGTACGACTACCCTAATCCAATCACATCACATGCTTTATAGATAAGTGCAAATCAACTACCACACACTACGCCTTGACAAAGGTCAACAAACGCAGCACGAATACTAAGTAGGATTTATCTGAAACGACGGAGGGCTATGACAGATTTTTATGAAAACCTTTTGCGTAATGAACTTGATATCGTTGTAGAAACAAGTGATTTTGAAAAGGAGTGCTTTTGAGGCTTTTACTAGTTTTGCTAAAGAGATCACTCCCGGTGAAAGGATCTCGGCTCTTTCCTTATCGAATAAGGTGCAGGATATTTCATAAATACCACTTTGCAAAGCAAGAACTATAGAAACAATCAAAAACATAACCGAGTGAGTTGTAGCATCTGTTAGTTTTGCTAAAGAGGTCACTCCCGGTGAAGGGATCTTGGCTCTTTCTTTATCGAATAAGGTGCTGGATATTCTATAAGGAACACCGCTATGCAAAGCAAGAACTAGAGCTACCCTTTTTGAAAATTTGATTCTACAGCATCTTTTAGATTTCTTTTCTTTCATTAATCTCATTAATGAAGTCCCATCATTTATGCTTCCTAAGCATTACAGAAGAAACGAAAATACAACGTATGCTTATGCCATCCGCATTCGCCACAGTGTCCCGTTATGCACCGTTAGGTTATTTAACTAATGGCATACCGGGGCGGGACTAGCGCGGGTGCAAAACATAAGCAATGTTTATTATATATCATATATACAATAATAAAGCATTCATCTCACGCATATAAAATGATCACATTACAGAATATCAGTAGCAGAAGATAACATATGAAATATTGGATATACTAGGAGGTCTGTGTTTATTTTGAAGCTGTATAAAACACGGATTCCTTGGTCGCGATGAATAGACAAACCCACATCCCTAGACCCTTACGAGAGCGGCAAGCAATCCTCCCAATTCTAGACTTAGGATACCCGGACTCGACTCCTCGAGTTGGTCTCGTACTGGACTCTAGAACCCTGTTACTTGTGCTTCCCTCCTTGGGTCTATCCTAATACGGAAAAGTAAATAATATACAACATTGGTGACATTATCCTCAACCCAGAAGTGCCCCAATAAAAGAATATTACATACAATAAATTACACGAATGAAAATAAAAACTCCCATCTCACATAAAACTCCCGGCTATTCAGAACACGACGATCCAATATAACATATCATACCAACACATAACATCACATGTCATCAACGTAAGTAAATATGCGTATCACAATTGTCGTTGACATATAGCAACGAAAACGGTGATACCCCACATATTACACTTACGGTCGCAGAAAAGAAAATGTCAAACTACTACATTTGAAATCCATAATCACCTTAGACATCATAAACCCGAAATATCACATATTACGGATTTCATGCCTAAATATATGAATTCCACATATTGTATCACATTCCAGAAAAAGCTAGACAATGTTAAACATTCCGATCGAATCAACAAACACCTAAAATTTCCCAAAAAGCTCAACACTTGAGCGTAGTTTAAAAATATTCAGTACATGCTACAGTACCAATGAATAGCCGTAGAAGGGTCAACCAATGCCTCACCCGTGGCACCGCGGAACTACCGCAAACCCTAAGGTTTAACGGCGGTACTTACGGTCACAGAATCGAGTTAGGGTTTCGTTCTTCTAGAGGGTCCACTGCATCACTTGCACGATATTTGAATGTTCTTTAACTATGAAAAAATCCAACTTTTGAAAACTTTTCCGGCAAGGGTTAAAGTGGGTATTTGATATCCGATCGAACTTTTTAACACCGTCTAAATAACCTGAAACAAAACTAGAATTACGAATACGAAACACTCCGAATTGCCTTTGTAAAAAGATAACATCATATGCAAATTTAGCAAAAACAAACAACATTTGAAATACCAAACCCCAGAGACTGGAACACAGTGCAAATTTCAACCCAAAACTCCCTAGTGTGGCCGATCTGCCCGGAATTTTAACTCATGTGGCCGACCCAAAAAAGGTGGTGGGTAGTGAATTTTATATAGTGTTCATCTTTCATCACATACAACATTCTGCAACTGTTTAAAAATTTTTTTGACTCTCAGAAAATTTCGACAAAAACTAGGCTTTCAATTTGAGTATTTCGGAGTTGTTTCGGTTTCGTAATTCTACACAATCCGTCTAATTCTCTAGCTAGGCTTTGATACCACTGCTGGGTTCCTAAGCATTACAACAAGGTTTTGGGTAGCATCATCCATGCCAAGTTAAAATTTTGCCATGCTTAAATAACCCTAAACAAGATCTTTAACTAGAGTATCATACGAAATCGAAATGCAAACAACTTTATAACTAAGTGATTAGGGATTACAACCTTTGTAGTCCACTCCTTCACTTCATAAGCTCCGAGTAGTGGTCCCTTCACTGCGATCCAAGAACTCCCGGACTTTTGAGAAGCTCCACAAGGTGAATGATGCTTGCTTGTAGTCTTCGAAATCCAAGATGATCTACTTCGAGAAAACACGAACTTAAGCTATCTCTTCACTAATATAAAATTAGTGAAGCCAACATACTAAACTATATGGCTAGTATAGAAGAGGATGATGAAGTAGGAATTTTGCTCTCTTTAGTTTTCTTTTTCTCACAATATTTCATCACAAAGAAAAAAGCTAGCAAGCTTTTTTGAGGAAGAAGAAGATGGAGTGATGAAATGAATAATTGTGTTGAGGTTAGAAATGCAACCATGGGTTAGTATCATGGCTTAAACCTTGTAGAGAATAGACCATGGTCAAAGTGATTAGGGTTAGCTTAATAAATATCTTAGCCAAAACAAAATTGGTTGACTTAGTCATTATTCTACAAGCTTCATCCAAACTCATGACTAATTCATCACAATTTTGAATTAACTAATATAATTAAAATAACCTACAATAATCACATATCATGGTGTGATTCTCATACACACAAGTTGCATGTATAACCTAGCATGTTACAATTATACATATCACATATATATAATTTTGTAACAATAGAAAAGAATACAATAAACATATATCACATATATGTTAAATGTATCCAAAATGAGAAAAAGAAATACTTAAGTGAGCATATATTAGTTAATATAATTTAATATATCAAATATATAATAATACATCAAATTATTAAATCAACACTTGATTTAATAATCTGACTATATCACTTATAACCGACTAATATAATATGTATCATTTTATCAAATCAACACTTGATCCGATGACCCGGCTATATCACATATAACCGGCCGATATCACATATTTCAAGAATAGAATACGGTATCACATACACGTATTAATCTCGGTCCCGTGCATATTACATATGTGCTCCTACTCCGTTTCGCCTGAGCCAGGAAACCTCTGTGTAAGACTCTAAAGACTCGTCAATACGCCGGCAGTAGGTGATGATCATATCAAACACCCACAAGCTGCAAGCGGTCAGCTAAACGTAACAGCCACCCAGGTATTGAGCGATCAGAAGATCAACAAGAAAGCCTGTACATACTCCTGCGAATCCAATCAGTAACACTACCGTACGGTCCGATTTCTTCGTCTGATATGTTGCATATCCAGTCTAGGGGTGGTAAACGTCAGACCCCAGTAACCGATAAGTCATGTCAATATGAGGCTCATAACAGGTCGAGAAACTACTGATAACACTTACCAGTAGATCTCCATATCAGCCCTGACCAGGGACTTCCAGTTATAGCCAATCGAGCACAGCGCAACATCAACCCCCAATACCGGGAGAGACGAAACCCCTCCTATCGCTCATTGCCTCCATGTGATTCCGGACTGCACCCAAAAGCCATTGTTTTGCACGTTCTTAAGAACGTGGTAAGATGGAAATCAAAGCACAGTGGGAATCACACAAGACTCTATGACGATCTTGGGTCTACAGGCTAACCTGAACCAGTGTCACCAGAGAGCCGCTATCTAACGATAGGTATTATACCAGTTAGGAGTTCTCGGCGAGTCCATTCAGTGTACCCAGTCTCCACTGAGCACCCGTATACCATCTTTGTTGTCAAACACCAATGGATGTGGGATCATCCATTGCCCATCATATGGGTCAAAAGGTGTATACGCTAGTCTACTGATTTGTGTCTCAAAAATTATCTAGTAACCGCAATCAAGAGCGGCGTCGCTTGGTAGCTAGCCGGTGAGTACGGGTCGGTCCACAGGGATGTTGTGAATTTCCTAATCGCTCTTACGAGTTAATTCCAAACGATGTGAATGGATCAATTAAATCTAAAAACTAAATTAATCTAGATCTAAATCTTGCTAGGGTTAGGTTTAGGTTAAGTTTGGAAAGTCAATAAATCTCACCGCTTTCTATACCCATATTAAGATCTATTAGGAGTTATGGTAATTATTAATAGAGGGGATTAGAACCATTGGAAAGATGTTTCTTCCTCTAGCTTCTTGTCCTTTCTTTATCAATCCTTACCCTAACCTCCATGGAAAACACGCGCAACCGGGCCTTTATACTACGGTATCACCGCTACCTCGAGGGATAGGGTGCCGTAGGGAGCGGTGCGTGCATGTATGCATGGAGTCCTATGAAAATATGTAACGGGCAAGAAAGGGGTGAGAGATCTTCATCTCTCAAACCTTCCCCAAATCTAACCCTAACAAGCGAGGAGACTACTCGCTCATTAGGGAATTGAAAAACATTTATTTAGGGCAGAGAATAAAAGATCTAACTATCTAACTAGGGCAAGGAATTAAATTTAATTAGGGCAAGGAATAAAAATTTAACCTAGGGCAGAAAATAAATTAAGAACTTACAGATTGATGCTCTCCAAAAAGAATTCTGAATTTTATTAATGAAAGGAGGCATGAACTAATACAATGATTTGGGCTTCTATTTATTAGACATAGAAAATCCTAGGTTTACAATTGCCTCATGTCTGCATTTACCAAAATACCCCTAGGAAGAATACCAAGCGCCGACACAAATTATGGTAAAATTTTTACTCTCTACAGGCTTCACCCTGCCGCGGAACCGCGGCCGCAGTAAGGGTTGGGCCGCGGTTCCATGACCCAATAGTAGGCTCATTTGCTGAAAACTTTTGTGCTTGTTCTGGGTTTTTTATTCTTCCTACTTCTTTAGTACTTTTATCAAAATAGCTTCTAGGTTTCTTCCAGATCTCCCAGTGAACAATTGCAAAGGACTTTTAACCGTTCGCTTTGTAATCTTGGATCTTGCGTTTCCTTGTACTTTGTGAACTAATCTTTTGTGTAGGCTTGATCAAGATCCTTCTATTTGTTGGTCGTAGTCTCACTTTTGCATCGTCTTTTATCTTTTTCACTGTTTTTGCTCCAAGAACCTGTAACCTGTATTATGTAGCAGACATGGGTCAAAAGCACCTGTTTATTTGTAAAATGCATAAGAATAGGGAATATAATAATGCAATATAATGGTATGAATAAATACCCCCAAACTTATCTTTTGCTCGTCCTCGAGCAAACCTATTTTTATTCTCGACAAAAACCTAACCTCACTTTCGCAGGGAAACGCGATTGCACTGAGCACGTGCAACAAGCCATTAAACCTCTAGGTGTCCCTAGTAGGAGGAGTGTTGTCTCCTGAGGGTTTTCAGTGGATACTACCCACAAAATCCTATTAATTCGGCTTTTCGACTTTTGTTCTCCAATTAGGTTTTCCAACAAGGAATTCTATTATCTTCGACTCATAAATTATCCACCCATATTCTTCACACTTCCTTATCATTTAACTTAAGATTATATATGTTCTGCAGACCTACTTAGCTTTTGGCATCTCTTAAGTTTTCCTTCTAGGGTTCCATCTCCACTTAGGAATTTTTATCATCTCTACTAAAGATACAAGTTCTATTCTTCATTCCTCTCTCTTATCTAAATCCCAATCACATACCCCTACGTGTGTGTATATATCACCCCTACACTTGGAAATTCAAATCAAGCAATCATACTCTTGTCCGTTGTCCAAAGCACTTATTAATTGGTGAATTTTTAAATGAATTTTGCTTACACATCCTTCATGCGACCGTTAATACTTCTTGAGGTACCAATGACCGATTACAAAATGCGTTTGCACTTTAAAGCATACTTTCTAGTCTTGTAACACCCAAGGCTTTAGCAGTGACTCCCAAACCAGTTGGTCTAAGGCACTAGGTGATGAAGCACCCTCGCTAAATATTTTTTCTATTTTTACAGCCTTAAGTAATCACAAAAACCAGTGTTCATTTTTTTTCTTTATTCACACTTGTATTTTTTTCCATCGTACTAAGGACTTTAGACAAGAGCATTTCAAGGTCTCTTCTATTATTCCAAGTTTCAAGGTGCTTGATTGTGCAAATTGTAAGGTATATATTTTCAGAATCTAGACTTAAGCTAGGAATTATTTTTCAAACTTATACTTTAATAAAAACATCAATACTTTTCCTTTGTTTTGACTTAGCCCAAGGAGTGAACTCAAAATTTGCCTATTTCTAAATAAACTACAAAGACATATACTTTCTACCGTTAAACTTTAAGGAAGGTTATTTTTAGGGTTTTTAATTTACTAAGTCTAAGATCTAGTTGTTCCTAGCTAGTTAACCCATTTGTCAAACTTAAGTCAAATACGGCCAAAATTGAATCATTAATTTTTATGATTTTTTAAAATTTTCAAATTTTATGGGTTTTAAAATAAGTATGCAAATGCAAAAATGTACATATGAATGCGAAGGAAGAGGGCTTACCGAGCATACCCCCAAACTTAAACTTGATAATGTCCTCACTGTCATGCCACACCAAGAGGGTCAAAATGTCGGCACTCCCCTGTTTATTTATTTATTGTATTGTTAAAAGAAAAACAAAAAATATATATACAACAAGGTTCCCCCCAAACTTAAGTAAAACAGCGTTAAAGTGCAGAGTTAGGGAGGAGAAAAATCAAACTATACAAGGCCTTACACAGACCAAAAGTTAGCACCAACCATTCAAAAATTCTATCGTGATAATGGTGGGGTTGGTGAAAGAATGGAGTGTAAAGAAAAGAAATGAGAAGCACACGAGACCGTGTGGAGATAGAAACGGTATACGGTCTCGGTGAAGGAGAATGGCGGAGGGGAAAAAGAAATGGTAGTGGTTCTACTTCTTCAAGTGGAGGTTGATTAATCACAAAATCCGTATCGTTTAAGCATGCGAGTTCGTCGGCGAAAATATCTTCGAAACTTTCATCGAAGGTCCAATTGAAAATTACCGAACTCAAAATATCGGATTGTGATTCATCAACACTTGGTATCATGAAAGGAAGATTAGAAGAACCAAAGAAAGTGGGAATACGAATTTGAGGGTGGGGATGGAGCGTATAAATTAGCACAATTTGTAATGACCGATGTGTAAAAAGCGATTGTGCTAATCTATCAACCCACGGAAAAATGAGATTAAAGTCCTCAAGATTCGTGAGCAAATATGGGTACGTCGAACTTGGTATTGGAGATGAAAGCGTAACGGTCTCTTGCAAGGTCGGAACTATAGGAAGGACGAAAGGGAGTGAATTAGGGATAGTCTCATTCTCACCGTAGTAAATTATCTCGAACTTGAAAGATTCCATCAATGATTCGAAACGAATGTAAGCAACCGAGTCTGATGGTTCCACTAACTCATCTGAAAATTCAAAGGACTCAAACTCGGACGGTGAATTATCAACATCGTCCGAAAAAGTGAAACACTCGTAAGTGTTATCGGCTGTGAGAGCTGTGTCAGATTCAAAAGAAAATTTTTCAAGCTCACAGTCTTCAAGCGTGATCGTTTGCGTGGTCGGAATGATGGAAATGAGGGAGGGTGTTATAACAGTTAAAGGTTCAGGAGGATGAATTGGAAAATCCGACATATCAAACAAAAATGGTTCAACCTCAATATTATCCTCAATACTATCCTCATAATTCTCCTCAAAATTTAGCCTATCCATGCCATTATCATCAAAATCAAGATGCATATGAAGTTCGGGAGAAACATTTAATGACTCGGGATGATGAATTGGACATAAAATTTCAATCAAATCGACGGGTTCATCATCCAAAATATTCCCGGCGTCTATATCCTCAATCAAGTGAAAATCAATTTTTTCTGACACCTCATCAAAAGCATGGATATTTATCAATTTAGGTTCTAGAGTGGAGGTGTAAAGGTCAAAAGGATTAGGTGTGGTTTCACTCGAAAGGGCTTCTTCACAATTTGGTAAATCAAGCACTACAAAGTCACACAACTCGTTAGATGTTTTATTTTCAACTTGTGAATCATTTGGGACAATCGATGGAAAACCGGAGTTGTGGGCTTCAATTGGGTATGGGTAGGTTTGATTTGGAAATCTTCTCAAATTCGCACTCTGTCCAACCGCCTCCTCATACAATGGAAAATTTGGAGCTAGTTGGAAACTAGCTGCCGGTGCACTAGGTTGCATAAGGGCGGTAATGGACGCATCTACATTCCTAATCATTTTGTTTGTTGCTAAAATATAATCTTCCAACGACTGTTCCAAACTAGACATGGGTTGTGAAGGGGTTTCGGTAAAAGATTCAAAATTGTTTGGATACTGTGGAGAAGCAATGTCTAGTGAAGGTGGGAAAGTCGGGTAGGACTGGTAGAAATTGGATGGTTGGACAGGAGTAGGATCAACATTTGGATAAAAATGTGAATGGACTTGTTGATCTCTATAACTGGATGTGTGGAGAGGAGTGAAAGATCGGTTACGAGATTGTGCAATATGCTCAGCAATAGACATCGGTTTATGAATTACAACGGGACTTGAAAAAGTGGTATCAACGTACGAAAGTGGTGAAGGTTGACATGGTTGACACGGTTGATACAAAGTGGATTGCAAAGTCGAACTGTTTCTCCTAGACGCTTCTATTCGATCTTTCAAAGAATTTTTGGGCATGGAGAGATCTTCCTTAAATCGACCAAAACAATTGACGTACGAGGCAAAGTTAGGTTCGGGATACCAAAGTTCGGCAAGAGATTTATGAGGTGGGGTACCCATGATGTAAGAAGGAAAAGAGAAAGAATGTGGGGTGCAAGGATTTCTTAGCGACAAGTTGCAAGTTATAAATTTTTTTCCTTTTTTCTTTTTCTCTTTGTTTGGAACTCTTTGCAAAAAAGATTAAAGGTATGCAAAACAGAAAAGATCACTTGCAATCAATTTGTATTTTAAGCGCGGCGCAAAGAATCCTGCACAAGATTTGTTATTTGGAAGGGGGAAGATTTTTAAGCGCAAAGAATACTGCAGGAAATTTGGCAAAAGATATATGGGGATTTGCAGAGGGGAGAAAGAGAAAACAAACAGTGAAAATTTTGCGCTCTGAGGACACCAGGGGACCGCGTATCCGTGGTGGAAGAGGGGTTGTGGCGGCGGTTTAGCGGCGGAAGTGGCGGCGCAGATCTCCAGAAAAATTGTGGTGTTCTGTTGTTTCAGCCCCTTTCTGTTCTGATGTACCTTTTTCTGTTTCGCACTCTGGATTTTTCCAGATCCGTCGATCCTGCAAAGATTCACAAAAAAAAATACTCTTCACAAAATAACAAAATGATAAATTTTTATATTTTAAATTTTTTTCCAGTTTTTTATGATTTTTCAATTTTAGAATAACCCAAAATCGCAAAAAGAAAATCACACGCCATCCCCGACAACGACGCCATTTGATTTGTGTCTAAAAAATTATCTAGTAACCGCAATCAAGAACGGTGTCGCTTGGTAGCAAGCCGGTGAGTATGGGTCGGTCCACAGGGATGTTGTGAATTTCCTAATCGCTTTTACGAGTTAATTCCAAACGATGTGAATGGATCAATTAAATCTAAAAACTAAATTAATCTAGATCTAAATCTTGCTAGGGTTAGGTTTAGATTAAGTTTGGAAAGTCAATAAATCTCACCGCTTTCTATACCCATATTAAGATCTACTAGGAGTTATGGTAATTATCAATAGAGGGGATTAGAACCATTGGAAATATGTTTCTTCCTCTAGCTTCTTGTCCTTTCTTTATCAATCCTTACCCTAACCTCCATGGAAAACACGCGCAACCGGGCCTTTATACTACGGTATCATCGCTACCTCGAGGGATAGGGTGCCGTAAGGAGCGGTGCGTGCATGTATGCATGGAGTCCTATGAAAATATATAACGGGCAAGAAAGGGGTGAGAGATCTTCATCTCTCAAACCTTCTCCAAATCTAACCCTAACAAGCGAGAAGACTACTCGCTCATTAGGGAATTGAAAAACATTTATCTAGGGCAGAGAATAAAAGATCTAACTATCTAACTAGGGCAAAGAATTAAATTTAACTAGGGCAAGGAATAAAAATTTAACCTAGAACAGAAAATAAATTAAGAACTTATAGATTAATGCTCTCCAAAAAGAATTCTGAATTTTATTAATGAAAGGAGGCATGAACTAATACAATGATTTTGGGCTTCTATTTATAGGACATAGAAAACCCTAGGTTTACAATTGCCGCATGTCTGCATTTACCAAAATACCCCTAGGAAGACTACCAAGCGCCGACACAAATTATGGTAAAAATTTTACTCTCTACAGGCTTCACCCTGCCGCGGAACCGCGGCCGCAGCAAGGGTTGGGCCGCGGTTCCGCGGCCCAATATTAGTCATCTGCTGAAAACTTTTGTGCTTGTTCTGGGCTTTTTATTCTTCCTACTTCTTTAGTACTTTTATCAAAATGGCTTCTAGGTTTCTTCCAGATCTTCTAGTGAACAATTGCAGTGGACTTTTAACCGTTCGCTTTGTAATCTTGGACCTTGCGTTGCCTTGTACTTTGTGAACTAATCTTTTGTGTAGGCTTGATCAAGATCCTTCTATTTCTTGGTTGTAGTCCCACTTTTGCATCGTCTTTTATCTTTTTCACTGTTTTTGCTCCAAGAACCTATAACCTGTACTATATAGCAGATATGGGTCAAAAGCACCTGTTTATTTGTAAAATGCATAAGAATGGGGAATATAATAATGCAATATAATGGTATGAACATCTACTCTGGAGTATCGATGCCCTGTCTCGATACACCCTCGATTAGGAACAGTTATGGGATGTACTTGTGGACTTCCCTTGTCACGACCCGAATAGTACGGAGCATGACTGGCACTTAAATTACGAAACGTCTCGAGGCGTACGTAATCTAAGTAAGCCAAAACCCATAAATCAAAACCAAATAAGCAGTAGAGTGAAGGAAAACCAATTTATTGAAAGCGATTTTAATCAAATAAGTCACATCAAGAATTTTAAAAGCAACATCCATTTTTCCGAAAATTTCGGAAGAGTCTCCTTTGTAAATACTGGCCCCCAAATGGGTACAAACAGGAATATATATAAATAACATGAAATAAGGCATCCCCAAGCGGGAGCTAGCTCTTCGCCCCAAGGCGGACTCAAATCCCACGCAATATAAATCATCAATGTGCAAAATAAGCATAAAAGGCACAAGTAATAAGCAACATGTCGGCTCAAGTGAGCGCGACCCAAAGAAACAACATACATGCCCACAAATGTCACCGTCTCGTCTCTAACTCAATATACATCAGTACTGGTGGACGATACAGTAGATGGAGTATACTAGATACAATGAATATACAAGGTGGAAACAAAATAATGACACAACCCACCTACGAGCAAAAACCTCAAATCCAAGCAAAAGGGGAAAGTGCGTCCGCCGGTACAATGCTAACGGATCGGACCTGCAAAAATGCTGTGGCATAACGGGAGTGAGTTGCCAACACGTGAGTAATATGTAACATCTATACAGACTATCGTAAGCATGTACGCAAAGTGCCACAATTCTACAATATTGATATTGTATGATGTACTAGCATGTATGCGGCATGAATGCAATTTAACACGTGATCTGAATATGCTGATATGAGGAAATCATTATTTTGTTCTTAGAAAAATCTTGTTGAAATATCTGAAGTAATATCAATTAAATCAACAGAAATCCGTGTCAAGCATCGACACCTCAAATGAATATCTCAGTGTCCCAAAGTATAGGTATCTTAAAAAGTCTCAGGCTCCGGCAATCCGGACTGGCCCATCTCAAGTATCAATATCTCAATATCTCACGACCACGGTCGGTATCCTCCGGATATCCGCCGCGCTAACAATCACCGGTAGGTAGTCTGCCCCTGTCAGGATCATCATCTATTATTCGAGCTTCTTGCCCCGGGGTACCTTACCGGGCCTACCATGTACCCGAGATGGTTCATCCTACTCCTCGAAATGGGTCTCAAAAACTAACAGAAAACTCATGATGGACGACGCAAGTATCATGTCACGAGAAAACCGCAACTTGCAATTTTTAAAATGATATCAATTTTATTAAATCCGTGCGGTTTCTCCAAAATCTCATAAATCTCGAATACTGAAATCCTCAAGAAAGAAGGTACCATAAGTGCACATATCAATGATGATGAATGCCTATGGTATCAACAATGCGAACTGCGATATATGACTAAAAGACTATGTATGATCGAATGATGTAATGAGATACATGCATATGGCTAGCAATTCTACATGTTCATCTTGCAGAATTTAATATATTAGTACTGGTTTATATGACTTAAATGGTGAAATTATTCTAAATTCCGATTTAAACAAGTTATCTAGTGTTTGTGGCATAGCAATTACCAAGGCATGTGTGTCCGCATGAATAGTGCTCGTGCTGCATAAAACCCTGGTAATGATGCAAGTGTCCTATGAGATGAAGTTGCATAATTATATATAATGAACTATGCAAGCCAAATATTACTTGTGTCGCATATCTTATTTTAATGGTTTCGTACGATGAATTAACACATATATGGATATAAAGGTCATGCAATACAGTAAAACAGGTAACTAGGAACTACATGCAACAAGCTAGTATTACTAGTAATTCTAAACTATCGGTCGCCTCGCGCCATCTAAACAATTTCCCCCGTAGATGTATACATCTACTCACCGGAAATCCCCAGCTAGCTTGGTCCAATCACCGCTTTCCCTTTTCGTGCCGCGTCCGAAGTCTCCGCGACTGATCCTGGAATTTGGACAACATAAAACATAAGATTACATATCCTGAAATGACGCCAAGTCACAAAATGAAAGGGTCAACGTCTACGAGTTAGGCACATTGTGCACTTGGTCCACGGAACACACACGAAAATCACTACAACCCTTACTAGAATCGTCGTTTGGAAAAACCGTCAAAACTAAGACCCGATCAAACCAATACGCATTCGCACACCCTAATTACCATAGTAGATGTTAATAATATAACCAACATAACAAAATTAATTCACATCCTAATTGTATCAAAAACCTAGTAAGCACAAAAATTCCAAATTTGGTGCAACATCGTAGATTAGCGACTTAATGACTACAATCAAGCATAATCATCCAACTCCACCACTAGCTAGCCACAACACTTAATTCAACATATTAGCAATGCTTCAAACCCTAATCTAAAATCAAACCCCTTTTCTTGAATTCTCTAAACAAGCAATTAAAACCAAATTTCACACTTGAAATAAACTAATTTAGCATAATTTGAAGCCCACTTAAGCAAAGTAACCTCTTAGATTAGGTTAGTGTAAGAACTAGATAGCAGCATAAACTTAATTAACCTAATAATGGTGTTTTAAAACCCTAGTTCAACTCAAACTATCCTCTTTAAAATCCTAGAATTGAAATTAGCACTAAAATTAACACTAAATCAATTTAATTCAAGGAATTTAACCACAAGTGTTAATTGGGTAAAGATTATACCTCAAATTTTCTAGAGATCTAGCAAGATGATTTGCCTTCAAAGATGGCCTCCTAGCATCCAAGATCCATGCAAGAATGGCTAAAGAGAAAGGATGAAGAATGTGATTGAAATTGTGAGGTTCAAGTTGGATTTTGAAGGAATTTGTGATGAATTTTGAAGGAAAAAGAGAAGGGGAAATTGGGGGACAGCAGCAGGTTGCTCTCGGCCAGGGGAGGGAGTAGAGGAGAAGTGTGTGGGATTTGTGGAATTTTCTCTAAGTCAAAGCCATGCCATATCACCTAAAACCCATACCCCAATTTAATATATTTAAATCCTTTTCAAATCAATTCTCTTCATATGAGTTGAAGACAAATGGAAGGGGAGTGGGCTGCTGCTGTGGTGGGGTTGGCCATAGGAGGGGTGAGGATGTGTGCGAGTGATTGCCAAAAAAAATTCCATGCAAAAAGACCCCCACAAGTTCATAATGCAAGTTTTAGTTTAGATTATTTAAATTTTAATTTTCCTTTGATTATAACCAATTAGAACTTGGAATAACATACTAAAATTTTATATTACAAACTAGATTTTTGTTGTCATGGTTTTTAAGTATGTAATTAGCCCATTCATATTTGTATTTATCACTAATTTAATGTATATTTACCAACTTAAAATAATATTAAAAATAATAATTTAGGAAAAAATATTTAAACGACCAGAAATTTATAAGTGACTCATTAGTTACTAAATACTAGAAATTTCCTATCTAAATTATGTATAATTAGGCCTATATTAAAAAATAATTATAATGACAATTTACGGAAAAATACCAATTATTTACCGATTATCGGGAAGATACCTAAACGACTTTTCAAAGTGTTACAATCTTCCCCCCTTAAAGAAATTCGGTCCCCGAATTAAAAAAAATCTAGCTGCGCGTACCTTCAAAGAGATGGGAATATTTCTTGCTCATCTCGTCCTCGGTCTCCTAGGTGACCTCCTCGCTATTCGGGTCACGCCAAAGGACCTTGACGGCCGGTTTAACTTTCGATCTCAATTTCTTCACCTGCCGATCCAGGATGACCACTGGCTGCTCTGCAAAAGAAAGGTCGCGCTCCAGCTGGACCGTCGAGTGCTGAATCGCATGAGAAGGGTCGTGAATGTACTTACGGAGCATTGAAACGTGGAAGACGGGGTGAACATCAGGAAAGCTGGGTGGAAGAGCCAAACGATACGCAACTGCGCCGACACGCTCGAGGATCTCGAAGGGACCCACAAATATGAGACTAAGCTTTCCTTTTTGCCCAAACCTTATCACGCCCTTCATCGGAGAGACCCTCAGAAAAACATGATCGCTAACTGCGAACTCTAGTCTGCGACGGCGTCTATTCGCATACGATTTCTGCCTGCTTTGGGCCGCTCTCATCCGATTTCGAATCAACTGTATCTTCTCGATCATCTCCTGCACGATCTACGGACCCCAAATACTGCTCTCACTGAGCTCTGTCCAACAGACGGGCGATCTGCATCTCCTTCCATACAAAGTCTCGAAAGGTGCCATCTGAATAGTATCCTGAAAGCTGTTGTTGTAGGAGAACTCCACTAAGGTTAAATGATGATCCCAGCTACCACCGAAATCTAAAACGCACGCTCGGAGCATGTCCTAAGAGTTTGAATAGTCCGCTCTGACTGCCCGTCAGTCTGTGGATGAAATGCTGTGCTGAAACTCAATCGGATGCCCAACGCCTCCTGAAGTCTCTGCCATAGTCGGCTGGTAAACTGGGTGCCTCGGTCGGACACGATACAAGTCGGGACGCCATGTAATCGTACGATCTCGTCGATGTAAATCTGGGCATACTGAGCAAAACCGAAAGTGGTCTTTACTGGCAGGAAGTGAGCCGCTTTCGTCAAACGATCCACGATCACCCAAATAGTGTCATACCCCCGACTGGTCCAGGGTAGACCCATAATGAAGTCCATAGAAATCTGCTCCCATTTCCATTCCGGAATGGGCAAAGGCTGCAACTCTCCCGCGGGCCTCTGGTACTCGGCCTTGACTTGCTGACAAGTCAGGCATCTTGACACAAAGTCTGTGACGTCCCTCTTCATTCCGTTCCACCAATAAACATCTCGCACGTCGTGGTACATCTTGGTGGAACCGGGATGAACGCTATACCTCGATCTATGGGTCTCCTCAAGAATCTCACGCCGCAGTCCCTCAGAATCTGGTACGCACAATCGAGTCCCAAATCGCAGTACCCCCTGATCATCGATCACGAACTCGGAAACTCTGCCCTGCCGAACCTGCTCTATGATCTCTAAAAGACGGTTATCACTAGGCTGTGCCTCTCGAATACGGTTAAGCAACTGTGGACATGCATGAATATGCGCAAGCTATCCTTCTGTCGGAGTGAACTCGAACTACACTCGGCTGTCGCATAGAATTTGCCAATCTGTTGACGACTATCTCTGCACGGTGCTCAAACAGGATAAACTAACTCCGGGCCTCCGACTTAAAGTATCTGCCACCACATTCGCCTTGCCTGGATGGTAAAGGATCTCGCAATCATAGTCTTTCACCAGCTCCATCTAACGGCGCTGTCTCAGATTCATGTTTCGCTGCTTAAATATGTACTTCAAGCTCTTGTGGTCCGTAAATATCTGGCACGACTCGCCGTAGATCTTGAGTGCAAACACCACTGCAGCCATCTCTAAATTGTGCGTACGATAGTTCTATTCATGTGTCTTCAGCTGCCGAGAAGCATACGCAATAACCATGTCGTTCTGCATCAACAAGCAACCTAGTCCCACCCGAGAAGCGTCGCAATAAACCATGAATCCGCCCGATCTCGAAGGCAATGACAACACTGGTGCAGTAGTCAGACGAGTCTTCAACTGCTGGAAGCTATGCTCGCACGCCTCAGTCTAATAAAAAAGAACTCCTTTCCGGGTCAACCCATTCAATGGTGCAGCAATACAGGAGAAGTCCTGAACAAATCGCCGGTAGTAGCCAGCCAGGCCTAGGAAACCGCGGATCTCCGTAACTGATGCCGGTCTGGGCCAATGCTGAACGACCTCGATCTTCTTCGGGTCCTCACATATGCCATCTCTCGTAATCATGTGACCCAAGTAATCAACGCTGTCAAGCCAAAACGCGCACTTGGAGAATTTCGTGAACAGCTGGTGCTCCCTCAAAATCTGTAATGTGATCCGCAAGTGCTGCTTGTGCTCCTCTCGGCTCCGAGAATACACCAAAATGTCGTCAATAAACATGATGATGAACAGATCTAGATACATCCTGAAAATGTGGTTCATCAAGTCCATAAAGGCGGCTGGTGCATTGGTGAGTCCGAACGACATCACCAAAAACTCATAGTGCCCGTAACGTGTGCAAAAAGCCGTCTTCAGAATATCCTCCTGCCGCACCCGCAACTGATGGTAACCCGATCGCAAGTCAATCCTCGAATAGTATCCCGCACCCTGAACCTGGTCAACAAATCATCGATACGTGGTAAGGGATATCTGTTCCGTACGGTAACCCTATTCAGCTGGCGGTAATCAATGCCCAAGCGTAAACTGCCGTCCTTCTTCTTGACGAACAGGACAGGAGCACCCCACGGAGACACACTAGGTTGAATAAGCCCTTTATCTAACAAATCTTGCAACTGATCCTTCAGCTCTCTAAGCTCCGCCGGGGCCATCCGATAAGGCGGTATGGAAATAGGCCCCGCGCCGGGGATCAAATCGATGCATAACTCAACATCGCGCTCAGGCGGTAACCCAGACAGCTCATCAGGGAAAACATCAGGGAACTCACTAACAATCGGGACCTGGTCCAAAGGAACCTTTGCAGCTCGAGTATCACAAACATATGCTAAGAATTCCTGACATCCCTTCCGCAAGAGCTGACCGGTGCGAAGAGATGAAATTAAGCTGGGAAGGGTGACGCTGCGGTCTCCCTGAATAACAAGGACTGGCTCTCCCGAAAAGCTAAATCTGACTGCCTTCTCACGGCAGTCCACAGATGCATAACAAGTGGCCAGCTAGTCCATGCCCAGAAGCACATCAAATTCCAACATATCGAGGAGAATCAAATCAACCGACGAATCCCTCTCCCCGATAATCGAAACACAAAACGAGCGACAAACGACTCGCCTACCGGAGTAATAACAACAATCGGCTGATCTAACGACGACGACTCACGGCCCAACATCGGTGCAAAGTGTGTAGATACATACGAATGCGTGGAACCTGGGTCGAATAATACTCGCGCGTCGAAAGAACATACTGGCAAGGTACCTGTCACAACGGCATTTGATGCCTGCGCATCCTATGGAGTCAAAGCGAACACTCGGGCCTGTCCTCCACCAATAGCTGGTTGTCCTCAGCCTTGGCCTCCTCGTCCTATCTGAATAGGACCGCTACGCCCACGGCCTCTGGGGTCGCCTAACTGACGTGGAGCATCACCGGAGGCAGGAAGTAGAGCTCTCTGAGGAGGTAGTGAAGGTGGTAAAGTCACGTGTGGAACCGTCGCCGCTCCCTGTCGTCTCACCATACAGTCTCTGATCCGATGGGATGGACTCCCGCACCTAAAACATCCTGGCGACGCCTGCTGGTCCTGCGGATAAGAACCAAATAGCTGACCCCGTCTAACTCCTATGCCGCCACCATCTCTCGGAAAGAATCTGTCACGATACCTCTGAGCTGGCATATCGGTACGAATCCTCTTCGGCCCAGAAATGGCCGAAGTCTCTGCAATGCACGCCTCCATCCATAAAGCCGTGTCCATAACAGCTGCATAAGTGTCAAAGTGCTGGGCGCCGATGGCAAGAAATAACTGTGTGTCGAGTCCCTGCATAAACCTCTTTACCCTCTTCTCTTCAGTATCAACCAAGTACGGAGCATATCGGGACAAATGAGTAAACTGGATATCATATTTGGACACTGTCATCCCTGGGGTCTTGAGCAAAGCCTCAAAACTACGAGCTCGAGCATCACGAACGCTTTCTGGAAGGAAACAGGCTAGAAATACTGCTGTGAACTCATCCCATGTCATAGGAGGTAGACCTGTAGCTCGACCTCTCTCAACCGACTCACACCATGTCTGCGCAAGGCCCTCTAGACGGAAACTCATAAGCTCCACCCATCTATTGTCGGAACATCTGAGCGAACAGCAAATCCTAACTAATTTGTTGAGGAATGTCTGCGGATCCTCCGCTGCATCTGTTCCGGTGAAGACTGGGGGCCTCAGTCTCATGAAGTCCTGTAGTGATACCGGAATAGCCACTGTAGTAGTAGGAGCAACTGTCTGGACAGCAGGTACTATCGTAGTCTGTGCTGTAGTAGGTACGTCCTCCGATCTCGGTGCACGACTGGCCTTTACTAAGGATCCCACCATCTGTCGTAACTCCTGCATACCTCCCATCATCTGTCGTAACTCCTGCATGCCAGACTCTAGCTTATCCATGCGGCCTGGGGAAGGCGGATCGGTCAATCCCTGAGGCGTAGGTACGCCACCCTGCTTGGTCCTTGTCTCGGACGAGCCTGCTCGGATCTCATCTCGGGCGGCAGCCTTCTGTGCTCTCATAGCCTTCGGTGGCATAGTGGCTGGTACAGAAAACATGATAATAAGAACAATGCAATAGAATCATAGGATACACAGAATTGAAGAAGGAATTTTCAAGCAAGTATATCCTAAAGTCACCTAGGCGGAGTATCGTACGCAAGTATGCCGCGGACATACACACGTTACGTTACCCTGCTTAAGTCACTTACTTCATCTACCAAGGGTCATCCTACACTCAGAAAGGTAAAACCTATCGCTCTGATACCAACTTTGTCATGACCCGAAAAGTACGGAGCATGATTGGCACTTAAATTACGAAACATCTCGAGGCGTACGTAATCTAAGTAAGACAAAACCTAGAAATCAAAACCAAATAAGCAGTAGAGTGAAGGAAAACCAATTTATTGAGAGCGATTTTAATCAAATAAGTCACATCAAGATTTTTAAAAGCAACATCCATTTTTCCGAAAATTTCGGCAGAGTTTCTTTTATAAATACTGGCCCCCAAACGGGTAAAAACAGGAATATATATGAATAACAAGAAATAAGGCATCCCCAAGCGGGAGCTAGCTCTTCGCCCCAAGGCGGACTCAAATCTCACGCAATATAAATTATCAATGTGCAAAATAAGCATAAATGGCATAAGTAATAAGCAACACGTCGGCTCAAGTGAGCGCGACCCAAAGAAACAACATACATGCCCACAAATCTCACCGTCTCGTCTCTAAGTCAATATACATCAGTACTGGTAGATAATACAGTAGATGGAGTACACTAGATATAATGAATATATAAGGTGGAAACATATAATGACACAACCCACCTACGAGCAAAAGCCTCAAATCCAAGTAAAAGGAGGAAGTGCGTCCGCTGGTACAGTGCTGACGGATCGGACCTGCAAAAAGGCCGTGGTACAACGGGGGTGAGTTGCTAACTCGTGAGTAATATGTAACATCTATAAAGACTATCGTAAGCATGTACGCAAAGTGTCATAATTTTACAATATTGATATGGTATGATGTACTAGCATGTATGCGACGCGAATGCAATTTAACACGTGATCTGAATATGCTGATATGAGGAAATCATTAGTTTGTTCTTAGAAAACTCTTGTTGAAATATCTGAAGTAATATCAATTAAATTAACAGAAATCCTTGTCAAGCATCGACACCTCAAATGAATATCTCAGTGTCCCAAAGTATAGATATCTCAAAAAGTCTCGGGCTCCGGCAATCCGGACTGGCCCATCTCAAGTATCAATATCTTAATATCTCACGACCACGGTCGGTATCCTCTGGATATCCGCCGCGCCAACAACCACCGGTAGGTAGTCTGCCCCTGTCAGGTTCATCGTCTACTACTCGAGCTTCTTGCTCTGGGGTACGTTACCAGGCCCACCATGTACCCGAGACGGTTCATCCTACTCCTCGAAACGGGTCTCGAAAACTAACAGAAAACTCATGGTGGACGACACAAGTATCATGTCACGAGAAAACCGCAACTTGCAATTTTTAAAATTATATCAGTTTTATTAAATCCTTGCGGTTTCTCCAAAATCTCTAAATCTCAAATACTGAAATCCTCAAGAAAGAAAGTACCATAAGTGCACATGTCAATGATGATGAATGCCTATGGTATCAACAATGCAAACTGCGATATATGACTAAAAGACTATATATGATCGAATGATGTAATGAGGTACATGCAAATGACTAGCAATTCTACATGTTCATCTTGCGGAATTTAATATATTAGTACTGGTTTATACGTCTTATATGGTGAAATTATTCTAAATTCCGGTTTAAACAAGTTATCTAGTGTTTGTGGCATAACAATTACCAAGGCGTGTGTGTCCACATGAATAGTGCTCGTGCTGTATAAAACCCTGGTAATGGTGCAAGTGTCCTATGAGATGAAATTGCATAATTATATATAATGAACTAAGAAAGCCAAATATTACTTGTGTCGCATATCTTATTTTAATGGTTTCGATACGATGAATTAACACATATATGGATATAAAGGTCATGCAATACAGTAAAACAGGTAACTAGGAACTACATGCAACAAGCTAGTATTACTAGAAATTCTAAACTATCGGACGCCTTGCGCCATCCAAACGATTTCCCCCGTAGACATCTACTCACCGGAAATCCCCAGCTAGCTTGGTCCAATCACTGCTTTCCCTTTTCGTGCCACGTCCGAAGTCTCCGCGACCGATCCTGGAATTTGCACAACACAAAACATAAGATTACATATTCTGAAACGACGCCAAGTCACAAAATGAAAGGGTCAACGTCTACGAGTTAGGCACATTGTGCACTTGGTGCGTAGAACACACAAGAAAATCACTACAACCCTTACTAGAATCGTCGTTCGGAACAACCGTCAAAACTAAGACCCGATCAAACCAATACGCATTCGTACACCCTAATTACCGTAGTAGATGTTAATAATATAAACAACATAACAAAATTAATTCACATCCTAATTGTATCAAAAACCTAGTAAGCACAAAAATTCCAAATTTGGTGCAACATCGTAGATTAGCGACTTAATGACTACAATCAAGCATAATCATCCAACCACACCACTAGCTAGCCACAACTTTTAATTCAACCTATTAGCAATGCTTCAAACCCTAATCTAAAATCAAACCCCTTTTCTTGAATTCCCTAAACAAGCAATTAGAACCAAATTTCACACTTGAAATAAACTAATTTAGCATAATTTGAAGCCCACTTAAGCAAAGTAACCTCTTAGATTAGGATAGTGTAAGAAATAGATAGCAACATAAACTTAATTAACCTAATAATGGTGTTTTAAAACCCTAGTTCAACTCAAACCATCCTCTTTAAAAACCTATAATTGAAATTAACACTAAAATTAACACTAAATCAATTTAATTCAAGGAATTTAACCACAAGTGTTAATTGGGTAAAGATTATACCTCAAATTTTCTAGAGATCTAGCAAGATGATTTGCCTTCAAAGATGGCATCCTAGCATCCAAGATCCATACAATAATGGCTAAGGAGAAAGGATGAAGAATGGGCTTGAAATTGTGAGGTTCAAGTTGGATTTTGATGGAATTTGTGATGAATTTTGAAGGAAAAAGAGAAGGGGAAATTGGGGGACAAAAGAAGGTTGCTCTCGGCCAGGGGAAGGAGTGGAGGAGAAGTGTGTGGGATTTGTGGAATTTTCTCTAAGTCAAAGCCATACCATATCACCTAAAACCCATACCTCAATTTAATATATTTAAACCCTTTTCAAATCAATTCTCTTCACATGAGTTGAAGACAAATGGAGGGGGAGTGGGTTGCTGCTGTGGTGGGGCCGGCCATAGGAGGGGTGAGGATGTGTGTGAGTGATTGCCAAAAAAAATTCCATGCAAAAAGACCCCCCACAAGTTCATAATGCAAGTTTTAGTTTAGTTTATTTAAATTTAAATATTCCTTTGATTATAACCAAATAGAACTTGGAATAACATACTAAAATTTTATATTACAAACTAGATTTTTGTTGTCTTGGTTCTTAAGTATGTAATTAGCCCATTCAAATTTGTATTTATCACTAATTTAATGTATATTTAACAGCTTAAAATAATATTAAAAATAATAATTTAGGAAAAAATATTTAAACGACCAGAAATTTATAAGTGACTCATTAGTTACTAAATACTAGCAATTTCCTATCTAAATTAGGTATAATTAGGCATATATTGAAAAATAATTATAATGACAATTTACAGAAAAATACCAATTATTTACCGATTATCGGGAAGATACCTAAATGACTTTTCAAGGCATTCCAACCCTGGCCCCACTAGTATGATCTACATCATAGTCCTAGTAGTCAAGTATATATCCTAAGGGCTTTATCAACATGTGAGAGCAAGACAGTAACACAATACAAGTCAACATGTTAAGATAAAGAGCAAGTAGATAGCATACTATCATATAGAGCAAGAAAGTCCTCTCTCTATATATCCAAGCATCCACTATAATATACAATATATGTGCAACAATGGCCTCTACGGCATATACATAACTAACTTTCAAAGGGATGCAGAAACCGTGTCCCATACCGAAAATTGTTGACAAAGGGCAAAAACCCCAAGTCAAACCTTCAAAGTCTTCGAAGAAAAAGAAGAAGATCAAGAAGCATGTGCAGCTTGCCGAGTATGACGACAAGCGCACAGACCTACAAAAGTATATCGACGCGCTGGAGGAGTACAACCAGAAGGCACAGACACCAGTCACGCTCGAAGAGTTCCTCAATTATATTCTTGAGAACAAAGGTAGTGACAACGATGAGGAAAATGACTCATCAGAAGAAACCGAAAATTATGTAGCAAGTTACTACATGGTTTCCCATTCGTCGTTAAATGACGAAGAAACTCCCTTAGCGTCAGAAAACAACGCAGAGGAACTAGGGGCAGAATCGGCGCTAAAATCCCCGGAATTGCCAGAAGACCCGATTGATAGGCTGCTAAACGAAGCCTTTCGAAAAAGCAAAAATGACTGAGAATGCGAAACAGTCATATACGAAAGCTAAGCGTCAGCGTCAGGATGAAGAAGCTGTGGCATGGTGGAGTTATAAAGTACTCCAACCAAACCAAGGCATATCTGCGATAAATAAGAGCAGGATCAAGGCAGAGAAGCGATTCGCCAGAGCCCTCTCAATATGAATGAAGCTATCACCTCTAGTAGGAAATACTCCCGGGGTCATATGCCTCAACGGAGAGGATTCACATCCAAACTAATGCCTATATCATCGGAGAGTTACCCACCCCACCGAAGAATGCACTACTTTCAAGAAGTGGTAGCAAGGATATGTTGCTCATCAAAAAGACTTCAAGAGGATGAAGCACCAAGCTCGTCGACGGCAAAAGAGTGCGACAAATGCGCGTGAAAAAACGACTGGCAACTGTCATATGGTTTCTACCAGTTCAGAAGGGAAAAAAGCCCAAGTTCTTACTTTCGAGAGCGATTCTAAGGACGAAATACCCTTCAGCCCTCTCTTCAAATACTCCACCTCCGAAAAAGAAGAGGTGGAGAAGAACTGCGAGAATATTCAGCTACGTAACCGTACGCTGTCTGAAAAAATCTCAGACCTTCAAACAAAGGTTCAAGCAAAAAAGACAAAGGGAAAGAGAAAATCTCTAGGGAAATTTCCCTCGACGATGGAGTTGTCAAAGAGTTCGCCGCAAGGGACCCGCCTAGGAAAAATAAGGTTGATTACAATGTCCTAGCACATCTAAGAAAAATACCCTCACAGTTGAGCATATTTGATGCTCTCCTCTTGTCCAAAGAGGCACGAGAGTCTCTGGTCAAGGCATTACATAAGCCTGATCAGTTCCAAGCTTTCCTTATAGAAAAGAAGATGAAGGACGAGCTGGCAGAGATTCACACAGCCGACATTAAATTTAGCGATGAAGATCTCCTCCTCGGTACGTGCGAACATAACCGCCTGTTATACGTCACCGGGTACTGCCATGACATCAAAATAGGGAAAATCCTTATCGACAACGGATCATCCATTAACTTTCTCAACGTGAAAGTGCTGAAAAAGAATTGCATGAACGTTCAGCACTTGGCCCGAAACAAAATTACAATCTCCGGGTTCGACTCACAGTTGTCACGGATGCTTGGGTCTATAATATCGACGTTACGCTTCGGGTTGCTCGTCATTGACATCAAATTTCATGTTATTGACGCCAAGACTTGCTATAACGCTTTGCTCGGTAGGCCATGGTTGCATAAATAACAATATCATCCCTTCTACACAACATTAGTGTATGAAGTATTTCAAGGATGACTTGGAATGCACCGTCATAAGGGAGCTAAATCCGTTCTACGTAAACGAGGTCCGAAAATATGAAGACGCAAAGTACTTCTTACCAGACTTCGAGGATACGGAAAGGTGTCATAAGCCAGAGGATAAACAGAAGTCCGTCGCCACTATCCCGATCTTTGGGAGCAATTCCGAGGAAGATGAAGAAATAGTCTACTCGGGGCAACCCTAGAAAGAAAACAGTAGGCCCGAACCACCTACTCCTATTTTGGTCTTTGGCAGCGACTCTGAGGACGAGGCCAACGCAGTGTTCTCCATCCGCCCATCAGTGCAAACCCTTGAAGAAGTAGATCAGAGTCTGCAAATCACAATAACTCCGTCTCGGCATTACAAGGAACTTGATGCACTCGATACATACATCGTACAAGAACTACAGACTTTGTACGTCTCTCTCAGGCGAAGAGGTGAAAAGGCGATCCTCTTCTACCAATCTATGGAGACCAAAGTAAAAAAAGAAGTCTGGCATGGTGCCGATTTTTCACTGGACAGGCTTCATCCAATCCGTCTGCCAAGATACTACGCGGAGGGATTGAAAGGTTGTTAAGATGCCAATGTGTACCCCTCGAACAAACTGTTCGGCAAGCCCAATTTTACAAAAAGATTTGGAATATTCCTAGGGCTCAGTGAAAGATGCCCAACGGGAAGATGGAGACAATGGGGCTCAGATACGTTCGTTCCAAGAAATGGGAGCAGTTCCACAGCTGCCGTGTCATAAACAGCTCCAGTGAAGGGGAAAATGCTCATCCGAATGGCCGTGACGTTGGAACAGAGCGAAATCCCGCTCTAAAAATGTTAAGTCCATCGCTCAAAGAACAAATAGACAAGCTAATAAAAGAAGCTTGTCGAAAGAGCTGAGACGATCACAGCTGCAAAATGGCCATTTTTGAAAAGGTCAGGATGTAGCGCCTCAATCAGCAATCCGCAGAGTAGGAAAACTATAATGCTCTTCATCCCTGGCTCGCTGTATGTCTTCGTGAAAGGGGAAAATCCCGAAATAAAGGAAAAAATAGGGCAAAGAACGTAAACAACGTTCAAAAATAACGAATCGGATCCAAGAGACCGTGAAATCGAGAAAAGTTTGATTGGAACCCGTCCTTTATAAAGAAGATGGGCCAGAAATACTCTTTCTCCCAAGACAAGAGAAGGAAAATATTCAACCTTGTCATGAAGCACCAAATGATGACACTTCCGGAGTCTCGGCACCCCGAACAAATAAACACGGTCCATCATCCGGATTATTGCTCTTATCATCGAGTAATATGTCGTCCACTTGAAGACCGCTTCACCTTCAAAGACTGGATAGAAGACCAGTATCAGCAAAGCAGGTTCGCTTTATCCGACAGCTGGAGGGTAACCCCGCCGCAAAAGCATGAGCCAAAGTGGACCTATACCTCGAGGATAGGACTGGCCTAACATCAAGAACGGAACCGAACTCGTACTTTCCATGTGATAACACTCTCAAAGGAGGGAGGGCATGAGAATATGGATGACCTCTTCAGGTGCTTCGCAAATGAAGACGAGAACGGGGTGATCTCAGAGTTTCCACCAGCACCAAAATAGCTGAAAGATGGGATACACACTACGGCGGATAACCGAAGGAAAATTGACTTAGGGTCGGAAAATGATCCGAGACCAACGTTCGTCAGTGACCTGCTATCTAAAAAATAAGTGGCCATGTTAAAATACGTGCTCATGCAATATAAAGACTGTTTCGCATGGAACTATTCCTAGATGCCGGGCTTAGATCCAAAAGTAGCGGTACATAAACTGGCTATATCGCCGGACATCAAGCCAGTCAAACAGGCGACTCGAACTTGGGATGCGACTCGAACTTGGGATGGGTATCAACGCTGAAGTCAAGAAACTAATCAACTTTGGCTTCGTCCAAGAAGTTCAATATCTTGACTGTATCGCTAACATCGTTCTGGTGATGAAGAAAAATGGGACGGTGCACATCTGCGTGGACTTTCGAGACTTCGACAAAGCTTTGCCCGAAGGATGACTTTCCAGTACCTGTTAATGAGCTGATGATCGATAAAATGTCTACCTATGAGATCTTCTCCTTCATGGATGGATCTTTAGGATACAATCAAATAAAAATGCATTCTGAAGACCAAAAACATACCGCCTTCCAGACACTGCTAAGCATATTCTGTTACAAAATAATGCCCTTCGGCTTGAAGAACGCCGACGCTACCTACCAGAGGGCTATGACAAAGATCTTCGATGACCTCATCCAAGAGATTGTCGAATGCTATATCGATGACCTTGTGGTGAAGAGCAAGTCTTACGAGGAACATTGGGAACATCTGAAAATAGTGTTCCGACGTCTTCGGAAGTATAATCTGAGGATGAATCATCTAAAATGCGTATTTGGAGTCTCCTCGGGCAAATTCCCAGGATTCATCATACGGCACCGGAGTATCGAAATCGATCCCTAAAAAATCAAGGCGATTATGAAAATGCGCACGCCAAGAACTCTCAGACAATTACGATCTCTTCAAGGAAAGCTCGCATACATCCGGTGATTCATAGCTAACCTCTCCGGAAAATGTCGTCCCTACAGTCATTTGATGAAGAAGGGGATTTCGTTCGTCTGGGATCGAAAGTGCCAAATTGCACTAGACGGAATCAAGCAATACCTGCAAAATCCGCCGGTATTGGCCGCTCTGGTTAAGGAAAAACCCCTTATCCTATATACAAAGGCCCTTGAGGGTTCTCTAGGCGCGCTATGGGCATAAGAGAACGATCAAGGAAAGGAGAGAGTTCTATATTATTTGAGTCGAGTTCTTCTGGGGGTAGAAAACAACTACTCCCCCTTCGAAAAACATTGCCTGGAACTGATCTTCACGATAATGAAGCTCAGACATTACGCCTTGGAACATGAGGTCCATCTCATATCAGAGGCAGATACTCTCAAATATCTGATGTCGATGGCCATAATAACAGGAAGGCTCTCCAAACGGGCCCTCCTTCTGATGGAGTTCTCGATAACATATCGATCCCTCAAAGCACTGAAAGGTCAGGCCATTGCCGACTTTCTCACAGAGCATCCGATACCAGCCGACTCTCCCTTAAATTGCGATTTGCCGGATGAATATGCGTTCGACACAATCGAAGAAGAGAAGGAAGAAAATGATTCCCAATAGGAACTCTACTTCGATAGAGCATCTTCCATGAAAAGGCGAAAGCAAAACGCCCCCATAATCAAAACTGGGATGGGCCTTATCTTCGTGACTCCGCAAGGAGAGATATTGCGTTACGCCCTTTTCTTAACGGAGCCAAGGACTAACAACGAAGCTGAATATGAAGCTTTGATAGCAGGTCTCGAGATCGCTATCGACATGGGAATAAAAAACCTCCTCATATATGGAGACTCCCAGCCGATCGTTAGCTAAGTAAATGGCGACTATCAGATGTACAAGCCAGAGCTGATAAAGTATGACGAAAGAGTGGAGCAACTGCTGACACAAATCTCTTCCTACATCCTGGAGAGTATACCGCGTGCAGAAAACAACAAGGCGGACGCGTTGGCCAAATTGGCTAAGGAACTGGCTGATGACGACCTCGATGACGTAAAGATCATTGTGCAAAGCCGCAGGGTTCTCACGCCAACAGATATATCTTCGGATGATCTGATAGAGTCATCCGAAAAAAAAGAAACGATCGAACAAGCAGCCCTTCAAATAGAGGATGAAGAAAAGGTTAAGGACCGGAGGAAGTCTTCATATACTACTTTAAGTCCCGACGAATGCCCGAAAATGCGTTGTTTAGACATTAGCTCATGAAACGAGCTTTGTCTTTCGCTTTCATCAATGATACTCTATATAAGAGATCGTTCGAGTGTCTATGGCTAAGGTGCCTGGGGCCGGAGGAAGCGAAGAAAGTCGTCCAAGAAATTCACGACGAACTCTGTGGTTCTCACCAAGCTGGGCCAAAGATGAAACTGAAGATCAAAAGAATGGGTTACTATTAGCCCACAATGATTCAGGACTGCCTCGAATATGCGAAGCAGTGTCACTCGTGCCAAATCCACGGGGACTTCATCCACCAACATCTAAATCCGCTACATCCAACAGTGGCTAGCTGGCCGTTCGAAATGTGGGGAACCGATATAATTATCCCCATTGAACCGGCGTCGTCCAAAGGACATCGGTTTATATTGACAACGACTGACGACTTCTCTAAGTGGCAGAAGCAGTACCATTAAGGGAGGTGTAGACGGAGAATATCCTCCATTTCTTCAGGACACATGTCATCTATCGATTCGGCACTCCGCGACGAATTATCACGGATAATGGGCCAGCTTATAGAAGTCATAAAATCAGTCGCTTCGCTCAACAACATAAAATAGATTGGAGATACTCTTCGGTCTATAACCCACGGGCCAACGGTCTAGCTGAAGCTTTCAATAAGACCTTGACAAAGATTATAAAGAAATCAGTGTCTAGAAATAAAAAAGACTGGCACGAAAGGTTACACGAAGCTCTCTGGGTGTACCGAACAATGTTCAAAACGACTACGAATACAACACTATACATGTTGGTATTCGGCACGGAAGCAGTGCTTCTGCTGGAAATAGAACTCCCTTTTCTATGATTAGCGGTTCGATACGAGCTGACAGATGAAGAAAATGTTCATCTTCGGCTTGAGGAGCTCGATGCCCTCGATGAAACTCGCCTTATAGCACAACAAAATCTGGAGGCTTATAAGGCAAGGATGATACGGTCATACGAAAGACTGACCAGGCCGAGAACATTCTCGTATTAGTCGTCAAAAGACCAATGATCCCCAATCATGCAAAACAGGGGAAATTCGAGCCGAACTATGAAGGCCCGTACATCATAGACAAAGTCTACCAAGGTGGAGCCTACCTGCTTATGGATATGCATGGTGAAAGACCTTTCCGGCCAATAAACGACCAATTCCTCAAAAAATAATACGCTTGACAGGTCACGACTTAGGTCAATGATAGATGATGACGCTCATGTCCACTCGGTATCTTCCTGAGTCAGAACTCTAAGTGTAGTATGCAAAGAAGCTCCGTCGCCTCAAACATGGCGATGAAGGACCGAGATGTCTTTAAACTAGAAATTCGCCTCAAACATGGCGATAACGGACCGAGGTATCCCTAAACTAGAACCTCGCCTCAAACATGGCGACATCGGACCGAGATGTCCTTAAACTAGAACCTCGCCTCAAACATGGAGACAATGGACCGGAAAGTCCTTAAACTACCGCGTCGCCTCAAACATGGCAATAACGGACCGAGATGTCCCTAAACTAACAACGGACCGAGAAGTCCCTAAATTAGAACATCGCCGAAAATATGGCGACATCGGACCGAGATGTCCTTAAACTAGAAATTTGCCACAAACATGGCGACAATGGACCGGAAAGTCCCTAAACTACTGCGTCGCCTCAAACATGGCAACAACGGACCGAGATGTCCCTAAACTAACAACGGACCGAGATGTCCCTAAACTAACAATAGACCGGAACGTCCCTAAACTAAAATTTCGTCTCAAACATGGCGATAATGGACCGGAATGTCCTTAAATCAGCACATCGCCCCCAAATACTGTGATATGCTCCCTTGAGATCTATATTGCAATCGAAGTCCTAACGACGAAGGTTGCAACTCAAGTCGCAATGGCTACACAGCTACTCCAGCGATGAAGCCACCCCTAAATCCCACCGACAAATAGATGGGCCACCTGCGACGAAGTTACTTTCGAGAGTTTCGCAAAAAAAAAGGTATGTCCACAAGTAAAATGGGCACGGATGAAAACCCGAAAGGGCGTTGTGAGTAAAAATAGCAGGGCTACCGGCGAGCTTGTGAAAACCCGGAAGGACGCATTCTCGAATAAAAAAAGGTATGTCCACAAGCGAAATGGGCACGTATGAAAACCAGAAAGGGCGCCGTGAGTAAAGACAGCAGGACTGCTGGCGAGTTTATGAAAACCGAATAGGGTGAAAACTTGTAAAATAAGAATTTCATGTGCACTTGCAAAGTCCTCTCGATCTTGTGAGGAGAAAATACCTGCGTGAGATCCTTACGACTCATAAAGGAGCAACACACTTAGGAATCCCTACGATTTCTAAGGAGAATTTACACTTACGGGATTCTTATGACTCGTAAGGAGAATTCCCCTTATGAGACCCTCACGGCTCATAAGATTCAAAAGCTTTAAGCTACAGGGATCTGAACCTATTCTTAAGCCGCCACATCCCCTAAGTTGCCCTACAGGCGGTCCGGTATTGACCCTTGTATACAGTCCACGAGCATAAATAAATATACCCCCACTAAGTTCCACCAATGACAAGAAATATCCCCATATGGTGAACGACACTTGTAAGTCCTCTCGACTTATAAGGAGAAAACACTTTTGGAAGATCTTTACGACTTACAAAAGGAAATATCACTTAGGAATCCCCACGATTCATAAGGAGAAAATACACTTACGAGATCCACTCGACTCGTAGGGCGTCACGCCCCGAAAGTACGGAACATGACTGGCACTTAAACTACGAAACGTCTTGAGGCGTACGTAATCTAAGTAAGCCGAAAACCCAGAAATCCAAACCAAGAAAAGTAGTAGAGTGAAGGAAAACCAATTTAAATAAAGTAGTTTGCAACCTATGCCGAAATATGCATTTTAAAATCACAATTCTTTTCTAAAATTTCGGCAGAGTTTCCTTTATAAAAACTGACCCCAAACGGGTACAAAACCTGATAAAGCATATATAATGAAAAATGCATCCCCAAGCGAGAGCTAGCTCTTCGTCAATCGACGGTCACAACCACGCAAGCAATATAATATACAACGCCGAAAGGCGAGGATCACAACAGAAAAGAAAACTCAAAACAGCATGAAATCCATAGAAATACAACGCGCGACACTAAGGTCAAAAAAAATAACAACACTGGTCTCTATATGAAATAAATACATATTTGGTTGATGGAATTTACTAGATACAACTGAATAATAATATACAAAATATACTGATGGTCACGATGCAAGTGAACCCACCTACTAGCAAATCACCCGGAAATGGAAGTAGTGCCAGCAAAACCGTAATGAAACCTGTACGGCAAGACCTGCAAGAAACTATGGCACAACGGGGGTGAGTTGCCAACTCGTGAGTAGAAAAACATCTACAAACAGAAATCGCATGAACAACGCAATCCTAGGTCATACGATCATAATATATCCTCAAATATATAACCTGCAGCCTATAACAATGGTTAGGGTATACCTCTAAACAACTGTAATACCAAGTGCTCGTGTCAGTGTCTCAGGTAGCAATATATCATATAGATGAAGTATGAATGCATGAAAACAGAATACATGAAACTGAAGAAACTGCTTTCATAACTTAGTGAGATTTTTGTATATTTAAAATGAGATATCATAATGAAATCAGCATAAACAGTGTCTAGCATCGACACAAAACATAAATCCCAATGTCTCAAAATCTTAGGCTCCGGCTACCCGGACTGGCCTGTATCATCAAATCTCAGTACCTCAATATCTCGAAATCTCAGTATCTCAATCTCACTATCCAGGGCGTCGTCAGTCCAGACCGGCCCCTAACATCAATCTCAAGACCACGACGGTATCCTCCGGATATCCGACGCGTCGGGTAAAATCACCGGTCGGTAGTGCTCCCCTGCCTGGCTCAACGCCATCCTCTGCGACCTTCTCGCCCCGGGGTACCGCACCGGGCCCACCATGTACCCGAAACGGTTCATCCAACTCCTCGAATCGGGTCTCGAAATCCATCAGTAAACTCATGGTGGACGACTCATACATCATGGGAAAACCGCACTTTTCATTTAAAAAGAGAGAGAAAAGAAGTTTATAAATGTTTTTGCGGTTTTCCCCCAAATCCAGGAAATCTCATGAAAATCCGAATCCAAATCCTCAATAGCATGTAAACAGTGAATATAGGCATAAAAATCCATGAATGCGGCATAACAGTGAATAATAACATGCCTGAAGTAGCAAGTAATAACTACAATGTCTAAACTAGCTATAAGGCAAGTACACTAATATCATGTCTAAACTATTAGCTAACAAACTATGTCAATGAAATAGTATTTTCTAAAGTGTATGTGACATACCAATTACCAATGAAGATTTGTGTGAGCCGGCAAGTGAGTGTACGTGGTACATACGCATCATCGGTAATAGTACTGGTGTCCTAACAACATGATATCAATAACGGTATATGAAAAACACAATATAAGTATGCGATGCGGAGCGAACAACAATAATGTGCGGGAGCTGAAATACTAGACACAACGATAACTAATCTGCATCTAATATCATATGAGTCATACAGCTACACTTAACTATAGGGCTGAGCTAACAGGCTAACTGAAGGTAAGGAAACCGCATAACATCTGAGTCGATATATATATACATATACATATATATACATATATATACATATATACATATACATACATATATACATACATATATACATACATATATATATATATACATACATTAGTCGGTGAACCCGCCTTGATAATATCACATCCGATACCATATCTATAATCAGATATTTCCAAGTCAAGAGTGCGGATCAATCATCAATATATAGCTCGTACGTAAATCCGTCGTACGGTATCCCAAATCTGGATACGGGTCAATATCACATTCATCACATTATTCATCTGGTATCCTCTTTATCCAAGATCATAATCCGGGTACTGATCTATATCTAGTACAATACTAATATCATCAATATAATCATGATCTGACTACTGATCGACAGTCTCGTACAAACCGATATCATCAGCACATATCATCATAAGAAGTATACATCGCCCAATGAGGACCCATTATAGCTATCTTAACATATCTTATCCTATATCACGATCACATGTCGACCATTTTATTTAAATCACTATTCGCATGGTATCGTCGTCCAAAGATCCGCTATAACATCATGACGTATCTCAAATACGAATTTTGCCATATCACCGATCTCGCGGTCTCAAATCACATCTCATCGACTCACCTCAAATCCCAAATACTATCCTTAAATCCAGTATATGAACACATATTACCATACCCATATAAACACATAAATATATATATCCCATATACGCACATATGAAAGAAGAATGTATGCAAGTATGGGTGTGTGTGTATGTGTGGTGCAACCACTACTCTAGGGTTTCGCAACACTAAACCAATCTAATCACACCTAGAATCCATCTTTATCATCAATAATCTCTAACAATATATAATCAATATATGTGTGTATACGTATTCGTATACGTCACCACGAACCGCAGGGGTGCTATACGCCATCCACCCGACCTCTCCCCGTAGATATAAATCTACTCACCTTGCTTCTTGTATGCTGATGCCGATGACACCATCTTTATCTTCAACGCCTCGACGTCACGTGGGTACCTACAAGGATATCACAACGCTAAAGCATATGAAAATCACATCGGAAACCAAAATGGCATACGCTACACCCATAGGTAAAAACCTATAGTCTCGCATGCAAACACGACCAATAACCCCTTGCCGTTGACGTTCAAACGCCACCCGACAGAAACGAATCACCAAATACCAAAAATCCATGCTAAAACAAGTCGTAAAACATGCGCCAACACATGAAAACTACCCCAGATTCTATCCTATGTGGAATCAGTCAAAGTTGCACATACCAAAGGTCAAATTTATAGGGTAAAAGGCTACAGAACAAAAACGAGGGGGTTCCAACCTGCTCTGGCCACATTTTGTGGCAAGAAGGGATAAATTGGCGGCCTGGGGAAGGAGTTAGGTACTAGGGGCTTTGGGTGGTCGTTCCTAGGTCCCTGCACATCTTCCTGTCAAACCAATTTTATTTTCAGATGGCTCGGGTGATAGCAGATTTCTAAAACAGTCACAGAATTACAGTTTTTCCGGTATCGATTCCATAAATCCGTATTCTGGGTTTTACTCTCTGGTTTGGTCCAATATAACTTCGCAACAGGGGTTGTAGCCTCTAATTACACCTCAATTCATCTTTGATTTCAGATCAAACCCTAAACCCTAACTTGAATTTTCCAAAGTCCATCAAAACACACAATATCGACATGAAACAAGTATAGATGCAAAATGAAATGACATACTACTCTAAGGGTGTAGAAATTACCTCCTTTGGCAACTCAAGAATTTTCTTGAGTTGCTCAAAGTCCTCCAAATCCATTCTTTCTAGGTCCAATGTGTAGCTAGTGAGCTTGGGAACATTTTTTGTGAAATGGGAATAGGGTTTTGGGGTTGTATTCATGGTGGATCTAGGCTTGAAGAGGGGGGAGGAGGAAGAGGGAGGAGCTGCAGCAGCAAGGGGAAGGAGAGGAGAGAGAATGGGAAGAGGAAATGATGGGGGGATGGTTCAAAAAGAAAAAAGTTGACTTACCCTTTCTCCCTCTTCATCATACCATACCTTTTTCTTTTCTCTTCTTCTTTTCCTTTATTTCATCTCACACAATGGTAACCCTAGGCAACCAACTACCCACAACATGTAAGAAAATGTAAAAAGTGTGGAATGAAAATGATATGTGTATGTTTGCTCCAAAAATGCTAAAAACCGATTAGCGACTTTTAATCGCGATTAGCACTAAAATAGTATATAATTAATCATAGAAACTTAAAATGGCATAATTCCATAAAATACCCTATTTTAGAATTTTCCATAATTTTTCCAAAATTTTCCCCATTTATCGGTATTTAATTATACCGACATATTAAAATATTCATTAAAAATTAATATTAAATTATAAAAATTTCCAAAAATAATATTTTATTTTTTTGAAATGTTACAATCTTCCCCCCTTAAAGAAATTCGGTCCCCGAATTTAAATTTAAAACCCCCAAATTCTAAAACATTTCAAATGAAAGTCCAAGTCGTCGGGGCTCCGAAATCATCAATATATAAAACGCATCATAGCGCAATGCATGCGCATGAGTAGTGAGCAGATAACTCAAAATCGAAAATCCATCAAGCGTCCCGCAATCATCGGAGTCAAGGTAAAGACACGAATGCCAAATCCAAGCAAATCCAATATGATATAACTGGAAACTATACATGTAAATATCAAATCTATACATGTAAATATCTGAAGGAAATGCATGCCAAATCTTTTAAAGTCGCTGTGCAATGCGCATAACACTGCACAGTGGCGGATGTCTATCATAAGAAAATAACCATATACGTATATATCTTTTGTTTAATATGTACGTTCCGCCGTTTTTGGAAACATTTTAGAAGGGTTTCCTTATTTTAAACGTTTCGTGTCATATCGGACACGTAGGTAAATACTGAGACTATAGCTCGCTTTTGGAAATCCCTTCGATAACTATCAATGCATGCAAAATATACTCAGGTACTGTCATCTGACTAGTCCTGCTCAGTATGAAAACAATAATAACATCATAAAAACGTACTGTTCTATAAGAAACCAATCCCAAATGTGCATATGAATACTACGTGCGTCTGGTGCGCTCGGAAATCAAAATCCATAAATGTGCCATATATGCACACAGAAACAATATCTAAGTGCATCGGGTGTGCATGAAATATCTGTCATAGGCAAAGTGTGTGCCTGACAGCACAATCAGGTGCATCTGACATGCACGAAGAATCTCGATTTAGTGCATCTGGTGTGCACCAAAATCGTACCTCATAACATGCGCCCAACATGCATGAAAATCTAAATCAGGTGCATCCATCGTGCACGAAATCATGAAATCCAATATCAAGCGCCGAACATGCGCAAAATCCAATCAGGTGCACAAGGTGCACAAAACAATATCGAACATCACAATCGAAATCGAAGTCCAGTGCATCTAAGTGCACAAAATATGTATCACTGCACTGCAAGCATATGTGAACTATACCGAGTGCAAAAACCAAATCGTGTGTGTACACATGCACAAAATCAACTCACTGTATGAAACCCATAAAATCATAAACATGTGAAACCAAGGCACAAAAAACGATATCAAGTGCAACAACTGTGCAAAAATCGTAAATACTCAGTAGGTGCAACAAATATCATGAAACTCAATAATCAAAATCAATTCTGCAAATAGATTGCCCAAAATACCGAAATCAAGTATGGCGGAATAGTCCCGCTCAAGCACATCTTCCAAGAATCTCTGGCCAACTGTCGTGGTCACTCATAGCATGTCCCGTCGACGATCACGAACTCTGGCCTGCCGGTGTGCGTAACATGACCACTCCTGGGTCCAAGTCTTCTCGTAATTTATTCCAGAAAGGTCCTGTCGAGGTCTCTTCTAAATCTCATCTCTGCCGAACTGTCCGGAAGCCATCATCCTTTACTATATCTGTTTCTTGTTCCGGAACGGCTGCATACTCATCGCGACTCCTGCTGGAAGGTATATCCAAGTACAATGCCTTGGCATGCGTATCACATCTCTGATGTCGGCGGAATGGAACGTCATCTTATCCAGATCTTGTACGAACCTCTTACTCCACTTTTCTCTAATGTCGACTGCTTCGGACTCGTCTCGTCGTGGCTGCATGGACTGAGCTCCAACGGCTATCCTCGTATCTGGAGTCTCCCAAGAAACGCATCTCACCACCTAGCATCCGAATGAAGTCGAACCATCCGATCGATTCGTCAAAACCTCATAATCCCCCAAGAGCTCAATATCTTGGGTACAGTTTATTAGTATTGAGTACATACCACAGCATCGGTGGTCCAGCCGTAGAAGGGCAAACTCAAGCCTCACTAATGGCACCGCGGAACTGTCGCAAACCTTAAGATTCGAAGGCTTTCACACGGTCATTATGTCGAGTTAGGCTTTCATTTTTTTAGAGGGTCCATAGAATTGCCTGCATGTCTTTTCGAATACTTTAAACTTGGAATAATAGGTTTTTGACATTCGATCGCCTCTATCGACTCTCAACGTATCCGCGTGAAATCGTCTCTAGCTGGAATCAATCTATCTGATGACCTCGCATCGGGGTAGGCGAATGAACCACATGTCCTAGTCATTCATCCTCGATGACTAGCGACCTTCTATCATCTCTTAGTACAACTCGTACTGCAATAGCTCCAACATCTGGGGCGATATCTCGTCGTTCGCAGCAACAACTGGCTCACTCGTCTGCACGCTGAACAGTGCTTCAATCATCATGAATAAGCCAACCTCAACGGTCATCAAAATCTGGCTGGCCTCTATTGTTAGTTATATATGCCCTAGAGGCCATTACTGTACATAGGATGTATATTGTAGTGGATGCTTGGACATATATAGGGAGGACTTTCTTGCTCGACATGATAGTATGCTATCTGGTTGCTCTTTATCTTAACGTGTACACTGATTGTCTCTCTGTTACATGTAGGTAAAGCCCTTAGGATGTGTACTTGACTACCTGGACTATGATGCGGATCATACTAGTGGGGACATGGTAGTCCATAAGTACATCCTTCAAGGTCCCTAGTCGTGGGTGTATCGAGACGGGGCATCGATATACCAGAGTAGACTAGCGTATACCTTCTCGACCCATACAGATGGGCGATGGATGATCCCATATCCATTGGTGTTTGACATCAGAGATGATATACGGGTGCTCAGTGGAGACTGGGTACACTGGACGGACTCGCCGAGAACTCCCAGATGGTATTATACCTTACGTCAGATGGCAGTTCTCTGGTGACACTGGTACAGAGTAGTCTGTTGACCCGAGATCGTCATAGAGTCTTGTGTGATTCCCACTGTGTTTTGATTTCCACCTTACCACGTCCAAGAGGGCGTGCAAAACGGTGGCTTTTGGGTACAGTCCCGAATCACATGGAGGCAATGAGCGATAGGAGGGGATTGGTCTCTCCCGGTATAGGGAGTTGATGTTGCACTGTGTTCGATTGGCTATAACCGGAAATCCCTGGCCAGGGTTGCTGAGATTTACTGGTAAGTGTTACCAGTAGTTTCTTGAACTATTATAGACCTCATATCGACACAACTTATCGAGCTATTGGGGTCTGACGTTTACTACCCCTAGGCGAGATATGCGACATATCATACGATCAGACCGGACTGTGCGGTAAGTGTTACTGGTTGGATTCACAGGAGTGTGAGCGGGCTTGCTCGTTGATCTTATGATCGCTCAATACTCGGGTGGCCGTTACGTTTAGCAGACCACTTGCGGCTTGTGGGTGTTTGATATGATCATCACCTGCTGCCGGCGTATTGATGAGTCTTTAGAGTCCTACACAGAGGTTTCCTGGCTCAAGCGAAATGAAATAGGAGCGCATATGAGATATGTGCGGGACCGAGAATAATATCAGTATGTGATACTGTATTCTATTCTCGCGATTTGTATCATTGGACGGTTATATATGATATAGCCGGGTTACCGAATCAAGTGTTGATTCGATACATTGCTACACTTGATATTAGTCGGTTATTATTAGTTATATGTATGCCCTAGAGGCCATTACTGTACATTGGATGTATATTGTAGTGGATGCTGGGACATATATAGGTAGGACTTTCTTGCTCGACATGATAGTATGCTATCTGGTTGCTCTTTATCTTAACATGTATACTTTATGTCTTTCTGATTACATGTTGATAAAGCCCTTAGGATGTGTACTCGACTTCCAGGACTATGATGCAGATCATACTAGTGGGGCCTGGATAGTCCATGAGTACATTCTTCAATGTTCCTAGTCGAGGGAATATCGAGACGGGGCATCGATATTCCAGAGTAGACTAGCGTATATCTTCTCGACCCATGCGATGGGCGATGGATGATCCCATATCCATTGGTGTTTGACATCGGAGATGGTATGCGGGTGCTCAGTGGAGACTGGGTACACTGAACAGACTCGCCGAGAACTCCCAGATGGTATTATACCTCACGTCAGATGGCAGTTCTCTCGTGACACTGGTACAGCTTAGTCTGTTGACCTGAGATCGTCATAGAGTCTTGTGTGTCTCCCACTGTGCTTTGATTTACACCCTACCACGGCTCTACTGAGTCGTGCAAACAGGTGGTTTTTGGGTACAGTCCCGATTCACATGGAGGCAATGAGCGATAGGAGGGGATTCGTCTCTCCCGGTATTGGGGGTTGATGTTGCGCTATGCTCGACTGGCTATAACAGGAAATCCCTGGCCAGGGTTGCAGTGACCTACTGGTAAGTGTTATCAGTAGTTTCACACATGTCATGGACTTCATGTCGGCATGACTTATCGAGCTACTGGGGTCTGACGTTTACCACCCCTAGGCGAGATATGCGACATATCAGACGAACAGACCGGACTGTACGGTAAGTGTTACTGGTTGGATTCACAGGAGTGTGAGCGGGCTTGCTCGTCGATCTTCTGATCGCTGAATACCCGGGTGGCCGTTACGTTTAGCAGACCGCTTGCGGCTTGTGGATGTTTGATATGATCATCATCTGCTGCCGGCGTATTGACGAGTCTTTAGAGTCCTACACAGAGGTTTCCTGGATCAAGCGAAACGAAATAGGAGTGCATATGAGATATGTGCGGGACCGAGAATAATGCGTGTATGTGATACCGTATTCTATTCTCGCGATGAATGTGTCGAATGGTTGTATGCGATATAACCTAGTTATCGAATCAAGGATTGACTCGATGAGCCGATACATTGGATACTAGCCGGTTATATGAGACATGACCGGATCATTGAATCAAGTGTTGATTTAATGATTTAATGTAGAATTATATATTTGATATATTACTTTGCATCAACTAGTATTGGTTCACTTTAAATGGATTTTCTCACTTGGATTGTGCAAGTTGTATATGTGATATACTTTTGTGCACAAGATTGTATCATGTTTGATGATACATGCATGCTTGGGTTTGTGTAAAGAATTGACCATGGTTATATGAATGGTTTGGGTTTCATTTTATTTACTTATTCATTTACTTATTCTTTTTGTTTATTTTGGCAAAAGAAAATGATAAAGATAAATGAATGGTGGCCATGTTTGTTTTTAGTTGAAGATTCATGAAGCATTGACTAAGTCACCATTCTTGTCTCATGCTTAACCCTAACCATTTATACTAACCCTAGTTCATTCTCTACACTTAACCAAGGGTTAGTATATGATAAGTATTATATTTCTTTTCTATTTTTATTAACTTATCATATATCATCTTCTTCTTCTTCTTCTTCTTCAAGAAGAGAAAGCTTGATAGCTTCAATGGCAACTTGAGCTAATGAGTGAGAAATCCAATTCTAAAGTGAACCCACCTCCTATTTCTTCATCCTCTACCTCTTGCCAAGTAGTATAGGGTGTTTTCTTCACAAGTTTCATGACTTGGTGAAGTCGGAGTTTGATCTTGTGATGCCTCGACGTAGATCATCTTCGGCATCGAAGCCGACGATCAAGCCCGCCCATTTCTTCGATGAAGCCGATGCTAGAGTCCGGATTCCGATTTGGACAGCGGAGGGACATCATCGTGGAGCTTAGGAAGTGGTGGACCGGATCTACAAAGGTTGTAGTCACTTTCCTTTAGCATTTAATTCGTTTACATGCTTGCATCGCCTATATATCTAGTTAACGATCCGTATTAGGGTTTGTAGGCACCGGTAAAATTTGAATTACCCATGCTTGATCACTTGTGAGACTTCATTAGTGTGCCTATGAACCCTACAGTGGTATCAGAGCCTAGCTAGAGCCTTAGACGATGCGTAGACGATGTTAGAAACCCGATCGAACCCGAAACCCCGACTTTTCCTTGCTCTCTGGACTTTTTTCAAAAACAGGGATTTTTGAGTATTAAAAATATGCAGAAAAATCAGCAGGACATTCTATGAATTACTGTGAAGCCCGTACATCTAACTCCACCAAAGCGCGGCGGAACCGCGGCATTAGCATGCTAATGCGGCGGTTCCGCGGCCCTTTAGCCTCTTCATGCATTAAATCTTGCACAGTAACTCCTACTTTGCAGTGCTGGTTTTCCTGGGAATTTTTAATATTTTTTTTCAAAAGTTGAATTTTCTGGGTTGTATTGGGGACTCGGTGTATCGATCGGATTGTCTAATTTTGTCTGTGTGTTTTTCCGGGTAATTTTTAGAATATGTTAAAAAGTTCGACCGGATATAAATACTCACTTTTTTCCCTGCCGGGAAATTTCCAATTGTTGGATTTTTCCGTAGTTTAACGACGTTCTAAGTAGTGCAAGTAACGCGATGGTCCCTCTAGAAGACAACAAACCTTAACTCGATTATGTGACCGTCTTGAACTGCCCTTTGAACCTTCGGGTTTGGGGCAGTACGGCGTGCCACATGTGAGGCGTTGGCTTGACCCTTCTACGGCTGGACCGTTGGTACTGAGGCACGAACTGAATGCTGTTAGACTTATTTCATGTGTTGAGCCGTATCGGGAATACTTGGGTGTTCGAATGTTCGATCGGAAAGTTTAACATTTTCTGTTTATCCAGAATGTGATACAATAATTGGAATTCACAAGTAGTTATGAGATAACGGAATGAATATTATAAACATAGCAGTTTAGTCTCACTTGATCGGTTGCCACGGAATTTTGATGAGATCAAAAGTCCGTCGCAATCACGTAGCGTATGTGGATACTCGCCGGGTAAACTTAATAGACAGCCTCACTCCATAGCCCCAACCAAGTGACTGTAGGAGAACCCCGTCGCCGAAAGCATCCGTTTGGGTGCTCGCGGTAGCGGTGTTCCGCCTTGGTGCACTTCGTCGACGGTATCAGGGGTGCGGCCGCCTACTAAAGTTTGCGACGAGCATTCGATCAGGATGTCGGGAATCTTATTGAATTGCCCGACTTGATATTGAAAAGAGTTTTCGATAATGAAACTAAAATGCGGGGTTTATAATTGTTAGGCATGGGATGTCTAAGTATTTCATTTGATTAGGCATGCGATGTCTAAAGAGGTTGCGGATTCCAACTGTTGTAGTTTTACACTTTCTTTTCTGTGACCGTAAGTGTAATATGTGATATCGCCAGTTTCATTGTTATATGTCAACGACAATTGGGATGCTCATATTTACTTACGTTGATGACATGTGATGTTATGTGCTGCTGGATATGTTATATTGGATCGTTGTGTTTGAATAGCCGGGGTTTTTTTTATGTGAGATGAGTGTTTTTCATTTTCATTCATGTAAAAACTTGTATGTAATATTCTTTTATTGGGGCATTTCCAGGTTGCGGAAGATGTCACCGTTGATGTATATTATTTACTTTTCTGCACTAGGATAGACCCAAGGAGGGGAGCACAAGTAACCGGGTTCTAGGGTCCAGTGGGAGACCATCTCGAGGAGTCGAGTCCGGGTCTCCTAACCCTAGAATTGGTAAGGTTGCTTGCCGCTCTCGTAGGGGTCTAGGGGTGTGGGATAGGCTATTCATCGCGACCGTGGAATCCGTGTTTTATACCGGCTCGTATTGAAAACACGGACGTCCTAGTATATCCAATATTTCATATGTATCTTCTGCTGTGTTTTATCTGTGATCATGTGATGTTCTGTGACAGATATTGTATATAGTATATATGATATATTATATAGACGTTGCTTATGTTTTACACCCGTGCTAGCCCTGCCTCGCTCTGGCGTTAGTTACCTAACCTAACGAGGCAGACGGGACATCGAGGCGAATGCGGATGGCATAAGCGTATATTATATTTATCTGTGATGTTTAGGTGGATTTAAATGATGGGATATTCATTAATGAGATTAATGAAAGAAAATAAACCTAATTGATGTTGTGGAATCGAATTTCTAAATAAAACAGGTAGCTACAGTTCTTGCTTTGCATCGCGGTGTTCCTTGTAGAACATCTTGCACCTTATTCGATGAGGAAAGGACCGAGATCCCGTCACCGGGAGTGACTCCTTTAGCAATAACTGGCAGATGCTAAACACTCGGTTTGTCTTTTGATCGCTTCTATAGTTTCTGCTTTGCACAGTGATATATATGATATATCCCGCACCTCATTCGACGAGGAAAGGGCCGACGATCCCTTCACCGGGAGTGACCCCTTTAGCAAAACTAGAAAAGCCTCGAAAACATTCCATTTAAAAACCATTTGATTCCGCAACGAGATCAAGTTCAAAGCGTTAAAGGTTTTCATAAAAACCATTCGCAACCCTCCGTCATTTTAGGAAGTAGAGTACTTAGTATTCGTGCTGTGTTTGTTGACCATAGTCAAGGCACAGTGTACGGTAGCTAAGTGATGTCTTCCTACACCGCATATGATGCGATTAGTTAGGACAGTCGCGTGACTTTGTTGACCTTAGTTAAGGGTCATGTGGGTGGGTCTAATTAATCACGAAATGACGGGTAGAACTTGACTAGTACCTATGATTTGTTGACCATAGTTAAGGTCATAGGTGCTAGGGGTAAAAATCTTTATCGGGAGTTTCAAGTGTTGAAATTTGCAATGAGATTGCATACCTTCTATGTGATAGTTGGATCCCGATACCCACTGCGAGTAATTGTTACTCCTGGAAGAGTTTTGCACTTTGCAATTAGCCGATCAAGTAGGTGTCTAGAAAGGTGTCAACGGGGTTACGCCTCTGGGAAAGCGAGGTTTATAGTAATTAGGTCCGTGCGAAAGCACGGGGAACCTCCCTCAAAGTACCGACACTGGCCTGGCTGAAAGATTGGCGAACTTGTAGAGTGTAATTAATCCCGGCTAGTCTTTCCTTTTAAGGTTTGAAGGAAGATTTGATAAAAACAGTGGGAGCCATCCTGATTAGATAAAAATATATAACCAATCTGATCTTGCAAGAGCGCACGCTGAGTGTTTTTTTCTCTCTCTCTCCTGGTAGCGACCATATCACGCCTTAATCAAGATAATAAAATGGATGTATTGACCGAACCCGCTTGTTATACTGAGCTGGGGAACGTTGGTCCCGCTCCAACTTATAATTGTTATAAGACAGAGCAGGAAATAAGGGGAATACCAGAATTCCTATGCCGCCCAAACGAAGAAAGTGCATATGATGCATCTCCTTCGGGTGTGTTCATTATAAAGAACTGTTTCTCAGTATCCTCTGCATCCTGGGTATTCAATACCGGATCAAGATCCCAGATATGTAATCTGTTACATAGGGCTACAAAAGGGTAGAAAAACTGAGAAAGGGTGATAAGTTTCATGAAACAGAAAACGGGGCAAGTGTTGCAGCCAAGTCTGTTGGTCACTGTCACCCTGTATTACCAATACATTGATTCTGAACAAATGCTATTAGATACCGAACCTGATATACAAAATCATATCAGTCTCTTTATTAGTAAAGAAATGATAAAATTTTGTATTGTTGGATAATGTTTTGAACATTTCCTATATCAAAAGTTGATCGGTTTAGGCGCGTTATCTAAAAGCATTAACGTTCTAAATCAAACTACAGTTCTTAGTATTCAGAACACACACAAGAGGAAGAGTTCGGAAATGAACGAATCATTCTTGAGGCATTATAGACTAGGGCATATCAATGCGACCCGACTGGCTGAAGTTACATTTTAGATGCATATTTAAATCAGTTTGAATTTACATCTTGTGAAACTTGCCATTCATGTCACAAAGATAAAATGACCATAGCTCTGTTTACTGGAAACAGAGAAGGAGTTAGTGAACTCTTGGGACTGATGCATGATGATGTATGTAAGGTCTCTTGTCTACACATGCCAGGAATGGTTCTTTATACTTCATTATATTCTCTGATAATCTCTCAAGATTCAGACATATGTTCCTGTTGAAACACAAGTCCGAACCTTTTGAGATATTCACAGAATATAAGTTAGAAGTAGAGAACCAATATGGGTATAAGTATTATGTCCTATGATAAGATCAGGGAGGAGAATACTTGTGCATGGCATTCCTGGACCATTCTAAAGGAGAATGAGATTCTCTCTCCGTATTACTCCTCTGAATACACCACAGCACAACGGTGTATCAGGGTGGAGCAATCGCACAATATTAGATATGGTGTGCTCTATGATGAGTATTACTGAGTTACCTATTTCCTTTTGGGGTTATGTGCTTGAGAAGCTGCGTACCTATTAAATTAGGTTCGAATCAGATCACTGCCTACCATTCCATATGAGATATGGTATGGGAAGAGCCTATCTCTTAAGTAAGTTAAGATTTGGGATTGTCCGGCCTATGTCAAAAGCAAAATCCGGACAAGATCGAGGCAAGATCAGTTCTGTAGAACTGGAAAGGTTCCAGCTGTACAAAACTGCTGATGATTTGACAGAACCAAAGAATTCAATAGTTCCCGATGAACCTCAGCCTCTCCGCCGATCTAGCAGGGTTCCTCACCTGCTTGAGAGATACTTCGGTTTCTCGATGACAGTGGGAGCAAGGATTGCATCATGAGATGATGACCCAACTAGATTCGAGCAGGCCATCAAGAGTAGGGACTCTGTAAGAATGGCTGGATGCTTAGCAATCTGAGATGGAATCCATATACACCAACAAAGTATGGACTTTGGTTGCGATATCTGAAGGGTTAAATCCCCATCAGGAGCAAGTATATCTTGAGAAGATTACTTGGTGTAGATGGACAAGTTGAGACTTTCAAAGCTAGACTTGTTAAAGGTTTTCGTCATCGACCAGACACGAATAATGATGAAACCTTTTCCAGGGACTATGCTTAAGTCCATCCAGATCCTACTTACCACGGCTACATACCATGACTACGATATCTGGTGGTTGGGTGCCATGACTACTTTTCTAAATAATGATTTAGAAGAGAACTTCTATAAGAACACAGCCAGAGGGCATCGTAAACAGTGGGAGCAGCGGAAACGTGTGCAAGATGTTTTATGTGATGAAGCAGGTATCGCGGAGTTGGAACATCTGTTTTGATGTGGTAGTCAAACAGTTTGACATCATCAAAATGGTAGATGAACCTTGTATATACAAAACGGTAGTAGAGAGTGAAGTGGTCATCCTCGTATTGTACGTGGACAACATACTCTTGATAGGAAAAGAGTTTCCTATACTACGATCGGTCGATCTCCTATTATCACTAAGATTCTCCAATAGGATCAAAGTGATACCTCCTAAAATCCTGAGTTTTCATCTATGAGATAGATGTAATTGGATGCTAGGATTCTCACTAGATGTAGTGAGATGGTATCAATCGATCCTGGGGAGAATCACTGGAAGGGTTCCAGGGTGATAAAGACGACTGAATGTCAGTCACAGGCATTGTCTTTACCCTCAGTAAAGGGACGGTATGTTGGAAGATTTCCAAGCTAGATACCGTGACAAACTAGAAGATAAAGGCTGGTAACATCGCTATTAAAGATACTACCAAAGAGGCAGTTTGGGTGTATATTGGTTCATAGGATGAACAAGGTTCCTACCATTGTGTGACAATGGAACTGTGGCTTTGGCCCTGGAACCCTGGTCCCATCAGTGACCCAGACATATTCTGAGGCAGCATCAACTGATCATGGAGATAGTAGATCTCCAGGGTGATCAAGGTTAGGAGAGTAGACTCAGAGGACAACACGGCGGATCCACTCACGAAGGCCTTTTCCCAAAGAGAGACTTTTAAGGGGATGGTTGAGTATTAGATACTACAACTACTGCTACAGATGGCCCTAGTGCAAGTGGGAGATTGTTAGTTATATGTATGCCCTAGAGGCCATTACTGTACATTGGATGTATATTGTAGTGGATGTTGGGACATATATAGGTAGGACTTTCTTGCTCGACATGATAGTGTTGGAGATAGTGCCCTCAGAGTCAATTATTGGATCACAGGCACGTGATTGCAATGATTGAGGGAGGACCTATCCCGGTAGGACAGTCTTACTCGAGATGATAGTATGCTATCTGGTTTATCTTTATCATCGTGTACTGCTTTAGGTGACCTGACATGTCGCTATTACACGTTGATAGAGCCCTTAGGATTCTTGCTTGACGACCAGCAGTATGATGGCGATCATATACGTGGGAGCTGGGGTCTATAAGCACATCCTTAAAAGGTCCCTAGTCGTGGGAGTTTCGAGACTGGGCATCGATACTCCATTAGTAGACTAGTGTATACAGTCGAGACCCCGATGAGGGGCGGTGGCCGGTCTCACAAGCCACTGGTGTCAGTTGGTTCACCTAAGATGTATACAGGTGCTCATTGGGTTATGAGTACACCGGACAGGACTCGCCGGGAACCTGCTAGTTGGGCTTATACCTGATGTCAGATAGCAGTTCCCTGGTGACATGTGTACAGGTTAGTTCATCGACCTGAGGATCGTCATTTGTCTCGTGTGAGTTCCCACTGTGCTTTGATTACTACCCTACCACGGCTCAAAGGAGTCGTGCAAACAGGTTTTAGTTGGGTACAGTCCCGAGCCACATGGAGGCAGTGAGCGGATCTTCAGGGGTTCGTCTCTCCCGGTATTGGGGGTGAGGTCGCGCTGTGTCTAGGAGAGCCATTACGCAAAGCCCTCGGCTGAGGCAGGAGATTTACTGGTAGGTATTCCAGTAGTATCTCAGGGCGTTCTGGGCTACACTCCGACACGACTTGTACCGCTTTTGGGGGTCTGACTTTTACCAACCCCCTAGGCCCGCCATGCGATGCTCATAGACGAACGAACCGGACTGTACGGATATTGTCACTGACAGGCTCAGTAGGGTGTCAGGATGAGTTCGCTCATCGACGTCCCTTTTAGTCAATAGCTGGTGGCCCGTCATGTATTGGCTGATACCTCTGACGTGCTAGTGGTTAAATCCACAGCCATAGTATTGACGAGTCTTTAGAGTCCACCACACTTACAGTTACTCAAGCTTTCGGGCGAAACGCTGTAGAGGCCGTATGGAGATATGGCAGGGTCCGATCAGATACGTGCGGTATTGCACGGATCAGGATCGGACAGTTTTGTACTAGTAGCCGTATAGTTATATGGCAGGGTTCGATCTGATACGTGCGGTATTGCACGGATCAGGATCGAACGGATTTTACTAGCCGGTTTTGGTTTAAGCCGGTCCTAGTCTAGTACAGTGTAGATTTTGTCTCATTGCATTTGTATCCGGTCGGAATACAGATGCGGGTGTGTATGCACAGTATCGGGGTTTTCCTGTAATTTATTACGGGACCAGTTTTCTGGAGTTGCCAGTTTGCATTCCGTTCCGGCCGGTTTTTCTTTGTTCTTTCCCGGCCGGACTTTTCTGATGGAGGGGGTAATTTGCAGTTTTGCAAATTACTTTTAGGGAGGGGGTTTCTTACATATGTGAGATTATGTTTGACCATCATCATTTTTATTCTCTTTACATCACTTGCTTTATTCATGATGAGAAAGGATTTGATTTGTGATTAGAATTGATAAGAAAGTTTGTAATGATAATGTTTGGATATGGTCACCTCTCTTTTGCTCCCACACTTACCTCCCTTTGCATTATGTTTCATACCTCCACCATTCTTATGCTTACTAGATGATAAGTTTTTTTCAAGAGAGAAAAAAGAAAGAGAGAAGAAGAAAAAGAAAGAGAGGAAGAAGAAGAGAGAGCTTCATTCTTGAGAGTTTCTTTCTTGATCTCTTTTTCATGCTAGAAAAATGCAAGCACCATTTTTCTAATCCTTGTTTCCTCCATCATCTTCAAATGGCAACAAAACCCAAGTGAGACAATCTACTACACATTCTACAGCACATCTTGAGCATGTCGAGTTGCCGGCTTCATGCGCGAGTTGCCTCGGTATTGAGGCGGGAGCCCGTAAAAGACGAAGGCGACGTGGTGCCCTTTCCGGCAAGGAGGCGACGATATGGAGTCTACACTTTCCGCGGGAGATCGGGGCGATGATGAGAAGACCGGAGGACCGGATCTCTTGGTATACTTCTCTTCCAATCTCTTGTTTGCTAGCATTAGGTTAATGGTTACGATCCGGGTTTTCATTGTCCGCGGTAGCGCCGGTTTCCGAGTAAGGAAAATTTTTATTCCGCATTTTGGCCTCGAGCAAGAGGCCGGGGCGCTGCCGTGGCGCAACATGGTATCAGAGCCACGCCATTAACTTAGCCTAGCTTGTGCTAACGTGTTTAGAACTCGATCGAACAAAAAATTGCAAAAACCGCATTTTTCTCCACATCAGTTTCTGTCGAAATTTTTTGAAGTCTAAAAATTTTTCAGGTTGTTTCAGAATGATGTGTAGGAAATAATAAGAGCTCTGGGAAAATTTGGACTCATGAACAGTAATATTCACCGCGGAAGCGCGGCTAAAGCCATGCTTTGGCCGCGCTTACGCCGCGTGTTCTACTGTTCAGTCGCCCAAATTTTTCCAGAATGTTCCTGTGTTGAAAATGTGGTTTCTGGAATGTTAATTTTGGGCCCAGAATTTCTGTGAGTGCTACAGTATTGCTTGGGGGCCCACTTGGTAATTTTGATCGATCGGATAATTTTAAACACATTAGTTCACAGTATTTACATTATATCTGCGACCGTGAATGTCACTCGATCGGTAAATCCGGTCTAACTGCTATAGCCCGGTTAGACGGATTTGTGAACGTGACTTTCACGTTGATGTTCTATGTTTATGCTGTGGTGTTGCGGATCGGTCGTGGGGGATAGCCTGGTTGCAATATAGTACAGTTTTGTTGTTTTATGTACATTTGATATTGCGGGGCGAGCGTCCGACATGTGGACTGCCGTCACTGCCTGTTTGTATTATTCTTTTGGGGCACGACCTGGTTGCGGTCGATGTACCCGGTGTATGTATATTTTACTTTCTGTACTAGGATTACCCCGCGGAGGGGTGCACGGATAGCCGGGTTCTAGAGGGCAACGGACCCGCATCTCATGGCATTGAGACGGAGGGGGCTTCGCTCTAGGATTGGCGGGCTATTCGCCGCACTCGTAGGGGGTACAGGTTGACCCAGGAGGGGTGCCCAAGTTGCCGGATTCCGTGGAGTGCTGGGTGGTCCATTCACGGTGCTGGAGGGGGCTGCCTCACTTCAGGTTTTGGCGGGTGACTTGCCGCGCCCATAGGGGTCTAGGTTTTCATTGCACAGGCTATCCACACGACCAGGGGAACGTCGGGTTTCAGCAGCGGCTCTGTGAAACCCGGGGCTTCCAGATATCTGTATTGTTCTGTGATGCTGTACATTTCTGTGATGTTGCATTTTATTCACGCCTTGAGCGAAATACTATATATTGGTATATATATTAGTAGATGTTGTATATGTTTTTCATCCGCGCTAGTCCAGTCCCCGCTCTGCCGTTAGTTAGCTAACCTAACGGGTGATGACGGGACCCAGTGGCGAATGCGGATGGCATATACGTACGTCAGTATATTTTCGTTCTTTGTGGTGTGATCAATTGATGGGACTGCATTGATTCGGATCAATGCAAGTTTAAACAAACCTATTCTGATGTTGTTGGAACACTTTTCAAAAAGCTGTTATTGCAAGGACGTTCACTTTTGTTTTGCATCGTGGTATTCATTTGGAATATCCTGCTCCTCAGTCGACGAGGCAAGGGCCGAGATCCCTTCACCGGGAGTGACCCCTTGGACAAAAGTTTTGCGTCAGGGCATTAACTTCACTATAGCCGATTACTTTTGCTTTGCATCGTGGTATTCAGTTGGAATATCCTGCACCTCATTCTACGGGGAAAGAGCCGAGATCCCTTCACCGGGAGTGACCTCTTTAGTAAAGGTTTTCGTCACTATATTTTCTAAAAGGCTATGCAGTTCCTTCAACGATATCAAGTTCATTACGTTAAAGGTTTTTCGCCAAAAACCAGTCGTAGCCCTCCGTCATTTCTTACAAGTATTACTTAGTATTCGTGCTGCGTTTGTTGACTGTGTCAAGGCGTAGTGTGCGGTAGCTAAGTAGTGTTTGTTTGCAGCATATTAATGGGATTGGTTAGGACAGCCGTGCGGCCTTGTTGACTGTGTCAAGGGCTCGTACGGGTGGGTTTAATCAATCCAGGATAATGACGGGCTGAACTTGACTAGGACTCTTTGATTTGTTGACTGTGTCAAGGTCACTTGGGTCCTAGGGGTAAAAATCACATCGGGAGTTTCAAAAGAACTGAAACTTGCCAGGCATGCGCATACCTTCTGGAGTGTGGTGACGTGAGTGGATTCCGTCACGTTGTCATGCGATGATAGTTGGATCCCGATTCCCACTGATGAGTTGGTTTACTCCTCGGATGATTCCGACTAATTCTTCTTTCAGGTTTGGAGGAGAATTTGAGGTACAGTGGGAGGTTTCCTGATTAGATAAAGTGGTAACCATTCTGATCTAGGTTAGAGTGCACGCTGAGTGTTTCTTTTCTCTCTCTCTGGCAGCGACCATTGACCCGACCCTGGACTATGACTCAGTGACCAAGTTGACCGAACCTTCTTAACACTGGCTTTTGGATTGTCAGAGTTGCAGACCTCATTGCCACTCCTACTTTTACCCTTTTCTCCAGGACACCCCGTATTACTACGAACGTCCACTTCCATTGGACAAAACCATCGTATGGTTATATACGAACTCGAAGGACTTCGAGGATGGTTTCTGGTTCTGGAGAAAACGGATAGGATTAGTACACCTATTACGCAAATTGGATAGTCTTCTTCCAAACCATAGGCTGGTGCCGACCGGTAGGGAATGAAGAAAACCAGTTAGCCTAAAACGGTGTACAGAAGGTATTAAGTTCAGACAAAGCAAGGGATTAGTAAGAGGGCAAAGTAAGTTGCGACTGCTATTCACGACCAAACCAAGTATTTCTTCGCCAATCCTAAATCACCTTTGTATTTCTCCAGGACACTCCGTATCACTACGAAGATCCCATTTTATTGGATAATCCATCGTATGGTTATATACGAACTCGAAAGGAACTTGTTCCAGTTCGGGGATGGATCCTGGTTCAGGAGAAATAGGAATAAAGTACATTCAGGTGTCTTTTATCTTCACCTTCTCTCGCGTTGCGAGTGTTCCTAGGATTAGGACAGTACACCCTTTATGCTTTTTGGATAGTCTTCTTCCAAACCATAGGCTGGTGCCGAACGGTAGGGAAGGAAGAAAACCATTTGGCTTAAAGGGGTGAACAGAAGGTAATGACTAAAGACATATAAAGGGATTTGGAGAGGTGGCAAAGAATTATACGGTTATAGTTGTGAATCTGGATAATGGAAGAGGCATTACTAGGAATACCAGGATACCCCGACGAAACATTTCAATGTTTCAGTTTCACTGTGTACTGTTAAAAGAAAACTGATTTCCCGATTAGACACTTACTCCAGGGTATGTATTTACCAAGTATGATTCTCACATCTGTATGGTTTTACAGATGATGAGTGGGAGTAAGTTATTGGGAATTGGGTGATCATCCTCATTATATCGGGATTCGTTGTAATCGGTGATATTTGAGGAAGTCACCTGGGTTGTTTGCCGGTCGTCAAATATTTGGTTTTGAATATCCGCTGTTGTGCACCAATTTCAAATTGATATATCTGTACGTCTATTTTCATAGAGTGAGATATGCCTTTTGATATTATGTCGATGACATTTACCTATATCAGTGGATGGTTAGGTAAGGAGCATTAAACAGCGGTGTAATTCTTCTTAACCATAAGTACAGTTTTCAACCTACGACACACAGTGAAAGAGTTGTTAGACTCAGCGGACTTATACAGAGTATTGTATGCTGTCCAGTGTCCATTAGGACAGAGGGGTTGGTTCTCATACTATATTCTGTTTACTTTTAACTTCTCTAGTTCTTAGACATGTGTTTCATGGAAACACAGGGTCTAAGTTTTGAGGAGTTATAGGTATTTGAATAAAGTAGAGAACCAGGTATACCAAGTATCGGGATTCTTCAAAGTGATCGAAGATGTAGATACTTGCGTATGGTATTCAGTTGATAGTAATGATAAAGAGAAATTGTTTCTTTTTCAGGTTACTCATAATTGGAAGCATTCCTAAGTTGAGTAACGCTGATCGGCCTCCTTCCATTTAGTTGACATGCACTGGAGACAGCTGCATGATTTGAATCTGGTTCAATTGAATCAGTGCCTCTGTTTCTATATTGGATATAGAACAGTTCATATCTTAACGATGTTAAGGTACGGGGAGTTGTCCGGCTTATGCTTAAAACCAGACTCCGGATAACTCAAGGCACGTTTCTGTAATGGCTGTTTGTGGGTTGACCCAGGCTATGACGAGGGTTGATTTTCTACCATCTGACAGATCAATAGAAATATTGTTCTAGACTCGCCACAGTTTTAATAAAAATTGGATTTTTCAGAAAAAGTAGTGGGAGTATGGTAGAACTGGAAGTGATTCCAGAACCACAAACGATTACTGAAGATTTGATAAGGAACCTAAAGATTCAATCTGGACTGACATTCCATTGGCCACTCCGCAGATACGGTGGGTAACTTCAGGCACCCGAGAGGTACTCCGGTAGCCTCAAGGACGGTGACAGGGAAGTTCTTGTTTACCCACACTTGCCATTGCTGTTGTTCCAGGCTGCGAGACCCGGTGAGAGGATGAGTATAGCGTCGTTCCAAACTAGCTTTAGAAGTGCGCGTCTATATGACTCCACCAGAGGGTTGTCGTAGTCAGTGGGAGCAGCGGAAGCATTGGTGGACATCAGGCTTATGTCTATTTATAGACTAAAGCAGATGTAGCGGAGAAAGATCATCTATTTCTGATGTGACAGTCATAGGTTTGACGTCATCAGAATAAGGGGTGGATCTGTTGAGAAGGTAGTAGGAAGTGATATTCCTATACTACAATCGGTTATACTTTGGTCGTCACACAGTGGTTTCTCCACACAGGACTTGGATATTATATCAGACATTCTGGTTACTAGATCTGTGGTTTTAGATCTAGATTTGGGTGGTTTCCCAATCTGGGTACCTTGACAGCATTCTATAAGTATTTAGAATGGACGACTCCTGGCATGGTAGTGCACCTGCAGTTGATGGAGTCACCCTCTCTAAAGGTGTCTTATAGACTAAAGGGGAGAGGGATACTCATGATTGGCAGATCACTTGCTTAGGCAATTGAGTCAATCATGAGATGTCAAGTACCACACCAGATGTTGTTCTTGCACTAGATGCAATAAGTTGATATTGATCCAATCCTGGAGAAACAGTCGGAAGCAGTCTTAGAACATAAGTGTATGTTCTAGGGATATGATAACGACAGCCTTATTTGGGAGACAGTTATCATTCCAGGCTTCCAAGGTGACATGGACGACAAGGAGGTTGTCAGAGTTATTTTTTTCCTTCTGACGAGGGGCAGTATTTTGGACAGGTGGTCCAAGGCAATACTGAGGGTGGCATGGCGCAGGATACTGATTAAGTTCAGTTGACGATACAGTCTAAGAAGTTTGGATTTGGAGTTCATTTTTGAGCTAGGTCCCATCAGACATCCAGACGTTCTAAGACAGGTATTGCTCATTTCGGGAGATGGCTTTCTCCGCGAACTTGAGATATAGAGAGACATAGAAAGAAACATCACAGCGGATCCACTCACTGAGGCTATTCCTCGAACGCAATAGTTTCGCAAACGAGCTTTGTGAGACTGACTAGTAGAGGAGTTGGGTGTTCGGTATCACACGGGCTGTGAGTATGCGGCATCGCAATAATTAGCCTTGAGTGCAAGTGGGAGATTGTTGGAGATAGTGCCCTCAGAGTCAATTATTGGATCACAGGCACGTGATTGCAATGATTGAGGGAGGACCTATCCCGGTAGGACAGTCTTACTCGAGATGATAGTATGCTATCTGGTTTATCTTTATCATCGTGTACTGCTTTAGGTGACCTGACATGTCGCTATTACACGTTGATAGAGCCCTTAGGATTCTTGCTTGACGACCAGCAGTATGATGGCGATCATATACGTGGGAGCTGGGGTCTATAAGCACATCCTTAAAAGGTCCCTAGTCGTGGGAGTTTCGAGACTGGGCATCGATACTCCATTAGTAGACTAGTGTATACAGTCGAGACCCCGACGAGGGGCGGTGGCCGGTCTCACAAGCCACTGGTGTCAGTTGGTTCACCTAAGATGTATACAGGTGCTCATTGGGTTATGAGTACACCGGACAGGACTCGCCGGGAACCTGCTAGTTGGGCTTATACCTGATGTCAGATAGCAGTTCCCTGGTGACATGTGTACAGGTTAGTTCATCGACCTGAGGATCGTCATTTGTCTCGTGTGAGTTCCCACTGTGCTTTGATTACTACCCTACCACGGCTCAAAGGAGTCGTGCAAACAGGTTTTAGTTGGGTACAGTCCCGAGCCACATGGAGGCAGTGAGCGGATCTTCAGGGGTTCGTCTCTCCCGGTATTGGGGGTGAGGTCGCGCTGTGTCTAGGAGAGCCATTACGCAAAGCCCTCGGCCGAGGCAGGAGATTTACTGGTAGGTATTCCAGTAGTATCTCAGGGCGTTCTGGGCTACACTCCGACACGACTTGTACCGCTTTTGGGGGTCTGACTTTTACCAACCCTCTAGGCCCGCCATGCGATGCTCATAGACGAACGAACCGGACTGTACGGATATTGTCACTGACAGGCTCAGTAGGGTGTCAGGATGAGTTCGCTCATCGACGTCCCTTTTAGTCAATAGCTGGTGGCCCGTCACGTATTGGCTGATACCTCTGACGTGCTAGTGGTTAAATCCACAGCCATAGTATTGACGAGTCTATAGAGTCCACCACACTTACAGTTACTCAAGCTTTCGGGCGAAATGCTGTAGAGGCCGTATGGAGATATGGCAGGGTCCGATCAGATACGTGCGGTATTGCACGGATCAGGATCGGACAGTTTTGTACTAGTAGCCGTATAGTTATATGGCAGGGTTCGATCTGATACGTGCGGTATTGCACGGATCAGGATCGAACGGATTTTACTAGCCGGTTTTGGTTTAAGCCGGTCCTAGTCTAGTACAGTGTAGATTTTGTCTCATTGCATTTGTATCCGGTCGGAATACAGATGCGGGTGTGTATGCACAGTATCGGGGTTTTCCTGTAATTTATTACGGGACCAGTTTTCTGGAGTTGCCAGTTTGCATTCCGTTCCGGCCGGTTTTTCTTTGTTCTTTCCCGGCCGGACTTTTCTGATGGAGGGGGTAATTTGCAGTTTTGCAAATTACTTTTAGGGAGGGGGTTTCTTACATATGTGAGATTATGTTTGACCATCATCATTTTTATTCTCTTTACATCACTTGCTTTATTCATGTTGAGAAAGGATTTGATTTGTGATTAGAATTGATAAGAAAGTTTGTAATGATAATGTTTGGATATGGTCACCTCTCTTTTGCTCCTACACTCACCTCCCTTTGCATTATGTTTCATACCTCCACCATTCTTATGCTTACTAGATGATAAGTTTTTTTCAAGAGAGAAAAAAGAAAGAGAGAAGAAGAAAAAGAAAGAGAGGAAGAAGAAGAGAGAGCTTCATTCTTGAGAGTTTCTTTCTTGATCTCTTTTTCATGCTAGAAAAATGCAAGCACCATTTTTCTAATCCTTGTTTCCTCCATCATCTTCAAATGGCAACAAAACCCAAGTGAGACAATCTACTACACATTCTACAGCACATCTTGAGCATGTCGAGTTGCCGGCTTCATGCGCGAGTTGCCTCGGTATTGAGGCGGGAGCCCGTAAAAGACGAAGGCGACGTGGTGCCCTTTCCGGCAAGGAGGCGACGATATGGAGTCTACACTTTCCGCGGGAGATCGGGGCGATGATGAGAAGACCGGAGGACCGGATCTCTTGGTATACTTCTCTTCCAATCTCTTGTTTGCTAGCATTAGGTTAATGGTTACGATCCGGGTTTTCATTGTCCGCGGTAGCGCCGGTTTCCGAGTAAGGAAAATTTTTATTCCGCATTTTGGCCTCGAGCAAGAGGCCGGGGCGCTGCCGTGGCGCAACATGGTATCAGAGCCACGCCATTAACTTAGCCTAGCTTGTGCTAACGTGTTTAGAACTCGATCGAACAAAAAATTGCAAAAACCGCATTTTTCTCCACATCAGTTTCTGTCGAAATTTTTTGAAGTCTAAAAATTTTTCAGGTTGTTTCAGAATGATGTGTAGGAAATAATAAGAGCTCTGGGAAAATTTGGACTCATGAACAGTAATATTCACCGCGGAAGCGCGGCTAAAGCCATGCTTTGGCCGCGCTTACGCCGCGTGTTCTACTGTTCAGTCGCCCAAATTTTTCCAGAATGTTCCTGTGTTGAAAATGTGGTTTCTGGAATGTTAATTTTGGGCCCAGAATTTCTGTGAGTGCTACAGTATTGCTTGGGGGCCCACTTGGTAATTTTGATCGATCGGATAATTTTAAACACATTAGTTCACAGTATTTACATTATATCTGCGACCGTGAATGTCACTCGATCGGTAAATCCGGTCTAACTGCTATAGCCCGGTTAGACGGATTTGTGAACGTGACTTTCACGTTGATGTTCTATGTTTATGCTGTGGTGTTGCGGATCGGTCGTGGGGGATAGCCTGGTTGCAATATAGTACAGTTTTGTTGTTTTATGTACATTTGATATTGCGGGGCGAGCGTCCGACATGTGGACTGCCGTCACTGCCTGTTTGTATTATTCTTTTGGGGCACGACCTGGTTGCGGTCGATGTACCCGGTGTATGTATATTTTACTTTCTGTACTAGGATTACCCCGCGGAGGGGTGCACGGATAGCCGGGTTCTAGAGGGCAACGGGCCCGCATCTCATGGCATTGAGACGGAGGGGGCTTCGCTCTAGGATTGGCGGGCTATTCGCCGCACTCGTAGGGGGTACAGGTTGACCCAGGAGGGGTGCCCAAGTTGCCGGATTCCGTGGAGTGCTGGGTGGTCCATTCACGGTGCTGGAGGGGGCTGCCTCACTTCAGGTTTTGGCGGGTGACTTGCCGCGCCCATAGGGGTCTAGGTTTTCATTGCACAGGCTATCCACACGACCAGGGGAACGTCGGGTTTCAGCAGCGGCTCTGTGAAACCCGGGGCTTCCAGATATCTGTATTGTTCTGTGATGCTGTACATTTCTGTGATGTTGCATTTTATTCACGCCTTGAGCGAAATACTATATATTGGTATATATATTAGTAGATGTTGTATATGTTTTTCATCCGCGCTAGTCCAGTCCCCGCTCTGCCGTTAGTTAGCTAACCTAACGGGTGATGACGGGACCCAGTGGCGAATGCGGATGGCATATACGTACGTCAGTATATTTTCGTTCTTTGTGGTGTGATCAATTGATGGGACTGCATTGATTCGGATCAATGCAAGTTTAAACAAACCTATTCTGATGTTGTTGGAACACTTTTCAAAAAGCTGTTATTGCAAGGACGTTCACTTTTGTTTTGCATCGTGGTATTCATTTGGAATATCCTGCTCCTCAGTCGACGAGGCAAGGGCCGAGATCCCTTCACCGGGAGTGACCCCTTGGACAAAAGTTTTGCGTCAGGGCATTAACTTCACTATAGCCGATTACTTTTGCTTTGCATCGTGGTATTCAGTTGGAATATCCTGCACCTCATTCTACGGGGAAAGAGCCGAGATCCCTTCACCGGGAGTGACCTCTTTAGTAAAGGTTTTCGTCACTATATTTTCTAAAAGGCTATGCAGTTCCTTCAACGATATCAAGTTCATTACGTTAAAGGTTTTTCGCCAAAAACCAGTCGTAGCCCTCCGTCATTTCTTACAAGTATTACTTAGTATTCGTGCTGCGTTTGTTGACTGTGTCAAGGCGTAGTGTGCGGTAGCTAAGTAGTATTTGTTTGCAGCATATTAATGGGATTGGTTAGGACAGCCGTGCGGCCTTGTTGACTGTGTCAAGGGCTCGTACGGGTGGGTTTAATCAATCCAGGATAATGACGGGCTGAACTTGACTAGGACTCTTTGATTTGTTGACTGTGTCAAGGTCACTTGGGTCCTAGGGGTAAAAATCACATCGGGAGTTTCAAAAGAACTGAAACTTGCCAGGCATGCGCATACCTTCTGGAGTGTGGTGACGTGAGTGGATTCCGTCACGTTGTCATGCGATGATAGTTGGATCCCGATTCCCACTGATGAGTTGGTTTACTCCTCGGATGATTCCGACTAATTCTTCTTTCAGGTTTGGAGGAGAATTTGAGGTACAGTGGGAGGTTTCCTGATTAGATAAAGTGGTAACCATTCTGATCTAGGTTAGAGTGCACGCTGAGTGTTTCTTTTCTCTCTCTCTGGCAGCGACCATTGACCCGACCCTGGACTATGACTCAGTGACCAAGTTGACCGAACCTTCTTAACACTGGCTTTTGGATTGTCAGAGTTGCAGACCTCATTGCCACTCCTACTTTTACCCTTTTCTCCAGGACACCCCGTATTACTACGAACGTCCACTTCCATTGGACAAAACCATCGTATGGTTATATACGAACTCGAAGGACTTCGAGGATGGTTTCTGGTTCTGGAGAAAACGGATAGGATTAGTACACCTATTACGCAAATTGGATAGTCTTCTTCCAAACCATAGGCTGGTGCCGACCGGTAGGGAATGAAGAAAACCAGTTAGCCTAAAACGGTGTACAGAAGGTATTAAGTTCAGACAAAGCAAGGGATTAGTAAGAGGGCAAAGTAAGTTGCGACTGCTATTCACGACCAAACCAAGTATTTCTTCGCCAATCCTAAATCACCTTTGTATTTCTCCAGGACACTCCGTATCACTACGAAGATCCCATTTTATTGGATAATCCATCGTATGGTTATATACGAACTCGAAAGGAACTTGTTCCAGTTCGGGGATGGATCCTGGTTCAGGAGAAATAGGAATAAAGTACATTCAGGTGTCTTTTATCTTCACCTTCTCTCGCGTTGCGAGTGTTCCTAGGATTAGGACAGTACACCCTTTATGCTTTTTGGATAGTCTTCTTCCAAACCATAGGCTGGTGCCGAACGGTAGGGAAGGAAGAAAACCATTTGGCTTAAAGGGGTGAACAGAAGGTAATGACTAAAGACATATAAAGGGATTTGGAGAGGTGGCAAAGAATTATACGGTTATAGTTGTGAATCTGGATAATGGAAGAGGCATTACTAGGAATACCAGGATACCCCGACGAAACATTTCAATGTTTCAGTTTCACTGTGTACTGTTAAAAGAAAACTGATTTCCCGATTAGACACTTACTCCAGGGTATGTATTTACCAAGTATGATTCTCACATCTGTATGGTTTTACAGATGATGAGTGGGAGTAAGTTATTGGGAATTGGGTGATCATCCTCATTATATCGGGATTCGTTGTAATCGGTGATATTTGAGGAAGTCACCTGGGTTGTTTGCCGGTCGGCAAATATTTGGTTTTGAATATCCGCTGTTGTGCACCAATTTCAAATTGATATATCTGTACGTCTATTTTCATAGAGTGAGATATGCCTTTTGATATTATGTCGATGACATTTACCTATATCAGTGGATGGTTAGGTAAGGAGCATTAAACAGCGGTGTAATTCTTCTTAACCATAAGTACGGTTTTCAACCTACGACACACAGTGAAAGAGTTGTTAGACTCAGCGGACTTATACAGAGTATTGTATGCTGTCCAGTGTCCATTAGGACAGAGGGGTTGGTTCTCATACTATATTCTGTTTACTTTTAACTTCTCTAGTTCTTAGACATGTGTTTCATGGAAACACAGGGTCTAAGTTTTGAGGAGTTATAGGTATTTGAATAAAGTAGAGAACCAGGTATACCAAGTATCGGGATTCTTCAAAGTGATCGAAGATGTAGATACTTGCGTATGGTATTCAGTTGATAGTAATGATAAAGAGAAATTGTTTCTTTTTCAGGTTACTCATAATTGGAAGCATTCCTAAGTTGAGTAACGCTGATCGGCCTCCTTCCATTTAGTTGACATGCACTGGAGACAGCTGCATGATTTGAATCTGGTTCAATTGAATCAGTGCCTCTGTTTCTATATTGGATATAGAACAGTTCATATCTTAACGATGTTAAGGTACGGGGAGTTGTCCGGCTTATGCTTAAAACCAGACTCCGGATAACTCAAGGCACGTTTCTGTAATGGCTGTTTGTGGGTTGACCCAGGCTATGACGAGGGTTGATTTTCTACCATCTGACAGATCAATAGAAATATTGTTCTAGACTCGCCACAGTTTTAATAAAAATTGGATTTTTCAGAAAAAGTAGTGGGAGTATGGTAGAACTGGAAGTGATTCCAGAACCACAAACGATTACTGAAGATTTGATAAGGAACCTAAAGATTCAATCTGGACTGACATTCCATTGGCCACTCCGCAGATACGGTGGGTAACTTCAGGCACCCGAGAGGTACTCCGGTAGCCTCAAGGACGGTGACAGGGAAGTTCTTGTTTACCCACACTTGCCATTGCTGTTGTTCCAGGCTGCGAGACCCGGTGAGAGGATGAGTATAGCGTCGTTCCAAACTAGCTTTAGAAGTGCGCGTCTATATGACTCCACCAGAGGGTTGTCGTAGTCAGTGGGAGCAGCGGAAGCATTGGTGGACATCAGGCTTATGTCTATTTATAGACTAAAGCAGATGTAGCGGAGAAAGATCATCTATTTCTGATGTGACAGTCATAGGTTTGACGTCATCAGAATAAGGGGTGGATCTGTTGAGAAGGTAGTAGGAAGTGATATTCCTATACTACAATCGGTTATACTTTGGTCGTCACACAGTGGTTTCTCCACACAGGACTTGGATATTATATCAGACATTCTGGTTACTAGATCTGTGGTTTTAGATCTAGATTTGGGTGGTTTCCCAATCTGGGTACCTTGACAGCATTCTATGAGTATTTAGAATGGACGACTCCTGGCATGGTAGTGCACCTGCAGTTGATGGAGTCACCCTCTCTAAAGGTGTCTTATAGACTAAAGGGGAGAGGGATACTCATGATTGGCAGATCACTTGCTTAGGCAATTGAGTCAATCATGAGATGTCAAGTACCACACCAGATGTTGTTCTTGCACTAGATGCAATAAGTTGATATTGATCCAATCCTGGAGAAACAGTCGGAAGCAGTCTTAGAACATAAGTGTATGTTCTAGGGATATGATAACGACAGCCTTATTTGGGAGACAGTTATCATTCCAGGCTTCCAAGGTGACATGGACGACAAGGAGGTTGTCAGAGTTATTTTTTTCTTCTGACGAGGGGCAGTATTTTGGACAGGTGGTCCAAGGCAATACTGAGGGTGGCATGGCGCAGGATACTGATTAAGTTCAGTTGACGATACAGTCTAAGAAGTTTGGATTTGGAGTTCATTTATGAGCTAGGTCCCATCAGACATCCAGACGTTCTAAGACAGGTATTGCTCATTTCGGGAGATGGCTTTCTCCGCGAACTTGAGATATAGAGAGACATAGAAAGAAACATCACAGCGGATCCACTCACTGAGGCTATTCCTCGAACGCAATAGTTTCGCAAACGAGCTTTGTGAGACTGACTAGTAGAGGAGTTGGGTGTTCGGTATCACACGGGCTGTGAGTATGCGGCATCGCAATAATTAGCCTTGAGTGCAAGTGGGAGATTGTTGGAGATAGTGCCCTCAGAGTCAATTATTGGATCACAGGCACGTGATTGCAATGATTGAGGGAGGACCTATCCCGGTAGGACAGTCTTACTCGAGATGATAGTATGCTATCTGGTTTATCTTTATCATCGTGTACTGCTTTAGGTGACCTGACATGTCGCTATTACACGTTGATAGAGCCCTTAGGATTCTTGCTTGACGACCAGCAGTATGATGGCGATCATATACGTGGGAGCTGGGGTCTATAAGCACATCCTTAAAAGGTCCCTAGTCGTGGGAGTTTCGAGACTGGGCATCGATACTCCATTAGTAGACTAGTGTATACAGTCGAGACCCCGACGAGGGGCGGTGGCCGGTCTCACAAGCCACTGGTGTCAGTTGGTTCACCTAAGATGTATACAGGTGCTCATTGGGTTATGAGTACACCGGACAGGACTCGCCGGGAACCTGCTAGTTGGGCTTATACCTGATGTCAGATAGCAGTTCCCTGGTGACATGTGTACAGGTTAGTTCATCGACCTGAGGATCGTCATTTGTCTCGTGTGAGTTCCCACTGTGCTTTGATTACTACCCTACCACGGCTCAAAGGAGTCGTGCAAACAGGTTTTAGTTGGGTACAGTCCCGAGCCACATGGAGGCAGTGAGCGGATCTTCAGGGGTTCGTCTCTCCCGGTATTGGGGGTGAGGTCGCGCTGTGTCTAGGAGAGCCATTACGCAAAGCCCTCGGCCGAGGCAGGAGATTTACTGGTAGGTATTCCAGTAGTATCTCAGGGCGTTCTGGGCTACACTCCGACACGACTTGTACCGCTTTTGGGGGTCTGACTTTTACCAACCCTCTAGGCCCGCCATGCGATGCTCATAGACGAACGAACCGGACTGTACGGATATTGTCACTGACAGGCTCAGTAGGGTGTCAGGATGAGTTCGCTCATCGACGTCCCTTTTAGTCAATAGCTGGTGGCCCGTCACGTATTGGCTGATACCTCTGACGTGCTAGTGGTTAAATCCACAGCCATAGTATTGACGAGTCTATAGAGTCCACCACACTTACAGTTACTCAAGCTTTCGGGCGAAACGCTGTAGAGGCCGTATGGAGATATGGCAGGGTCCGATCAGATACGTGCGGTATTGCACGGATCAGGATCGGACAGTTTTGTACTAGTAGCCGTATAGTTATATGGCAGGGTTCGATCTGATACGTGCGGTATTGCACGGATCAGGATCGAACGGATTTTACTAGCCGGTTTTGGTTTAAGCCGGTCCTAGTCTAGTACAGTGTAGATTTTGTCTCATTGCATTTGTATCCGGTCGGAATACAGATGCGGGTGTGTATGCACAGTATCGGGGTTTTCCTGTAATTTATTACGGGACCAGTTTTCTGGAGTTGCCAGTTTGCATTCCGTTCCGGCCGGTTTTTCTTTGTTCTTTCCCGGCCGGACTTTTCTGATGGAGGGGGTAATTTGCAGTTTTGCAAATTACTTTTAGGGAGGGGGTTTCTTACATATGTGAGATTATGTTTGACCATCATCATTTTTATTCTCTTTACATCACTTGCTTTATTCATGATGAGAAAGGATTTGATTTGTGATTAGAATTGATAAGAAAGTTTGTAATGATAATGTTTGGATATGGTCACCTCTCTTTTGCTCCTACACTCACCTCCCTTTGCATTATGTTTCATACCTCCACCATTCTTATGCTTACTAGATGATAAGTTTTTTTCAAGAGAGAAAAAAGAAAGAGAGAAGAAGAAAAAGAAAGAGAGGAAGAAGAAGAGAGAGCTTCATTCTTGAGAGTTTCTTTCTTGATCTCTTTTTCATGCTAGAAAAATGCAAGCACCATTTTTCTAATCCTTGTTTCCTCCATCATCTTCAAATGGCAACAAAACCCAAGTGAGACAATCTACTACACATTCTACAGCACATCTTGAGCATGTCGAGTTGCCGGCTTCATGCGCGAGTTGCCTCGGTATTGAGGCGGGAGCCCGTAAAAGACGAAGGCGACGTGGTGCCCTTTCCGGCAAGGAGGCGACGATATGGAGTCTACACTTTCCGCGGGAGATCGGGGCGATGATGAGAAGACCGGAGGACCGGATCTCTTGGTATACTTCTCTTCCAATCTCTTGTTTGCTAGCATTAGGTTAATGGTTACGATCCGGGTTTTCATTGTCCGCGGTAGCGCCGGTTTCCGAGTAAGGAAAATTTTTATTCCGCATTTTGGCCTCGAGCAAGAGGCCGGGGCGCTGCCGTGGCGCAACAGATAGTATGCTATCTGGTTGCTCTTTATCTTAACATGTATACTTTATGTCTCTCTGATTACATGTTGATAAAGCCCTTAGGATGTGTACTCGACTTCCAGGACTATGATGCAGATCATACTAGTGGAGCCTGGATAGTCCATGAGTACATTCTTCAATGTTCCTAGTCGAGGGAATATCGAGACGGGGCATCGATATTCCAGAGTAGACTAGCGTATATCTTCTCGACCCATGCGATGGGCGATGGATGATCCCATATCCATTGGTGTTTGACATCGGAGATGGTATGCGGGTGTTCAGTGGAGACTGGGTACACTGAACGGACTCGCCGAGAACTCCCAGATGGTATTATACCTCACGTCAGATGGCAGTTCTCTGGTGACACTGGTACAGCTTAGTCTGTTGACCTGAGATCGTCATAGAGTCTTGTGTGTCTCCCACTGTGCTTTGATTTCCACCCTACCACGGCTCTACTGAGTCGTGCAAACAGGTGGTTTTTGGGTACAGTCCCGATTCATATGGAGGCAATGAGCGATAGGAGGGGATTCGTCTCTCCCGGTATTGGGGGTTGATGTTGCGCTATGCTCGACTGGCCATAATAGGAAATCCCTGGCCAGGGTTGCAGTGACCTACTGGTAAGTGTTATCAGTAGTTTCACACATGTCATGGACCTCACATCGGCATGACTTATCGAGCTACCGGGGTCTGACGTTTACCACCCCTAGGCGAGATATGCGACATATCAGACGAACAGACCGGACTGTACGGTAAGTGTTACTGGTTGGATTCACAGGAGTGTGAGCGGGCTTGCTCGTCGATCTTCTGATCGCTGAATACCCGGGTGGCCGTTACGTTTAGCAGACCGCTTGCGGCTTGTGGATGTTTGATATGATCATCATCTGCTGCCGGCGTATTGACAAGTCTTTAGAGTCCTACACAGAGGTTTCCTGGCTCAAGCGAAACGAAATAGGAGCGCATATGAGATATGTGCGGGACCGAGAATAATGCGTGTATGTGATACCGTATTCCATTCTCGCGATGAATGTGTCGAATGGTTGTATGCGATATAACCTAGTTATCGAATCAAGGATTGACTCGATGAGCCGATACATTGGATACTAGCCGGTTATATGAGACATGACCGGATCATTGAATCAAGTGTTGAATTAATGTAGAATTATATATTTGATATATTACTTTGCATCAACTAGTATTGGTTCACTTTAAATGGATTTTCTCACTTGGATTGTGCAAGTTGTATATGTGATATACTTTTGTGCACAAGATTGTATCATGTTTGATGATACATGCATGCTTGGGTTTGTGTAAAGAATTGACCATGGTTATATGAATGGTTAGGGTTTCATTTTATTTACTTATTCATTTACTTATTCTTTTTGTTTATTTTGGCAAAAGAAAATGATAAAGATAAATGAATGGTGGCTATGTTTGTTTTTAGTTGAAGATTCATGAAGCATTGACTAAGTCACCATTCTTGTCTCATGCTTAACCCTAACCATTTATACTAACCCTAGTTCATTCTCTACACTTAACCAAGGGTTAGTATATGATAAGTATTATATTTCTTTTTTATTTTTATTAACTTATCATATATCATCATCTTCTTCTTCTTCTTCTTCAAGAAGAGAAAGCTTGATAGCTTCAATGGCAACTTGAGCTAATGAGTGAGAAATCCAATTCTAAAGTGAACCCACCTCCTATTTCTTCATCCTCTACCTCTTGCCAAGTAGTATAGGGTGTTTTCTTCACAAGTTTCATGACTTGGTGAAGTCGGAGTTTGATCTTGTGATGCCTCGACGTAGATCATTTTCGGCATCGAAGCCGACGATCAAGCCCGCCCATTTCTTCGATGAAGCTGATGCTAGAGTCCGGATTCCGATTTGGACAGCGGAGGGACATCATCGTGGAGCTTAGGAAGTGGTGGACCGGATCTACAAAGGTTGTAGTCACTTTCCTTTAGCATTTAATTCGTTTACATGCTTGCATCGCCTATATATCTAGTTAACGATCCGTATTAGGGTTTGTAGGCACCGGTAAAATTTGAATTACCCATGCTTGATCACTTGTGAGACTTCATTAGTGTGCCTATGAACCCTACAGTTATATGTTATATGACCGGATCATTAAATCAAGTGTTGAGTTAATGATTTAATGTATAATTATATATTTGATATATTACTTTACATTAACTAGTAATTGTTCACTTAAGATGGATTTTTTCACTTGATGTGCACATTGCATATATGATATAGTTTTGTGCACTAGTTTGTATCATGTTTGATGATACATGCAATCTTGGGTATGTGTATGCTTTGAACCAAGTTTAGGTAAATGGTTAGGGTTTTAATTCATTTATTCATTTTATGAATATATAATGAAATGGTGGCTTTCTTTTCTTTCTTTGCTTGAAGCTTCAAAGCATCTTTGAAAAAGTCTTTCATTTTGTTTTATCCTTAACCCTAACCATTTAACTAAACCCTAGTTTATTCTCTACATTGGTTACACTAACCCATGGTTGCTATATGATAAGTATTCACTTGAATTTTATTTTAAGAATTAATAATTTCATTTTCCTTCTTCTTCTTTATCTTCTTCAAGTGAAGAAAAGAAAAGCTTTCTTGAAAAATGTCAAGTGATGAAATCAAGTGAGAAATCCAAGTCTAAAGTGAACCCACTTCCTATTTCTTCATCCTCTACCACTTGCCATGTAGTATAGGGTGTTTTCTTCACAAGTTTCATGACTTGGTGAAGATGGAGCTCGAGTTAGAGTCGTCTCGACGTAGATCATCTTCGACACCGAAGTCAATGACCTAGCCCGCTCATTTCTCCGATGAAAGCGATGCTAGAGTCCAGGATCCCGATGATCGCAGTGGAGGGACGTCATCTCGGAGCTAAAAAAGTGGTGGACCGGATCTACAAAGATTGTAATCCCTTTCACTTAGCAATAAAGTTGTTTACTTGCATGTTTCGCCTAATCTCTAGTTAACGATCTAGCATTAGGGTTTCTCGGCACCTAGAAAAATTTGATTTTGGCATGGTTGATACCTTGTGGAACCTCATTAGTGTGCCTAGGAACCCTACAGTGGTATCAGAGCCTATCTAGAGCTTTAGGCGAAGCGCAGACGATGTTAGAAGTCCGATCGAACCCGAAACCCTAATCCAAAACCATTCTCTGTACATTTTTTGAAATCGGGGATTTTTGTGAATTAAAAATATGCAGAAAAATCAGCAGGGTTTTTTAGGGATTACTGTGCAGCACGTGCGCATGATTCGACTAAAGCGCGGCGGAACTGCGGCATGAGCATGGCTCGTGCGGCGGTTCCGCGGCCATGCAGTCACATTAGCTTTTGAAAATTGCACAGTAATTCCTATCTGTTAGTGCTGTATTTTCTGGGAATTTTTAACTTCTACTCAAGAGTTGAGTATTCTGGGTTGTATTGGGAGTTCGAAAATTCGATCGGATTGTCAAACTTTGTCTATGTGTTTTTTCAGGTAATTTTAGAATATGTTGAAAAGTTCGACCGGATATAAATACCCACTTTTTCCCCTGCCGGGAAATTTCCAATTGTTGGATTTTTCCGTAGTTTAATGACGTTCTATGTAGTGCAAGTAACGCGATAGTCCTTCTAGAAGACAACAAACCTTAACTCGATTATGTGACCGTCTTGAACCGCCCTTTGAACCTTAGGGTTTGGGGCAGTACGGCGTGCCACATGTGAGGCATTGGCTTGACCCTTCTACGGTTGGACCGTTGGTACTGAGGCATGAAGTGAATGTTTTTAAAATTATTTCCTGTGTAGAGCTGTTTCGGAAAACATGGGTGTTTGATTGTTCGATCGGAAAGTTTAACATTTTCTATTTTATCTGGAATGTGATACAATATTTGGAATCCACAAGTAGTTATGAGATAACTGATTTGGATGATATAAACATAGCAGTTTAGTCTCACTTGATCGGTTGCCACGGAATTTTGATGTGATCAAAAGTCCGTCGCAATCACGTAGCGTACGCGGATACTCGCCGGTAAAACTTAATAGATAGCCACGCCCCATAGCCCCGACCAAGTGACTGTAGGAGAACCCCGTCGCCGAAAGCATTCGTTCGGGTGCTCACGGCAGCGGTGTTCCGCCTTGGTGCACTTCGTCGACGGCATCGGGGGTGCGGCTGCCTACTAAAGTTTGCGACGAGCATTCGATCAAAATGTCGGGAATCTTGTTGAATTGCCCGACTTGATATTGAAAAGTGTTTTCGATAATGAGACTAAAATGCGGGGTTTATAATTGTTAGGCATGTGATGTCTAAGGAATTCAGATGGTTAGGCATGCGATGTCTAAAGAGGTTGCGGATTCCAACTGTTGTAGTTTTACACTTTCTTTTCTGTGACCGTAAGTGTAATATGTGATATCGCCGGTTTCGTTACTATATGTCAACGACAATTGGAATACGCATGTTTACTTACGTTGATGACATGTGATGTTATGTGTTGCTGGATATGTTATATTGGATCGTCGTGTTTGAATAGCCGGTTTTTTTTTTTATGTGAGATGAGTGTTTTTCATTTTCATTCATATAAAAAACTTGTATGTAATATTCTTTTATTGGAGCACTTCCAGGTTGCGGAAGATGTCACCCTTTGTATATTATTTACTTTTCCGCACTAGGATAGACCCAAGGAGGAGGGCACAAGTAACCGGGTTCTGGAGTCCAGTGGGAGACCAACTCGAGGAGTCGAGTCCAGGTCTCCTAACTCTAGAACTGGTAGGGTTGCTTGCTGCTTTCGTAGGGTTCTAGGGGTGTGGGTTTGGCTATTCATCGCGACCGTGGAATCCGTGTTTTATACTAGCTCGTATTGAAAACACGGACGTCCTAGTATATCCAATGTTTCATATGTTTCTTCTGCTGCGATATCTGTGATGTGATCATTTGATATGTTGTGATAGATACTGTATATAGTATATATGATATATTATATAGACGTTACTTATGTTTTACACCCGCGCTAGCCCTGCCCCGCTCTGCCGTTAGTTACCTAACCTAACGGTGCATGAGGGGACATCGAGGCAAATGCGGATGGCATACGTGTACGTCGTATTTATCTGTGATGTTTAGGTAACTTAAATGATGGGACTTCATTAATATGATTAATGAAAGAAAAGAAACCTAAGATGTTGTGGAATCGAATCTTCAAAAACAGGTAGCTACAGTTCTTGCTTTGAATCGCGGTGTTCCTTGTAGAACATCTTGCACCTTATTCGATAAGGAAAGGACCGAGATCCTTTCACCGGGAGTGACTCCTTTAGCAATAACTGGCAGATGCTACAACCCTCGGTTTGTCTTTTGATTGCTTTTGGAGTTTTTGCTTTGCATAGTGGTATATATGATATATCCTGCACCTTATTCGATGAGAAAATGGCCGACGATCCCTTCACCGGGAGTGACCCCTTTAGCAAAACTAGAAAAGCCTCAAAAGCACTCCATTTTAAAATCATTTGATTCTACAACGATATCAAGTTCAATACGCAATAGGTTTTCAGAAAAACCTGTCGTAGCCCTCCGTCATTTCAGATAAGTAGTAGTTAGTATTCGTGCTACGTTTGTTGGCCTGCGTCAAGGCGTAGTGTGCGATAGCTAACTAGTATTTATCTGCTTATGCATATGATGCAGATTGGATTAGGCTAGTCGTGCGACTTTGTTGGCCTGCGTCAAGGGTCGTGCGGGTGGGTTTAATTCAATCAGGTAATGACGGGTTGAACTTGACTAGCGCACTATGGTTTGTTGGCCTGCGTCAAGGTCATAGGATGCTAGGGGCAAAATTATCGGGAATTTCAAGTGTTGAAATTTGCAATGAGATTGCATATCTTCTATGAGATAGTTAGATCCCGATACCCGCTGCGAGTAATTGTTACTCCTGGGAGAGTTTTACACATTACAATTAGCCGATCAAGTAGGTGTCTAGAAAGGTGTCAACGGGGTTACGCCTCTGGGAAAACGAGGTTTACTGTAATTAGGTCCGTGCGAAAGCACGGGGGACCTCCCTCAAACTACCGACACTGGCCTGGCTGAAAGATTGGCGAACTTGTAGCGTGTAATTAATCCCGGCTAGTCTTTCCTTTTAAGGTTTGAAGGAAGATTTGATAAAAACAGTGGGAGCCATCCTGATTAGATAAAATAATAACCAATCTCATCCTGCAAGAGCATACGCATAGTGTTTTCTTCTCTCTCTCTCCTGGTAGCGACCATGTCACGTCTTAATCAAGATAATAATATGGATGTATTGACCGAACCCGCTTGTTATACTGAGCCGGGGAACGTTGGTCCCGCTCCAACTTATAATTGTTATAAGACAGAGCAAGAAAAAGGGGAATACCAGGATTCTCATACCGCCCAAACGAAGAAAGTGCATATGATGCATCTCCTTCGGGTGTGTTCATTATAAAGAACTGTTTCTCAGTATCCTCTACGTCCTGGGTATTTGATACCGAATCAGGATCCCGTATATGTAATTTGTTACAAGGGCTACAGAAAGGTAGAGAACTGAGAACGGGTGATAAGTTTCATGAGACAGAAAACGGTGCAAGTGTTGCTGCAAGTCTGTTGGTCACTGTCACCCTGTATTACCAGTACATTGATTCTGAACGAATGTTATTAGATACCGAACCTGATATACAAAATCATATCAGTCTCTTTATTAGTAAAGAAATGATAAAATTTTGTATTGTTGGATAATGTTTTGAACATTTCCTATATCAAAAGTTGATCGGTTCAGGCACGTTATCTAAAAGAATTGATATTCTAAATCAAACTACAGTTCTTAGTATACGGAACACACACAAGAGGAAGAGTTCAGAAATGAACGAATCCTACTTGAGGCATTGTAGACTAGGTCATATCAATGCGACCCGACTGGCTGAAGTTACATTTAGATGCATATTTAAATTAGTTTGAATTTACATCTTGTGAAACTTGCCAGTCATGTCACAGAGATAAGATGACCATAGCTCTGTTTACTGGAAACAGAGAAAGAGTTAATGAACTCTTAGGATGATACATGTTGATGTATGTAGGTCCCCTGTCTACATATGCCAAGACCGGTTCTTTGTATTTCATTACATTCTCTGATAATCTCTCAAGATTCAGACATATGTTCCTGTTGAAACACAAGTCCGAACCTTTTGAGATATTCACAGAATATAAGTTAGAAATAGAGAACCAAAATGGGTATAAGTATTATGTCCTTTGATGTGATCGAGGAGGAGAATACTAGAGCACGGAATTCCTGGATTATTCTAAAAGAATATGAGATTCTCTCTCAGCATTACTCCTCTGAATACACCACAGCACAACGGTGTATCGGGACGGAGCAATCACATCCTACATGATATGGTGCGCTCTATGATGAGTACTACTGAGTTTCCTATTTCCTTTTGGGAGTTATGCACTTAAGAAGCTGCATACCTATTGAATGGCGTTCCAACAAAATCAGGTGCCTACCACTCCATATGAGATATGGTAAGGGAAGAGCCCATCTCTTAAGTCAGTTAAGATTTGGGATTGTCCGGCCTATGTCTAAAAGCAAAATACGGACAAGCTCGAGGCAAGATCTGTTATGTAGAACTGGAAATGTTCCAAGCTATACAAACTGCAGCTGATGATTTGGTAGAACCAAAGGATTCAATTGTTTCCAACGAACATCAGCCTCTCCGCCGATCTAGTAGGGTTCCTCACCCACCTGAGAGATACTTCTGTTTCTCTATGACAGTGGGAGCGAGGAATGCATCATCAGATGATGACCCAACTAGTTTCGAGCTGGCCATCAGGAGTGGCACTCTGTAAGAATGGCTGGATGCTTAGCGATCTGAGATGGAATCCATGTACACCAACAAAGTATGGACTTTGGTTGCTATATCTGAAGGGTTAAAACCCCATCAGGAGCAAGTATATCTTGAGAAGATTACTTGGTGTACATGGAAAAGTTGAGACTTTCAAAGCTAGACTTGTTAAAAGTTTGCATCATTGACCAGGAATGGATTATGATGAAACCTTTTCTAACTATCTATGCTTAAGTCCATCCAGATCCTACTTGCCACGGCTACATACCATGACTACGATATCTGGCGGTTGGGTGCCATGACTGCTTTTCTAAGTGATATTTTAGAAGAGTGCGTCTATAAGTACACAGCCAGAGGGCTTCGTAGACAGTGAGAGCAACGGAAATGCGAGCAAGATATTTTATGTGATAAAGCAGGCATCGCGGAGTTGGAACGTCTGTTTTGATGTGTTAGTCAAAGAGTTTGACATCATCAAAATGGTAAATGAACCTTGTATAAACAAAAGGGTAGTAGGGAGTATGGTGGTGATCCTCGTAGAGTACGTGGATGACATACTCTTGATAAGAAAGGAGTTTCCTATGCTACGCTCGGTCAATCTCCGCTTATCACAATGATTCTCCATATAGGATCAAAGTGATACCTCCTAAAGCCTGGGTTTTGGATCTATGAGATATATCTAATTGGATGTTAGGATTCTCACTAGTTGTAGTGAGATGATATCAATTGATCCTGGGGAGAATCACTGGAAAGGTTCCAGGGTGATAAAGACGACTGAATGTCAGTCACAGGCATTGTCTTTACCCTCAGTAAAGAGACGGTATGTTGGAAGAGTTCCAAGCTAGATACCGTGGCATACTAGACGATAAAGGCTGGATACATTGCTACTTAAGATGCTACCAAAGAGGCTGTCTGGATGTATATTAGTTCATGAGATGAACTTCGTTCCTCCCATTGTGTGACAATGGAGTTGTAGCTTATGCCAAGGAACGCCCGTCCCATCAGTGATCCAGACATATTCTAAGGCAGTATCACCTGATCATGGAGATGGTTGATCTCCAAGGAGATCAAGGATAGAAGAGTAGACTAAGAGGACAACACGGCGAATCCATTCACAAAGGCCTTTTCCCAGAGAGAGACTTTTATGGGATGGTTGAGTATGAGATACTACAACCACTGCTACAGATGGCCCTAGTGCAAGTGGGAGATTGTTAGTTATATATATGCCCTGGAGGCCATTACTGTACATAGGATGTATATTGTAGTGGATGCTTGGACATATATAGGGAGGACTTTCTTGCTCGACATGATAGTATGCTATCTGGTTGCTCTTTATCTTAACGTGTATACTGATTGTCTCTCTGTTACATGTTGGTAAGCCCTTAGAATGTGTACTTGATTACCTGAACTATGATGCGGATCATACTAGTGGGGACATGGTAGTCCATAAGTACATCCTTCAAGGTCCCTAGTCGTGGGTGTATCGAGACGGGGCATCGATATACCAGAGTAGACTAGCGTATACCTTCTCGACCCATATAGATGGGCGATGGATGATCCTATATCCATTGGTGTTTGACATCAGAGATGATATACGGGTGCTCAGTGGAGACTGGATACACTGGACGGACTCACAGAGAACTCCCAGATGGTATTATACCTTACGTCAGATGGCAGTTCTCTGGTGACACTGGTACAGAGTAGTCTGTTGACCCGAGATCGTCATAGAGTTGTAGGGTTCCTAGGCACCCCAAGGAGGTCTCATAAGGCATCAACCATGCCAATTTCAAAAAATACAGTGCCGAGAAACTCTAGACTACGGATCGTTGGCTAGAATTCTAGGCGAAACGATAACAAGTTAATACTTAACTATGAGATAACGGAAATACAACCTTTGTAGATCCGGTTCTCCACCTCCATAGCTCCGCAACGAAGTATCCTCGCTGTCCAAATCGAAATCCGGGCTCTTGCGTCGGCTTCATCGGAGAAGAAGCGGGCTAGGTCATCGACGACGTGCCGAAGATGATCTACGTCGAAGCATCACTAGATCAAGCTCCACCTTCACCAAGCCATGAAAACTTGTGAAGGAAACACACTCTACTACTTGGCAAGAGGTAGAGGATGAAGAAATAGGAAGTGGGTAGAATTTAGAATTGTATTTCTCACTCTTTATCATCAATCACCATTGATGACCTCATGGTTTTCTTCTTGAGTTCAAGGAAGAAGAAGAAGAAATGATATGATATCTTTTTTAAAAATAGAAAAGAAAAACCAAACTTATCATAATTCAACCATGGTTATGTGTAGAGAGCAAACTATAGTTAGGTGAATGGTTAGGTTAGGTATAAAACAAAAATGGTGGACTTTATTCAAAGATTCATGAAGCTTCAACAAAGAACAAAAATAGCCACCATTTTCCTTTTACCAAAATGAAATAAACAAATAAATAAATGAATAAAAACAAAACCCTAACCATTATTATGTAACCATAGTTTGATCTTTACACAAAAACCCTAGCAAACATGTATCATCAAACATGATACAATCAAGTGCACAAAAGTATATCACATATACAATGTGTACATCCGAGTGAGAAAATCCATTTAAAGTGAACCGATACTAGTTAATGCAAATTAATATATCAAATATATAATTATGCATTAAATCATTAAATCAACACTTGATTTAACGATCCAGTCATATCGCATATAACCGACTAGTATCCAATGTATCGGCTTATCGAATCAACCCTCGATTCGATAACTAGGTTATATCGCATATAACCATTCGATACATTCATCGCGAGAATAGAATACGGTATCACATACACGCATTATTCTCGGTCCCGCACATATCTCATATGCGCTCCTATTTCGTTTTGCTTGAGCCAGGAAACCTCTGTGTAGGACTCTAAAGACTCGTCAATACGCCGGCAGCAGATGATGATCATATCAAACACCCACAAGCCGCAAGCGGTCTGCTAAACGTAACGGCCACCCGGGTATTGAGCGATCTGAAGATCGACGAGCAAGCCCGCTCACACTCCAGTGAATCCAACCAGTAACACTACCGTACAGTCCGGTCTGATCGTCTGATATGTCGCATATCTCGCCTAGGGGTGGTAAACGTCAGACCCCAATAGCTCGATAAGTCGTGTCGATATAAGGTCTATAACAATTCGAGAAACTACTGGTAACACTTACCAGTAAATCTCAGCAACCCTGGCCAGGGATTTCCTATTATAGCCAATCGAACACAGCGCAACATCAACCCCCTATACCGGGAGAGACGAATCCCCTCCTATCGCTCATTGCCTCCATGTGACTCGGGACTGTACCCAAAAACCACCGTTTTGCACGCCCTCTTGGACGTGGTAAGATGGAAATCAAAGCACAGTGGGAACCACACAAGACTCTATGACGATCTCGGGTCAACAGACTACTCTGTACCAGTGTCACCAGAGAACTGCCATCTGACGTGAGGTATAATACCATCTGGGTGTTCTCGGCGAGTCCGTCCAGTGTACCCAGTCTCTACTGAGCACCCGTATATCATCTCTGATGTCAAACACCGATGGATATGGGATCATCCATCGCCCATCTGTATGGGTCGAGAAGGTATACGCTAGTCTACTCTGGTATATCGATGCCCCGTCTCGATATACCCACGACTAGGGACTGTGAAGGATGTACTTATGGACTACCATGTCCCCACTAGTATGATCCGCATCATAGTCCAGGTAGTCAAGTACACATCCTAAGGGCTTTACCAACATGTAATAGAGAGACAATCAATGTACACGTTAAGGTAAAGAGTAACCAGATAGCATACTATCATGTCGAGCAAGAAAGTCCTCCCTATATATGTCCCAGCATCCACTACAATATACATCCTATGTATAGTAATGGCCTCTAGGGCATACATATAACTAACAATCTCCCACTTGCACTAGGGCCATCTGTAGCAGTGGTTGTAGTATCTCATACTCAACCATCCCATAAAAGTCTCTCTCTGGGAACAGGCCTTTGTGAGTGGATCCGCTGTGTTTGTCCTCTGAGTCTACTCTCCTAACCTCGATCTTCCTGGAGATCAACCATCTCCATGATCAGGTGATACTGCCTTAGAATATGTCTGGATCACTGATGGGACCGGCGTTCCTTGGCATAAGCCACAACTCCATTGTCACACAATGGGAGGAACATAGTTCATCTCATGAACCTATATACACCCAAACAGCCTCTTTGGTAGCATCTTAAGTAGCGATGTATCCTGCCTTTATCGTCTAGTATGTCACGGTATCTAGCTTGGAATTCTTCCAACATACCGTCCCTTTACTGAGGGTAAAGACATTGCCTGTGACTGACACTCAGTCGTCATTATCACCCTGGAACCATTCCAGTGATTCTCCCCAGGGTCGATTGATACCATCTCCTACAACTAGTGGGAATCCTAACATCCAATTAAATCTATCTCATAGATCCAAAACTCTGGATTTTAGGAGGTATCATTTTGATCCTATATGGAGAATCATAGTGATAAACGGAGATTGACCGAGCGTAGCATAGGAAACTCTTTCCCTATCAAGAGTATGTCATCCACGTACTCTATGAGGATCACCACCATACTCCCTACTACCTTTTTGTTTATACAAGGTTCATCTACTATTTTGATGATGTCAACTTCTTTGACTAATCCATCAAAACAGATGTTCCAACTCCGCGATGCCTGCTTTATCCTATAAAGCATCTTGCACACGTTTCCGCTGCTCCCACTTTCTACGAAGCCCTCTGGCTGTGTACTTATAGACGCTCTCTTCCAAAATATCATTTAGAAAAGCTGTCATGATACCCAACCACCAGATATCGTAGTCATGGTATGTAGCCGTGGCAAGTAGGATCTGGATGGACTTAAGCATAGTTACTTAGAAAAGGTTTCATCATCATCCATACCTGGTCAATGATGTAGATCTTTAACAAGTCTAGCTTTGAAAGTCTCAACTCTTCCATGTACACCAAGTAATCTTCTCAAGATATACTTGCTCCTGATGGGGATTTAACCCTTCAGATATAGCAGCCAAAGTCCATACTTTGTTGGTGTACATGGATTCCATCTCAGATCACTAAGCATCCAGCCATTCTTACAGAGTCTTACTCCTGATGGCCAGCTCGAAGCTAGTTGGGTCATCATCTCATGATGCAATTCTCGCTCCCACTATCATAGAGAAACAGAAGTATCTCTCAGGTGGGTGAGGAACCCTACTAGATCGGCGGAGAGGCTGAGGTTCGTTGGTTACTATTGAATCCTTTGGTTCTACCAAATCATCAGCTGCATTTTGTATAGATGGAACATTTCCAGTTCTACGTAACAGATCTTGCCTCGAGCTTGTCCGGATTTTGCTTTTAGACATAGGCCGGACAACCCCAAATCTTAACTAGCTTAAGACATGGGCTCTTCTCATACCATATCATATATGAGGTGGTAGGCAACTGATTTGATTCGAACCCTATTCAATAGGTATGCAGCTTCTCAAGCGCATAACTCCCAAAAAGGAAATAGGTAACTCATAGTACTCATCATAAAGCACACCTTATCATATAGGGTGTAATTGCTCCGCCCCGATATACCATCGTGCTATGGTGTATTCAGAGGAGTAATGCTGAGAGAGAATCTCATTCTCCTTTAGAATAATCCAGGATTTTCGTGCTCAAGTATTCTCCTCCTTGATCTCATCGAAGGACATAATACTTATACCCGTATTGGTTCTCTACTTCTAACTTATATTCTGTGAATATCTCAAAAGGTTCGGATTTTTGTTTCAACAGGAACATAGGTCTGAATCTTGAGAGATTATCAGAGAATATAACGAAGTACAAAGAACCAGTCTTGGCATGTGTAGACAGGGGACCTTACATACATCAACATGTATCAATCCCAAGAGTTCACTAACTCTTTTTCTGTTTCCAATAAACAGAACTATGGTCATCTTATCTTTGTGACATGACTGGCGAGTTTCATAAGATGTAAATTCAAACAGATTTAAATATGCATCTAAATGTAACTTTAGCTAGTCAGGTCGCATTGATATGACCTAGTCTACAATGCCTCAAGAAGGATTTGTTCATTTTTGAACTTTTCCTCTTGTGTGTGTTCTGTATACTAAAGAACTGTAGTTTGATTTAGAACATCAACGCTTTTAGATAACGTGCCTGAACCGATCAACTTTTGATATAGGAAATGTTCAAAACATTATCCAACTATACAAAATTTTATCATTTCTTTACTAATAAAGAGATTGATATGATTTTGTATATCAGGTTCGGTATCTAACAACATTCGTTCAGAATCAATGTATTGGTAATACAGGGTGACAGTGACCAACAGACTTGGCTGCAACACTTGCCCCGTTTTCTATCTCATGAAACTTATCACCCGTTCTCAGTTCTCTACCTTTCTGTAGCCCTATGTAACAGATTACATATCTGGGATCCTGATCTGGTATCACATACCCAGGACGTAAAGGTTACTAAGAAACAGTTCTCTGTATAATGAACACACCCGAAGATGATGCATCAGCATGCACTCTCTTCGTTTGGGCGGCACGGGAAATCTGGTATTCCCCAATTTCCTGCTCTGTCTTATAACAATTATAAGTTGGAGCGGGACCAATCGTTCCCCAGTTCAGTATAACAAGCGGGTTCGGTCAATATTCCGTATTATTATCTTGATTAAGGCGTGATATGGTCGCTACCTGGAGAGAGAGAGAAGAAAACACTCAGCGTGCGCTCTGTCAAGAATAGATTGGTTATTATTTTATCTAATCAGGATGGCTCCCACTGCTTTTTATCAAATCTTCCTTCAAACCCTAAAAGGAAAGACCAGCCGGGATTAATTACACACTACAAGTTCGCCAATCTTTCAGCCAGGCCAGTGTCGGTACTTTGAGAGAGGTCCCCCGTGCTTTCGCACGAACCTAATTAATGTAAACCTCGTTTTCCCAGAGGCGTAACCTCGTTAACACCTTTCTAGACACTTACTTGATCGGCTAATTGCAATGTATAAAACTCTCCCAGGAGTAACTCTTACTCGCAGCGGGTATCGGGATCCAACTATCTCATAGAAGGTATGCAATCTCATTGCAAATTTCAACACTTGAAATTCCCGATAATATTTTGCCCCTAGCATCCTATGACCTTGACGGAGGTCAACAAACCATAGGCTACTAGTCAAGTTCAACCCGTCATTTCTTGATCGAATTAAACCCACCCGCACGACCCTTGACGGAGGTCAACAAGGCCGCACGACTACCCTAATCCAATCTGCATCATATGCATAAGCAGATAAATACTAGTTAGCTACCGCACACTACGCCTTGACGGAGGTCAACAAACGTGGCACGAATACTAAATAGGACTTATCTGAAATGACGGAGGGCTACGACAGGTTTTTCTGAAAACCTATTGCGCAATGAACTTGATATCGTTGTAGAATTAAATGATTTTAAAATGGAATGTTTTTGAGGCTTTTCTAGTTTTGCTAAAGGAGTCACTCCCGGTGAAGGGATCGTCGGTCCTTTCCTCGTCGAATGAGGTGCGGGATATATCATATATATCACTGTGCAAAGCAAAAAAAAACACTTAAAAGCAATCAAAAGACAAACCGAGTGTGTAGCATCTGCCAGTTATTGCTAAAGGAGTCACTCCCGGTGAAGGGATCTCGGTCCTTTCCTCATCGAATAAGGTGCAGGATATATCACATATACCGCTGTGCAAAGCAAAAACTGTAGCTACCTGTTTTATTTTGAAATTCGATTCTACAACATCTTAGGTTTCTTTTACTTTCATTAATCACATTAATGAAGTCCCATCATTTAAGTACCTAAACATCACAGATAAATACGGCGTACACTTATGCCATCCGCATTCGCCTCGATGTCCCCTCATGCACCGTTAGGTTAGGAAACTAAGGCAGAGCAGGGCAGGGCTAGCGCGGGTGTAAAACATAAGTAACGCCTATATAATATATCATATATACTATATACTGTATCTATCACAGAACATCACATGATCACATCACAGATATCGCAGCAGAAGAAACATATGAAATATTGGATATACTAGGACGTCCGTGTTATTAATACGAGCCAGTATAAAACACGGATTCCACGGTCGTGATGAATAGCCAAACCCACACCCTTAGACCCCTACGAGAGCGGCAAGCAACCCTACCAATTCTAGAGTTAGGAGACCCGAACTCGACTCCTCGAGTTGGTCTCCCACTGGACTCCAGAACCCGGTTACTTGTGCTCCCCTCCTTGGGTCTATCCTAGTGCGGAAAAGTAAATAATATACAAAGGGTGACAACTTCCGCAACCTGGAAGTGCCCCAAATAAAAGAATATTACATACAAGTTTTTACATGAATGAAAATGAAAAACACTCATCTCACATAAAACCCCCCGGCTATTCAAACACGACGATCCAATATAACATATCCAGCAACACATAACATCACATGTCATCAACGTAAGTAAATATGTCCATCCCAATTGTCGTTGACATATAGCAACGAAACCGGCGATATCACATATTACACTTACGGTCACAGAAAAGAAATTGTAAAACTACAACAGTTGGAATCCGCAACCACCTCAGACATCGCATGCCTGACCAAATGAATTACTTAGACATCGCATGCCTAACAATTATAAACCCCGCATTTTAGTCTCAAAATCGAAAACTCTTTTCAACATTAAGTCGGGCAATTCAACAAGATTCCCGACATCCTGATCGAATGCTCGTCGCAAACTTTAGTAGGCGGCCGCACCCCCGTTACCGTCGACGAAGTGCACCAAGGCGGAACACCGCTACCGTGAGCACCCGAACGGATGCTTTCGGCGACGGGGTTCTCCTACAGTCACTTGGTCGGGGCAATGGGGCAAGGCCGTCTATTAAGTTTACCCGGCGAGTATCCGCGTACGCTACGTGATTGCGACGGACTTTTGATCACATTAAAATTCCGTGGCAACCGATCAAGTGAGACTAAACCGCTAGATTTATAACATTCATTCAGTTATCACATAACTTATTGTGAATTCCGATTATTGTATCCCATTCCAGATAAACAGAAAATGTTAAACTTTTCGATCGAACAATCGAACACCCAAGTTTTCCCGATACAGCTCAACACATGAAATAAGTCTAACAACATTCCGTTCGTGCCTCAGTACCAACGGTCCAGCCGTAGAAGGGTCAAGCCAACGTCTCACATGTGGCACGCCGTACTGCCCCAAACCCTAAGGTTCAAAGGGCAGTTCAAGACGGTCACATAATCGAGTTAAGGTTTGTTGTCTTCTAGAGGGTCCATCGCGTTACTTGCACTACTTAGAATTTCATTAAACTACGGAAAAATCCAACACTTGGAAATTTCCCGACAGGGGAAAAATTGGGTATTTATATCCGGTCGAACTTTTTAACATATTCTAAAATTTATGCGGAAAGCCACAAAGACGAAATTTGATAATCCGATCGAAACTTTGATTCCCAATACAACCCCAGAATACTCTGCTGTAGAGTCACAATAAAAATATCCCAGAAAATATAGCATTGTATTATATGAGTTACTGTGCAGAAATTACCATATAAGGGAACAGTACGGCCGCGGAACCGCCGCATCATGCATAGCACGTGCCGCGGTTCCGCGGTGGAAAAGTCGACTTAGGCCCTCGTATTTCACAGTAATTCAAATAACACCCTGCTTGATTTTCTGCATATTTTTAATTGACAAAAATCCCATTTTTTAGAAAAAGTCCAGAGAGCATTTTAGGGTTTTGGGTTTCGGTTCGATCGGGTTTCAAACGTCGTCTAGACTTCGCCTAAGGCTCTAGCTAGGCTCTGATACTACTGTAGGGTTCCTAGGCACCCCAAGGAGGTCTCATAAGGTATCAACCATGCCAATTTCAAAAAATACGGTGCCGAGAAACCCTAGACTACGGATCGTTGGCTAGAATTCTAGGCGAAACGATAACAAGTTAATACTTAACTATGAGATAACGGAAATACAACCTTTGTAGATCCGGTTCTCCACCTCCATAGCTCCGCAACGAAGTATCCTCGCTGTCCAAATCGAAATCCGGGCTCTTGCGTCGGCTTCATCGGAGAAGAAGCGGGCTAGGTCATCGACGACGTGCCGAAGATGATCTACGTCGAAGCATCACTAGATCAAGCTCCACCTTCACCAAGCCATGAAAACTTGTGAAGGAAACACACTCTACTACTTGGCAAGAGGTAGAGGATGAAGAAATAGGAAGTGGGTAGACTTTAGAATTGGATTTCTCACTCTTTATCATCAATCACCATTGATGACGTCAAGGTTTTCTTCTTGAGTTCAAGGAAGAAGAAGAAGAAATGATATGATATCTTTTTTAAAAATAGAAAAGAAAAACCAAACTTATCATAATTCAACCATGGTTATGTGTAGAGAGCAAACTATAGTTAGGTGAATGGTTAGGTTAGGTATAAAACAAAAATGGTGGACTTTATTCAAAGATTCATGAAGCTTCAACAAAGAACAAAAATAGCCACCATTTTCCTTTTACCAAAATGAAATAAACAAATAAATAAATGAATAAAAACAAAACCCTAACCATTATTATGTAACCATAGTTTGATCTTTACACAAAAACCCTAGCAAACATGTATCATCAAACATGATACAATCAAGTGCACAAAAGTATATCACATATACAATGTGTACATCCGAGTGAGAAAATCCATTTAAAGTGAACCGATACTAGTTAATGCAAAGTAATATATCAAATATATAATTATGCATTAAATCATTAAATCAACACTTGATTTAACGATCCGGTCATATCGCATATAACCGACTAGTATCCAATGTATCGGCTTATCGAATCAACCCTCGATTCGATAACTAGGTTATATCGCATATAACCATTCGATACATTCATCGCGAGAATAGAATACGGTATCACATACACGCATTATTCTCGGTCCCGCACATATCTTATATGCGCTCCTATTTCGTTTTGCTTGAGCCAGGAAACCTCTGTGTAGGACTCTAAAGACTCGTCAATACGCCGGCAGCAGATGATGATCATATCAAACACCCACAAGCCGCAAGCGGTCTGCTAAACGTAACGGCCACCCGGGTATTGAGCGATCTGAAGATCGACGAGCAAGCCCGCTCACACTCCAGTGAATCCAACCAGTAACACTACCGTACAGTCCGGTCTGATCGTCTGATATGTCGCATATCTCGCCTAGGGGTGGTAAACGTCAGACCCCAATAGCTCGATAAGTCGTGTCGATATGAGGTCTATAACAATTCGAGAAACTACTGGTAACACTTACCAGTAAATCTCAGCAACCCTGGCCAGGGATTTCCTGTTATAGCCAATCGAACACAGCGCAACATCAACCCCCTATACCGGGAGAGACGAATCCCCTCCTATCGCTCATTGCCTCCATGTGCCTCGGGACTGTACCCAAAAATTACCGTTTTGCACGCCCTCTTGGACATGGTAAGATGGAAATCAAAGCACAGTGGGAACCACACAAGACTCTATGACGATCTCGGGTCAACAGACTACTCTGTACCAGTGTCACCAGAGAACTGCCATCTGACGTGAGGTATAATACCATCTGAGATTTCTCGGCGAGTCCGTCCAGTGTACCCAGCCTCTACTGAGCACCCGTATATCATCTCTGATGTCAAACACCGATGGATATGGGATCATCCATCGCCCATCTGTATGGGTCGAGAAGGTATACGCTAGTCTACTCTGGTATATCGATGCCCCGTCTCGATATACCCACGACTAGGGACTGTGAAGGATGTACTTATGGACTACCATGTCCCCACTAGTATGATCCGCATCATAGTCCAGGTAGTCAAGTACACATCCTAAGGGCTTTACCAACATGTAATAGAGAGACAATCAATGTACACGTTAAGGTAAAGAGTAACCAGATAGCATACTATCATGTCGAGCAAGAAAGTCCTCCCTATATATGTCCCAGCATCCACTACAATATACATCCTATGTATAGTAATGGCCTCTAGGGCATACATATAACTAACAAGAGTCTTGTGTGATTCCCACTGTGCTTTGATTTCCACCTTATCAAGTCCAAGAGGGCGTGAAAAACGGTGGCTTTTGGGTACAGTCCCAAATCACATGGAGGCAATGAGCGATAGGAGGGGATTCGTCTCTCCCGGTATAGGGAGTTGAAGTTGCACTGTGTTCGATTGGCTATAACCGGAAATCCCTGGCCAGGGTTGCTGAGATTTACTGGTAAGTGTTACCAGTAGTTTCTCGAACTGTTATAGACCTCATATCGACATGACTTATCGAGCTATTGGGGTCTGACGTTTACCACCCCTTGGCGAGATATGCGACATATCAGACGATCAGACCGGACTGTGCGGTAAGTGTTACTGGTTGGATTCACAGGAGTGTGAGCGGGCTTGCTCGTTGATCTTCTGATCGCTCATTACCCGGGTGGCCGTTACGTTTAACAGACCGCTTGCGGCTTGTGGGTGTTTGATATGATCATCACCTGCTGCCGGCGTATTGACGAGTCTTTAGAGTCCTACACAGAGGTTTCCTGGCTCAAGCGAAACGAAATAGGAGCGCATATGAGATATGTGCGGGACCGAGAATAATATCAGTATGTGATACTGTATTCTATTCTCGCGATTTGTATCATTGGACGGTTATATATGATTTAGCCGGGTTACCGAATCAAGTGTTAATTCGATACATTGATACACTTGATATTAGTCGGTTATATGTTATATGACCGGATCATTAAATCAAGTGTTGATTTAATGATTTAATGTATAATTATATATTTGATATATTACTTTACATTAACTAGTAATTGTTCACTTAAGATGGATTTTCTCACTTGATGTGCACATTGTATATATGATATAGTTTTGTGCACTAGTTTGTATCATGTTTGATGATACATGCAAACTTGGGTATGTGTATGCTTTGAACCAAGTTTAGGTAAATGGTTAGGGTTTTAATTCATTTATTCATTTATTTATTTTATGAATATATAATGAAATGGTGGCTTTCTTCTCTTTCTTTGCTTGAAGCTTCTTGAAGCTTCAAAGCATCTTTGAAAAAGTCTTTCATTTTGTTTTATCCTTAACCCTAACCATTTAACTAAACCCCAGTTTATTCTCTACATTGGTTACACTAACCCATGGTTGCTATATGATAAGTATTCACTTGAATTTTATTTTAAGAATTAATAATTTCATTTTCCTTCTTCTTCTTCATCTTCTTCAAGTGAGGAAAAGAAAAGCTTTCTTGAAAAATGTCAAGTGATGAAATCAAGTGAGAAATCCAAGTCTAAAGTGAACCCACTTCCTATTTCTTCATCATCTACCACTTGCCATGTAGTATAGGGTGTTTTCTTCACAAGTTTCATGACTTGGTGAAGATGGAGCTCGAGTTAGAGTGGCCTCGACGTAGATCATCTTCGGCACCGAAGTCAATGACCTAGCCCGCTCATTTCTCTGATGAAAGCGACGCTAGAGTCCAGGATCCCGATGATCGCAGCGGAGGGACGTCATCTCGGAGCTAAAGAAGTGGTGGACCGGATCTACAAAGGTTGTAATCCCTTTCACTTAGCAATAAAGTTGTTTACTTGCATGTTTCGCCTAATCTCTAGTTAACGATCTAGCATTAAGGTTTCTCGGCACCTAGAAAAATTTGATTTTGGCATGGTTGATGCCTTATGGAACCTCATTAGTGTGCCTAGGAACCCTACATCTATCAGTGGCTCAATCCTTTGGTGCTGATCTGCACGTCCAAGTAATCTCATACAGCGATCCATCCAACGCTCGTGGCGCGAAAACGCAATAAAAAGACACATTTCTGCAATCGTGTGTCGCCGGAATTACGCCCTGGTCAGTCCTCGTTCGTGACGAGCTCGTGCTGACCGCCACTCTAGCTGTAGCTCTCCCTGCCCGTAATCGTGGCAGCAAAACCATAACGGGTACCGATGAGGCTAGATCATGAATGAATATAATACTGAGCAAAGAAATGTACATCCTAAGGCTTCTTAAGTGGAGTAGCGTATCTTAAGTATGCCGCGGAACATACCTACGGTACGTCACTCTACTTTAGTCACCTATTCCATCAACCAAGGGTCATCCTACGCTCCGAAGGTAAAACCTAACGCTCTGATACCAACTTTGTCATGCCCCAAAAGTACGGAACATGACCGGCACTTAAACTACGAAACGTTTCGAGGCGTACGTAATCTAAGTAAGCCGAAAACCTAGAAATCCAAATCAAGAAAAGTAGTAGAGTGAAGAAAAACCAATTTAAATTAAGTAGTTTGCAACCTATGCCGAAATATGCATTTTAAAATCACAAGTCTTTTCTAAAAATTTCGGTAAAGTTTCCTTTGTAAAAACTGACCCTAAACGGGTACAAAACCTGATAAAGCATATATAATGAAAAATGCATCCCTAAGCGGGAGCTAGCTCTTCGTCAATCGACGGTCACAACCACGCAAGCAATATAATATGCAACACCGAAAGGCGAGGATCATAACAGAAAAGGAAACTCAAAACAGCATGAAATCCATAGAAATACAACGCGCGATTCTAAGGTCAAAAAAAATAACAACACTGGTCTCTATCTGAAATAAATACATATTTGGTTGATGGAATTTACTAGATACAACTGAATAATAATATACAAAATATACTGATGGTCACGATGCAAGTGAACCCACCTACTGGCAAATCACCCGAAAATGAAAGTAGTGCCAGCAAAGCCAACCTGTACGGCAAAACCTGCAAGAAACTATGGCACAACGGGGGTGAGTTTCCAACTCGTGAGTAGAAAAACATCTACAAACAGAAATCGCATGAACAACGCAATCCTAGGTCATACGATCATAATATATCCTCAAATATATAACCTGCAGCCTATAACAATGTCTAGGGTATACCTCTAAACAACTGTAATACCAAGTGCTCGTGTCAGTGCCTCAGGTAGCAATATATCATATGGATGAAGTATGAATGCATGAAAACAGAATACATGAAACTGAAGAAACTGCTTTCATAATTTAGTGAGATTTTTGTATATTTAAAATGAGGTATCATAATGAAATCAGCATAAACAGTGTCTAGCATTGACACAAAACATAAATTCCAATGTCTCAAAATCTCAGGCTCCGGCTACCCGGACTGGCCTGTATCATTAAATCTCAGTACCTCAATATCTCGAAATCTCAGTATCTCAATCTCACCATCCAGGGCGCCGTCAGTCCAGACCGGCCCCTAACATCAATCTCAAGACTACGACGGTATCCTCCGGATATCCGACGTGTCGGGTAAAATCACTGGTCGGTAGTGCTCCCCTTCCAGGCTCAACGCCATCCTCTACGACCTTCTCGCCCCGGGATACCGCATCGGGCCCACCATATACCCGAAACGGTTCATCCAACTCCTTGAACCGGGTCTCGAAATCCATCAGCAAACTCATGGTGGACGACTCATACATCATGGGAAAACCGCACTTTTCATTTAAAAAGAGAGAGAAAAGAAGTTTATAAATGTTTTTGCGGTTTTCCCCCAAATCCAGGAAATCTCATGAAAATTCGAATCCAAATCCTCAATAGCATGTAAACAGTGAATATATGCATAAAAATCCATGAATGCGGCATAACAGTGAATAATAACATGCATGAAGTAGCAAGTAATAACTACAATGTCTAAACTAGCATATAAGGCAAGTACACTAATATCATGTCTAAACTATTAGCTAACAAACTATGTCAATGAAATAGTATTTTCTAAAGTGTATGTGACATGGCAATTACCAATGAAGATATGTGTGAGCCGGCAAGTAAGTGTACGTGGTACATACGCATCATCGGTAATGGTGCTGGTGTCCTAACAGCATGATATCAATAACGGTATATGAAAAACACAATATAAGTATGCGATGCGGAGCGAACAGCAATAATGTGCGGGAGCTGAAATACTAGACACAACGATAACTAATCCGCATCTAATATCATATGAGTCATACAGCTACACTAAACTATAGGGCTGAGCTAACAGGCTAACTGAAGGTAAGGAAATCGCCTAACATCTGAGTCGATACATACATACATACATACATACATACACACACACACACACATACACACACACACACACACACACACATTAGTCGGTGATCCCGCCTCGATAATATCACATCCGATACCATATCTATAATCAGATATTTCCAAGTCAAGAGTGCGGATCAACCATCAATATATAGCTCGTACGTAAATCCGTCGTACGGCACCCCAAATCTGGATACGGGTCAATATCACATTCATCACATTATTCATCTGGTATCCTCTTTATCCAAGATCATAATCCGGGTACTGATCTATGTCTAGTACAATACTAATATCATCAATATAATCATGATCTGACTACTGATCGACAGTCTCGTACAAACCAATATCATCAGCACATATCATCATAAGAAGTATACATCGCCCAATGAGACCCATTATAGCTATCTTAACATATCTTATCTCATATCACGATCACATGTTGACCATTTTATTTAAATCACTATTCACATGGTATCGTCATCCAAAGATCCGCTATAACATCATGACGTATCTCAAATACGAATTCTGCCATATCACCGATCTCGCGGTCTCAAATCACATCTCATCGACTCACCTCAAATCGCAAATACTATCCTCAAATCTAGTATATGAACACATATTACCATACCCATGTGAACACATAAATATATATTCCTATATACGCACATATGAAAGAAGAATGTATGCAAGTATGGGTGTGTGTGTATGTGTGGTGCAACCACTACTCTAGGGTTTCGCTACACTAAACCAATCCAATCACACCTAGAATCCATCTTTATCATCAATAATCTCTAACAATATATAATCAATATATGTGTGTATACGTATTCGTATACATCACCACGAACTGCGGGGGTGCTATAGCCATCCACCCGACTTCTCCCCGTAGATATAAATCTACTCACCTTGCTTCTTGTGTGCTGATGCCGATGACACCATCTTTATCTTCAACGCCTCGACGTCATGTGGGTACCTATAAGGATATTACAATGCTAAAGCATATGAAAATCACATCAGAAACCAAAACGGCATACGCTACGCCCATAGGTAAAAACCTATAGTCTCGCATGCAAACACGACCAATAACCCCTTGCCATTGACGTTCAAACGCCACCCGACAGAAATGAATCACCAAATACCAAAATCCATGCTAAAATAAGTCGTAAAACATGCGCCAACACATGAAAACTACCCCAGATTCTATCCTATGTGGAATCAGTCAAAGTTGCACATACCAAAGGTCAAATTTATAGGGTAAAAGGCTACAGAACAAAAACGAGGGGGTTCCAACCTGCTCTGGCCACAATTTGCGGCAAGAAGGGATAAATTGGCGGCCTGGGGAAGGAGTTAGGTACTAGGGCTTTGGGTGGTGGTTCCTAGGTGCTTGCATATCTTACTGTCAAACCAATTTTATTTTCCGATGACTCGGGTGATAGCAGATTTCTAAAAATAGTCACAGAATTACAGTTTTTCCCGATATCGATTCCATAAATCCGTATTCTGGGTTTTACTCTCTGCTTTGGTCCAATATAACTTCGCAACAGGGGTTGTAGCCTCTAATTACACCTCAATTCATCTTTGATTTCAGATCAAACCCTAAACCCTAACTTGAATTTTCCAAAGTCCATCAAAACACACAATATCAACATGAAACAAGTATAGATGCATAATGAAACGACATACTACTCTAAGGGTGTAGAAATTACCTTCTTTGGCAACTCAAGAATTTTCTTGAGTTGCTCAAAGTCCTCCAAATCCATTCTTTCTAGGTCCAATGCGTAGCTAGTGAGCTTGGGAACATTTTTTGTGAAATGGGAATAGGGTTTTGGGGTTGTATTCATGGTGGATCTAGGCTTGAAGAGGGGTGAGGAGGAAGAGGGAGGAGCTGCAGCAGCAAGGGGAAGGAGAGGAGAGAGAATGAGAAGAGAAAATGATGGGTGGGATGGTTTAAAAAGAAAAAGTTGACTTACCCTTTCTCTCTTTTCATCCTACCATACCTTTTTCTTTTCTTTTCGTTTTCCTTTATTTCATCTCACACAATGGTAACCCTAGGCAACCAACTACCCACAACATGTAAGAAAATGTATACAAGTGTGGAATCAAAATGATATGTGTATGTTTTGCTCCAAAAATGCTAAAAACCGATTAGCGACTTTTAATTGCGATTAGCACTAAAATAGTATATAATTAATCATAAAAACTTAAAAATGGCATAATTCCATAAAATACCCTATTTTAGAATTTTCCATAATTTTTCTAAATTTTTCCCCATTTATCGGTATTTAATTATACCGACATATTAAAATATTCATTAAAAATTAATATTAAATTATAAAAATTTCCAAAAATAATATTATTTTTTTTTGAAATGTTACATAGGGAGAAATACCTATGTGAGACCCTTACGACTCATAAAGTCAAACGTTTTAGTCGACAGGATCTTAACCCTGTCTACTAAGCCATCTTTGTTCAAATCGACAAAGGCAAATGGTGATTCTCTCTTGGAAACATTCCAGTTGTAGAGATGCTGATGTCTAAACAGGTGTTAAACTCCAAGTCCTCTTATGGCAAATGATGATTCGCTCCTGGCAATGTTCCAGTTATAGCGATGGTGATGCCAAGATTGGTATCAGATCTCTGGTCCCTAACTTATAAAAAAACAGTAGCGAGTAGCAAAAAAATGCATATGAAATAGCCTAAATGATGGGTCAACTCGCAATAAAAATTAGCGAGCAAAAAATATACATATAAAAACAGTCGAAATGATTGGGCTATCGCAACTTTCGCGATATGAAAAGCTAAAAAGATAGAGCATTGCAACAATAAAAAATAAAATAAAATAAGATTTCCTCTGCACTGCAAGTATGTTCATATTGACTCTTGTATACGATCCATGGGCACAAGCAAATAAAAAAGGAATCATACTTTCCTACCAGGCTCCGTCAAAGGGAGAACCAAATCTTGATGGCAACATCTACAGCCTAAAGATCAGCTGAACGCTCTTCTCATTCAAACAGGATGCAGATGCGACGTTTATAAAGGCTCCAAGGAGCCAAATCAAAAGGGAGTGATGGAAAAATCCTAACTCCAGCCCGACGTGCTTCTCATGCCAGCAGAATGCAGATGCAACGTCAACAAAAGACCCAAGGGTCAAAGCAAAAATGGAGTCACAGCAAAATCCTAGCTCCATGTCTTAATGGTTCATATACAAACCAGAGACTATCTCGATGTTCCCCCTCATTTCAGCAGGATGCGGACGCGACTATCAAATGAATTTGGAGCAATGGCATATTCCTAGCTCCAGACTTCAATTGCAGTACATACAGCATTGAAGTCTTACAGATGTCTACCCTACTTCAGCAAAGGAATGGCGCGACATCGTCAAAGCAAAAAATGAAGCAACGGCGTATTCCCGGCTTCGGGTATCGATGGCATATAAAGCCTAAAAGACTATCGGAGATCATCCCACGCCATAGCGGAGTGGTTATAACTCATCGGGGCTCTAAACTGAGCCTAACCTCAAGTAAAAAACGTCATGGCAAATTCCTAACGTTTGCTCTTCCGACGGTAATATGACCTAAGGTGATTACTTGAAGACATCTTGTCCAGCCCCAGCAGGGATCAGAAACACGACAGTCGCGGGGCTACTCAAACAACGGCTTAAAAACTGCATATCGAGGAATACGTCAACCAACACGACGGTACCACGGACCAAAACCCTAGTATCATAAACTTAACGGACCTCTGTCGTAAAGAATGGGGGTTATCTGCATATAACGTTATGACAAGTTTGCATGTAAACCCAAGGGAGGTAAACTACAAACTTCGAAATGAGTACATAAACTAGAAACTCCGAAACGAGTGAATAAACCACGGACTCCGAAATGAGTACATAAACTAGAAACTCCATAACGAGTGAATAAACAACAGACTCCAAAATGAGTACATAAACTAGAAACTTCGAAACGAGTGAATAAACTACAGACTCCGAAATGTACTAAACTAGAAACTCCGAAACGAGTGAATAAACAATAGACTCGGAAATGAGTAAATAAACTAGAAACTCCAAAACGAGTAAATAAACTAATTGGTGCTGAATTAAGACATCAAGAAACAGAAAGGCGCAACTCATAGACCTCGGGGCTCGGAATTACGTTTCTTAAGGATCAAGACCTGAGTTAATCATGGATGACGACGCTTATGTCCATCCGCTTTCAAAATTCTAAATGACATGGCAGCCCGAAACCAGCCATATATTATACTTCACTCACGGGTATACCACCATGAGCAAGGTGGCAGGGAGAAGAATTTGTTCACATCAGTCCAGTACACACCTATGTCTAGATGCATGCATCAGAAACTTCTAAGGTTAAAATATAAAGTATACGTGCAGGGGCAAGATGCCCACATGGATATGTACTGGGGATGGAACGTTTACCGGTCAACAATTTTTTTATTTATTTATTCCACAGAAAAAAGATCACCAAATATAGGATAAGAGATATAGGGATTAGTAAAACAATAAACAAAATTCTCTAACTCCTTCTCTGCCCTCTCTACCATGTCGAAGCGGCGATCTTCGCGAGGAGTCACTCTCCATCGGTCAGCGCCATGCCCATCAGCGAAAGCGGACATGACGACCCGCCGAACCCGCATCTAACTTAGCAAATGAACAGAACGGTCCTTCAGAGGTTGAGAAATCAAATACTCCTCATAAAAGCACTCGATCTTGTCCTCTGTTGCGTCGAGCATCGCCAGAGTCATCTCCGCTGGATGAGGGGAGATGTCAGCAAACACGGACATGAAGATCATCCGGAGCCAAATGGAGCTGATAGGAAGAGGAGAGTCTTTACAAGTTAAAAGCTCGTACATCACCGTGTCATACTGGTCATCAGTGAGAACGGGATCCACTAACCGCGCAGCGAAACGGGGAACAGTTCCCTCGATAGATACTTCCCATGGTTGTCGATGAGCATGAGGAAGATTGCAAGTCATAACTCTTGGTCTGTAAAAAAATGGCTTTCTTCTTGTGAAGAAGAAGAAGATCATCACTTCAGAATTTAAAGAGAAGCATTTAAATTTAGGCACAGAAATTGTTGTGCATGGTGGAACTCTTTCCAAGGCCTGGCAAAAAGGGCATGGGAAAAAAAAAGAGTTGACTCATGGGAACCAGAGCAAGAAGGTGAAACGATTCCCTCAACCGCACCCTACGTTCTTGACACGTGAGCATCGGCGCCGATTCTTTCTGGGATTAGAGCAGCACCTTACGTGCATGACATGTGAGCGCCGACGCTAGTTCTTTTCGGGATTAAGTCCTGCAATAGCGCCTCACGTGCGTGACACATGAGCGTCGGTGTTTTTTTAATGTAATAATACCTCATATGGGCATTGGCATAAAGAAAAGGAGAGTTTTGTCATTCACACTTCAAAGAAATTTATACATTGGTGATAAGGGTGATAAAAAAGAGGTATCATCAAAATGTTTACAATGACAAGACGCTGAATTCCGGACACGGATTCATGAACTTAGAAGCAAGTTTAAGTAAAGTGCTTCTGGCTTCATTGATCATCTTCTTATGCATTTTCTTACGAATGCAAACATCGGGATCCCCGCCGATGTCATCCATCCTCCGGTACGTGGATATTATCACCTTCTGTTGAAAGACGCGATGCAAAACAACGACAAGATCATCTCTCCGCTTCATTGAAATTAGGCCCATCAGATATACTTATTCACCGCTGGAAGACGGACCGGGACGTTGGGACGTTTGGCCTGAATCCTGGGGGCAGATGTTATTTGGGTTTATCCGTCCACCTCTCTAATGATTCCAAGTTGATTTATGGCACCGTATATCGGAGGTTTGGACGGACGCGACCATTGTAGCAGACTTTATCAGATTCCCTTTCGTTTGCGAGTGGTTTTTTATTGTGGGGACGCTCTTCCCTGCAGGCGCAAGCCCCTACAGTCAATTACGTTACCGCATCGTGATAACCACTTTCTCCTGCTCCGGAGGTTCACTTCATGTCGTGTGTATGTTTATTTTATTTTGGTTGCCCGTGAATTATATACGGAGACTAGTTTATGTCGCCCATAGGTCGTGGATTAGTCCAAATCTGTATATTTTTAGATTTGGGTTTGGGTTAATTTAAGAATCGTTAATCTGGTTTGAGATTAAGATCAACTTAAACATATGGGCATTTGGGCTCGATTATTTTAGTTTAAGGACATCGCGGTCCATTATCACCATGTTTGAGACTAAATGTTAGTTTAAGAACGTTTCGGTCCTTTGTCGCCGTATTTGGAGGCGAATATTAGTTTAAGGACATTTCGGTCCATTATCGCTGTATTTGGGGCGAATATTAGTTTAAGCAAATTTCGGTCCATTATTCAACTTGATTGCACGTGTATTTATTACGTGGCGGAGTGAACGATGTTGATATGGAATGTTCCCAATTTGGGGCACGCTCCGATTTGAGGCATGCACGTCAATTTGGAAGTGCATGAAGAAATTATTGGTTGTCGGGACCCGCTACCTCTCTGAAGACGTTGAAGAATTAAAACGACATATATCCGAGATGTGAAGAGATGTACCTTTAAACCAAATCCCGTATTTGAGGGAAAAGGGTTGTGGCGGACTCAAGAATTTTTGGTCATATTTGAGACCTTGGAAATCAAGAGCATATAGGCTCGATTGATATCTTTGTTAAGAATACGTGAGTCTAATTTGAGACTAAGATCCATTTAACAACATTTTAGGATCTTCTTTATTTAAGACCCAGCAACAGAGTATTTGGACTCAGTTGCAAGATTTTAATAACTTAGCTAATTTTGGCTTTGGTATGCTTAGTCTCCCTTTTTTTGAAAAAGTGTTAAGCACTTATTTGAGCTCTATTTATTCAGTCCCTCTTTTTTATGCAAAAAATGCTGAGCACTTATATGAGTTTTGACGCCCACGTATAATCATGTGGAACTTTCAGTCATGGGCATTGCCCAATAAGTGTTGAACACTTTACTCATTTTGTCTTTATATGGAGTGCTAGGCACTCTTTATAGCGTCTACGTGGGGAGAGCGTGAGGCGCTGCCCAATGAGTGTTGAACACTCAGCCGTTTGTCTCTCTTTTTTTGAAGTGCTGAGCACTTTATGGTGTCTACGTAGGGAGCGCGTGTGGCGCTGAGCGCTGCCTAATGAGTGTTGAACACTCGGCTGTTTGGCTCTCCCTTTTTTTATGGAGTGCTGAGCACTATATGGTGCAATCATGATTTTCACATGCGGCGCTGAGCACCGGGCGCTGCCCAATGTGTGCTAAGCACTCTTCTCTTTTGTGGCGCCCACGTGAGGAGCACGTGAGGTGCTAGACGCCCATGTGGGAAGCACATGAGGCGCTGAATTCTTTTCTCCTCTGTTGATGGCATTTTTGCTCATTAATGATCACCAGGATTTTTGTTTTGAAGATCTAGGATCAAGCTTCATTTTTAAGAAGTAAGTTCTTTTATAAGAACTAGGATTCTCTTGTATGCTTTTGTTTTTTGAGGAACTCAATTTCTGGTTCTTTTCTAAATTTTTGATTCTCAAGAACAAGTTCTTCCCGATGAGAATTAAATTCTCAACTTGTGGGAGACTTGCCTCATGGATCTCAGATCCAGAGAAAAAACTAAGTTCTTTTAAAAGGGTTAAACCCTTTAATAGATAAATTAGATGTTTTGATCTTTATTTTTTTTATTTACCTAGAGTTCTGAGAAGGGAAATCTTCTTCCTTGAGAATTTAATTCTCTGGTCCTTTTGAAGCTTCTGTCTCCTTTTTTAGAAGCTTATGGGGGGTTCTTCTATATCAGACTTGAAGTTCTGGGTCCATTATATAGTAGAGGCAATTTGTTGATTATCTTTTTGGAAATCTCTCATTGAGAGATTCCAATTGATTTGGGGAATTTTAACTACCATTGGATCTTTGATCCAAGGGTTTTTGTTTTACAAAACATATTTTCTGGTTTTTTTAACAAGATCGGGAAAATATTTTCACGTATGCAGAGTTTTATTTTGTGAAATGGTGATTTTTAATCACCATTGGATTTTTAATCTAAGGGTTCTCTGTTTTACAGAGGGCAATCTTTCTTGTTTAGAAAGATTGAAGGAATATACCCCAAAATAGAATTTTATTCCATGATCCAACCGAATGTATCTTTCTTATTTTTTTGAAAGATTTGGGGATTGTTTTCTCCCGACAGAATTTAATTCTGGATTTTTGAATATTTATCATCTCTATTGGATCTTTGATCCAAAAGCTCTGTTTAACAGAGTGTAGAACTAATTCTATCTAGGCGGCGACGCTCACGTATTAGGCACATGAGGCGCCACCTGAGTGTTTTAACTCTTATTTAATAGATTCTTTTGTGCTTTGCACACTGGCGCCCGCGTGAGGAGCACGTGAGGCGCCACCATAGGATTTAATCCTATAAGATTGGCTCTGGCGCTGGCGCCCTTGTGGAGGGCACGTAAGACGCTGCCTCATTAATTTTGAATAAAACTTTGCTCTTTTATTGGGGAAACAAATGCTCCCCCGCCGTTGCGCTCACGTGTCTCACACGTGAGTGCAGCGGTGGCGCATTTTCCACCGTTTGATCTTCTGGGGAGTTGAACCGTCTTCTTATATTTTATAAATAGGGCCTTTGGCCTTTGAGATGACTGCTGTTTCCCTCATCTTCTTGAGTCTTCTTCCTTCCTTGAGAATTTAATTATGTTTTCAGAGCTCAGATCTCTGTCCAAATAAACTCCTCTTAGAGTTAAAACTCTGTCAAAATTGGTAAGAATCATGACCATGATTTAAATCTTGAAAGAATCTCATCATGTTCTAGTGTTTTGTAACCCATTAACATATCTTTGCTCTTCTTTTGTAATGATCTCTTAGAGATCCAAAACTTTTATTTGAGTAGACCATAGATCTTAAAGATCTTTAGGGTTTTACCCTGTTACTAACTTTGATTTTTGAAAGTTATTTGGAATTTAATTCCATTTCCTGAGCGGATTTCTAGGATTTTATCCTATTGTTCTACAGAGCTTGTCTCTGAGAAAATTTTTTTTTGAAGAAATTCTTTTGGAAATTTTATTCCCTTTCTTATTTTCCTTTTAGGATTCTTTTTTGGCAGATTTGAAATCTGTTTGTAGAACACATTTCTCGAGAGAGTTTAACTCCATAATTTAATGAGATTTTCTCACTAAATGAGAATCCTTATGGATTCTCAGAATGAATGCCTGCCTCATCATTGGCGGGGGGTATTACCTTGATTTTGTGGGGCCCTTTGTCCCTTTCCCTTTGAACTGTGGTGACTTTTACCACGCAGTACAATTCTAGGTGTAATAAAAATGTTAAAGTATTGAACATCATGTTGATAGTTAACCCCTCCTCTTTTTTTTGTACAGGTACAATGGCTTCCAATTCCTTCTTCCCCTTTGTTCGCTCGGAGAGTGCTTTCGCCGACGCATCTGCAGGTCGGGAAGTCTTCACACTTATTCAGGACTATGACCCAGAGCAAAAGTCTCTTCATCTGTGGGGGTCATGGTACAGTCAAATTATACAGGGTCGGCACAGTTTTACTTGCGCAGCGCCTTCGGAACCGATCATGACGATCCATTATGCTGACCCGCCGCTGGTAACTTACACAGTAGAAGAGATCAACTAGACTTCGGAAGGTCATCTTCAGCCTTCCATGGCATCAATACCAGTGCAACCGCCGATGGCCCTGAACATTTTAGGGCGACGCATATGCCAAGGAGAGTCGCATCCTTGGGGGCAAGTTTATATGATAGGAATGACCCCCCGTCATTCGGCTGGCTATCTGCAGTGGGCTTGATATATCTCGTCGGCCAAGAAATCGTTGCTACTGAAGACCAGGCTGTCTCCCGCAATCTATGCGTCCCTCGTTCACTACCACACTCCTTCTGTGTTGTGGGTCAAATCTTTTTTGGAACAATGGAACACCCTGACCCACATATTTCTCTTATCGGATCGGGAGGTTTCAATCTCATTGGAGGAGTTTGCGGAGGTAACTGGATTGCCCGTCAGAAGGGAACATTATGAGGAGATAGTTCCTCCCGATGAGTATATCTTTACCACCAAATCAGTGGTAATGGGTCTTTCTCTGGAGAATGCTGTTCAATACCAGTTTCCAAGCTTGATCAAGGTGTTGAACATGCACGAGATCTTATTCCTGGAGTCTGGTGGACACGGAGTTTGCTTCACAGATTTCATCACCCGCTTTCTTCGTCCGGAGGCTCTTTCTAAACAAGCTGCGAAGTTCGCCAAACTCGACGACCTGTTCGGATTTGATTCAGACAACTTACCGACCGCGGAGTCAGATCTAAGGAACTTCTTTATTCCGAATACTCCAGTCGTCCCCTTCGCAGAGATTGCCGCTCTGGACATTGACAAGAAGACGTTCTTCATTGGGTTTATCGCCTTGTGGCTGAGTTGGTTTGCGCTTTCGATACACCCTCGCTATATGAGACCATCTGTCTTTTATCCAGCTCATCGTATCACCGCGGGGATGCGCATGGCCATTGGGGTCGCGGGACTGGCTCATTTATATCATGGCCTGAGCTTAGTAGCTGACACTACTCAGCTGGGAGTAAAGCCTGTAAATCTCCCATTGCACTACTTCACCTCATGGATCGAGATACACGTGCTGGGTGCTTTTGGTGTTCATAAAACGACCCTGATTTTACGAAGGCTACAATTTTCCCTGGGTCATGCACCTAGTCGACGCTTCTGCTCCAGACCCAACTCAGCGGGAGGCTCGGCGATTGCTACTTCGCCCTTGCATGGTTAGAGACAGCATGGCCTTTGTAGATAAAGTCCTGACTATTGGCAACTTCCAAAGTGATCCAACTGTTGCATCATGTTTTCAAGGATGGGGTGTTCCCTTATAAAAATTCAGAAGAGGAAGGGAAGGGGAAAATTCCCCATTAATGAAAGCATCACGGGTGAGCACGTGATCCTCAATCCCTTACAAAGAGACTCAGAGAGGGAAAAGGAAAAAGTTCCCGCTAGTGGAGCATCACGTGCAAGCACGTGATGCATATGTATCCAGAGTAAGCAGCTCCGTTAGTAGGTGGCAACTAAAGCCTCACGTGCAAGCACGTGATCGTCTTTTACACAAAACGCGTGAGACTTAGCTATAAAATAAACAAAGAAACAAAGAAGCTCACGTGTTACCACGTGATGCCTTCTCTCTGTTTGGACTTCTGCATACAAACAAACCGGATTAATTCTGGGAGGGGTCACGTGATACACGTGATGGGCTTCTAAGCCTTCTGAACCGATAGAATCAAATTCTACTTAAAAGGAAGCAAAAGCGTTATCTGGAAAATATTTCCTTGTAGCTTTCTAAACAAGAAAGATTATGCTTTGTACAACAGAGCGCCGTTGGATTAAAGATCTAATGGTGATTAAAGATCACCAATCTACAGAAAAATTCTGTACAGGGAATATCTTCTCAATCTTGTTAAGAACAACAAACAAGATATCTTCTGTAAAACAGAAGTCCTTGGATTAAAAATCCAACGGTGAATAAAATTCACTGATTGATCTAAAAGATCTTTTTGGCTGATATAAAATCAATCAAAATCTTTCAATGAGAGATTTTCTAAACAAACCGATTCTTTTCTTTCTCCTATAAATAGGAGCCAAGAAGAAAAAAAGAGAGGAGGATACTGAAGGAGAGAGAAAACCCCTCTTGAAAGCAAAAAAAAGGAGAAAAGACAATTTAATTCTCCAGAGAGAAGAAGATCTCTTCAAAGAAGAAAGAAACTCTAGGTAAGAGAAGGAAGGAGATCACCCCATAAGCTCCTACAAAACAAAAGAGAATTTAATTCTCAAATCAAGAGTTTAACTCTTCTAAAAATAACTTAGTTCTTTCTCTGATTAAAGATCTGCAGAAACAGATCTCCTCATAAGTTGAGAATTTAATTCTCATCGGGGAGATCTGTCTTGCAGATTCAAAATTTAGGGGGAAAATTGAGTTTAAAGAATTTAATTCTTTCAACGTAACATATAGGAATTTAATTCCTCCAAATAAAACTGGGGTTTAACCCTATAAAAGAATTCAATTCTTAAACAAAGAATTTAACTCTCCATGCACGTAAAAGAGATTAGCACCCAATATGATAGATGTCAGGTCACGTGCACCCACGTGGGCCCCCCTCAATAATCAAAAGAGAACAATTCATATCAGGTTACGTGCTCCCACGTGCTCCCTGAACTAGCCTCTTCAAAAGAATAAAAGGGGAGTAAAACTAAAACAGTTCTCAATTTGAGGCACCTCACATGACAACACGTGACCCCTTTATAGTGCTTAGCATTTTCATGAGATGAAACAAGGCAGTCTCTATATTTAGGACGCCTCACATGATATCACGTGACCCCTTTATAATGCTAAGCACTTTTAGAAGAGAATGGAGAATAAATCAAATGCAAGTGTGCCTCACGTTATCCCACGTGAACCCAATAGTGCTCGGCACTCAGAAAAGAAAAAGGGAAATTCCAAAGAAGCTGGGCCTATTTTCAAGCGCCTCACGTGACGCCACGTGAGCGCCTTAAGCTCTTAGTGTTTAACACTACTTTAAGGCATCACGTGACCCCACGTGAGCGCCAAATATACGCTAGTGTTTAACACTTCAAATAAAACAAAAGAATGAAGGGTGTCAGAGCCCACATTATTGTTCAACATCGCTGATGCAGAAATGGGATCAATCCTAAATAAAAATGATTAAATGGGCTGAGCCCAGGATTGGCCGAACCCCAAATTGACTGAGTCTATTGGCTTTAGTCCCAAACAAGATTATCAAATCTTTAATGAACATTCACTGGTTCAAGGGTACATCATTTCGTACCTCTGATATATGTCGTTGTAATTCTTCAACGTCTTCAGAGAGACGGAGGGTCCCAATAACCAATAATTTTTGGTGCAACCCCAAATGGTTGAATCAAAACCACACAGACTATGATGTCTTTAAACTGGACTATGATGTCCTTAAACTTTACGGACTGTGGGGTCCTTAAACTCATGGACTATGATGTCCTTAAACTTTATGGACTGTGAGGTCTTTAAACTTATAGACTATATGTCTTTAAATTTTACAGACTATGATGTCTTTAAACGGTCATGGACTATGATGTTCTTAAACCCAATGGACCGCAATGTCCCTAAACTAAAACAATAGAGCTCAAATGCTCTTTTGTTGGATCTAAATGATCATGTTAAGTAGATCTTAGTCTAAAATTAGACTAATATATCCTTAACAAACGTTTAAGTTGATCTCGATCTCAATGAGATTAACGATCCTTAAACCCAAACCAAACCCAAATCTAAGAAAATACGGATTTGGACTATTCCACGCCCTACGGGCGATAACATAAATTAGTCTCCGTATACAATCTACGGGCAACCAAAAACAAAACAAACACACACAATAGGAAGTGACCATCTGGAGAAGGAGAAAGTGGTTACCGCGATGCGGTAGCGTAATTAACTGCAAGGGCTTGCGCCTGCAGGGAAGAGCGTCCCCACAATAAAAAACCCCTCACAATGAGGGAGAATCTGATGAAGTCTGCTACATCGGCCGCATCCGTCTAAACCTTTGATACATGGTGCCATAAATCAGCTTGGCATCTTTGGAGAGGTGGACGGATAAAACAAAATAGCATCTGCCCCCAAATTCAGGCAAGATGACCTACGTGGTTTCATCTCTGTTTTCGGCGGCAAACAGATTCTGGCACGCCTGGTAGGACCTTTTCCTCTTTCCACTCCACACTTCGTGTGTCGTGTTTCACGAACGAATCGCGGTTTGCTATGGTTGCCCTTGGATTCGAGGTACTAAGATTTAGTGTCTTGTTCCGTGCAGAAAACAGAAAATTAATGGCTTTCAACTGCACTAACTGCAACAACTCCCACTCCCTCCCTGCTGGAGGATGACTTATGGGCCTCAATCAGCCTCCATTTTCAAGATGCTAGTGGAATATATGACGCAAGCCACCACTGGGCTATTTTTTGTGACCATGCTCCCACTCATAAGCTTCAACGCCCCATTACCATCGCAAGAAACTCCGAAGAAGTCGGTCTTTGATCGGCTTACGACTGCCGCGACCCCTCTCAACGGGTCGCCCAAATCCAACGCCTCAGTCTTTAACAGACTGGGTCGAAACTCTAATGGGCCTTTGAAGAAGCCCACGATACCTGAGAGGGTTATCCCGCAACGGATAGCCATCCCTGCTCCAGTAAATGAAGTCGTCAAAACGACTTCTCCTGCTAAAGAATCAGTCTTTGCCAGACTGGCCGCTCCAGCTCCCGCTCCAGGTGAAGTAACCAAGGCTGCTTCCCCTGCCAAAAAGTCGGTCTTTTCAAGAATGATCATTCCCTCACAGTGGATGTCAGTCTTCGATAGGCTAGCACCAACAGCAACCTTTCACCAGATCAGGGGGCATGAGGGAGCCACCCTCATAGCTGAATCAATACCATCTGCAAAGCATGCTCGACGTCGTCATTGACGCCGAATGAGGAAAGCTAGGGGCAGTTCCCCTTCTGGACTGACTCCGCCAGCTCCAACGGTAGAAGTCGATGCTGCTGTTCCAACTGGGAACAGTTTCGAACCACTCGGGAGGGTGCGCAAAAACTCTCCAACTGCTGTATTGAAAAGATCTCCTCACCTGTGGAGAATGCTACAAAGACAAAGCCAGAATGGCCCCCTCAGAGTCTGTCCTCTAAAATTCACAAGGTCTGGCGATAGGTCCAAGACTCGGTGATCAACCAAGACTACTCCCGCCAACTAAAGAAAATGAAGGTTCGACAAAAGAAGGACCAACCTGTCAAGCCACAAAAGGTGTCGTCCACTTGGGTGCCCGCTGCAACGGCCCCCTCAACTTTGACCGCTCGCAAAAAGAGAAGGCTGGAGGAAACCCCCGTGTCTGCGACGAATCTAAAGGGCATTAAACCTAAACGCCTCAAGTCTGGGGGCACGATGGTGCACACTGTTTATATAGCATCCGGGAAAGAGGATAGCCGTATCTCTACGGGCCACCGACCGCTCACACGATCTGTGACAAAGTCTCAGGAGGAATAGTACAAGCTCCAGGAGATGCTAACGAAGATGGCCGCACTCACTGGGCCAAAAGAAAGCCCAGAGATATCGTCGAAGCAACGAAAAGAACAGGAAACTGATGCCGAATTCCTCCGAAGATTGCTCGAGAGGAAAGATAAAGAGGTCACGGAACAAGCGGCTAATTGAGAGATGTTTTGCGTGTGCTTTAAAATCAAAGAATAGAATACTGCAATCAATGGCGGTGTTGCTTGGTAGCTAGCCTGTTGAGTACGGGTCGGTCCACAGGGAGATGGATTTCTTTTCTTTATGTTCTAACGAGTTAATCCGATCAAGTCGGGTTTTGTTTTACGATCTAAGAATGAGATTAAACTGATTAAAAGTCTTGCTAGGGTTAGGATTAGGTTAGTTTAGAAAAGGGATTCTACCCACTGCTTTCAATGCCCTAATGAAGAATATAGGTGTTAGGGTAATAGTCAACAAAGGGGATTAGCTTGACGGGGAAAAAAACTTAGTTTCTTCCTTTTGGTCCTTGTCCGTCCTTTTTTAACTCTTAAACCTAACCTTTATTTAAATCAACCACAACCGGTCTAACTAGGAAATCACCGCTATCTTGAAGGATAGGGTGCCGTAGTGAGCGGTGTATGGTTAATTTAAATATAGTCCTATTATAAAAATTATATGGGCAAAGAAAGGAGAGAGAGAGATTTACTTCTCTCAAACCTTCCCAATCCTAACCCTAACAAGTGAGGAATTACTCACTCATTAGGGAAGTTATGATAAGATTCATTTTTATAATTTTAAAAGACTATCTAAGTTGCAGATAATAAAAGACAGATAAAAATTTAGGAATTAAATTCAGATAAAAGAATGCACGATAAAAAAATACCTTTATTGATGACCTCTTGACGATTACAAGGAAATTAAAATTTAATTTAGAAATTAAAAAGAGGCATCTCAAAAGAGGTACCCTAGAAGAGGCACACTTTATTTGGTTTTGAGCTCTCCTATTTATAAATAGGAAAAACCCTAGGTTTACATTCTGATCTATACATGAAATTATAAAACAACCCCAAAGACCGAGTCAAAGTACCGACACCCCACGGACATGTGCATTGCACGGCCGCGGAACTGGGGCAGAATAGCCTGTTTGGACGCGGATCCGCGGCTATTTGGTGGGCTCATTGGCCCAATTCTTTAGGGTTTCTTCAAGTTACTTTTATTTTCTGTTTTCTTCACTTGGTCTCTCAGAATCTCTTCAATTCTCTTCCAGATATTCAACAGTGGACTTTTTACCGTGAGCTTCACATTGAAGTCTTGAATCTTGTGCTGCCCTTGAACTTTGTGCATTGAACTGTCTAATGATTTTCAGTTGTTCCTTGAAATGGTTGGCGAGATCATACGGATTCATCTTTTGTTGGTCATAGTCCCACATTTATAGCGTATTTTCATGAATTTCACTGTAATGATCTGAGAACCTGTAACCTGTAACTATTTAGTAGACATGGATCAAAAGCACCTATTTATTTGTAATATGATTAAGAATGGGCGATATAATAATGCAAAATACTGATATGAACAAATACCCCCAAACTTATCTTTTGCTCATCCCGAGCAAAACCAATTTTATTCTCGAAAAAAACCTAACCTCACTTTCGCAGAGAATCGCGATTGCACTGAGCTTGTGCGACAAGCCGTTAAACCCCTAGGTGTCCCTAATAGGAGGAGTATTGTCTCCTGATGGTTTTCAGCGGATACTACCCACAAAATCCGATCAATTTGGTCTACTAACTTTCATTCTTCAATTCGGTGTTCCGGCAAGAAATTCTATTATCTTTAACTTAGAAATTATCAACCCATATTTTTCACTCTCACTTATCATTTAACTTAAGATCGTATATGTTCTGCAAATTTATTTAGCTTTTAGCATCATTTTGAATTTTCCTTCTAAGGTTCCATCTCAACATAGGAATTTCTATCATCTCTACTGAAGATATAAGCCCTATCTTTCATCCAAACCCCAATCATATACCCCCACGTGTGTGTATGTATCACCCCTACACTTGGAAATTCAATTCAAGCTATCATACCCTTTTCCATCGTCTAAAGTACTTTTAGTTGGTGAATTTTAGATGAAATTGCTCACACATCCTTCATGAGACCGTTAATACTTCTTGAGGTACTAACGACCGATTACAAAATGTGTTCGTGCATTAAGGCTTAATTCCTCGTCTTGTAATACCTAAGGCTTAGCAGTGACTCCCAAACCAGTTGGTCTAAGGCACTAGGTGATAAAGCACCCTCGCTATATTTTTTATTTATGCTGCCTTAAGTAGTTACAAAACCAGTGTTCATTTTTTTATGTCTCTTTATTCACACTTGTACTTTTATTTTCTTTTCCTTCATACTAAGGATTTTAGACAAGAGCATTTCAAGGTATCCTCTACTATTCCAAGTTTCAAGATGCGTGTATGTGCTAATTGTAGGGTATATATTTTCAGAATTTAGAATTAAGGTTCAGAATTATTTTTCAGACTTACACTTCAAATAAAAATTCAATACTCTTCTCTTATTTTGACTTAGCCCAAGAACTGAACTCAAAATTTGCCTATTTCTAAATAAAATATAAGGACATATATTTTCTACAGTTAAACTTTAAGAAATATTATTTTTAGGGTTTTTAATTTACTAAGTTTAGGATCTAGTTTTTTTCCCCTACTATTCAACCGTCCTGTTGAACTTAAATCAAATATGGCCAAAATTGAACTTTTCAATTTTTATAATTTTTAAATTTTTTCAATTTTTATGGGTTTTAAAATAAATATGCAAATGCAAAAATATACATATGAATGCGAAGGAAAAAACCTTACCGAGCATACCCCCAAACTTAAATTTGACAGTGTTCTCACTGTCAGACTACACTGAGAGGGTCAAAATTGTCGGCACTCCCATGTTTTTTAATCTTTTTTTTTATTATTAACAGAAAAAGAAAATAAAATATATATACAAAAAGGTCCACCCAAACTTAAGTGAAACAGTGTTTCCACTGTTTACGCGTTAAAGTGCAGAGTTAGGGAGGGGACATAGTATCAAGCTATACAAGGCCTTACACAGGCCAAAGGTTAACACCAACCATTCAAAAATTTTATCGTTATAATGATGTGGTTGGTGAAAGAATGGAGTGTAGAGAAAAGAAATAATAAACACACGAGACCGTATGGAGATAGAAGCAGTATACGGTCTCGGTGGAGGAGAAGAATGGCGGAAGGGAAAAAGAAATGGTGGTGGTTCGACTTCTTTAGTTGGAGGTTGATTAATCACAAAATCAGTGTCATTTAGGAATGCGAGTTCGTCAGCAAAAAGTTCTTCAAAACTCTCATCGATGTAATTGAACATTTTGCTGTCAGTAAGTTTTGTGCCAGAATTTATCATACTTGATTTGTCAAAAATTATGGAGGTAGGAGACTCGAAAAACTCATCTACCTCATTTTCAAAAGTATCCAAGTCAAGTTGGCTTTCTAAAATGATCAAACTTGAATTATCGGATTGTGATTCATTAATACTCGCTATCATTAAAGGAAGATTAGAAGAAGAACCAGAGAAAGTGGGAGAAAGAAGATGAATATGAACTTGAGGGTGGTGATGGAGTGTATAAATTAGCACAATTTATAATGACCGATGTGTAAAAAGCGATTGTGCTAATCTATCAACCCACTGAGAAATGAGGTCAAATCCCTCAAGATTCGTGAGAAAACAGGGGTACGTCGAACTTGGTAAACCAGACATAAAAAATGAAAGTGCAACGGTTTCTTGCAAGGTCGGAACGAGGATGGAGGGAAGTGATTGAGGAAGGGTATCAGTTAAAAATTCAGGAGGGTGTGTGCAGTCAATGAAAGGGATAGAATGAATTGGAAAATCCGACTCCTCAAGTAAAACTGCTTCATCTTCAATAATTTTCTCAATACTCTCCTCAAAATTTAGCTTATCCATACAATTCTCATCAAAATCAAGACGTATATGAAGTTCGGGAAAAACAGTTAATGACTCGGGATGATGAATTGGAGAGAGAAACTCATCCAAATCTGTGGGTTTATCATCCAAAATATTCCCAGCGTCTATATCCTCAATCAAGTGAAAATAAATTTTTTTAGACACCTCATCAAAAGCATTGATATTAATCAATTCAGGTTCTAGAGTGGAGGTGTAGAGGTCAAAAGAATTAGTGATGGTTTCACTCGAAAGGGACCCTTCACAATCTGGCAAATCAAACACTACAAAGTCGCACAACTCATTAAACGTTTTATGTTCAACCGGTGAATCATTTGGAACACTTGATAGACATTCAAAACCAGAATTGTGGGATTCAATTGGGGATAGGTAGGTTTGATTTGGAAGGATGTATTAGCTCACTCTCACCACTCAAATTCTCAATCTGTCCAACCGCCTCATCATATATTGGAAAATTTGGAGCTAGTTGGAAACTAGCTACCGGGTCACTAGGTTGTATAAGGGCGGCCATGGACGCATTCAAATCCATCATCTGTTGTCTTGACGCTACCAAAAAATCTTCCAACGACTGTTCCAGACTAGACATGGGTTGTGAAGGGGTTTCAGTAAAAGATTCAAAGTTGTTTGGATACTGGAAACTCCCAAATGGCTGTGTAGAAGCAATGTCTAGGGAAGGTGCAACAGTTGGGTAGGATGGACCGGAATTGAATGGTTGGACAGGAGTAGGATCAACCTTTGGATAAGAAGGTAAATGGAATTGTTGATCCAAAGAATTCGTAGTGGTGAACGGAGTGAAAGATCGATTACGAGATTGTTCAATATGTTCAGCAATAGACATGGGTTTCGGGGTTACAACAGGACTCGAAAAAGTAGTATCAACGTAAGAAGGTGGTGAAGGTTGAAATGGTTGATACAAGGTGGATTGCGGAGTCCATCTGGATGCCCTAGACGCGTCTATTCGATCTTTCAAAGAAATTTTGGGCATGGAGAGGTCGTCCGAAATTCGACCAAAACAATGAGCGTAGGAAGTAATGTCTGGTTGAGGGTACCAAAGTTCGGCAAGAGTTTTGCGAGATGGGGTACCCATGATGTGATGAGAGAAAGGAGAAGAAAAAGAATATGATTTTTTCTTAATTTTTTAATTTTTTATTAAAATTTAAAAATATTTTTTAAAAAAAAAATTATTTGTTTTTGGAGTTTTGAAATTTTTGAAAGTGTTTTTTTAGAAAGAGTTTTGCAAAAATTTGTACGGAACTACAGCATAATTTCAAATAACCACAGTTTAAACTTGCATAATCAAACCTAGAGCTAGGGTTTCCTAAGTCAACTAGACTGCTCCTAACTGATCTAAAGGGCAACATGTGAGATATCCCTCAAATCGTATCTTCACCGCCAATTGTGGCCAGGTAAGCACAAGTAAAGAAAGGAGGGATCCGCTCACGAATTACCGTGAGACGGGCCTTTTAAAATTACTTTTCCCACTTGTCTAGCCTAGGCACCACAAAGTCAGGTTTAGATAAATGGCCGATTGCCCACAACCTTCCTCTGTCCTATTGAGCACGACAGTCCTTAGTTGGCTGAGTCTAAATATTTTTTAATTAACTCAAGGGTGATGCATATGCTTTTTAGTGATTTTTGGGGTCTTAGGAAGGGTAATGAAATCCCCACCCAATCTGATTGGTGTTATAGCCCCTTAAAAGTCCGTATTAATTATGCAAAGCAGTTAACACACCAAAAAATCTGAAACACTTGTAAAAAATTTTTTTGGCAGCGCAAAGAATCCTGCACAAAAACAATTTATTGGAGAGGGAGAAGAATTTTTGCGCAAAGAACCCTACAGTAAAATTTTTCAGTGGAGTTCAGAGGGTAGAAGAGAGGACAAAAATACTTACAGAGAATTTTGGGATGCTGACGTCACTGATTGACCGCGGTTCCGTGGTCAACTGCATATATCCGCCGCGGTTTCGCGGTGGTTCTGTTAGTTTGGATCTCCAAAATTTTTTTGTTTGTTGTTATGATTCTCCTCTGTCTGTTCAGATCTTCTGTTTATTGATTTGTTCACTGGGTTTTTTCCAGATCTGAATCTGTCCCTCTTCTTTTCCTACGCAATTCACACAATACCTCTCAAAAAGAACAAGATGAATTTTATTTTATTTTATTTTTTAAAATTTTTAAAATTTTTAAATTTTTTATCTTTTATTTTTTTAACCTGAAATTACACAAAGAAAGAGACTACCGTCTCCCCAGCAACGGCGCCATTTGATTGAGAGATGTTTTACGTGTGCTTTAAAATCAAAGAATAGAATACTGCAATCAATAACGGTGTCACTTGGTAGCTAGCCGGTTGAGTACAGGTCGGTCCACAGGGAGATGGATTTCTTTTCTTTATGTTCTAACGAGTTAATCCGATCAAGTCGGGTTTTGTTTTATGATCTAAGAATGATATTAAATTGATTAAAAGTCTTGCTAGGGTTAGGATTAGGTTAGTTTGGAAAAGAGAATCTACCCACTGCTTTCAATGCCCTAATGAAGAATATAGGTGTTAGGGTAATAGTCAATAAAGGGGATTAGCACGACTGGGAAGAAACTTAGTTTCTTCCTTTTGGTCCTTGTCCGTCCTTTCTTAACTCTTAACCTTAACCTCTTTTTAAATCAACCACAACCGGTCTATCTAGGGAATCACCGCTATCTTGAAGGATAGGGTGCCGTAGTGAGCGGTGTGTGGTTAATTTAAATAGAGTCCTATTATAAAAATTATACGGGCAAAGAAAGGAGAGAGAGACTTATTTCTCTCAAACCTTCCCAATCCTAACCTTAACAAGTGAGGAATTACTCACTCATTAGGGAAGTTATGATAAGATTCATTTTTATAATTTTAAAAGACTATCTAAGTTGCAGATAATAAAAGATAGATAAAAATTCAGGAATTAAATTCAGATAAAAGAATGCACGATAAAAAATACCTTTATTGATGATCTCTTGACGATTACAAGGAAATTAAAATTTAATCTAGAAATTAAAAAGAGGCATCTCAAAAGAGGTACCCTAGAAGAGGCACACTTTATTTGGCTTTCAGCCCTCCTATTTATAGATAGGAAAAACCTTAAGTTTATATTATAATCCATACATGAAATTACAAAACAACCCTAAAGACCGAGTCAAAGCACCGACACCCCACCGACATGTGCATTGCACAGCCGCGGAACCGCGGCAGAATAGCCTGTTTGGCCGCGGATCCGCGGCCATTTGGTGGGCTCATGGGCCCAATCCTTTAGAATTTCTTCCAGTTGCTTTTATCTTCTATTTTCTTCACTTGGTCTCTCAGAATCTCTTCAATTCTCTTCCAGATATTCAACAGTGGACTTTTTACCGTGAGCTTCACGTTGAAGTCTTGAATCTTGTGCTGTTCTTGAACTTTGTGCATTGAACTGTCTAATGATTTTCAGTTGTTCCTCGAAATGGTGGGCAACATCATACGGATTCGTCTTTTGTTGTCGCAGTTTCACATTTGTAGCGTATTTTCATGAATTTCACTGTAATGATCTGAGAATCTATAACCTGCAACTATTTAGCAGATATGGATCAAAAGCACCTATTTATTTGTAATATAATTAAGAATGGGCGATATAATAATGCAAAATTTTGATATGAACAGCGGCCAACATAAAACAAATGGCGCTTTTATTCCAAGACATGGTCGGCATGATGATCCAGCCGGACCCTCCAGTCGAAGAGCCTCCAGTAATAATCGAAGACGATAGAGGGGAGTCATCGAACCCTCTTCTGGCTCTATCAGCATCCAAAGAGGAGACGATCTCCAAAGCCGCCCTGGATGATTATATCGCTTAACAGATACGAGCCCATTAGGCGAGCGAAGTGGCCGGCCAAATTGTTAAGACTGGACGACCCTATCCGGGTTGGTATGACCAAATAAAGTACCTGCCGGGATATACGATCCCTAAATTCCATGTATATAAGGGGACGGGGAATCCACACCAGCACGTTGCTCAATTCAGGGCCTTATGCGGTTACACCGGAGGTGAAGATAAGCTACTGCTTTGCCAGTTTGTTGGCAGCTTGTCGGAGACGGAGCTTGAATGGTACTTTGAACTTCCGAACGACTCCGTTAAGAAATCTGCAGAAATGGAGCTACTGTTTACACAGAGATTCGCAAGCGCTTGTGAGCGCACTCCGATCACCGCACTAATTAACTCCAGGGTGAGGCCAGGCGAAACATGGGTTCAGTGAACGATACGGTGGCGGAATCTATGGTCGAAATGCGAACAGCGCATAGAAGAGACTCCTTCGGTAGGCATGTTTGTGGGAACCTTCGATCCGCAGGCGACCATATCCCAGTTCATGATGTTTTTCAAGCTGACTACCTTCCAGGCCTTGATTGACAAGCTGGCCCAAATGGATCAGATGGGTCATAGACCGTCTTCTTCAAAGACGGAGTCTCGGAATGAAAAGGGGAAAGGGAAAGCGACCTTTGTCGCCAATGCTCAGCAGCAGCCCAGTGGTCCAAAACCAACTGATCGCCAAGACGACAGACAGCGATTCTTTAATGAGAAGCTGAAGCGCCCTTATTCGTCCCCCCGGGATAAAACGAGAAGACTGTTCGAGCTGGCGGTGTGCAATAGGCTCATCACCTTGCCGGATCCAAAACGCCCACTGCAGTCCGGTGACGTCAACAGTCCCAACTATTTCCTCTACCATCGAATAAAGGGCCATCCAATCGAAGATTACTTCGTCTTCAAAAACTAGATTGAGGACCAATACCAACAGGGCAAATTCACGCTGTCCGAAAATTAGAAAGTAAACCCGCCCCAGCCACACGCTCCTAAAAAGGTGGACGCACCGGGGGCATTATGCTCTTTTATAGAAGAAGCTCCATGGGAGGTCGCTCTTTCAGCTAAAATGAAAAGAATGCTGAAAGATCTCCAAACATGCCCTGCGATCAGGTGGAAAAGTCCACTGGAACCCGAGATCATTGAGGGAATGCTGAAACCTCACCCGACGCCAAGAATTGGTAGTGATGGTAGAAACGCCCAGGCCCAGCTGTCAAAGTCTTCGAAGAAGAAGAAGAAAACCAAGAAGCCTGCGCAGCTTGATTTCGAAGCGCACGGATCTGCAGAAACATATTGACGCGCTGGAAGAATACAATTAGAAGGCGCGATCCCCGGTCACACTCCTAGAGTTTCTCAACCACATCCTTGAGGACGGAGATGATGACAATGATGGGGGAGAAGACTCGACAGATGAACCTGAGAACTATGTGGCGAGCTGCCACATGATCTCTCACTCATCAATAAATGGTGAAGAAGCTCCTGATACAGAGAGACTGGGGACAGATCCAGAATCGGAACCAAAATCCCTAGAGCCATCAGACGAATTGATTGACAGGTTGCTGAACGAAGCTCTTCAGAAAAGCAAAGCTGACAGAGAATGGGTAACGATCATATACGAGAGGGCCAAGCGTCGGCATCACGTTGAAGAAACTCCGGTATTGAGAAGCCATAGAGTACCCCATCCGGATAGAAGCACTTCTGCCGCCAGCAAAAGCAGGTTTAAGACAAGGAAGCAATTCGCTAAAGCCCTGTTGATGGGGATGAAGTTGCCACTTTTCAAAGAAAACACTTCAGAAAATACGTTCCCCGATGGACTAAATGCACATCCAAACTACTCCTTATATCATAGGAGGATCAAGCACCCTACCGATGAATGCATGGACTTTAAAAATTGGTGGCATGGATACGTTGCTCATCGACAGTATTTCAAGCAGATGAAGCGCAAAACTCGTCGAGAGCAATGAAGCGCGATCGATGAGCATAAAAGAATTGCCGACAACTGTCACATGATTGATAGCAAGGGATCGCAAGTTCTCACCTTCGGGAGCGATTCTGATGAAGAAATAGCCCTCAGCCCTTTCTTCAAGGAATCCATCTCTAAAACAGAAGAGACGAAGACCTGCGAGAACATTCAGCTGCGTAATCGTACACTGCCCGAAAAGAATCTCGGATCCACAAACAAGGGATTGAACATAAAAGATAAGGGGAAGGAAAAAGTCTCTGAAGATATCGCCCTCGATGATCAAGTCGTCAAAGAGTTGGCAGCCAAGGACCCGCCCAAGAAAAACAAGGTGGATTAAAACGTTCTGGCACACCTGAGGAAGATACCCTCGCAGCTAAGCATTCTCGATACCCTTCTGCTATCTAAAGAGGCGAGAGATTCATTGATCAAGGTGTTACAGGACCCTGGGCAGTTTCAAGCCTTCCTTACCGAAGAAAAGATGAAGGACGAGCTGGAAAAAGTGTACACAACCGACATCACCTTCAGCGACGAGGACCTCGGACGTGCGAGCATAACCGTCCCATCTATGTCTCCGGGTATTGCCACGACATCAAGATAGGGAAGATCCTAATTGACAACGGGTTCTCTGTCAACCTCCTAAATGTAAGGGTGCTAAAAGAAATCTGCATGAGCGTTCAACACCTCGCTCGGGATAAAATCATTATCTCCGGGTTTGACTCCCAGTCATCACGGACGCTCGGATCTGTGATGCTGATGTTACGCTTTGGGCTGCTTGTCACTGACATCAAGTTTCACGTCATTGATGCCAAGACTTGCTACAACGCTTTGCTCGGCAGGCCTTGGTTACACGAGTACAACATCATCCTTTCTATACAACATCAGTGTATGAACTATTTTAAGGATGGTCTTGAGTATACCGTGACAGGGGAACTGAACCCTTTCTCCGTGAATGAAGTCCGAAAGTATGGAGATGCAAAATACTTCTTGCCAGATTTTGAAGACACGGAAAGATGCCATAAGCCGGAGAATAAGCAGAAAGCTATCACCACTATTCCGATCTTTGGGAGCGATACCGAAAAGTAGGAAGAGATAGTTTATTCAAGACCGTCCCGATACAACAAGCTGGGACCATCCACCCCTATTCTGGTCTTCAGCAGCGACTCTGAAGATGAGGTTAATGCAGTATTTTCTGTTCGGCCATCAATACAACCCTTCACTTGCGATGAACGGAGCTTGCAAATCGCCATGGTTCCGCAAGAGCATTATAAAGAGCTCGACGCACTTGATATCTATAGTGTGCAGGAACTGCAGACGTTCTACGTCCCTTCCGAACGAAGAGATGAAAAGGCGATCCTCTCTTATCAATCCATGGAAACTAAAATAGAGAAAGAAATCTGGCATGGTGCCGATTCTGCACTTGCAGGCTCCAGCCTATCCGTTTGCCCAGATACCACACGGAAGGATTAAAAAGGCTGTTGAGGCGCCAAGGCGTACCCTTCAAACAGACTGCTCGACAGGCTCAGTTCTACAACAGGATCTGGAACATTCCTGGAACTCAGAAAAAATTGCCCAATGGGAGAATGGAAACGATCGGGCTTGGATATGTTCAATCGAAGAAACGGGATCGATTCCATGGTTGCTATGTTATACATGACTTTGATGAAGAAGGAGATGCTCTGTTAGAAGACGCAAACCCTGAACCAAAACAATATCCCGCCATGAAAGTGCCAAGTCCGTCGTTCGAAGAACAGAGGGACAAGTTAATAAGAGAAGTGGGTCAAAAAGTCCGGGATGACCACAACCGCGAAATGGCCATTTACGGGAAAGCCAGGACGCAGCGTCTCCTTCAGCAGGCTGCGGAGAATGATGATGCTCTTCGTTGCCAACCCGTCAAACAAAAGACCCGACGCAGAGGTAGAAACAAGCTAAAGAATGGAAAAAACGTTCGACAGTGGCAAAGCGGGTCCAAGAAGCCATACGATCAAGAATTGAGCAGCCGGGATCCGTCTCTTATAAAGAAGATGGGTCGAGCATATTCTTTTCCCCAAGATAAGACAAGGAAGATATTCGATCTTGTCATGAAACATCAAATTATTACGCTCCCGGAGTCCAAACACCCCGAACAAGAGGACAAGGTCTCTCACCCGGATTATTGCTCCTATCACCGAGCGATAGGACATCCTCTCGAAGATTGCTTCACCTTCAAAAACTGGGTCGAAGACCAATATCAACTTTGCAGATTCACTCTATCCGACAGTTGGAGGGTAACCCCACGACAAATACATGTGCCAAGAGCAACGTATGCAACGAGAGTAGAGCTGGATCAACATCGGTCCTGGAAACGATCTCGTACGTGCCACGTGATAACGCTGTCAGAAGAAGGAGTACGCGAGGATATGGCTGACCTCCCCTGGTGCTTCGAAAACGATGATGATGAGTTGATCTCAGAATTTCCACCGGTGCCAAAGGAGTTGGAAGATGGAATACATACTACTGCGGATAACCTAAGGAAAATCAACTTAGGGACGGAAAATGACCCGAGGCCTACGTTCGTCAGTGAACTGCTGTCCGAAGAACAGGTAGCTACGCTAAAAGATGTGCTCATGCAGTATAAAGATTGCTTCGCATGGAACTATTCTGAGATGCCGGGATTAGACCAAGAAATAGCCGTTCATAAATTGGCGATATCGTCGGACGTCAAGCCAGTCAAACAGGCGCCAAGAAGAATGCGACTCGAGCTTGAGATGAGTATCAACGCCGAAGTCAAGAAGCTAATCAACTCCGGATTTATCTAAGAAGTTCAATACCCTGATTGGATTGCCAACATCATCCCAGTGATGAAGAAGAATGGGACGATGCGCATCTACGTGGACTTTCGGGACCTCAACAAAGCTTGTCCGAAAGATGACTTCCCCGTACCGGTTACTGAGCTGATGATAGACAACACGTCCATTCATGAAGTTTTCTCCTTCATGGAAGGCTCATCAGGGTACAATCAAATAAAGATGCATCCCGAAGACCAGAAGCATACCGCTTTCCGGACCCCTTTGGGCATATTCTTTTACAAAGTGATGCTTTTCGGTCTGAAGAACGCTGGCGCCACCTATCAGAGGGCTATGACGAAGATTTTCGATGAGCTCATACACGAAATCGTCGAGTGCTATATTAACGACCTCATGGTAAAAAGCAAATCGCACGAGGAGTATTGGAAGCATCTGAAGATAGTGTTCCAACGTCTTCAGAAATACAACCTGAAAATGAACCCTCTCAAATGCGCATTCGGAGTTTCCTCAGGCAAGTTCCTAGGATTCATCGTACGACATCGGGGCATCAAAATAGACCCGTCAAAGATCAAGGCGATCATGGAAATGCCTCCGCCAAAAACTCTCAAGCAACTGCGGTCTCTCCAAGGAAAGCTCACATATATCCGGCAGTTCATAGCTAATCTCTCCGGCAAATACCGCCCCTACATTTAATGAAGAAAGGGACCTCTTTCGTCTAGGATCACAAATACCAAAGAGCTTTGGACGAAATCAAGCAATACTTGCAGAATCAGCCAGTACTGATCGCTCCGGTCAAAGGAAAGCCCTTCATCCTGTACACAACGACCCTTGAAGGTTCTGTAGGTGCGCAATGGGCACAGGAGAACGACCAAGGGAAGGAGAGAGCCCTCTACTATTTGAGTCGAGTTCTCCTGTGGACAGAAAACAACTACCACCCCATTGAAAAACACTGCCTGGCGTTAATCTTCACGATAATGAAGCTCAGACACTACGCATTGGCGCATGAGGTCCATCTTATATCAAAAGTGGATCCTCTCAAATATTTGATGTCAAGAGCTATACTAACAGGGCAGCTCGTGAAATGGGCCTTCCTATTGATGGAGTTCTCGATAATTTATCATCCCCTCAAGGCAGTGAAAGGCCAGGCCATCGCCGACTTCCTCGCTGAGCATCCGATACCTGCCGATTCACCCTAAATTGCGAATTGCCAGACGAGCACATGTTTGAAACGATCGACGGGGGGAGAAAATAGAGTGATACCCAATTGGAACTTTACTTCGATGGGGCATTCTCCATGAAGAAGCGAAAGCACAGCTTCCCCATAATCAAATCGGGGCAGGCCTTATCTTCATGACTCCGCAAAAAGGCATAATGCGCTTTGCCTTCTCCTTAATAGAGCTGAGGACAAATAATGAAGCCGAATATGAGGCTTTGATAGTAGGTCTTGAGATCACTGTCGACATGGGAATCGAAAACCTCTTCATATATGAAGACTCCCAACTGGTCGTTAGTCAAGTAAATGGCGACTATCAAACGTGCAAACCAGAGTTGGTAAAGTACGGTGAGAGAGTGCAACAATTGATGACTCAAATCCCTTCCTATGCCCTGGAAAGCATACCGCGAGCGGAAAAAAGCAAGGTGGATGCATTAGCCAAACTCGCTAAAGACCCGACTGACGAAAACCTCGATGACGTGACGATTGTTGTGTAAAGCCGTCGTGTTCTTGCACCAGCGGAAATATCTCCGGAGTCTTCTGAAGTAAAGCAAGTGACCAAGCAAACGACCCTATAAATAAAAGACCAGGAAAAGGCTAGGGATTGGAGAGAAGTCTTTATAGACTACTTCAAATCCCGTCGGACACCTGAATATGCGTCCTCAAGACATCAGCTCATGAAAAGAGCTCTGTCTTTCGCCTTCATCAATGATACTCTGTATAAGAGATCGTTCGACTCTCCGTGGCTAAGATGCCTGGGACCAGAAGAAGCAAGGAAAGTCATCCAAGAAACTCACGACAGACTCTGTGGATCTCATCAAGCCGGCCCAAAGATGAAGCTGAAGATCAAAAGGATGGGCTACTATTGGCCCACGATGATTCAGGACTGCCTCGAATACGCGAAGTAGTGCCACTCGTTCCAGATTCACGGGGACTTCATCCATCAGCATCTAAATCCGCTACACCCAATGGTCTAGCTCGCCGTTCGAAATGTGGGGAACTGACATAATCGGGCCCATCGAACCAGCATCATCTAGAGAACATTGGTTCATATTGGCAACAACCGATTACTTCTCTAAGTGGGCAGAAGCAGTACCGCTGAGAGAAGTGAAGACGGAGAATATCCTCCATTTCCTCAAGACACACGTCATCTATCGGTTCGGCACTCCGCGACGAATTATCTCCGATAACAGGCCAGCCTACAGAAGTCACAGAATCAGCCGCTTCGCTCAGCAACATAATATAGACTGGAGATACTCTTCGGTCTATAATCCCCGAGCTAATGGTCTAGCCGAGGCTTTCAACAAGACCTTGACAAAGATCATAAAGAAGACGATGTCCAGAAGTAGAAAGGACTGGCACGAGAGACTGCATGAATCTCTCTGGGCGTATCGGACCACGTTCAAAATAGCCACAAATACAATGCCATACGCATTGGTGTTCGACACTGAGGCAGTACTCCCCTTAGAGATAGAGTTACCCTCTCTTCGAGTGGCGGTTTATTACGAGCTAACAGATGAAGAGAATGCCCATCTTCGGCTCGAGGAGCTCGACGCTCTCGATGAAACTTGGCTCATGGCGCAGCAAAACCTGGAGGCTTACAAAGCAAGGATGACGTGCTCGTACGAAATATTGACTAGGCCGAGGACATTCCGTCAAGGTGAAATCGTGCTAGTCGTCAAAAGACCTATGATCCCTAATCGTGCCAAACGGGGGAAATTCAAGCCAAACTATGAGGGCCCGTATATCATGGACAAGGTCTACCAAGGTGGGGCTTACTTGCTCAATATGCACGGCGAAAGACCCTTTAGGCTAATAAACGGTCGGTTCTTGAAAAAATACCACGCCTGACCGAAATGTCTTTAAACTACTATAAACCCGCAACATCCTTGGGCTGACGCGTAAAAAAAAATAAAAAAATGGCGTACGTCCGCAAGCAAAATGGGCACGGATGAAAACCCGAAATGGCTCCGTGAGTAAAAACAGCAGGGCTACCGGCGAGTTTGTGAAAACCCAAAAGGGTGCAATCTTGTTAAAAGACACTTGCAAGATCCTCTTGACCTTGTAAGGAGAAAACTACTGGCGTGAGATCCTTACGACTCACAAAGGAGCGATACACTTAGGAATCCTCACGATTCTTAAGGAGAAGTTACACTTACGAGATCCTCATGACTCGTAAGGAGAACCTTCTTATGAGATCCCCACGGCTCATAAGATTCAAAAGCCTTAAGCTACAGGGATCTGAACCTATTCTTAAGCCATCACCTTTCTCAGACTGCCCTACAAGCGGTTCAATACTGACCCTTGTATACAATCCACGGGCACAAATAATCATTTCCTTGCTGAGTCCCACCGATGACGAGGAATTCCCTCATTTGATGAATAAACACTTGTAGGTCCTCTTGATATACAAGGAGAAAACACTCTTGCAAGATCCTTACGACTTACAAAAGAACATACACTTAAGAATCCTCACGATTCTTAAGGGAAAAACGCACCTACAAGATCCTCACGACTCATAGGGAAAATAACTTTATGAGACCTTTACGGCTCATGAAGTCAAAAGCCTTAGTCGACAGGATCCTAACCCTGTTTGCTAAGCCACCTTTGTTCGAATCGACAACGGCAAGTGATGGATTTGCTCCTGGCAATATTCCAGTCACAGCGATGCTGATGCTAAGATTGGCACCAGATTCCAAGTTCCATACTCGCGATAAAAAATCAGCGAGCCAAAAATGCATATGAAATAGCCGAAATGATGGGGCAACTTGCAACAAAATGAGCAAGTAAAATATATGCATACAAAATAGCCGAAATGATTGGGCAAATCGCAATAAAAAGCAGCGAGTAAAAAGAAAAAAATAGCCGAAATGATTGGGCACTGCGAAAAATAGCTAAAATGATTGGGGCAATCGCGACTTTTGCGATACAAAAAGCTGAAATGATAGAGCATCACGGAAAGAAAACAAAAAAATACATATAAAATGAAACTTTTGCCCTGCAAGTAAGCCCATACTGACCCCTATATACAATCCATGGGTATAAACGAAAGGTAACCACATGTCCCAACAAACTCTGTCAAAAGGAAGAGTCAAGTTTCAGCGGCAATATCTGCATCCCAGAAGACCGCAACGGCGCCCCCTCATTCCAGCAGGATACGGACGCGACATCACCAATCGGAGCCATGACAAAGTCCCCAATTCCAAGACTCTATGGTTCACAGACAACCTAAAGTCGATCCCGACACCGTAGAAAACGGAGAAAGTCGATCCCCGACATCGTAGAAAACGGAGAAAGTCGATCCCGACACCGTAGAAAACGAAGAAAGTCGATCCCCGACACCGTAGAAAACGGAGAAAGTCGATTCCCGACACCGTAGAAAACGGAGAAAGTCGATCCCCGACACCGTAGAAAACGGAGAAAGTCGATCCCCGATACCGTAGAAAACGGAGAAAGTCGATCCCGACACCGTAGAAAACGGAGAAAGTCGATCCCCGACACCGTAGAAAATGGAGAAAATCGATCCCCGACACCGTAAAAAACGGAGAAAGTCGATCCCGACACCGTAGAAAATGGAAAAAAGTCAATCTCCAACACCGTAGAAAACGTAGAAAGTTGATCCCCGACACCGTAGAAAACGGAGAAAGTCGATCCCCGACACAGTAGAAAACAGAGAAAGTCGATCCCGACATTGTAGAAAACAGAGAAAGTCGATCCCCGACACCATAAAAAACGGAGAAAGTCGATCCCCGACACCGTAGAAAACGGATAAAGTCGATCCCCGACACCATAGAAAATGGAGAAAGTCAACCCTAGACCCCCCTGTCGAAGCAACGCTTTGACTCGGGAATAAGTTAACTCATCAATCACTTACGAGTCCTCTTGACTTGTAAGGAAGAAAATTCTCTTATGAGATCCTTACGACTCTCAAGAGAAAACGCACTTAGGAGTCCTTACGGCTCCTAATGAGAAAATACACCTCTGATATCCTCACGACTCGTAGGGAGAAAAATCTTTATGAGACCCTCATGGCTCATAATGTTGAAAAGTCTTAGCCAGCAGACCCGAACCTGTTTCCTAAGCCGTTGCTACCCTACAAAGGGTTCAAGATGAGTTGTTATTGTTCATCACAGAAAACTGCATTTTATACCGCCCATTCTTACGCTCGTTTGTTTATAGGCAGGTGCTTTTAATCCGTGTTCGCTACATATTACAGGCTACAGGTTCCTAGTTCAAAATAACGCAAATGATACAAAATCTCTACTGTTACGCCAAAATCCAGGACATTTGTTGCCAGCAGAAAAAAGCCGGGTTCCGATCATCCGTATCCGTCCAGTGCCGCGTACCTGTTCCAGAGACAAGACAAATGACAGTGGTCATTCATGTCTCAGACAAGCACAAAGCACGAGAGGGGCAGCACAAAGCACGAGAGGGTCAAACACAAAGCACGAGAGGGACATGCACAAAGCACGAGAGGGTATGGTGCATTCAATGCATAAAGTGTTGATGTGATTCAAAAATTCAAAAATTCAAACTTCCCTCCAAATTTTGGATGAATTCAAATTCAAATTAAAGGAAATGTCTTGTTCTTTTGCCTATAAAAGGAAACCATTGGGTAAGTGAGAAGGAGTCCAATTTTGCCATACATTGTATCATTCTTTTGCTTAGCTTCCCCTTGAGGTCCTTGCCTTCTCTTGATCTTTCAACCTCTTCATTGAGCTTGAAGGTTTAAGGGTTGGTTATTGATCTCAAGGGTTGTATCATTATGGAATCAATAAAGCTCTTCTCTTTTGTGCTTCATTTCACATGAGTTCTTTACCCTTCTCTTGACCTTGCAACCTCTTGATTGAGCTTGCAAGTTTAAGGGTTGGCTATTGATCCCATGGCTTGTCTTGAGTTCTATGGTTCTTAGTGTTACTTTCTTGCTTATCTCTTTCTTGCATTTTTCATTCTTGTCTTTTATTACTTGCAATTTATTACCATACACTTTAATTACTTGCTTGTAATCTTTTCTTTTCTTTGTTTATCTTTTCTTTTGCTCTTTTTGGTTTGTTTTGTGAATGGTTGTAATTATTGTTGTTAAGAATCAATACGATATTGTAAGTTAACGTTTCTTTGCTTATTTCCTTTTCCCGTCATTTTCCATTGAACTCCGCCCAAACGTTACGCAAGCGCTCCGTTAGGCACCCTATCCTAACAAGATAACGGTGATTTCTAACTACGACAGGTTGCGTTCGGTTTGACCGGAGGCGAAAGCAAGAGACAAGAATGGAAGGAAAAGGGTAAATAAGCCGGATTCCACGAATACCGTGCTTAAATCCCCTAATCCACGTTGTTGCCAATTGCTCTAGCTTCAATTGGTCAAGACTCGGCTCAAAGGTTTTGAGTACGGATTTATTTAGCTTACACTTTCGTATCTTTTTCTTAACAACTTTATACTTGCATAAAACACATAGGATAGAACTGGACAAACATATACACATTCTTTATTGACTCGTATAAAACTCGAACGGACATACAACCATCTCCCTGTGGATCGACCCGTGCTCAACCGGCTAGCTGCATAGCGACACCGTCCTGATCGCGGTTAAACTTTAGAACTTCGAACATCCGACACGCTTTTGGCGTGCGATCAGTTATCTACAGGACACACTTACTACAGTGATATGACAACAACACAGCGAAGAAAAGAAGGCGATAGTGCAAGATAGAAAAGAAATACGTCCTTTATTCATGAATTGAAAATGAATACAGGATACATGTCATAAAAGAATACAAAATATTCTCTCGTTCAGAAGTAAATAGAAAAAAGGAGAGTATACAAAAAATCTTTAAGCCGGAGGACGACGTAATAAATTCGTCAATTCATCTTTCTTCTGCTGGGTCTTGGCTTCATGTTTTGTTATTGCTATGAGACGGGTCTCCGCCTGAGACTGTTGAGCCTGCTACGAAGCGAGTCGACTCTCAAACTCCTTTTCAGCAATTTTGTGAGCTTCAACCTTCTCGCGAGAAAAATAACGGCTTTATCAATAGCTACCACTTCCCTGATAGCTTCTTGAAGCACTCGCCAAAGTTCATACGCACGAGTGGTCTTAGCCGTGAGTTCATCTTGAAGTTCCTCTAAAGCATTTGAAGCTAGCTCCCTCTCCGAAAATTTTCGGTTAAGCCTCTTCTCACATGACTGCAGATTTGCGGCGCACCGTTTAATCAGCCCCCGCAAGCTCGTCTTTGCAGCCACGACTTCTGAGGGAAGGCGTGTGCACTCGAGACCATGCAAGCAAGCCTCCACTCGACGACAAAACTCAACCCAGACATGCACCAATGTTTCATCATGGTAAGTGGCAAGAAAGGGCAAAGAAATGTTGGCTTCAGCAGCAAATTCTTCGACTGTGATTGAACTACCAGAATGAAGATCTTCGATAAGAGCCGACAAGGAGTGAAGGCTTTTCTTTGCCATCCGTTCAGATGCCCGCCGGGTATAAGGGCCGGGTGGCATAGTGATGCGAGATTCCAGTAACATAAGAACGGGCAAAGCTGTCAAGATTCATAAACAATGAGCAAGATTTACAAACAAAGAATAGATGGAACAACGTCAAAAATTTACTTACCCACAGTTATGCAAGGAGGGTTTAAAAGATCTCTAGGCCTGTCGAGAATCTCAACTTC